>OZ018328.1:99039930-99762430 GCA_963969495.1 Ceratothoa steindachneri
AAATGAGAGAGAGAATAGACACCTATTCGACCCTTTTTGTCTGCCGTAATGGAAGTGCAAAATGAGACGCCTTGGTGTCTTGAAAGCTCGCCTTTGCAGAAAGCCGCGACAAGTTTGATGCGTCTAATCCTGGAACCCTTGCCTTCAGATGGAGATGGGGGATGTTGGGGCGGAACTTCGATTGTATGTCTAACAAAAGAAAATTTAATCCCGCAGAAGAAGTTTTGCTTCCCCTCCCCACCATTGTTGAGTCAGTTGAAGGGCCCCTACCACATAGTTGAGAAGCCCCCTCGGAAAAAAAGCTTTTCCAAATTAATATGCTCAAGCGGTACCACCGGCGTGCGAGCGAGCATCAACCAGATACTTGCATTCGACGAAGAATCCCTCATGTTTTCTACTTACACTATGGACCCCTTTTGCGTAATTTAAGTTGCCTGCGTGGAGTAAGACAAGGAATATCCCTTGCATGTCTTGCCCGACTTTAATAATCCCCGCTTGCAGAAATTAGGATATGCGACCAGCTATCATCTCTTCAAAAGGATAACCACCCTTAACCCATTCGTTCCAAACCATTCTCCCTGCCTATACACTTACGGGAAGCATTCAATAACAAAGTGTATAAACACCTAAGATTACAGATAATCGAACCTTCGGAGTCGATCTATTGTTCCCCGGTTGTCATGGTACAGAAGGCCGATGGTTCTTATCAAATGTGCATCGATTTTAGAAAGCTAAATTCGGTTACCGTATTCGATGCCGAACCAATCCCCACCATAGATCACAACCTCCACCTTTTTGAGAATGCCAAGTTCATCTACGAGTTGGATTTAGGCAAGGCCTTTTATCAGACGCCCCCTGAGGGAGGAAGTGAAGAAATTTACTTCTTTCTTCACTGAAAAGGGGCTTATGCAGTTCCAACGGCTCCATTTTAGTCTGGTGACAGCTTGCAGCAATTAAAACCAGATGACGATGAAGATTTTAGAAGGATTACCCAACGCCCCCTTTTATTTTGATAATGTTTACGTGGCCACCCAAGATTGGGATCAACACTTTACCACTCTTCAAGCTCTTCTGTATCGACTCCGGCAACACAATTTGACAATGGACCCGGCAAATGCCACTTCGCTTTTGGCACTATTGATTACTTCGCCTTCCATATCGGGAAAAATCGGTTTGCCCTCAGCAATAAAAGATCCGGGCCATTGTGGACATGCCTTTGTCCACTAACTAAGAGCAGCTGCGATCCTTCATAAGCTCTGCATCGTATTATCGTCGCTTCATACGCAACTTTGCGACTATATCCGTCCCCCTCTGCCAGCTATTAAAAAAGAAAGCCCTAGACCATCTCGAGTGGACGCCACCTTCGACTAACAGCTTTAACCAACTCAAGGAGAAGTTGGCATCCGCTCCTATCCTCCGCCTCCCTAAACCGGACAAACTGTTTGGCATTCGCACCGACGCCAGTAATAACGGTATATGATGTGGTATCCACCAGTATGAGAATAACGGGGAAAGTTACCCCATTGCTTACGTAAGCAGAAAACTAATCGCCCATGACAAAAATTATGCGGTATTTGAGAGAGAAGAACTCGCTATCATTTGGGGAAACCGTAAATTTAAAATGTATTTATTAGGCAAGGACTTTGTAGTGGAAACGGGCCACAAATCCCTATCCTACCTACGTAACTTCAAGAATAATAACGGTTGATTGAAGAGTTGGAGCTTGTTTCCAGGAATTACAATTCCGCATTTTGTATTTAAAAGGCACCGATAACTGTATGGCTGTTAGTTTAAGTAGAAATCCGTTAGATCCGTTTCCAAACTAATTCCAAGCCATTTCCTTTTTTATCCATGCATTAATTTTTTGTTCCTAAAATAAATTTGTATATTCAACCATATAATAAGTAAACGCGTATCCTTTTTATATATATATATATATATATATATATATATATATATATATATATATATATACGTAGGTGAGTCAAAAAGTTCTCAGACAAATGGCATAAAATTTGTATTTGTAATAATACTGTAATCATTTTTCTACATAAGCTCCATTAACATCTATACACTTTCTTAATCTATGAATCCAACGGTAAAGACCATCTTTGTAGAATTCACGGGGTTGTCTCTGGCACCAAGTAATGACCTGCTTTTTTGCTTCATCTAATGATTGAAACCGGGTTCCTTTTAGGTGTCCCTTTAAATTTGGTTAGGTTAGGTTAGGTTAGGTTAGGTTAGGTTAGGTTAGGTTAGGTTAGGTTAGGTTACCTAACCTAACCAAATTTAAAGGGACACCTAAAAGGAACCCGGTTTCAATCATTAGATGAAGCAAAAAAGCAGGTCATTACTTGGTGCCAGAGACAACCCCGTGAATTCTACAAAGATGGTCTTTACCGTTGGATTCATAGATTAAGAAAGTGTATAGATGTTAATGGAGCTTATGTAGAAAAATGATTACAGTATTATTACAAATAAAAATTTTATGCCATTTATCTGAGAACTTTTTGACTCCCCCTCGTATATATATATATATATATATATATATATATATATATATATATATATATATATATATATATATATATATATTGTTTTGTTCATCTGTGTAAAATGAATTCCTTTTATAGCCTTAATTTTTTGTTATCTCTGTATAATCGTACGTTAAACTCACCCTCGGGCCAGTGAGCCCCATTTAATGGTATCATAGAAAAAAATATCCTTCGGCAACTATGCCGTAGCTTTATATAACCTTGTGTATAGGTATGGTGCAACCCTCCCCCTCACTAGCTCCACTATTTTGTACTTTGTTTTCATTTTTTAATATTTGTCCTAGGTATTCTCAACTTTATCAGCTATTTTCATGCGACTTTAAGTTATATTCCCTCAAGCTCCGGATATTCTCGATTAATTCGTGTGAGTCTATCCCGTACTTGTTCTATCCGCTCCTCGTACGCAACACACCCAGTCTCGATTTGTGTGCTAACTCGAAAGAAAGATCTAAGTTCATCCAGTAATAGTCATTGTCAAGAGTCTATTATTTCAACTTTGCGCCAATGCAAGGATTACTCCCTCGCACCAATTTTCTGAGGTAACAGCAACGCGCAACTCTCCTGCGCAAGTTCTCTCTCTACTACCACTATCACCCAGTGTAAGTCTCCAACGTTCGCTTTGTATACACTCAAGGTCATTTGAGCGATCCTCGGTGAATATTGTTCGTTTGTTTGTACGGCGACCGTCCCCGCCAAGTCTCCACCCCCTTTTAGCCACTGAGACTCGTGTACGTCTAGTGTGTATATAGCTTGTTTTAAACCCCCTTTTAACCTTGTAAAATTATATTGATTTGCATATTAGTAAAGTTATTTTTGTACCCGTTTTTCTATTTTCCCGGAACCTCCAAAACACTCGGTTATTTGGCCAACCTACATTTAGGTAATTCGCACTCTGATTATATTATAAATCTCCCACGCACATAGCTGTTTGACCTCGGCTGAGAAACGCAGAAAAGGTTAACTTGACCCTATTCTACGACACTTATATATTATTTAAATTAGTTTAGAAACTTCGCCGGAATTTCGTTGCAAACGCCGAGATTAACTCAACTTTTGGCAAATAGAGAATGAAGTTCATTATCTCCTTTACTAATTTTTCCTCGATGTTTGATAAAGATTTTTTTTTAGAAATTGGTCAAAATGGTACTATGTAGTAATGGAAAATTATTCATTCTTTTCTCTCGCATATCCAAAACTTTGTTGAAAATTTCCTAAGTTATGTCGGGATATTTTTCATCAAACGAATGGAGTTTGGAGGTTGGTGGAATTCAAACGCTTAAAACTTTGAATACCCGGTTTTTAGATTGCAGGTCGGGAGCGAAATAAAAAGGATATAGATTACGTTAGAGTTTAAAACAAACAATCACAAATTTCAGTTACTTGCGATTTTAGACGGTTTCGTTTAGAGTATTGGGGGCGGTGGGGGTATTATGAACAGAACTAAGGGGTGTGCCCTTTGGTGACGTAATCAAACTCTGTAACTTTAAACTAGTTATTTATTCTCATACCTTACGAGGTTTAGTTATTTACAAAGAACTCTGAGGTTATATGAACCATTCTAATATGGTATATTAAAACGATATAGAAACGAAAAATAAGCAAAACCTACAATGGGATACTCTTCTGCTTATTCACTCATGCGACATCGCAATTTAGGGTTCACTCAATAGCAACAAGGTCTGCTGACAAAGTGTCGCGTGCCCTCACTTTATAGAATATTATTGCTTAGTACAGCATTGCAGAATATAGCACATCATAGTATAAATAACATAGTATAAAATAGCATAGTATATTATATTATAGTATAGCATAGCATAGTCTAGCCTAAAATAAAACAGTATAGCCACATACTTTAGCATAGCATAGTACAGAATAGCCTAGCATATCGTAGTATTGTCTAACATAGCCTAGCCTAGTATAGCCTAGAATAGCCTAGCATAAACTTGCCTAGTATAGCATAGCATATCATAGCCAAGTATAGCATAGTATAACCTACCTTGTTTTAGCCTAGTATAACCAAGCCTAGGCAAACATAGGATAGCCTAGCTTAGTCTAGCTGTGCTGGGCCTAACCTAGTCTAGCTTAGTATAACCTAGCATAGTATAGCTTACCTTTATCCTACCCTCAGCTTAGTATAGCCTGGCCTATCTTATCCTAGTATAGCCTAGCCTAGCTTAGTTGACCCTAGACTAGCCTAGCATATTATAATATAGCCTAGCCTAGCGTAGCATTGCCTAGTGTAGCCTAGCTTTCTATATCCTAGCCTAGCCTAGCCTAGCCTAACCAGGTATGGTTTAGCATTGCATGCCAGAGCCTAGCCTATCGTCGCCTAGAGTAACCTAGCCTAGTAGAGCCAAGCTAGAACAGGCTCCTATATTCTTGCATATGATAGCCTAGCCTAGCATAATATAGGCTAGCTTGGTATAGACTATCCTAGCATAACCACACCTAACATAATATATCCAAGGGTATCAAATTATAGCCTAGCCGAGTATATCCTAGACTATTATAGCATGCCATGCCCTAGTTTAGAATAACCATGCATAGCTTAGCCTATTATAGCCTTGGTTAGCTAGCCTATCATAGACTAACATATTATTACCTAGCATAGCAGAGCATAGTCCTCCCTAGCCTATTATACTTTAGCCTACCCAAGCATAGCATAGCAAAGCTCTTTCTAGCCTAGTATAGCTTAGCATAGCTTAGCCTAGCTTAGCCTAGCCTAGCATAGTATAACCTAGCCCAGCATTAACTATCCTAGATAAGTTTAGGCTATACTATCCTATTTTATCCTAGTCAAGCATAGCTTAGTATTGTCTAGCCTAACATAGTATATGCTATCCTAGCATAGTATTTTATACCCTAAATTAGCATAGTTTATCTTACCTTTGTACATTATATCTTAGCATAGCTCAGCATAGTATAGCCTCGCTTATAATAGCCTAGCATACATAGTATAGCCTATTCTAGGTTTGACTAGCAAAGTATAGCATATAATAGCTTATTCTAGGCTTACCTAGTAGAGTATAGTATATTATAGCCTAGTCTAGTTTTGCGGAGTATCGGCTGATTAGTTATGATGTTATTGCAAAAACAGAATAATTCCCGGGCTACCCTTGAGAAGAGTTTGGCAATTATATCATTTGAAAGGGAATGTAAAAAAACACAAGGGTTACAAATTTCGCTAGAATCGGCCAAATAGTTATGATGTTATTGCCCCCCCCCCCAAAAAAAAATATATGTATATATATATATATATATATATATATATATATATATATATATATATATATATATATATATATATATATATATATATATATAATTCCTTGGCTAGGCTTGGAAAGACTTTGGCAATTATATCATTCGAAAGAAAATGTAAAACAACATAATGATTTCAAATTTCGTTCGAATCGGCCGAATAGTTATTATGTTATTGCCGAAACAAAGTAATTCCCGGGCAATTATATCATTTGAAAGGGAATGTAAAACAACATAAGGGTTACAAATTTCTTAAGAATCGGCCGAATAGTTATGATGTTATTGCCCCTTCCCCCTCAAATATATAATTCCTCGGCTACATTTGAGAGGACTTTGCCAATTATATCATTCGGAAGAGAATGTTAAACAACATAAGGTTTCAAATTTTGTTAGAATCGGCTAAATAGTTATGATGTTATTACAAAAACAAAAGAAAAATCAAAACGGGAACCAAGCGACCAGTCGACCGAAAGTGAGATGTAGAGTCGCTCGCGATTAGACTCGCACGCGACTAAAAAGCGGAAAATAGAGATATTTGCCTCCTCCTCCAAAAATCAGCTTAACTCGATAACTTTGGACTAGGAACAGAAGAGAGCCAGCATTAACGGGAGGTAACTGCCATGCGTCAATTTCTTGACGATATCATATTATTTTGTTTAAATTCAGAAGAGTTAATTCAATAATAACAGAAAGATCATAATACAGTCTTACAGTCTCAATGGAAATTATTTGTTCAATTAGTAATATTTTTGCGCTAGATAGAATAATTTGAATTGATGATTAATTGTTAGAAAAGAATGTGTTTACCGAGGGCAGAAAGAAGGTCAGTCTGATAGAATCTTGGAAAGGGAAATCAGCAGGAGGACAAAAATGGGTTTGAAAGATAACTTCATCTTCGGAAGTCACAAGCGGCTATGCTTTAAATCTAAAATATTAAACTAAATGTTCATCACAACAACTGAAACCTCAGAGAGTGTCCTTCAGGCCTCGAGCCCTTTTTCTTCGAGTATTTTTGCCGGCGGCAATTTTGCAGGCCAGTTGAAGACCTGCCTCCATCCACTCATCCCTGTTTGAGGTTGAGAGGGGGATACCTCATCCCCCTACTCTTGGCATTGTTTAGGTGTGGTGTTTTTTGGTTTTTTACAAGCCTGCCTTTTTAACCCCCCTTTTCCCTTTTTATCGCCCCATCTTTATTATCTCTATCTATCATTTTTTCGCCTCAGCCCTGGTGTCACATATGGCGCGAAAAAGTTTGTCGCAGGGCAAGAGAAGTGCCCTCAGGTGGTATCAGTCTGTCCAACTGACACCCTATGTAGCCTGTGTTGTTTTAGCTCCAGGGGTGAGGGCATTTAGTGTTTGCCTTATAAATTCTTCAACAAGCCCATGAGATTAGTACAACAATAAGTGGGTAAAAAATTACTATACAACCACTACTACCCGTTTAAATCTCCCCGTCAAACCCTGGTATCGTGCTGCTCTCCGTCTAACCTGTCACTTCTCTCTGTCGCAACCCGTCTCTTGGATCTTCGTCACTCTCCGCTCTAACCATGTTCTATCCATAATCCCCGCAGTTCTCCTGAATGCTCGTGGCCTCCTCATCTCGTGTCTTTATTCTTTCACTTCTCCACACTAAATGCCTATTCTCTCTCCAAGTCGATCCCTAGATAGAGACTTGATCTCCATTACACCCAAAGAACCATCAGGGGTGGTCCCAGAGTACGTGACTCGAATAGATTATCTAGTCTTCCCGGGTAGTATTTTTCTGGCCTCGTGTCTAAATGCTAATCTTACTTTTCGATTTTCCTTCTTTCCAATTTCTCCTTCACTTGTAGTCCATTGTAATTCACGTGGTTTAATGACTAATTAGGATGGCGTTAAATGTATTATATCTTCCTATAGATTTCGCTACCTTCATTTTCTCTTTTCAGATAAGGGCAGATCTAGCAGTGGAAGAACAGACATCTGCTTCTGGCTCTCAGTCCGATGTCAATCTCTTTTTGAATCCAATGACTATCATGAGGTAGCTGTAGGCCTTTTCTTGGAACGACACTACAGTGGATGCTCAGTCTACAGACCTCATCACGAACGTCTTATCTCTGATCAAATCTATAAGTTAATCTTTCAGCTCCTCCACCATTTCGTATCTTAGGAGATTTCAAAATTTGGAACACTGCCAGAAGCGAGGGTCGCACGATCTTGATCACGCCTCCTCTATCGGATAAACCAGTTTTCCTCTTGTATGATCTCCCTCTCACCCATCTATGTCGACCATTCCACCAACATTATCTACTGTCTTGAAATCCCTATTGTCTCTGATGAAGCGCTGCTTGACATCTCTTGGGATGTGTTCCTGGAGGATTTTGGTACATAACACACTTTCTCTCTTGCTCCTATACCCAGAGAGAGGGATAAAGAGAGAACCAAGCTTCCTATGCACTTCAGAAGATAATAGCATGCCTCTCACCTTCATGCGAATTTATTTTTGTCTGATTTCCTACTAATTATCGATTTCGCCTACGGGAGAGAGCAGCTCTTCGGTCTACTAGAGCAGGAAAAGGGCGTTTCACAGAGAAGTTTCTTTCATGTTACTATATTTGCTGTGAGCATTAACACTACCACGTCTGTGCTGACGAAAGGTTTTTATACACACTTTACCTACACTACTTTTCCACATCTTTTGGCGTGGCACAAAAGTTTAGTCTGGATCGCCGACTCCAAATGCTCTGAACCTAACCTCGTCTTCTGTTATTCCTAAGCGTACTTGTTTAGGTTTTAAGTGGCTCCACCCCAAAATATACTAATTCCTAAGTGGGAAGGGCTTAGATGTGATATACATGAATCATTTCCTAGTAGACGTATACTCTTGAACACTTATCGTGTGACACTGGAATCCGTCCAAAGTAGAAGGAAGTTTTGTATGCTATCTCCCTCCTTTTTGAAGCCGGCGGGGGTCGACAGAGAGCTGACTCAATCTTCACGATCGAGCTGGTTGCAATAAACTGCTCGGTAAGGAAGTTATTGGGTCTTACTCGGTTCTGAGACCAAAGTTTGATATATAGTGACTCGCAGATTGCGCTAAGTGTCCTCCACACTTGAAAATAGGGACGATATTGAGATTGTCTTCTTTGTGATTCCTTGACATTTAAGGGTTTCAGAAGATGGTTGCGATGATGAGCAACCAGATCAACTCTTTGCTCTTTTCTCTGACTACAAGCTAGGCATTGGGTCAGCCTTTTGGGCTTTATGGCAAATAAGACGGTCGACAGATATCGGGAATTTAGATTTCTATTCCATTTCCCCTCAACCTTTTCTGTGTCCATACCCGCTCCTAATCTCTCGACTTATTGGGTTTTTTTTTTTTGCCCCTCAATCAAACACATGCGTAGGATGTAGCAGTATTTGATTGAGCACTAATTTAACCTTTCTCTCAAGATTGATTTTCCCCTCCCACAAGACGTTGACTGCTTTTGATAAAATATCTTAGTCTGATGGAAATTTGTGAGCGGTAGCTGTTCAAGCACATCAACAGGGCACAACAGTTCCACCTCTGACTGTCTTATCTAAATAATCATGGTGCTCTTTCTCTAAAAATTCAATCCATACTCTTCTTTTTCCAAGCTACCGGATAATTAAAATTGTGCGGGGTCGAACCTAGTAAACATTTGTTTGAAAATTTTAAACGGTTCACACATTAAACCTTATAAATAGGAAGATAAACTTCCCACTTTTATTATCTCTCTTTCGTAATAGGAAGATAAACTTCCCACTTTTAGTATCTCTTTTTCGTAAATAGGTAGATAAATTTCCCGCTTTTAGTATCTCTCTTTCATAAGTAGGAAGATAAACTTCCCGCTTTGTAATATTTCTTTTTCGTAAATAGGAAGTTAAACTCCCCAGTATGCAGTACTTTATCATGGGTCGGCTATACGTGGCTCTGTACAAAATAGATCTTGTTCTTGAAGTCCCAGTGGGAAAAAGGTAAAAATCGATGGTGTTTTCTTAAGTTTACCTGCCTCGTCTTTTCCTCCTTTGCCGGCTGTGAACTTTTCGGTGAGTTTAATTTTCTTGTAGATTTCTTGCAAGTCTAAAATTTGCAGATGTTCAAAGCTTTTAGTAGTATATATATAGTGATAGAGATAGTTTAATGAAAACACACCGTTGATATTTTGCCTTGGTGATTGGGGCATCTCTTGCATTATTTATTTTTTTTTTACTTTTTTGAATCTTAATGCTTTGACAATTCTTGGGACGAATATCATTTCCTCTAGTTTATAGCTATCAGGGAAGTAACCGGTGTTTAAGCAAGCGTTAAAAATATTCTTTGATGCTCTGATAATTATGGTAGGTGCCTTGGTAAGAGTAATTCTGGTTATTCCTGAGGGGCCTGGCGCTTTCTGTTTGAATGATTGTATTACGCCTTTGATCTCTTCCGTTGTTATGTAGGCCCCTGTGCCCGGAATTTTCTCTCTTTCTCGCTCTACCCTTAGTGCTGGAGTGATCCTGTTTATGTTTCATCGCAAGACTGTGTGGACCATTTTGTCTATCTCTGGATTGAAGTCTTCGTCCTCCTCTGGTGTTATCGAGAACACTGATTTCCAGGGATTATGAAAAAGTTCTGTGGTCCTCTCTTCTTGGATCTTTTCTCCCCGTTCATTCTTAATTGTTATTTTTTCTCTCAGGGTCTTCCTTTAAGTCTATTTATTAGTCTCAAATTCTCTTTTGGTCTTCTTTATTTGTCTATTTTCTCTATTAGGCTACCCCATTTGTGGCTTTGCTGTTCTTCTATGAGATGCTTCAGTTCTTCTCTCCGTCTTCTGATTTCTTCGTATCACTCTCTATTTGGTCCATGGAGATTTATTTGGTCTAGTATTCCTCTTAGTTGCCTATTCTCTCTCTTCATTTCCTCTGTCTATCTAGGATGTGGAAGAGTATGGTATCTTGTCTTTGGTATATATCTTTCGTCCGCCTGGATAATCGTTCTTGTTAATTTTGAGTTCACCTCATCAATATCTTTTAGGTTGGCGTCAGTGAGATCCTTTGGGACGAAGTTACTAAGATCTTGTGTGTAACCTGCCCAGTTTACTCTCTTGTAGTCCTTCCTCGCTGGTACCGGTGCCTGTATCGGGTATTAATACATGAGCAAATGTGTTCCAACATGGTCGCTACATGCAAAGGTAACTGGTTGCATGTGTATGTTGTATGGCATAATGAAGCTACTTAGCCCGACGTCTAGTTTTGTAGCTGCATTGTCTGTGACATATGTTAGAAAGTCTGGCCCTATTCTCTTTAAAATGTTTCTTTCCAACATCATTTCTAAGTTAGCTCCTCTGATGTTTCTGGAGCGGTAACCATTTGCACTGCACCTGGCATGGGTACCACTCAAGCGCTGAAATTTCGCATGAGATCAACAGAAATCACCAATCGGCTAAAGTCTCTAAGGTTATTAAATTTAGAGTCTACACCCACGTTTTCAAGTTGATTTTCCAGGAGATGGGTATGGCAAAGAAGGCAAAAGGAGTCGGTTTCCTTCTCTTTCACGTCAGGGTCTGCCCTGACCAGAAAGAAAGAGAGGAGTTCACAGAAGTACAGACATGATTTAAGTGCTATAAATATAACGAACACACAACTAGAGCGTGTCCACAGACCGAAATTATCTGCTCCATATGTAGCAAAGTTGGTCACATCTGGCATGACTGTAGAAGTAGCGAAAAACGATGCATAAAGTGCAACGGTGACCATGGAGCCATGGCAATACCATGCCCAGTAAAGAAGGAAGCGATAAAGAAACTACAGAAGCGCAAAAAAAGAAGAAGAGGAAGTTAAAACCAACAGGTCATATGCCCAAGTGGCAAAGGCGGCAGTCAACAAGGCCTCAGATCAACGTACCTACCTCAAGGTAGAGAGCGAGCAGTTGACAAAGATCATATGCTGCATATATTATGCGCACATAGCAAACCTCACAATTCAGGGTCATTCAAAAAAGAGCTAAACCAGATGCTGACCAAAAATGGAATGGACGAGATGTGGTTCCCGGAGAACACTCCCTCTGAGGAAGTCCTTCGGATTCAGATGCAGCCTCCTTAACCAGCCACTACACAAGCAGAAGCTGTTCCCGCTCCGACAAATCATCACCAATGCAATCCTGAACCCCAACAACAGAAACCTCCAAACCAGATTCAGAGGCAAAATCCGCCAATGAGCTGAAATCTAAACACCGCCACGGTAGCCACACCAAACGGTCACCCATCCGGCAGAGGATGAGATCTGCTTCATCGTCAAAGGAGGGCAAACATGCCTACTACGGCAGAAAAATATATATAAAAATATTCACCACGGAGAGCGCCCCATTCCCTGAAGTAAACCAGACAAAGACAACAGTGAAGGCGTGACCACCGGCTGTTACAAGTGGGAATATAGTGAGGACATTCCAGAGAGGGTAGTCGAAGAAGTCCTCATCCTTAGAATGGTCCGACTCAACCAAGACGCCTTTGCTACTATCATAACCTCGAAATTCGACAAAAAGAGATCCGGTAAATGCCGATCTCCACCAGCCAGCCCCTCCACCCCAAAGAAACTCGATAAAAGGAACGACTGATTGACAGACAACATGGACAGACTAAAAAAAGACTTGACCATCCTACAAATGAACACTAACGGATTACACGACAAACAAGTTACTTAGGAAAACATAATCAGACAATGCGACCCTGATATCGTTCTGATATTAGAACACGGAAACGACACGACGCAGAAGAATATGAAGATCTTCAATTATAGCACAATTACAAAGAACCACAGCCTGAAACGTTTCGATGGCGCTGCCATTGCATTCAAAAGAGGCATTTAGTTCAAACTACTCTTATCTGTAGACGAATCCTATCTGGCCATTGAGATTTCCTGACCCTAGGGCCACTAGTGGTGTTCACAGGGTACCAACCCCCAAGGCGAGACTATATCCCAATACACAACTTTCTCCAACTGTGTACACACGGGGGATCAGTCTTGTTTGAAGGAGAGGGGGAGATCTCAACGCCAGGTGCCAGGAATTTGGATACACCGGAGCTTTAAACAAGAAAGGGAAGAGCATAAAGAACCTTATTGACAGGGGTATAGCGTACGGAGACAGGTACGTGTGACTTGTGGCTGCACTCACTGATGAACTTATACTGGCGTTTCCTGCGGCCGGCGGCGCGTTTGAATTCAGTGGGGCCATTATGCATAGGCGACATCCAAAACAAAGCGCATTGCCAGTCCAGTGTTAAAGAGGTCGATGACTGAAGTAATTTGGGGAAACAAAGAGTTGAACAGCGTAATTACCAATTTGAAACCGTTTAGCTTGTGTTGGCACTTTCGTCCATCTCGAACACTAGTCTTCAATTAATATGTCGCTTTTTTCCATCTCGAACAGTAGTTCATAATTAATATTAGCAAATCCTTTTAAAAGTTTAAATACTTCGATCAACTTCTCGCGTAATCGTCTATTTGCAATGGATAATATGTTTAATGAGCGGAGTGTCTCGTTGTACGGTTTATTTTTAATTCCAGGAACTACTTTAGTAGCTTTACGTTGCACTCCTTTTAACTACGCTATATCTTGTTTAAGATTTGGAGACTAAAATTAGACCGCATATTCGAGGTGCGGACGCAGAAACACTTTGTGTAGAGGTAAAATTATATCTTTAGATTTGAAGGTGGAATTTCGGGCAATATATCCCAGTAATCGGTTTGCTTTCTTGCAAGTTTCAGCGCATTGCTTCGATACTTTAAGGTAATCTGAGATTAAACCCAACCCTGGTCCCTTTCTAAATTAACTGATTGAAGGATTTGAAATTCCCTATGATATTTTACTTTTAAGTCATGGCATCATAAGTGCATAATCTTGCATTTACGTCTGCTAAAGTTCATCTAGCATTTATCCTCCCATTCGACCTTTTTATCAATGTCTCTCTGTATTTTCGCTACATCGGATCTAGAAAGGGCTCTGCTTACTAGCCTTGTGTTATTTTCAACTTTTGAGATACTACTAATCAATCCATTATCCAGATTATTAATATAACCAGTAAATAATATTATAGACAGGGCTGATACCTGATGTACTCCGCAGGGGTAACTCTCACCTTATAAGCTCTAATTTTCATCAAAAACATTTCGTGAGGAACAGTATAAAAGTAAATTATATCCACCGTTTTAGTTTCGCCATAGATGGATATCATTCTACGAAAAAGGACAGGAACGTCCACGTCTGAATCCTTGTTGTCTCTCTATGATTAACATATTCGTCTCAAGATAACTCACCAATCTATCTCTAATAATCGATTCTGAGAGCTTCCCAAATACTGAAAATAGGATGAGAAGACGGAAATTTGTAGGATCAGATTTCTCCCAATTTTTAAATAGTGGCTTAAAATTAGCACGTTTGAACTATACTGGAACTATGCCTTCCTCGGCCGACCGGTCAAGAACCGTACTTGCTAATTCACTTTTTAAATCTTAAGGATAGTTTGGATACATCCCATCGGACTCGGGTGACTTTGAATGTTTCATTTTGTTTATGTATGCGATAATTCCTCTTCATTTACAATCATGGTGGATAGAACATTTTGTTTTTCAAAATTTATTTCCTCGCCTAGTGTTGCTATTTTTGACAAATCCTCACCAATAAAAACGCTTCTGAAATTTTTGCATACTATTTTAAACAATTTATTCGGGATTGTATGTGATAAGACCCTTTTTACTTTTGATCATCCCTACTGAACCCTTTATGAGGTTTCTACTGATTCAGCTCCTGCTTTGAGATTTAGGTAAGATCTATTTCGTAATTCATCTTTGCTTTCCTTAAAGCGGCGTTATACCAGTCTGCGACAATGTAAATTATCTTTCCCGATTTACTACCGTTTCTTCATTTTTTTAAACTTTCCTAACCCCCGTTTTTGCTCCCAAATTAGGTTTATTATTAGAGAGCTGACCCAGGGTTCTCTCTTTAATTTTTCATTCTTTCGACATACGTAGTTAACTAAATATGAATTCACAGTGAGTACATTTTACTGTAGATCCGAGTACAGGCCCTGTACTGTCCTATTATGAAAACAGATTTCACAATTTATCTTTCTTACGTGGTAATGAAAGGTAACGAAGTTACAAATCTCAAATGGTGGTAGTAATTGAATGCTCTCCTTTACACTTACACTTGTATTAATTTATAATCTCATTACATCATGGCCACTCGTTGCCAAATGCTCACCCACACACTCAAACGTTACCTACTAAAGTCTCTTCCGTCGTGATAATTAAATCAAGGATATTTTTTTGGGGCCCGGTATAGTTTATTCCACCTTTTGAAAGAGTCAATTTTCTTGAATTAAATTAATAAAACTTTCTCCTTCTGTGTTCGAAGTGGTGACTGCATAGTTAGCGCTTAGGTAATTGAAATACCGTAAATTGTTTTTCCTTTTATCACATTAGATGAAAGGCACTCAAAGAGAAACACATACTCGGTTTCTATTGGTGATGAATGACGGTAAAAAGCAGCTAATTTGATTTAATTGCTCTAAGCAGACTCGAGCCCCACGACCATAACCTCACTCTTCATTTTTACCACCATCACGTCTAACGTTTTTGCGTTTAACTCTTCTCTTACGTAAACTAACACTTCACCGCCTCTTTCAGTTAAACGGTCTTTGTTATAGATTTTAAATCCCTCTAGTCTCCATCCTAAGTTCTTTTCTGGTACTTATTCTGTAATTCAATTACCCTTGTAGAAGTTTTCTTCTATTAAAATTGAATAAACTATGAAAGAATTAAAGCGAACCTTTACCAGTACAATCTCGTTCTTCCAAATGAATAAAAGATGACCTAACGCCTTTGCAAGTTTAAATTCCAGTATCATTTCCATGGAAATTCTGTTTTAAATTCATTCCTTAAAGAATAAAGGCTACATCAAAAATTAGAGAGCAGCAAAAGACACAATAAATAGCCACTCAAGACCAATCCAAGAGACCAAAGAATCAGAGGAGAGGTTAGCGAGGACTGAAGTAGAAAAGAGAAAGGGGTATAAACAAATACACGCAGTATAAATGTTTAATTAAAAGTTTATACAGTAGCTCATTACGAAAATTCCGCTTGTTATACCACTTTTAGAGAGTGCTTGTTGCAAGAGTAGATTTTCTGCTTGCCGACGCATAAGCAGGAAGTTATTATTATTTAAAGTGGACTGCTGGCTATAAACAGGAAAGATTTAATAGTCCCATCATGTTGTAAACTGGTTGATAATGTTCATATTAATTCAGCTACGTAAAACAATGGGTTGTTTTGCAAAAAAATTCTACTACACTAAATAATAATAAATAAGGCTTCTTACACTCACAGAAGTTTATATATTTCTTGGAAAGAACAAATAAAAAACTATAAAAATCTATGTGAATATCAATACAATTTTCTGAATTAGATAATTTTAGATAAAGGTTTGTTAAGATGTTTCTCGTCTAGAACTCATCATAAGAAATAGTATCCTGTCCCGTCTATCTCCCTTGTCTACTCCCCAAATTTGATTCAATTTACTATATTCCTCACGCACGTTTGACTTCTTATCAAAATGTTTCTTTCTCAGTTTCCATTATCCATAAAATAGAGCAGATAATATTTCTTGGATTCTCTTCGGTGTCCACCAGATGGGTTACTACAATAAAAAACCCTCTTCGATATCCAAAGGGTTAAATGCTATACGTTCTAAGCATATAGGCATGTTGCCAGTTAAAGGTAATGCTAATCTTTCCTAATTACATATAAGTTTGTTCTTCCACTGAGTTCCTTTACCATGCTTCCACCAAGAGTGACAATCTTGCCTAAGTATAAGTATTTATTCTTCCTCCTCCTCTTAAAGTTGGTCCTTCATTATAATTCCTCTTTCTTAAGCAAAGTTTAATTTATTATTTTTGTTTCGGAGACATTTCCTTCTCAGGGAAGTATGACTCAGTCTGTTTCAGTCAGTCTTACAACATTGATCAATAAGCGTATTTGATGGCGCGTTTGAAGTCGCATTGTCTTTAATAGACAACAAAGGGGAACAATTTTGAACATTATTTCAGTTGAGTTCGATTCTTCCCTTGATTTACATTAAAATTGGAATACAGATTTTAAAATTAGTTATTTTAATTCTAGCATGTCATGTTTTTTTCCTGTACAGCTTGCTCTCTGAATAAGCACAATTGTATTGTTTGTCTGTAAGTAATAGGACTGGTTAGATGATTGCTTTTATCATGCACTATGTAACAAACTTTTTCTGAGTTGAAAATGTTATTGCCCACGTGTTCGTAACTAAAGTAAATAAAAAAAGTCTATTTTAATCTAAAAGTTTTGGTTTTATAAGTAGTTTACTGAATTTATAAATATGCCTATTTAGAAAATAATGCTAGGGAATTATCAATTTCGGAAAAGTTAAGGATATATAAAAGGCTATAATCTTTTTCAAAGCATGATACAAAATTAAAAATCTTATTTTTTGAAAGCATTGGAATGTTGTAGAATTATATTTTTTTTAAGGAAACCTTCCCCCAAAATTAAGATTTGATGAGAAATGTCTAGAATTTTATAGAATTTTATTAAGTTTCAAGAATGCTCCTGAACTTGACAGTCTGCATTCCTTATAAATTCTAGAAATTTATTTTATATTACTTCAGAAATATTTATACAGAGATTCACATATCTGCTATCGGAAGAGAAATGGCCTCAAGAGGCTGCAATCACAATACAGATGCCTTCTGTTATATCCGCTGACAGTTCATCCAAACAAGAGCAAAATATCAGCTCAGTGTGACAGCATTCTATGAGAATGTGTGAAACTTACAAAGCATAATTTGGTAATCCAGTTGGGATCAAGACAATCTCTAGGCACTTCATTTTGCTTATGAACACTCCAAGAAAACTGAAAGGTAAGGAAAATGTTTGATTACAGAATAAAATATTAAATATCTCAAGTATTTGAGCTATTTTGTTTGTTTGTAAGCCAAAAGTGTAAAGAAGTATATATATTTTTAATTTTCCAGGATCCTATAGAGAGGAAGAAGAGCCATGATGTTCAGTGAGCCCACTGAACACTAAAGCAAATATGTACCTATTAATGTTTATCCAGACCTTCCCTCCGTTATTGCACCTGTATTTAGAGCTTTTTAGGTATCATTAAAAGATCAAAATGGAAGTAAGCTACGAAAAGCGCGTGGCTATTTACAAAAGTTTCATGAGAGCAAAAGGGAAGGGGGGTACAAGGATCGCGTGACTATTTACAGATGTTTCATAGAAGCAAAAAAGGGAAGTACACGAATGGAAGGGGATATTTACGCAAACTTCATATGAACACAAGACAAGTGAAGAGGGGTACAGGATGGAAAAGGGCTATTTATAGCAGTTTCATTAAGCCTAAATGTAAGGGAGGCAGAAGAAGAGCAATTTACGTATGATTTTTGAGAGCAAAATGTGAAGGATGTGCATGAAGGGAAGGGTATAATTACAGTAGCTTCTTGAGAACAAAAGGAAAGAGCTATTTACTAAAGATTCAATAGAGCAAAACGTATGAGAGGTATAAGAATGCAAAGGTCTATTTACGGAAGCTTCATATGAGTAGAATAAAAGAGAGGTATAAAAGGAAAGGGCCAATTTTGTGAGGATTAATAAAAACAAAAGAGAAGGGAGGTACATGAGGCGAAGGAGATGTTTACGGAAGAAACATAAGAGTCAAAGGGAATGAAGGTAAAAGAGGGTAACCGGCTATTTACGGAAAATTCATATGAAGAAAAGTGAAGGGGTTTCAAGACGGGAAGTGGCTATTTAGGGAAGCTTCATGAGGTAAAATAAGTAAGGAAGTAATATAGTGGAAGGAACTATTTAGAGAAGTTTTATAAGAGCAAACCTATGAGATATATAATAATGGAAAAAGATATTTTAGGAAGTTTCATATGAACAAAGTAGAAGGTAGGTACAAAAGGAAAATTAGCTATTTACAGAATCTTAATAAAAACGAGAGGGTATGTACATGAGACGAAGGGGATGTTTAAGGTACATAAAAGTAAAAGCGAATATAGGTAGTGGGTTAAACGGCTATTTACAGACGCTTCATAAGAGCAAAAGGGGAGAGAGTTAGAAGAGCCGAAGGACTATTTATGGAGGCTTCATATAGGTATAAGAGAAGATAGGTAGAAGTAGGGTAGGGGATCTTTACGGAAACTTCATGATAGAAAAATGGAAAGGAGGTAGATAAGGAGAATGGGCTATTGCGGAAGCTTCAATTGAGTAAAAGGTAAGAAAGGTACAAGAAGCGAAGGGACTATTTACAGAAACTTCATGAGAGTATGATGTAAGCGAGGTACAAGAATGGACAAGGTTATTTACGTAAGCTTCATATAATCACAATGGAAAGGAGGTAGATGAGGGGAAGGGGCTATTTATGGATGTTTCATAAGCTCAGGAGAGCAAAATTTAAAGGAGGTACAAGAATGGAAGGGACTATTTCGTGAAGCTTCATAAGAGCAATAGGAAATTAAGGTAGAAGAAGTGAAGTGCTATTTACGGAAGCTTTATGAGAGCAAAATAGAAGGGAGTACAAGAAGGAAAGAGCTTATTTATGGAGGCTTAATAAGAGCAAACGAGAAGAGAGGTACAATAATTAAAGGGGTTATTAATGGAAGCTTCAAAAGCGCTAAAGGGAAGGAAGGGAGAGAGAGAGAAGGAAAGAGAGTTGGAGAGAGAGAGAGAAAGAGAAAGAAAAGGAATGTGTCCACAAACATCCCTTCTCCGTTTTTCGCTCTCTCTCATAATATCTAATAGGGTAGCACATAGGAACCTAATTCAATTGAGTATATATTATTAATCCAATGGGGAAAAAATAACACCTACAGAGATACATGCATGCGTACACAACGTAACACCTAGAGATATGCATGCATGCGTACACAACGTAACACCTACAGAGATGCATGCATGCGTACACAATGGCCAATAATCTAAGCATAGGCACTTACAACCATTTAGATATTCACAAACAGGCGTGCACGCGCATATACGCGTAATCAATAATAATAACACTATCTCCTGTACCTTTCGCCTTTCTTCTCTTTATTTTCCTTTTTTCATCATTTGTCTCCGCTTACGAATAATAATAATATAGATACTATTTCTTGATCCTTCCTAAGCTATTCCACTGCACTCCCCCCTCATCTCAACCAATGTGCTCTTGATTGTCCCTTATTCCTTCCCTTCTCTCTCTCTCTATTTTATACATTTTGCCTTTCTCTTCACAATTTCCTCCTTCGGTTCATTGCTCTTCTCTTATGAATAATAATAATGAAAAAAATAAGATATTATTGTATAGAAATCCCTTCTCTCTCTCTCTATTTTATACATTTTTGCCTTTTTCTTCACAATTTCCTCCTTCGGTTTATTGCTCTTCTCTTATGAATAATAATAATGAAAATAATAAGAGATTAATGTATAGAAATCGCGAATGAGAAAAAATAAGATATTTGTACGTGTTTACCTGCGCGCGATTTTAGGTTTAATTTATTATTAGTGAATTATTAATATCTGTGTGTACACACTTGCATGTGTGTTTTACTTATTATTCTGTTCATGTGTTTACGTTCTTGTTTCTTTCGTTTTCTATGATATTTTATTTTACATCCTTCAATTTGCGAATCTGTGTATATGTACATGTATATATATATCTAAATGGAGTAAGTTCCTGTATGTGTTATTCCTCGCATATTCATACCTGTACATGATGAAACAGTCATACTATCTATGTATGCATGAACATACAGGAGCATAATTACATAATGATCTGACTACGTAAATCGTAAAAATATAAGTTTAGGATATACGTCTTGAGTATTTTGAGATAAGAACGACCAAGAATTATGGTGGGCCACTATGCCAGCTGATCGATAGGAAAAATGCCTGCCACACTATAGCCATAGGTAGAACATATAGCCTTATATGGCAAGAGAGAGGGAAGAACAGTCAGCTAAAGAAATATATCTGAAAATATGGCAAGAGAGAGGGAAGAACAGTCAGCTAAAGAAATATAACTGAAAATATGGCAAGAGAGAGGGAAGAACAGTCAGCTAAAGAAATATAACTGAAATATAATGGTGCTCACTGTTTGTTAAAGTACGTTCGTAAATAGATTTGCTCCAGGAGATTTTACAAATAGGCAAATTAAGAAACACGTACAGTAGTGCAATAATCGCATGAGACAGTATCATACTAATACGAACACTTATTCAAGATTCAAGAAACGATGACCAATGAGGGCATTTCTTGTATCCATAGTTCCACACGTAGGGGGAAATAATGCATATAAAATCCCCTTAAAGTGAATTTTTAGCCAAAACCATTCAATTTAAATAGCCATAAAAGACGGAACTAACTAGAAGTACCTGAATAAATAAATTTTCTAAGCCCTACTAACTTCAACACTTATTCTTTGTACAGAAAATCACGCACACATAAAATTCCACACCCTGGTGTATCTTGTGCATATAAACTCCATTTTAAGCGAGTTTTCTCCAAAGCCATGGAATCCAAACACAAAAAATTGATGGAGTTACAGTTGCCGGAATACTACCAACTTTAGTACTTGTTAGTGGTTCAAAATTCTCCATCTTCTCCATGCGGGATAGGCATATGAAGAACCCATGCTTGTTTTCAGAGCTTGGCACAGCAGCCTTTTTTCGGTTTCCGAACCCTGCACCTCTGCAACCGTTGGACAAGGGTTACGCATTCCACACCTCCGTAACTGTAGTTCCGAACCACCGCCCCAATTTCAGAGGTTTGCACCAGTAGCGGAACTAGGTCCGAACCCCAATTTTTCGTTTTCAAGTTCACAGTAACTTTATAATTACCAATTACTTTAAAATTAACCAAAAAATTGCTAAAACAATAGATAATATTTATTATTTTATATTATATAATGATAATACATTAAAAAATTCCAATAAAAGGCCTAAACGGCTCCACTACACTAATTGTCCAGGTCTACACTAATTGGAGCCGTCCCGGTAACTAAGGGCACAAGTATATACTTGAGGAACACTCTGAAGTGCTTAGGAATCGTAACGCTGCTTGGCATTATGTCATGTATGATGAACATGGAAAGGAACTATGTTAAAAGTTTTATAAAACTGCGTTAATTTACTAGGCCGGGAGTCTTTCCTTAATTAATTTTAAAATGATTTTTATTTGGTTAAAAATTTAACATTATTTTTAAAAATTCTGGTACCACGATACACTATAGTCTATATAAACAAACTTACTAGTATTACAAGTCCAAGACCTTGTCCCGACTGACCCTCTTCTTTATTGAGTCATCAATGGAGGTCTGCTTAAGCTTCTTAGTGTTGGTGTAGTCAGTGTCGCTGGCGCTGGTCTCAAACAGATTCCTCCCTCACTTTAAACTACCCTCTAAGGCGGCCAGGAGGGCACCGAACATAGTTGGATGACTCTAAATACACAATAAAAAAATAAAAATAAGTTATTTAAATTGTTAAGATTCATTTTGTTCTTGCGATGTACTTGTCATTATCGTTATTCTTATTTGGTCGTTATCAGGCGAATAGTCCCTTTTGTTTCTCCTGGGAGCATGTTCTTGCACTAGAGAATAAGACTCTTCTGGCGACGCGTCCAATTTCTGTTCTCAGAATGTCAATGTCCATATTTGGGAGTAATTCCTCTTCAATTTTGTCCTAGGTCTTTCTCCCTAGCCTCTGGAGTTCCATATTAAATGGCTTCAGTTCTGCTCTTGCTTGCAGTTTTGTCTGCCGAATATGCTCCGTCCTGCGCACTCTAGCTATTAGCAGGGCAGGTTTGTCCTGCACTCTGCATTTGCCTGAGAGAGACAGAACTCGCTGCCTGCATGACTATTGCAGGGGACACCAATGTTGAGAGTACCAGAGCAGTGTACAGCTTCTTGATGTTATTTGCGCTGAGACATTTGAACATAAATAATTTCCAAAGCTGTCTCTTGGCTAGGGAGATTCTGTTTTTAATGTAAGTCTTAAACCCGGTTGAGGTGATGCGCAGACCTAGGACTCTACCTTCGTTGGTGTACAGGTAGACTTTATCGTTAACTATGACGTCGTTAATTTGACGTCGGTTTACTAGAAGGATCTGGAACTTTCGGCGGTTGGTTTTGATCTTCCACTTTCTTCGTATCGATTGATGTTTTCGATTTCGGTATCTGTCTCCTTTGCTTGAACTCTAGCGTTTGAGTTATGTCACCTGCAAACTGCAAATACATCACATCTTCCCAGACTGGAACGGGTAGGTCCAATG
Organism: Ceratothoa steindachneri; assembly: GCA_963969495.1. NCBI lineage: Eukaryota > Metazoa > Arthropoda > Malacostraca > Isopoda > Cymothoidae > Ceratothoa > Ceratothoa steindachneri. Next base: position 99,063,066 of record OZ018328.1, read on the forward strand.
TTTACACTAGATACAGCAGTGGACTCAGAGAGCTACCTTGCTGAACACCCGCCTCAAGTTTAAATTCGGGTTCTCTGTAGCCCTCGATCGAGATTTGGGCTCTCCGCTCCATGATGAAATCACAGAGGACCATTTCCAGGATTGGGTTTAGCTGGAGGCCTAATATCTTATATTGTACACCACTCAGCCAGACCTCATTGAAGGCCTTTTGTATATATCGCATTACCACGTCTACCTATTTCCCTTCAGCTTTACAGCGGGCGAGTTTTCCGGTAAGAAGGGAGAGGGCTATATCAATCTCCTTTTTCTTGCGGAGATTTGTTTTAGAATATGTTTTAGGACCAATCAGAATTTACAACAAATAAAGCTAGAATAATGCTCAAATAAAAATTTGATCTTGAGATAAGGATATTTGTTTTAACCAATTAAATTTGAGAGATTTTCAAGGATTAAACAATGTTTTGATCGGCGAAATAAAGTCGAATACAAAAACTAAATGATCAAACTATTAGAAGTAATAGCGAAGATTATGGAGAGGCTAATAAACAGAAGATTGGTCCACCACTTAGAAGGAAACAACCTAATACCAAAGTGCTAATTTGGATTTAGGAAAGGGAAAGGCACGGAGACGGCGTTGGCCCTATTAGTGGAAACTTTGGCAAAGGCGAAGTATGAGCAAAATTATTCAGACCTCATACTGAGAGATGTCAGAAAGGCGTTTGATAAGGTGTGGAGATGCGGACTAAAGGTAAAAATATAGAGACTAGAATTACCAGAAATTATGACCGAAGAAGAACAGGAAAGACAGAATCAAACGTACGCGAAAGTAGCGAAGGCCATAACAAACCACTATCAAGAAACGAAAAATGTAATTGAACTTAAACAGGAAAAGTCATTAGATATTCTAGCGTATATACTTCATGCACACGTACTTAATGTCGTTACCCCGGAATCCTCCTCAAAGGAATTAAATAAGATGTTGAGCCACAATGGATTAGAACAAATGTGGTTTGCGGACAATCCCCTGTCGGTTGAACATTTGAACCTGCAATATAGGCCTACAGTTTCTGAAGAAGTTTTAGCGGTAACGGAGCCTACAAGCAGCAGTGAGAATCAACGGAGAAATATAGGCGTGGAAAGGGACCCGAGGCTTAAGCGCAGAGCGCCCCAGACTGATAATGTCAACATGGAAATTGTAACACCGAGAGCTAGCATTGTTAGTAAAGAATGACAACTTTTCAGGGAAGACAAAAGGAACAACGAAACAGGAGACGGAAGTAACAGCACATAACATAATCTCAGAGAAGGAGCGAAGATGAACAGGAAATTAACCTGAGAATCTTTGCACAAGAAGATAGGCCAATTCCGGTGAACAACACAGAGGAAAGCATGGTCGGTATTAGGAAATGTTACTATAAATAGGATTTCGAGGGACCCCACTCAGATGAAGAAATCTCAAAAATCATATTGAGCGGTAATCTCAGGATTACCGATTCAAATTGTTATACAGTGACAAAAGAAGAGTTTAAGAAAATGAGAGGTAGAAGAACTAAAATCGCCCTGTGAAAAAAGAAAGAAGCAGAACGGAACGCAAGACACGTAAGAGTACATACCTGTTTCTAATATAGAATAGAAAAGAAAGTTAAAAATAATCAGCCATTATGTCGTGGGGTGGGACGTAAAGAGTGACTCCCTCTACAATGCTTATCAGGAGGAAGACCCAGACATATTATTAAACGAAATAAACAATCTAATACAAATTTTCAACTACAATATTATAACGCAAACAACGAGAGATATAAATTTTGATGGAGTGGCATTGGCTATTAAGAAGAACAAAGTTTAGTAGGCCTCAACATCTTGATGAGGCCTTACTGACGCTTAAAGTCGACACATCCACATAGTAGGGTGTTCCTTATTTGTACACTAATATTTTTTATGGGGGAAAGTTGTTACTCTGACCATGCAATAGTGCTCCTTTTGGTTGAAAAACACTCTGGAAAAATAATTTTTTCGATTTGTATTAATATTTAGAGGTGACTCAATGAATCTGATATTTCCAAAGGTAAGTATAGAACAGCTATGAGTCATTTCAGTCCATATCGATTTCTTCCCAGCATTCACAAGCCTGTGCCCCCGCTCCCCACAAGGAAGCGTTTACAGTGCATATTACCTGCTCTTTGGCAGGGGTTTCATGATGACCAATATCACTCATTGTTACCCAGTAAGGTCCACTTGTGAGGGTCAGGAAACTTTTTGCGGTGTTCAGCAACAACACTCAGGATAAACTGTATTTGAGGCTCATCTTTTTGTAAGACAGCCAGAGAAATCCTCGATCAAGGCAATGGCACGTTCAGAATGGTCATTAGTGACAGCTAGTGTGCTGATGAAACTTTTTGCAGCACTGAAGCTAAGATGATGCTTCAATTGAGCTGCTGAATATTCAAGGAAATCATCTGGAAGATTTAATTTATTAAAAAGACGTTTTGATTTATTACTTGTGAAGTCAATTAAAGTGATTTCTTGGATGCGTTCCATGCAATAGTTGCATGTTTCAGTGGCTTTTTCTCTCCTTTCTTTACTTTCATAGCTATAACCATCTTGTTCTTAGTACTATTGTCTAAATGGTCATCAAATAATGCCAAAGAGACCAACTCCTCACAAAGCTACCACAGTTGGCCTGCCATCTTTTTCACAGTAACGTTGGATATATTTTTGTTGATTGTGTGATACATCTGGCAGTTCTGAAACAACCTCAGGTCATTTCTTGGGGCTTCCAAAGCAATGCTGGCAGTTACCCAGGCTTCAATGTAGATACGACAAAAGAAGATGTAGAGTTCTCGCAATCCTTTTTTGTTCAAGTGTTGTTAGTTTAAATTGGGCACGAATCATCTATAATTTGAAGTTGTATAAACTTTAGCCAGCCATAGGGCTTGGCGAATGGCTTCGGGAGCTGAAAAATAGATGCCTCGAGGAGAAACAGCTCCAAGAAAGATGTTAATCAGTTCCAGAGGTTCTCTATAGTCATCTCTTGGCTGAGTTACTTTGACTGCTGTCTTCAAGATCTTGATCATTTTATCTTTGAAGTCAGCCACAGCGTTGGCTGTATAATCATCAGTTGATGAGTCTTCATATGTGTTTTTTTCAATTTGCTGCTCCAGAAATCAACTCTAACACATGGTGACGAAAACCGATATGCAGAAGTTCACGGCCAAGAAACTGCTCCAAAAGAATGCAAGCTCCTTTGTGCCTACCAGTATTTGAGCTGGTTGTGTCAAAGCACATTCTCTGAACCTTTTTCTTTACATTCCACTCTTTCAGAACAGAAAATATGGCTTTGGCTTGTGCTTCTTCCTCACCCGATTGTAACTTTAGTACCGCAATAAGCTGAGTTTGTCCATTACCTTCAGAAGCATAGGCGATCTGTCTACAGTCCTAGTGTCAGTGAGATCTGGAATAGGCTTCGCGCTGAACAATCAGAAATTGCCGATCTTCCTCAATTGAAATCATCTCCAGCGCTTTGGCATGGGCAATATCAAATAAGTTTGCAAATATACTTATGAATGCTGCTTCCATGTCCGTTTGTGTTGCAGTTTGTCTTCCTGAATTCTTCTGAATACCAGTCCAGTTACTTTTTTATGCAATCTTGTTTGTGGCGAATTGGAATTCTCGCTTGATGCCAAAGCTCTGCCACTTTTTCAACAGTCTTAGTAGCAGAAGCATGTGCAGTTTAATTTAAATTGTTATGATTATAAAGAAAGAAACATAAAATTTATTTGTTAGAGAGGAGTTTGGAACCTTTAATATCTTCTTCATAATTTTCAACGAGAGACACCTTTGTGAGTCGTTCATGAGCCATCACTAATCTCTAAACTTTTTAAATTCAATAACACTGATATCTAAATAATAATTTCCCGTGGAAGAAATGAAATAGGTTATTTAAAGACACATACTTGATAAAAGTGCAAGCAATTTAATTATTTCTGAATAAATTAAAATATAAGTACTTCTTTGCTTTCACATCATGTCCTCGAGACACGCAATCTCTCTCTCTCAGGGGCAAAACTCAACTGAGAGGTTTAGGCTGCAATCTATACCTCTCAGTAATATTTCAAGTGACTATGATTAGTTATGAGGTATTCTGTATAATATATATGTCGTGTAACATTTGAAAGGATAAATATTTTCTCTTTTTAGTTCAATTTCTTGAATCTAAATTGAAATCAATGTTATTCGTATGCTTATAGTATACGTCATCTGATGTGAACTTTGAATCTATTGAGCTACCTCTAAATGTTAATATATATCAATGAAATTTTACACAGTGTTTTTTACTAAAATGAACATTTTCGCAGTGTCAGACTATGGAAAATATGAAAAGGAAAAATAAGGACCACCCTAATCCACAGGCCCTATAACAATAATGACGGGATATCAACCGCCAAGGAGAAACCTTTTGACGTTTCATAATTTCCTAAACATCTTTGGTCAAAAAGAACAAGTAATATTTACGGACGATCTAAATGCTCGCCCCAGGTCGTCCGGATACACCAACCACTTCAATTATATAGGCAAAAACCTGGAAACACTAATCGAAAGAGGCGTAGTAGAGAGAGTGCGACCGGATTTCCCAACTTTTGGGGGGAGAAGGAGAGCAACCAAGTCTGATATTTTTCTGCATTCAGATTCAACTAACTGATAGAAAGAGGGCCACCATCCACCAGCTACTATGAAATGGTCATTATCGACTATTTCAATGGACCCGATGCAATTGAAATGCCCGCTTAGGAAAAGTTACAAAGATGCGGGCTGGCAGGGTTACGCTGAAGCACTTAATAATTACAAACAATCAGATTTAGGTGAGGTAACATTAGAGAGAATCGACGCAGCCACCGACAACCTGCTCAAAGCACTAGTCGACGCGGATAGGAACTGCGTGCCAAGAACATCATAACGGACAATTCCGCACCCTAGGCGCACGGCCCATATAGTTGAACTGGAAATGGAGTACAAGTAGGTCAGGGAAGCGCTGGAACAGTATGGTCCTACAGGAGGGGCAGGGAGAGGCTGTAAGCTATAAGAGGTGAAATAATACTGAAAACAGCTATAGAGAGGGGAGAAAGATGAAACCACTTTGTAGAATATATAGACGTAGTACTGAATCCAACCAAAATTGGGATAAAAATTAAACTAACCATCAATCACAACGGAAAAGAAACAAATGAACCTCGCATAATAGAGAACGCGTTCCAGGATCATTGGAGCGAAGTCTTTTTTCGATATTTCACCCAATGAAAACGAAAACATTGACAGAGAACATGAAAAATGGGTGGTGCAGGAATTAAAACGGATATATATGAATAACAACTAATCCTACACCCTCCATAGCATCCATGGAAAAACAAGGAGTCCAACCGATAACATTACAAGAGTTAAAGGTGACGATCCAAGCAACATAACAAAAAGCACATGGAAAATCGGGCCTTATAAGAGAAAATTGCTAAAAGAACTAGATGAATTCCCTAAAAAACTCGTAAACATATGCAAGGCAGCAATTAGTGCCGGGTATTTTCCTGGTGCCGTAAAGAGTGGAAAGATTATATTTTTGTCAAAACCGAGAAATCCACCAAAGGAATCAGGCAATTTCAGACCAATAATGCTCTTAAAAGTGGTAGCCAAATTACTAGAAACATTAATAAATACAAGACTAATCCAGCATCTAAAAGAAAACGACCTAATTTCAAAGTACCAGCATGGATTTATGAAATAAAGAGACACGAAAGCAGCGATAGCCTTCCTCGTTGAAACTCTGGCCAAAGCGAAATACAACAAGAATTATTCAGATCTTATACTTAGAGATGTGAAGAAGGCGTTCGACAAGGTGTGGAGGTAAAGATTGAAATTTCAAATAAAAAAGTTATGACTATCATCAATCTTACCAAGTGCCTGTGCGATTACACCACGCACAGGACGGCGTACATAGAGATAGAGGACTACTAAGGACTGAAGTTTGAACTCAGACAAGGTGTCCCTCAAGAAGGATGTCTGATTCCAACCCTTTATACAATCTATATAAGGGACCTTGCGGATCCGGTTTTTTCATATACGAGATATATAGAGTTCGCAAACGACATAACCATCATAACGAATAGCCCATATAGGCACCTTCCAACAATAGCTAGAATGTCTGCAGCTGAAATTCAGAATATTAATGAGTATGAAAGAAGGTGGAAGATACGTACAAACACCGACAAATTTAAAATTCTGCCGATAGGAAGGCGGAGAACATCAAGGACGAAGTATATAGATACCACGCAGAGGGTAAGGTTCTTTGTTTGAAAGTAGCGAGAAATGGATACAACAAGCGTGTGACTGAGAGAATGGGTTTGACAAAGTCTCACTTGGTAAAGATATGCCAACTTAGAGGCCTGAACAGAAGTAATAAAACTAAACTATACAATTCATTATGCCGATCAGTACTCCTGTATTCAACGATACCGCTAAATAGGCTGCATATATCAAACATTAGTAAGTTGCAGAGAGTTCAGAATAGGGGAGTGCTATTTATTACAAATACTAGAAGAGAATATCGAAGACAAAGAGATCTACACCAAAGAATAGATATGAACCCAATCAATGTATTTCTGCATAGAAGTACGGGAAAGTTGTGAAACAGATTGGAGAGGATAATCTATGAGGAGGAGAAAAGAGCAATAGACATACACATTGAATACATGCAACAAAAGGTGAAATTTTAGAAGTAGAAAACCACTCGAAGAACCTGAACCATTATTTAGATAAAGTTAAAATTACTGTACCTATATCAAAATTATTCAGCGGTGAGGACGTGGGCCTCAAGGTGTTTGGTTCTCCTCTGTGCAAGCCCTTAAAAGAGGACGCAGAACAACTACTGCAAGGCATCCTTAAGGGAAAGTTCAAGTGGCCCTATGAGGGACCTTTATCAGCATAAGAAGTAGCAGCGCTGGTGTTAAAGGGCACGGTGTACATACCTGCATCATATGTACACACCGTGAACATGACAGCCTTCAAAAAGATTAAAAGTTGTCAGAAGACATCTGAAATAAAGTAATTAATGCGTAAAAGGGATATAAAACAAACACACCAAATGAAGTTTTAAGATAAAAGTGACTAAAAAGTTCAAAGTGTATAAAATAATAATAACCAGTTTAAAGGTGAATTGTATAAACAAATTATTATATATGACGAAATGATACAAGTGAAAAAAAGTGCGTTAACGATAAGATATTAGAAATAACCTAATTTAAAACAAGGTATATTAAAATATTTTATTGCAAATTAACAAGGTGATTAATCACATAGGAAAAATCGATGTGAGTTTAAAATTAATATAGACAGCTAAACTAACAAGGTGTATAAAAAATATATTTACAGCAAATGTACAAAGTAATCAATGATTTCAAAAGAACCAACTCAGTGCTAAAAGGAAGTGTTTAAATATTAAACAAAACTAATAACAAAGTAATTAAAATAATGTATAATTAAAAATTAACGAAATACCCTAATCTTGTAGAATATATATATATATTAACAAAACTAGAAACAAAGCAATAAAAATATTTATTTTTAATTAAAAATAACGAAATATCGTAATCTTTAGAATAAATGAATGTAAACTTAATATGTAGAAACCCTAAACCTATCAACGTTTACGAGTAACAAATATAAATAATATCTGAATTGTATAGTACTAACTATAATTTCCACGTCTCCTGGAAGCCTTACCTTCTTACTTGGCCTAATAACTTTCTCTTCTCTGCTTAAATTCTATTTTCCACATTGTTTGCTATTTATTTTACAGGTATGTAAAATATCTATTTGTAATTCATATCTTAATAAACTTTGAGACCACGATGATCGGCAAGGGGAGGCAAGGTAAATGTAAGGCGGACTACGATGTAATGCGGCCGGTATTGAGACCTCGCTTGGTGGCCAAACTGGTTTCTGGCTGGAGCTGTAAGTTAATTTGTGGTTTTCGTGTCTATATAGTGACGGCCTCAGCCATGCGCAGTCGTGGTCACTTACTCTGCCGCAGAATGATAGTAGTAATTCTATTGAATATTTCTCAGGTGAGGGTCGTCCGATGCCTTGCAATGTAGAGTTTGATGGCTCCGTCTTGGAGAACCGCTGTTAGTCGCCTGTGGAAGAATGAGAGAGAGAAGGAATCCCTCATCCCCCATGACTTTCCCAGTTCGACGTTGACTACTCTAAATTCTTCTGCCCTATTTACTGCGAAAATTAGAACAATGGAAAGACCATTAAGTGGGTGTCACGACTTTGCGCTATAGAACCTTATCGCAACCCAAGACAATTAGGGAAATCTGTTGGCGATGAATCTCTCTCTCCCCGCCTTGATAATTTCGGGGTTTATAATCGACAACCCAAAGTTCACATGCAGATTGTGTCTGAAGCCGCCGTCCAGTAGGTTAGGCGTAACGTCTTCGTTAGTCGAGAGGAAATCAACTACATTCTCTTCCTGAGAAGAATTGAGTGATTGTCGAAGAGCCAAGGAAGAGCTAGTCGTTACTCAGTGTTGTTCGTGGAAATAGTTAGGCGCGCTTCAACCCTTATTACTACCTCTCCGTTTTTTAAGAATCGGAAAAGCCATCCCTGAAGCACCCTACGTTTACCTCTTAAGGATAAGGGGCTCTGCAACTTCAGTTTCCTGAAGTTGAATTGAGCGTCCCGTGAGACGCCCACAAGTTAAAGGTCAAACTTACCTACCTGGTTCTACTCGCCACACATCATGGTAAAAGGGATTTAACCCCCACTACGTCACGCTCCTCCCACCTTTAGCGCGTCGAACCTTAAGGATCCCTTTTGCTCTAGAACTTGCATAATTGTAAAATTATTACTTATTTAATTATCCCTTGCTTCAAACTTAATTGATAGTGCTAATCATCTTAGCAGTTAACCATCAATATTTAATTGCATTATTATTTAACTTGCCCTATATGCATATGTAATCTTTAGTCCTATTAAGGTGTATTTTTTTAGCCGTGTTTGAATATTCCTTGGCCTAGCAACTGTGTATGTAAAGCACTCTTAGTACCATCCCGAGGTTGAGCCCTAATTTCGGTCGGCCAGTAGTCCTGTGTGCGTATAACGGCATACACCGGCCATACCACGACATCGCGGAAACAAAGTTGTAGAAGTCATGCCAATGTACTAGGAAGTGCTCACAGTCACTGATGTTGCATATATATTCGTACAAGAGATTACGCTCCTACAAGTGGCTCATCACGGAAAGGTAGCTAGTTTTTAATGACGAGGACGCGAGTTTTCTTTGGTCTGTAATAAATTACTAATTTAATTTGGCTTGTTTGAGCAGTTCGGATAACATTTCGATGCATGATAGCTCTGGGGGCTTGTTCTTCCTACTTATATCCTGTGTTCATGGATGCTTTGTAATAAAGGTCTATTGTATTTGTTTTTTTATTTTTCTTCCTTGGGTTGTGGTATGTATCCATCTTCAGCATTTAGACATTATCGATCAAGTCGACCATAATCCGTCAAATCCCTCTCTGATTTTTGGTTAAGACTTCGTAAGGAAAAAAATTTATCTTGTCTTTGTCTGTATTTATCCCGTGTTCTGAAATAAATAAAACGTATGAGTCACGTTGTCCTATTATATTACCGTAAATTATTTTTTTGTCCTTCCAACCGTTGGAATTAAAATGTAATATTTTTAGTTTGTCATTTATCTATTCACGATAGATTTATGTGTATGTTTATGATGTTTACTGTTTATTCTCTTACGAGTTTGGGCCCTTATGGGGTAGATGGTGGCGTAATTGCTTTACCTCTTCGTTTTTTTCTGAATTCCCACAATGTAAGAGTAGTGCAATTTCGGGAGTTATTTTAATTAAGCCTTGGAGTAAAGCCTCCTCGACTTCTTTTTCACAGCAGTCGTTGGATGAGAATTCCTATTTGTATCTTCCGGTTATTACACCTTCAATTACATCAATGGTAGTAATCTCCTTTGGGAAAGAAGACCATTCCCCGGCATAGACCTTCAAGGTATTTTCCTTGAGTGGTAAAAGTGCTTAGATCACCTCTTACAAGAAGAGAACGATCTCGGACGTCTTTGATGCTGTGAGGTTTTCCGATAGCGAGATGAGTAAACATCTCCCTCAGGTCTCACAGTCTCAGTCACCAAAACTTCCATTTCCATTTGTTCGCATGTGTGTGTGTTTGTTCTGTTTTTTTTCGCGTTTTGTGTTTCTCCGCAGGTGTATTTGCGTCTCTCGCTGCCTGAGCCTGGATCCTAGGAACCCTGGAAGGAGCTGGGGCGTTGCCAGGGGCGAGAAGCTTCCGGCAACTAGTCTCCACTGGAGTTTGAGATTAAACTTAAGAATTTCATCTGACTGTGGATTCTCGGGCGACCACATTACCTGCATCCCATTATGAGTAAGCATTCTATTTAGCTCTTTCGAAAAAGTCCCCGGAGAGGAGGGATTTACAATGTGAGCATAATAGACGCAACAACTAATTTTGGTCGAGTTTTCATTCTCGACGTATAGGGATGTTTGGGCTTCACGAGACTTCGCTATGGCAGCTTTAGCAACCTTGGCGTAGGCGCCATTGGCTTTTTATTCTTCAGCCTGTCTTTTTTTCCATCTATTTCTTATTTAATATATCTTTTATTACCGGACATGCCATAGAAAGCGTCTTGTGTGCCCCTATGCAGTTCAGGCACCTCCATGAATATGCATCTGACGAGCATAGGGAGCACATAATGATGTTTCATGTGGGTCAGTTGGCTGTGGTGTGCTCCTCGTACTTATAGCAGTTGAAGCACATCTGGGGGTCGATAAACTCTTCTCGTTCGATCTGCTCAGGGCAGACTCGAACATTGACGAGGAGCATACCACTATCCGCAGCATTATTGACCATAGCGGTGTCGCAAAATAGGATTTGAAAAACGCGGGTATAATCCTTGAAATTTATAACCTCAGCAACCTTCGCCCAGGTGTGTTTTTTCTCCCCCTTCACGTGAATTTATTCTACGGAGTGCCGCCAACCCATTGATCAAGGCGCAAAGGATGACGCTTCGGTGCATTTAAATTGTGGTGTTATATGTGTGACTTTAAGTTAATAGTTTTCAAACACTCTGCCGCTTTAGGGAAGGTGAGTGCTTCGCAGTCAGCCTCCTTAGAGCAGATAGCCGCGTGTCGATTGTGTCATCTATAAGTCGAACAAGAGCAATACCTAAATCACCCTAAATTTTAGCGAAGACCCTCCCCCGATCACTCTTGGGCCATCGAAGAGGGCCTTCAGTGGTATCCAGCGGGTCTCTTTCATCTAATTTTTAATCTGCTCGTATTGAGTGAGTATCGAGAGAAAATAAATTGATAAAGAAAACCCAGTGAAGTGAGCGTGTGCGTTGTGTGTTTGCTTATGTGCGTGTGTGTGTGTGTGTAAGAGAAAACGAATCACCAAGGTCGAAAAAGAATAGGTCTTGATGAAAATATTAAGGCCCTTTACCTTAACCAAATTCGAATTTTGATAGACCGACAAGGTCAACGTCTTTCAGACGGTGATTTGTTGAAGATGGGGAAGGGAGCAAATTAAATCTCCGCTATAGGCCACGAAAGAGGGTGAAAAAATTCACTCGAAATTTACTCGAAATTTAAGGCCAAAAAAATTCGTGAATGAACAATTACACTTATAACTGCTAAAGCTTTTCTAATTAAACTCAATGCGGTACCTCGCTTTGAAAAATAAGGTGAAAGCACAATTTGTAATATTCACCAAGAGTAAGAGAAAACGCAACTTGCTGCCGGCAGCCAGAGCAGTCGTAAATTTCAGCGATTTGTTGATCATGAGGTGAGGGAAGTCAGGGAGATGATAGTAATAGAAAGCATGAGAGGTTTTTTTTGGGGGGGGGCGGATGAAATGTATGTAAAGGGTCTTTCAATAAGGTCGTTTGATTTTTAAATGTAAATAAAACAGGTTTTGTGTGATATATGCACTCAATTTATTTTAAATTTGAAAATACATTTCATAGCATTAGTTGTGGAATATGACGTCGTTCAAAGGTCCGCCGCCGCTTCGCTTAGTAGAACGTATTCGCGAGGCCCAATTTTCGATGACTTTGTCGCATAAATCTGGTTGAATTTGCTGGAAGGTGTTCGTTATGTTGACTTTGAGGACATCAAATGTTTGCAGATTATTCGTATAGACCTGCGATTTAAGGTAGCCGCACAGAAAGTAGTCGAATGGCGTTAAATCGCATGATCCCGGTGGCCAGTTGACGTCGCCGCCGTGCGAGATGACCCTGCCCTGAAATCGCTGGTGCAAAATGTCTATCGTGGCGTGCGCAGTGTAGCACGTAGCGCCGTCCTGTTGGAACCACATGTCGTCAGTATCCATGTCAGGCATATAATCCAGTTGATGCCACAAGAATTTGCTTATCATCGATCTGTAGGTCTCGCCGTTGACAGGTATGGCAATCCCATCTTCGTTCTCCAAAAAATACGGAGCAATGATTCCGTTAGACGAAATTGCACACTAAACAGTGACTTTGTTTGGATGCAATTGGTGCTAGTGTATCTCATGTGGATTGTTTTCGTCCCAAATCCGACAATTTTTCTTGTTCACAAATCCATTCATCAAAAAATAAAAATAAACCTCGTCGCTGAAGATGGATTTTAGGGGAAATTTGGGGCAACTTCCAACTACTCTAGAGCCCAATCGTTTACTCTAAGTTCCTGGGTAAGTTGGATTTTTTACAGGTGCAGACCCAAGTCCCTACGCATAATTCGCCAAACTGAAGTCGCAGAAAGGCCAAGTACTTGTGACTGCCTCGGATTTTCCCGTATACTCTCATTTACGGCAGCGATGTTATCATCAAACCTTGCGTTTCGGCTACATACGGGTGTTGGCTGATTGTTGATCGACCCTTTTGCCTCGAATTTGGCCACCAAGCGTCGAAGAGTAGATTCGGCCGGACGATTGTGGTGAGGATAGAAATCATGTAATGAGCGGAACGTTTGTTGAACGGAGCACTGATTTCGATAATAACATTTTATGATTTGCACACGCTGTTCAACGCTATAGCCCTTGATCGTGACTTGCCAAGTACTCCTAAACAGTTCACAGTGAGGTTGCCTGATGTCGCCTTAACAACATGACCACTATCGCCTGACAAGGCTCGAGCGTCCTTGTTAAAAGACCCTTTGTATGTGTTAGACCTTATGTATGCCCGAAGACTGTCTGATCTTTTCAGTGATTGCTTTTAAGTCTTCTTACTTCTATTTGGTTATTTGGGTTTATTTTACCTTATTCAGGTTAGTCAGTTCTAAATCATTTGATAACTTATTCTTCTATGTATATATCTGTATTCATCTATAAGTTTCTTCTAGTTATTTTGTTTTGTGTTTCCTCATTCTCTAGTACTTTTATTTAAGGCATTCGTGTCTTTATTCTATATTTTGTGATTGCTTGATTCATTCTTGTTTTCACGGTGTTTATGTGCATTCATATATAGATCTCTCGTTCCTTGTGCCGTAGGTGGAGCCTACTGCTTGAGAACCGCTTGCCTGTATAGTTTCGTTTTGGAATTTTAGCATCTAGGTGTTTCTTCTGTATTTAATTCCAGAAATTTTTTGCCCTTTATTTCTAGAGTTATATTAATCGGGTCTATTTCAGTTATTTTGATAATGGCACATATCTTTTCTCTTTCTATTCTTTTCGTTCTCTTTATGATGTAAGTAGCTTTGTTCTGTATTTTTTGAAGGTTCTTTTTGCTGAACTTGGAGATCGTGTGAATTGGGACCGGTGGGTATGTTAAGAATGATTTGATGAATGCTATATAAGTTGTTCTTTTCGCTTTGGTTTCATGTTACGGAGAATAGATAACAATCTTATATCCATTTTGGCTTTGGCCACCCTCGCATTTATGTGCGCGTGATAGCCTCCGTATCCGATCTAAAGTTCCAATTCACTTCCCTTCGTCGCGTAGTCATAATTAACGCCATCGATGGTAATACGGTTCTTCTTGTTGCTCAATATGGGATGATTTTAAATTTATGGATATTTGTTTTAATTTTTCCATTGTTTTCGTATTAATTTATATTATTTATCTCTATTTCAGTGGTTCTGGACTGCCATCGTGGTTTTGTGGAATGCGATGCGATAATTTGGCTGCTTTCATCTGCGTATTGTATGTTAATACATCCCAGGGTTATTAAGGGCGGAAGGTCAGTTGTGTATATTGAGTAAAGGTTGGGGCTCATGCCACCCCTTGGGGGACCCTCGTCTGTAGGTGGAAGGTCGGTCTCTCGTGGTCCTCGATGGAGATGTAGGCTTTCCTACTGGAGTTGTAGTCAGCCAACATTCTTTCTACCTTGATGCCAAGACCAAGTTGAAAGAGCTTATATTTGAGTCTTTCAACCCAGACCTTGTCGAACGCCTTCTCTACTTTGCGGAGGACCACGTCCACCTCCCTTTTTCTGCTTTGGCTTGCGCGTTTTTCCAGTTATTATGGCTATTATCATAGTTGAATCTCTTTCATTTCGGAAGCCACATTGCTGTTCGTTGTATTTGTCATTTATTTCGAGGAAATCGACCAATCTTTTTTTTAATAGATTGAAACTCGTTGGGTGGTTTCCCTTGTTTCAGCAGGAACTCCATCTTACCTAGCTTAATTTCTCCTAGTATGCTCTTATATTAAGATAGGCGTTGAAGAGGTCTGTTATGGCACTTATTATGTTTTCGGGGGCTCTCTCGTAATTATATTTCGTGAGGCTTGTTTTCCTCAGTGCCCTTTTTTAAAAATAAACTGATGGCTCATTTGAGTTCTTCTATTGTGAAGTTTCCTCCTATTCCTTCATTTTTCTGTAATCTATAGTCCACTCTTTCTGCTACAGTTATTCTATCTCTGATTATGATTAAGGTTTTATGGACTGTTTCCTCCGTTTCTCTGTTGTATCTTTGATTATTTATCTTCCTCTTCAATGGAGTATACTTTTAATTCATTGTTAGTTAAATTTATTCTCTATTTCGCAGCGATCCAAGTGCTGAATTCCTGTTCATTAGACTTTTTTTGTATACGCTTTTATTTCGCCGATCAAATCATTGTGTAATCCTAAAAATATATCTCAAATTTGATTGGGTATCTAAGAGACAAAGGACGGAGGAGATTAAAAAAAAGGACGCAGCTGTTTCAGCATCTACTCTTGATCGTGACGTGGTTTGGGTCTTCTACTTTATCCTCACCCTTTAACGAAGACACCAATGACGACTTCAAAGCTCCGAGACCAGCTAAATCTACACGCTGTCGACCTCTTCAGGAGAACAAGATCACCACGGAGCTGACCCTTGCTTGGGAGCCTGGCAATCTGTCCATTCGTGTTGAGGCCCCCTCCTCCACCGCTACTGCAAAGGGACTCGGCTACGACATCTAACATATCACTATATTCCGTTCGTCGATCCACCGGGCCCGAGTCAAGAACCGCGTAAAGATTTTCATGTCTTTCTCCTTCAAGCCTGAAGTCCCTTTGGTCCTGCATTGGGACGACAAGTTATTTCTCAGTCTAGCGGAAGGAAGGTGATTTGAGAAGAAGGTGGCTGTCTTGGTGTCCGGAGAGGATACGGAGGAACTTCTGGGTGCTCTTGTGTCTGCAGACGGGACAAGACAAGCTGTTGCGGATACCTTTTTGAAGCTAGTGACGGAACGTAGTTTGGAGAGCAAAATCATTGGAATGGCATTCGCCACGACAGCGGCCAACACAAGGATGCCACTTAAAAGGTTTGCTTGACTGTGGGAATCATCTACGCGAAGACTACAAAAAGATCATCCTGCTCAGCGTGGCCTACAGCAATGGAGAAGTCAATACATAATTCCGTGCTACTGGTGCGTACCACATGGCCAAAAGGATGGCTAAGGCCATCTCCGCTGTGAAGATCTTGCTATGCCTCTTCAGGACTATCTGAAGATGAGCTGGCGAGAATTGGCTGGAATCCGTCGAGTGGAGTTCTTTGTGACCATGGTCTAGGAAAAATACTGGAATGATGCAATGATTTCGTACTACGCAGCCAAGAAAAACCTAGACTTCACTACTGATGTGAAAAAGATCTAATCGAACTGGCTATTTTCGATGTCCACATCAGCCCGAGGCAGAAGGCGGATATGGTAGAGGGGATGAAGCGTCCTTCGATGGCCAAGAATCTGAGGTGTTCTGAGTCGAAGACATAAATCAATCTCAATCGGCGCTTTCTGCTTTCTGCCTTCTGCTCAGTGCAGTCGATGGAGCTCTTCAAAGGTTTCCTTGGAGGCCAGCAGCAGAACTTCCTTGAGCAGAGCCCTGAAACATGGAACACGGATTCAAGTTTCAAATGCGCGAAGAAGCGGGCTGGTGTCTTTAATGTCACGATAGACCTCGCAGAACGAGGAATAACCTTCATTGAACGATTCTTCGGCAACCGTATGAAGGACCAACGGCAAACCCAGTTCCTCTTGAAGCTTGCCCGCCTCCACACGAAAGCTGTCCCAAGAAAAACGAAGGCAGAACTTAAGATGCAGGTGTTGGTGTAATAAGAAGAAAATAAGCTCTTTGTTTTGCACGGGAAATCAGAAGCCCATGCATCGGTTACATTATTAATAAAAATTTATTATCTTGCGACGTAATTGTTGATGTATTGAGATAAATTCGGGTCGAATCTTATAGTATCTATCAAAATGTTCGTTTTGCGCGACCATTAAATATTGCCCAACTTACATGAAGATTTGGTGGAATCATTTTTATTTGACAAGGAACCAGCGCGGCTGGACTTGATATCATTAATTTTATGTACTAATAATACAAGCCTAGGACACACATATATATATATATAATCCAGGTAGTTTCCGCTGTGCAGCCTTAATTTAATTTTCAATAAGAAACCAATGGCGAGAAGCAGACTTAAATCCAACATCAAAAAATCTTTATTAAGATTGAGTAGTTAAACGTTTCGAACTTACAGTCATCTTCTGGCTCTAGAAAACAGATTAAGAATACCAATATATCTGAATCTGTTTTCTAGAGCCAGAAGATGACCGTAAGGTCGAAACGCTGCACTACTCAATCCTACTAAAAAAAATTTATGTTAGATTTAAGTCTGCTCCTCGCCATTGGTTTCTTATTGAAAATTCTCTCTCTATCTCTCCCTTTTTCTCTCTCTCTCTCTCTCTCTCTCTCTCTCTCTCTCTCTCTCTATATATATATATATATATATATATATATATATATATATATATATATATATATATATATTAGTTATAAAATAAGTTACTAAGTATTTAATAACGTTTCTATATATTAAGTTATTAAAGTTAAATTTAAGGCTTACCCCTTGAAATGCACAAAATCACTCCTTTCTGGCTCAGTCTCGTGTCCCATTGGGTGGGTCTGCTGCTGAATTTCACTGTCCTTCTCCACACTGCCGCGGGCACCAGCCGTACGTTTTCTGAGGTTGATGATCTGGTCTTTCTCCTCCATGCTTTTTTTAATGTAAACAGTGTTAAGTTGTCGATGACATAAGTCACGAAACCATGACCTCCTAGTTGACTTTTAGTTCAAGAACTATTCACGTTACATACGAACATATACACTTTTCTTTACATTTATGTACGACTAATCAATATAATTTATGTGATAGATTACTAAGATTAGCGGCTTTAATTTGTTATAGCTGCTTTGTATGCAGATACATTCGTCTTCATCTTTATGTTTAAAGTAGCGGTAGCGGCCCTGAATTTTGAAAAGTCCGCAACTTTTTGAGCAACGATTCCTTCAACTATGTAACACTCCGCAACATATTGGCGGTTCCGAAAATTGTGGAGGTACCGATTTGCGGACCAAACTTGCAAAGTGCCCAGCTCTGCGTATTTTTAGGCTTTTTTGTAGTGAAATCAATATAGCAGGTCATTTTGGAAGTTCGTGAAGCTTTGAAAAAAAATTCAAAAATATATTTTTACTCAAATTTAATCACTTGCTAATTTAAACTACTCTGCAATACGTCCGCCTAAAAAGTGGTAAATATAGCAATTTCTTTGCTTGTTTTCCACTGCATCGAGCACACCTGTGGGACGTGCTTCATCCACACCAATTATGGAGGAGGCAAACCATTGCAATTTTAACTGCATTTTATGCATGCGTGATTACAGTTTATTTTAAAAACTGTATAGAAATATTCCGCTCTGTGATAGCAACAGTTTTGCTCAGATAACGAATAGGCTGTTAGATTGGAGTATCTAATGTAGCCGCATGGATAGAGAGTGTCCCACAGGCATACCCGAGGCAGTTTTGAGAAGTCAAACCATTGCATTTTACCGTAGTGACAGACGCCAAATTGATTGAAAAAGTAAACAATTAGAATGCAGAATATTTTGAGCTAACAACGCACCTTTCCCAACTAAGCAACAAATGAGTACTATGCTATTAACTAGGACTATACTAGTCTATTTTCCAAAATAAATGACCGTGTTGTGACAGGAACAAGCTGGTCATAGCTAGTTTAACAGATTGTAATAGCTAACTAGACCTAATTTGTCGCTTAGGAGGGAAAAGTGCTTTGGAGAACAAAATTATTTGCATATCGACTGTTATTTTTCGTCTGTTCTTTTTTTTTAATAAACAAACAAGGCGGACCTGCAGTACTCCTTCTTACAAGAAGAGCTTACGTTGCGCAGGCAGATATTTGGTATGTGGCTTACGGCCTATCCAGTTCGGGCCTTTGGTCTAAAAATGTTAATAGTTTGCCAGGACATATCATCATCATCATCACTAACTCTCTAATTTAAGAAGGGGATTCTTTGAGTATTTGAATAATAATTTCATCTTAGTTTGGTAATGACTTAAGTTTATCATCGAAGTTATTTCGAATAATTATTTTATAATATCAAAAAACAAAATGGTGAAGTTCAGAAATAAATATAAGTATCGAAATTTTAGGAATTTTTTAAAACCCAAAGAATTACAAATGGTGAAGTTCAGAAAATTATTTTTATATATCTTCTCTTCAAAACTTTATATTTTAGCAACGTGATATTTTAAAAGGGAAAAAGTTAAGTTTTTAGATTTCTTTTTTATAATTGGTGAAGTTCAGAGCTGTTTTTTCCTATTTAAGTTTGCTCTAATAATTTACTTTTAGTTTATTGGGTTTCATGGCAAGTAGCTATTTCTTCGTGCTAAAGATTAAAATCGAAAATCTATTTTAGAAAGAACTTCGATAAATACCACGAATATGCCCAAGAAGCCATGCTTTAATATTAATAAATAGGAATTTTTTTTAGGAATTTTACTATTTTCCCTCCCTTCTCTCTTAAAAAAAATTCAAAAGATTGCATAGTATTTTTATTTAGAAACTAGGTAATGGCTTCACCATTTCCCTCTACGGAGGGAGCTTGCGATTCGTTACTAAGATTAAAATTTAAAATCTAAAAAAAAGCAGCCATGTTTAAATTTTTATAAATTTTCTGAACTTCGCCAATTATAATAATTTTAAAAAGGAACTAAATTTTCTGAACTTCATTTGTAATTCTTTGGGTTTTAAGAAATTCACAAAATTTCGATACTTGTAAGACCGTATGCTAAAACAAATGTGAAATGCACATTTGCTAAAAAAAATTTCTTTTTTTTAATATATTTTACATTTTAGCCTTTTGCATATAATAAATTTATAAATAATTGTGAAGCTACACTAAATCTAATAAAAGTGCATTTCACATTTGTCTCTGCATACGGCCGTTATATTTATTTATGAACTTCATCATTTTGTTATTTGATATTATAAAAGAATTATTAGAAATAACTTTGCTAAAAAAACATATGTCCTAACAAAACTAAGATGAAATTATTATTCAAATACTAAAAAAATCCCCTTCTTAAATTATAGAGTAGTGAAAGTCCTGAACTTCATTCACTATTTGTATTCTTTTTTATTCAAAAAAATTCCCAAATATTCGATAATCACGTTAATTTTCAAAACTTTTCATTTTCATTAAAAAAATTAATAATTAAAATAACAAACCTACCCATTTTCAAAAATTTTTAAAAGTCTTAGGAAATTGAAATGGTTGTAGAAAAAATCCATAATGTTATATTTTAAGAACGAGATTTTTTGAAGGTTTAAATAAGATTTTTTCTTTTAGTTCGGTTGTCACTTAAGTATATTTAATTTTTTTCTCAATGTTATTTCTAATAATTCCTTTATAATATAAAAAAAAATAAAATGGCGAAGTTCAGAAATAAATATAAGTATCGAAATTTTGTGATTTTTTAAAAATAAAAGAATTACAAATGGTGAAGTTCAGAATCATGATAGGCCGTAGGCCACAGACCGAAAGTCTGCCAGCGAAGCGCAAGCTCCTTCTGTAAGGAGGAGTGAAAAAAGACGCTCCTCTTGTAATTATATAATTTGATTAAATTTACTAAAAGTATTTTAGTTTTATTTTCTCGCAGCGGAGAACTACCAAGATGACCTATTATAAAAACGTATTCTTCGCTAAAACATAATTGATACCTTACTCAGGCTTTTGTTTGTACTTAGATGCTTGTTTATATGTTTTCTAATAAGATTGAACTATTATCCTTTTCTGTTGTCTTTTGGGTTCAGATGTTAGCTTAAGATGTTTTTCGTAGAATAGACTCTCGATGATATACCATATATAACTATTCGTTGAGGGAACTATTCTTATATTTCGAGTGCGTGATTATCTGGTTGACCGATGTTATTTATCTTCAATATGCTTAAGAAGTGCAACTGAGCTCAAGGATAATAATATGGCTATCATTAATAAAATAGAGTTTTATTAATTAAACTATCAACAACACACAAAACGGAAAATGTTTACATAAACAGAGAATGGAAAGGGTCGTGGGAATATCTACTTAATTCGAGGATTAAGATTTGGGAGAGATTTAAAAAGGTAAACCAATAAAAATTAAAGGGATAAGCTGGATCGCTAAATCATTTAAAGCACAGGGTAGGGTTGACAAAAGGTTAGATAATTAAAGGTATTGCTCAGCTTACGTAATTACAAAGTTGTTGTGCAGAGGAAGGCGATGCGAAGGAATCTTTGGTCCACTGGCAAGTTCCAGCCGAAGGGGGGGAGGGCGATTAAATTATCCTGACGTGACGTCTTGGGAATGAGAACCGTTTCTGGACAAAATGGCTTGAAGAACAATGGATGTTCTAACGTTGTTCTCTTCTGAACAAAAGGGGGGGTTGAGAACCGTCTCTTGTCTACTGGCTCAAAGAACAATGGCTGTTCTTACGTTGTTCTCTTTCTGAACAACAGGGGGGGCCTTGTGGACTTGGCGTCTTGAAGGCTCGAACCTTGGCACTCAAGGGATATTGTCCTCTTCTCCACAAAAATAGCCGATTTCGAGGTAGAGGGCCCCTGGTGCACAAGGTGAGACCGGATCGGCGTGATGTCTCGTGAAGATAATCTGGATCTGATCTGCTCTAATCGGGAAAGTTTCCATATAGATAGTCGGAGCCATCCCCTTGGCGTAGGGAAAAATGGAGTGGAGGCTTCGAGGGACTGCCCCAGCCGTGCCTTGAAACATACCTTATCTGCCCATAAGCCTAACTCAATCTGGCGTGATCAGGGAATGGGGCAAACTTTGAGGGGGGGGGATGAACCTCCTTGGTTAAATATTGACTCAGGTGGCGATACCGCGCCCGGCTTCGACGCGAAGATGCACGAGGGTAGCAACGTGTTTCTAAACAACATGTGATAGCGGGGGAATTTAAGCGGCCTCAGACCGTTCTATCACACCCCTCTATTCCCGGGAAGTTGTCACTTCAAAAAAAAGAAGAGAAGGGACAACGATAGAACCTCGTTGTGGGCAACTCGTTTTCTTGTACCGACCGTACCTTCATGCACCAATCTAGTATTACGTCAATACATATGATTATGTTGATCTTTTGATTATAGGGGAAACTAACCTTTAATACAAACTTAATCATAAAAGGGACATGGAGAAATGAAATGATATAAAATTACTACATATGGGACAAAATAATTTATACGTAATTTAATGGGTACAAATATATTTTTATACGAGAAAAAAATAGACATTGAGCCACAAAATTTAGACATATACATTAACTAATTATATTACAAGAGAATCTAATTTAAGTCGTACAAGACAGTATATACATACATAGAGATCCTAATCCTATGAATACAATTAATCTACACTATGGTAACGCATTCCTAATGAGTGCGTGAGCGACCTGGTTATCGAAACCTTTTATCTAATTTATCTTAAATTGGTACTCTTGCAAAAGTAAACTCCAGCGCATAATTCGGCCGTTAGAGTGTCGTACATTCGGAATATAGGTCAACGGGCGGTGGTCAGTTCCTATCTGAAATTCTTTTCCTATCAAGTACATTTTAAATTTGTCAATAACCCAGATAATTGCTAAAGCTTCCTTCTAAATAGTGGCATAGCTCTTTTCGCGTGGTAATAATTAGCGACTAGCATATGCAACTGGATGACTCATTCCGTCATCCTCGTATTGAAGGAGTACACCTCCAATGCCCTCGTTGCTTGCGTCGGTCTTAATCCCAAAGGATTTTTCCGGGTTGGGCACCTTTAATATACGGGCAGAAATGAGTTTACTCTTGAGCTGATTAAAACGGGAAACAACGACCTCATTCCAACGTAGATGATCGGGGGACTTCTTTTTTAAAAGGGAGCTGAGGGGCACCGAAATTGCAGCGAAATTCAGGACAAATCGCCGATAGTAAGAAGCTGATCCTAGGAATGATCTTAATTGCTTCTTAGTATTCGGGAGGGGCATGTCGACGATTTCCTTAATCTTGTCCTTTTGCGGACCTAACTGGCTTTGTCCTAGTTTGAAACCCAAGTATTTTATGGGGAATCAATAAACCATTTGCCCATGAATTTCAATATCCTGGACTCAAAGACACGAAAAATGGTGGGCTTTCCTTCTCACCTACAGTATGGCGGGTGTCCATGATATTCTACTAGTGGAATACCTGCAATGGTCAGTGGACAATTGATTTCCCATGCCTTGAAAATAAAATAACTAATGTTAACCAATTTCTCTATCAACTTAGAGAATTTGGAGAGAACCGGCGTATATAATGATATTTACCAGTATTGCGGAAAGCAAACATGGTACCCATCCGATAGGAATAAGATTTAAAATACCCCCTGTCCAGTTCATATATAACAAAGCAATCAAAAAGATATGCTTCGCTTACCAGTTTCCATTGATGGCTTAGAAGGTATCTGCCAAACTATGGATGGTTGCCGCGCACAATGGGAGGCCTGAAGGTTGCTAACTTAGTGTATATCGTTCGTTATAGTGTTTCGGCGTCTTTTAGCAAGACCACAATTCGCATTAGATATCTGGGATGGGCAGTATCCTGCCTAATTACGCGGAAAATCGCTTGCGAAGGACTCTGCCATGGACTAAGGGTCAGAGGTTCCTAGCCAGCCCTTCTGAAAGACGGAAGGAAGGTTATAATTGAAAAATTTCCGAATCCATTTGGCAAACTTCCACACATCTCCAATAGGGCTTTTACGTTGACTGAGGAGACCTAGGGCCATTCATAACTGTCCTTTGTTCGGAGAGGGCCCTCGCATCTCCTCAGAGCTAAGCTTGAAGTGCGTATTACTTCAATAAAATTGCCTTTGGCACCGGTATAACTCGGATGAGCTACATAGGTTTGCAACCTACTGTTCCCCGTTCTCCGTTCGCCATCCTTTTGCAGGAACCAGATGCGTGCATGCCATTTGCTCACACTGCCGGGGTAAAGGGTTAAGTGACCTATCAACACGGGATGTTTGCAATTTAGACTTGCAATGGTACCTTCGTGGCACAGTTGTCGGTTTCCTATGACCTCTCTCCTGCTTTAAAGCGATCATACGGTTAATTCAGCGGGTCAGCTCCTTGCCGACTCGATCAACAAGCTGGAGATAGGTTTCCTAAATGCGAATGTATTTATACATTGCTGCTCGGGAACCAGATCATTGTTCTTGTTATTCGTATGAAAATTTTAATTTTTATTGAGAGGGAGTCAATGACCGTATTTGTGGTGAACACTTTCTCATTCATGTATATTTTTCTTTGCTCATGGCCATGATAAACTACATCGGTTGTGGTTAGAGCGTACGCGCTGGTATGCATTTCAGGAAATGAACTCTATGCTCCAGTCGAGCATTTTAGGTTTTATTTTTTCTTCTTTAAACTCCCAAATTGCCAGTCCCACTAATAGCACACGTGGCCACAATTACAGAACACAAAACAAGGATAAAAAACAAATCAATATAAACACTAAACCAAAAAATACTTAAAAAACAAAAACAAATCTAAAGGCAACAAAAATAAGAAAAAATGTAAAAACACGAAGGAAGCGGGCTCTTGCGTAGGAACGAGCTCCAGAATTCGTGTGAGTATAAGGGACAAGCGGTAGAGAATGCGCTCATTAAGCTACCGGGAAAGTAACTTGCTCTTATATCAACCAGACTAGGGTATTCAACAAGAATGTGGCGAACAGTCTTGGAGACAACGCAGTCATTGCATTAATGTGCAGGAGAGCGCTAAATCAAATGGTGATGCCTTCCCAGAGTGTGCTTAATTCCAAGACGACAGTAAACGATATGAACCTGCCCTGATATTGTGCCTGCTAGGTCCAAGTTGTGGTGCGATGGCATGCAACTTTTAGTTCCCATCGGACGTCTCTCATCTTTTTTGTCAGGAACCCCTGTCATGTAGTCAGTGTGAGAAAGTGCAAAACGCTGGTATGGTCGCCTAGTCCTCGCGAACAATTTGGTACTATCATCATCACGCTCATTACAGCAATCACTACATGCCAAAGAATAGAGCAGAAAGTAATTTTGACACCCACTCGGCTCGCAACAATCTTTGTTCACGGATCCTATGAACCAGATTTTGCGTAAATTTTAATTATCCGAGAGTGCTCAGGGAACTTCTGAGGGGCTAGAGATCACAATCAAGTTTCTGAACCAGACAAGACGCATTATTTCCCCTGCAGATCAGTGCAATGTAATCAACTCAGCTGCGAAAACAGACGCATGGCCTGCTAGAGCAAATCTGAATTCAAACAGAGGGTTTACGTCGTAAAGATTAACCATTTCTTGAGACTTGGAGCCATCCGTGTACACTAGCACGAATCAAACGGGACACGAAGTGTGCTCCCAAAGGGTTGAACGCAATTCCAGCGGCGTTGTGAAAGCTTTGGGAGCAGAAGCGTGTTGACAAATAGTCAAAAGTGGTAATCTCCAAGGTGGCATCCTGGTCAGAACCAGATGTGCTACCGACTCGAGATCTACATCAAGCTATCTAAGGACTTGGCAATCCTTAAATCTGAAGGGCGTATGCTCTCTCGTCAGCTTAGGCACCGTCGAGATTGGTCTCAGATGCAATATGAGCAGTTGCCGAATGATAGGGATGCTGAGCTCGCTCATACAAGTTCATAATGTACTGTGTACGGCGCAGGGCAAGTAGCGTGTCATCAGGTTCGACAAGTAGTATCTTCATGGGGCATTTGCAGAAGGCAGCGGTTGCAAGAGGAAGACTGTCGTGTTGGATCGATTTGATCTTGCGAAATACACGCTCAGCTGCGGATGCAGAAAACTCACATCCGTAGTCAAACCTGAAAGGAAATAAGTACAAAGGTATGGTAGTAACATTATCAACAACCCAATTGCAGAATATCATGGAACGAAGATCGCCCATGGCGCGGATACAAGAAAAACCAAGGATACCAATATTAGCCTCCCAAGTGAGACGTCGCTCGGAAACAAGACCAAGGTAACAACAGTTCGAATCAACCACTTCCAGGCGATCCTTGTTTAATATAATGCCTGTTTTGGGGTTGAGCCATGGATGTTGGCAGAACTGCGCTGCTTTAGTTTTTTAGTCAAGGAAACCGAAACCTGTACGTTATGTATAGTGAGAGATGTATTTCAATGCCTAGTGGAGTCAACGCTAAAAAATTGGAATATGGGTTGTACCAAAAGATATCGAAAGGTCGTGTAAGTAGAGCGGAGCAAAAACATCTAACGGCATCAACAAGGTTATATCATCGATACTCAGGAAGAAGACTGTGACGCTGATGACACTTGCCAGCGCGACACTTCCTCTTCCTTCACCATTGGGCAGAAGAAGACTTCTCTCGCCCTTCTGCCTCAATTGTGTGGAAAGTCTCCCTTATAGAGTATCGCCATGCAGCATTATAGGCCTTTTCCATATCGAAAAAAGTGGCGTAGTAATGTCTACGAAGAAAGCCTCGCAGATAGCATTTTCCAGCCATATCAGAACATTCGACGTGGAGAAGAGTTTAGAAAAATTGGGTGGAAACAGGCTGACGTAGTGTGATCTCTTCGCGATTTACGAAAGGCGAGCACAATAGCCATTATCCATGAGTCTAGTAGGATACCTTATGTCCAGATCTTGTTGAATAAATCAAATAGAAATAAGATGACTCGCTCACCTAGGTGTTACTTCATGACATAGGAGACATGGCTTGGACAAGGTGGCATTTTCCAACTATGAAGCAAGAGCGGAAAGTAACTCATTGAAAGTAAACGAGTAGATGAAAAGTTCTCCACTTCTGGACGTAAAGGCGAGTCGGCGGCATTTAGCTACATTAAGTTATGCATTGAATACTAACGTAGTAGCATCTGAATTAGAGAATATGAGGAAAGCGGTCAGTCGCAAAGAGGCCGACACAGACCAAGGGCCCGAGTTAGTGGTCACGTACTCCTGAACAACAAGGCGGGGATCCTGCAAAAATACGAGTATGTCCTGAATTCTTTTGACTTGCTTTCAAACTTCATCATAAGAGTTCTTCCGGTTAAGCGAAGAGACGTTTGCCTCCGAGGAATCACTGCTGGAGTGCTTCTAAACATACATGAGCCTGGCCTTGCTCGACGAAATTCACTGACGTTCAGAAATTGTTCAGTCGGCACCTATAGCTTATATAGGTATATAGCTTCTGTCTGAGTGCTCTTTTACCTTGGTCCACCACCGAGGAAAGAGCAAGACAAAAGGATCAGAAGTTGTTAGATTAGTAGTTAGGCCAAAAGCAATTAGGTTGTTGCAGATGAACTCAACGTCCTCATCCATCAACCTGAACTTTTCCAGATAAAAAGAGGTCAGTAATTCCTAAAATGCGACAACTGCGCCCGTTCAAGCCCCACTGAGGCAGTTTTACCAGCAGTGGCGGCCCAGAAAGCGATAATTGAATGGGACAGTGGTCAAAACCATGAAGGTCATCGACCACCTCTCACCCCAAATCAGGCAGTACATCCCGAGAGCACAGGGAAAGATTGAGACAGAAAAATTACGCAGTTCTCCGGAAGTGTTAAGTCTACTCATCTACACTTAAGTCACTTATCTCGAGCTCGTTGATAGTTCAGCAAGGATCTGACACACGGGATTAGTCCTGTATTCTCACAAGAATGAGTGAATATCGTTGAAGTCTCCGATCAGGAGAAAGTGTCTCGGCATCCGTGCTACGATACGGCAAAAGTTACCTACGTTGAAGTCGGATAAGGGAAGAAGGTACGCAGAAATAATAGTATATGTCCTATTCAAGTGTAACTGCACTGCTACTACTTGAAGAAGGTATTTATAACGAAAAGAAGAATGGTGATCTCATACCTTAAGTCCTAGCCTTAAGGGGATGCCACATTTTTTCATTAGTCACTTTTCAAATTCTTTCGTTCAAAATTCGCATTTTATGGTTTTGAATATCATTTTATTGTAACTATGATGCACTTTTTTATGGTATAATTATTTTTTTAGCAACATGACTATAACATAGTTAAAATTAAGATGATGCAAAATTATATACATTCGTTGAAAATCTTTCTTAGATATTTTACAGTTTATTTGTGAAAAAACAAACAAAACTACACCATTGATTATTATATTTTTTTATTGCAAATTTTATGCACTGTTTAGAGTATATATTTTTCGTTTTAGCAACATGACTAGAACATAGTGAAAATTATGATAATGCAAAATTTTATACATTCGTAGAAATTCTCCCTAAACTTTAAAAGTTAATTTATGAACAAAACGCAAAATTATACTATGCGATTTTAAATATTTGCTAAAAAAACGGCGCCTAAGAACTGGTTTATATTTTTAGCATCATTCGAATATAGATTGAACTAAATTTCAAGGCATTCAGAACACCCCTTTGTTGTCCCGATGAGAACAAAGCCTATAGTTGACCTTGTCCGAAAAATATATGTTTTAGTCTACCATTAATATAAATTTTAGGGGAACTAAAGAAAACTGACTTCAAATGATAACTAAATTATATGTGCATGTTTTGGTCGGGAATTGAGTTTGAATGCTTAATTTTTAGTAATTGTATAGCCATTTATATTCTATCAGGGCTCAAGGCGGGAAGAGGGTCTGAAAGAACCCCTTGTATCTCAAAACCAGCGCCGTAGGTTATTATGATTTTATTTTGGCAGGAATAATAGTGCTTTTAATGCTCTTTAATTTCATATATGATAATCTAATGTAGTATAAAGTTTAAAAAAATGATATGGTATCTCCTTAAGTCTTAAGCTTAAGTCATAGAAGATAAGGTTACTAAGCCTCTGCCTGTCAACTGTTGGAATACTACCTTCTCGTCGTCCCCCTCGCTTTAACTGAAGGCTCGTCCAACGACCGAGTGCCAGGCGGTATAACCCAGCCAACCCCACTGCCTTGTGGGAGCCCTTTGTAAGGGCCAAGGCTTCGGGAGCAAACCTAGAGATCAAATCTGCACGGTGCTCGTGCATTAGGCAATAGTGCAAGGAGACACTTTTTTCTAGCAGAGCACTGCAACTTAAACCTGTTCCAGTCGTTCTAGATCATTTTCTTGCCAATGGACTCAGCAGAGAAAAGTGAAAATGGTGGACCGAAGAATGCACACCTACTTTCCAACTTAAACATCATCGTGAAAGTTATCACTCCATGCACTGCTCATTCATCCACACAGTTTTGCAATATCATACCCCATATCTGCTATTTCTGTGGAAGAGGCTGTGCCAACCTTGGCGGACTCGGGAGGTATCAAAGATCTCATCAAAAACGAGAATCATCAACCAAATATCATCAGACTCATCCATGTATGGAGTGACGTCGTCATCGGCAACGATGGACAACATTAAGCAAGTAAGCAAAATCACGCATCGTACTGAACAACCACCATTCCTTTGTGTCAGGGTTGCAAAACATTTTTACCCCGGGGAGAGGGACAGGGGACGCGTGCCTAGCATGTTTTCCTACAGAAAATAGCTCACAAAGAAAGTGAGGAGAAGACTTTCCGCAGCTCCTTCCAGTTGTCCTTGAATTCACGGTAAGACCAGTGAAGAGATATGTTTCCAGGCCTAGCTGGTAGGAGATACGGTGGACCTCTTCGATGAGAAGACCCTCACATGCTTCCAGCAAACTGAACTCTGATTGCTGTTGGCCGAACAAGGCGCTGAAGGTGTTTTCGTATTCTGGGAATTATTTTGGGAGGTTGGTCTCGCCATGCGAGTTTTTTCCATCTTAAGCCTTCGTATGCTTGGGGTCATTTTTCGAGGGTCCCGTATCTCTGTGTCAACCGTTCCAGCCTTAGGTAGGTGCGTGAGAGCAGAAACAACCTTGCGTCCGTCTTGCTTTGGGGGAACAGTTGTATGAGCCCCCGAAGATGGACTCATCACAAACTTAGGGGTGTTCACCTCCTGAGTCTAACGATTCTGGAGAGGCACGCAGCCGTTTCGCCTTGCGGGAATCATTTACGCAGCGGGAGGGTGGAGTTATGGTTTTAGCTGAAGTTAGGTGTGACCCCTGTGTTGCCCAAACGCTATCAGGGTAGCGCCTGAATATAGGACTAGAACCCAGAGAAGGGTTCCGAATTGGCACGTAAGAGATTGTGCTCGTATGCCTGGAGACCAGTTGCAGAGGCTGAATTTTTGAGATTTGAGGCAAAAGAAGTCCCATGTAGCTCTGAGTGTGAAAGAATGAAGTCCTTTGCCTCGTGAAAAGAGATTCCGTATACAGCCTGAACAGCCAGTATCTCTTTCTCCAGGAGATACTCGCTACATTGATTTAAGGTAGCAGGTTGTGGATCTTTACAAATGACACTTGGCGATACACGATAACGATTTATTGTATAAGGTTTGGGGGTAATTCAAACTTACTTCGAGTAAACCCGACTTTCCACGTCTACACGAACATTTGGTATGGGCTAAGCGGTGGAAGTAGTAGGACGTCCGTGGAAGTGGACCAAAGGCCTTGTTTGGGTAACAATAGCACCAATCACACACCGCGCTCAGGAACAGGGAATCTGTCACGATTAAACGTGACGAAGCCTGTATGAGTAGGCCTCGAGGCCCCTCCCCTCTGTTTTCCAAACGCGATTTCGATCTTGAGCGCTCTTTGGTTAGCCATGTCATGGTTGATGTCTTCTAAGGAGTAGTCCACGAGTTTTCTTGTATAAACCATCTCTTTCATGAAATGCATGGTATAGTGTTATGTCTCATTTACCAGCGAGCCAGTAATCGTTCAAAAACCACTAAAAATAGCCGTCTCTGAAAGATCCGCACCATTCGCCAAAAGGCTCTACTAGTCAACTTACCTAATCCTATCATCTAATAGTAGTCGCCAGATGGTATCTTAAAAAAATCTAATGGATCCTGTGGCATTTGGCCAACATACTACTGTTAGTGAAGCTAATAGTTAAAAAGGGTTTAAAGCCAGAGGGCTAAATAATATTAAGTAGTATCTTAAGGAGGGACCCCTACGTAATGAAGGCCATACTTGCAACTTTTGTTTTAGCCTGGGCCCAACGTTCGCCCTAGGGCACCTCGGGGCCTAACATATCTGTATTTGTCGAAACTGCAGCGGACTCTTCGGTCACGGGAGCCTATGCAGAGGGAGATAAATCCCTACTCCTCCTTGATTTCTATTACTTTAATTTTGGGGGGAGAGGAGTAAACCAGCTTCTTTCCACCCTGAAAGGGGCCCAAGGTCAGATAGACCGGCTTGGAAGATATTTGCTGTTTATGTGGCATCAGAGGGGAGATGGAATCCTTCATCCCCTTTTGAGTGCTCTGTTGCCCGTGCCATACAAGGGAGAGTCATAGGGCCTACGGCCGTGAAAAAACGTCAATGACCCTGGCAGGCCGACCTGCAGGCCGACGAAGGGGTGCCGTGGCCGGCTCAACGGCCGACGCCGCTTTCTACACTTCTAATGGTAGTTATGGAGGTCCGCTTGACTTCACCGGGAAGGGGAAGAAGCCGAGACGACGCTTTTTGTCGGGTTCTTGGCTGGCCCCACAGAATGCAAAGGGAGACCCGCAGCACATGGATAATTTTCTGGAGTCAACCTTACAGAAGGTGGACGTAGGAAATCGCCGAACTTATCAGTGTCAAGAGTGAGAAACGTCCTCTCCACTTAAAGATTCTTTGAAGTAGCCATGAGGAAGCACAGATGGGGTATTCTTCGTCACATAGGTGGAACTTACCTAGGCGGCTCCGAATATAGCAAAGGGAAAAAAAACTTTGCCGCAATCAAATGGGTAGAGTAGAATCTCTTCAGTGGTCAGTGGTGCTGTCTTTACATATCCGGTAAATCAAAATACCAAGGCCGAGAGAGAATTTAGAAAGAAGAATGTAATCAGTAATGTTATAAACTTATTGAAATTTGTTAAAACATTGTATAAGCCGTTCTTTTTTTGTCTAAATTCTGATTAGAATATATGGTTTGTTTGGTACGCAACTTGTTTTTTTTTCCTGTGTACATTTGTTTTCTGTTTCCGTGTACATTTGTATCGATTTTCCTGAAAACCCCTGTATACATAACTTATTTGATGAATTGAGTGGATTTATATACATCGCTTTCTCTAACTCCTCTGGAGCTGTCATTTTCGTCTGTTTTAACATCCCCCATCATACTCCCTCGTACCAAGGACTTCTCGATACTTCTAAACTTTACTACTCTCTTTCTCTCTCTCTCTTGCTCGATTTCTCACAGCCTCCACTCACAGTCTTAGAAATTAAACTAAATCAAATGTGATTTTAATATTAAGAAGTCAAGTTCTGCAATTAAGTTAATACATCCTAATTAGTAGGACTAATTCAGTAATTTACTTTACTTGCCGACCCATCTCTCTTTTTCGAGGTGGGCGGGCCCCCAAAAAGCCATCACAGTCCTTGGATGGGTCACAAGGTCCCCAGGGCAACCAAGTAGAGTTGAGCCATCCCAAAGTTTTCTAGGTAGAGATGAGCCGACCAAAAACTGCCCAATCAAAGTAATGAGTAATAAGAGTCATCTTATTGAAAAAAATAGTATAAATCTATTAGTAAATAACAATACGAGTCAGTTTATTCCATCCAAAATAGTCAAACCATTCAGCCATTAGACATTTAGTTATTCAAATGAATATTATTTCACAATGCTGGAGCAAAATGAGGTAAATGCGTTAAGCTCATGTCTTTCACGCCACATACATTGCCCCCACGTTTATTCTTTATATGAAATTTATGCTTGTTCCAATAAATTTCCCTCGCTTGAGTGTCCGTTCCCGTGGCTGGTTCACAAAGTTAACGGAAGGGTTTACGTTTGTGTGAGTAAAACCAAGTTTTCTTGTAATATTTTTGGGTATGCTTGCCATTCTTCACTGTAAATTGTTGATCCCGGTAGCACAAGTAAGTGTTGTAGTCGGTCTAACTAAGCCAAACACCTATATTTGTTCTAGTGCCTCTGACTCTAAGGGTTCACGCATATTAAGCCGAAAAATACCCCACACATTTCTTGCAGAAATCCACGTCCTCGGTCATGTAAATCTTTTTCTTTGTGCGAGAAAAAGGATGTTTCTATTTGAATTATATATCAATTCGATTCCGCAGAGAATTATTGAGTGCTTTTCAAGGTAATTTATGCATATTTCACGAAAAGCCTTATAGATGCCAATCACTGTCACTTTCGCTAAGTGTAAAATGATTGCTAACCATTAGAAATAATGCATCATAGATATATTGCGTGAGTTCTTACGAATAGAATTCATCGCTTTATATCTATTGCTTTCTCAACATGGCATTTCGAAAAAAACTTAGCAATGATTTAATAACAACGAGTCCAATTCATTAGAACACCACACGAACTACACTTGATTTCTATCTTCTAAGCCTATTCTGCTTCATTCAATTAATAATTAGTGAAGATTACTTTACAATCAAGGGCTTAACAACACTTTCGTACACAAAACGCTCCATTCATGGTGGCGGTAAGTTAAGAGTATGCGCAGGTTGGGCGTTTCCCTCAGTCGCCAACGGCACTTATCTCATTCACGGCCGATCTCGACAGGGCCTATGCCGCTGAGAGATACCAGTAATACCCGAAGCCCTTCGGGTTTATGCCTAGGAAACTTCTTCAATAGCTTGGTGTAGCTCTTGGGCTCGTGGCGCATCTTATTCGGACTAGTAGGCTACCCTTAAGGGTATACACCTAGGAATATTTTCGCCAACTTCTGCTCCCAAAGCTTCCACGTGCATTAAGCCTCAGGTTTTCGGGTTCGTAAATGCTATTAATTCTATTATTTCATAAATGCATGAATTATCCATTTAATAATGAAGTTGATCGTGAGTTAGAGTACTATCGCTTCTTGGTTCTGACACCCTACCCACCCATATCTAAACTCGATGTTTTTGTGTATATCAGTGCTGACTTTGAGCTACACCGTTGAGTCAAAGCGTATGTGGTCGCTACATGATGAAAATTTAGTTGTGGAGGTAACTTCCCGTAATCACCATGACCTGCTAAAAAGTTTTAACACCTTGGTTGGATCGCCGTTTTCTATAAATCCCAATCCTACTTTTAATTCTATTAAGGGGGTGGGGGGCTCCGGTGTAAGCTATGATCCGATCACCCTTGAGATCAGATTAACTGCGCAAATGTTCATAAAAATTCACAGGGTGAAAATGATGGTAAATGTTGTTCGGAAGAATAACCAGACACTGATACTCACCTTGTTGCGTCAGAAACTGTTCTCTCACGTGAAAGCAGGCCATTTTTATATCCCTGTACGTCAATACATAAATAAACCCAAACTATGTTATAACTTCCCCATATATGGACCTGTAAGTTAAAGTTGCAATCACCCTCGCATATGCATAGATTGTGCTGAACTCTATCACGGACATGTTTTTGAACTAGCGTAGAAATGTACCAAGCGTGGAGCAGAACAGAGTCACTCTTACTCCTGCTCTTTTTATATAATTGAAAATGAAATTTTATTAATGGGGGATAAGTTCAAACTTGAAATTCGCGAAGCTCGTCTTCGATTCCGCGAATAATTTATATAAAATCAAGTCCGTTTCTTTGATGTTTTACGCTAGGCTATTACTAACAGTCCCTCTCGATCATAACAGTTTATTCAGGACTGACGAATACAGTGTCAGACCTGAATGGTGCTATAAGGCCTAAAGCATCAGTGTCATCGACTAGAGAGCCAACGCGTTAAATAACAACACCACATATCATTCAATTTTACCCTCAATCTTCCCCCTCTCAAAATGAAGGATGAGCCATCATATAATTCAATGAATATAGTTAAAATCTTAGAAGATATTAAAGTTTATTTACAACTCTCTATTTCTCCTCCCAATTCTATCATACAGACGGCTGAAAAGATGATAAAACCACAACGTAAAAGAAAAGGATCACAACACTAGAATGCTCCTGGAGGAAAATATCCTATTCAAGATGCAACTCTTTGTTTTTACCCCTCCACTAGAACTTCAGATCCAAATAAATCTGCAAAAGTAAAGATAAAGACTAATCAGTAACCTCGGTGTTGAAAGACTAACCAGACATTTAAACGAACGAGTAATATATATCATGTTCTTACCTTTCCTCCCGCTATTCCCTCCTAAGAATTTAACTCCTCGTAATCCAGAAACCTTCAAAGTACTTCCAATCTCCTCCTTCACTCAGTCATGGGCTAAATAGTAATAAAGTGGTGCAATTTCCTACCAAATTAAGGACGCAAGTAAAATCCATACAGAGCCACAGTAAAACGTCTTCACCCTTGAAACCATCCCACCAGATGCTAAGCTTTGCCTCTCAGAACCCAACCGGAAGGAAGCAGAAGTTTACAAAATGCTGTACAGATAGTGAAAAAGGATGCGTGAAAAAAGGAATTTCGCTCGCTTCTCCCCATTTAAAACAAAACCCTTTTATTCTCGCAGGGATGGGGCTAGAATATGCCCAAGAAATCAAATTTCCTGCAATGATACTCTATCCCAAACTGACCTAGATTCCTCACCTACGCTACATAAAACAGAAATGCCTGAATGATCTCCGATGCTATCACACAATTATTTTCAAAGCGAGAGACGGACACTTTGGATGTTTTACACACCCTTAGTTCAATCCAAACTAGGCTATGGATGCCATGTTTAGTCTTCAACGGCAACAATCCTGATCAAAATTTTCCTCCGAAGTTTGATGGGCTACCCAGTACATGGAAGTGACATAATCGATTGGTTCTTTTCGAGCAACTCCAGCTCATACGCTAAACTAAGGAAAAAACAAACCAAACACAGTAAAGCAAGAAAAACAAAAGAAAAGCGAAGTAGTCAGCTTCAGATGACGAAGCGAGGCCCGCGTCTCACACCGGCCCCATAAAATCAGGCCCACACTAATGCTAGTCAAATATATTGTAGGGGACCAGCCTACCCTAGAAAGTCGTGTAGTCCACAGGTCTGTATATACGAACCCGTCCAGAGCACAAGCGACAAACAGTAACGACTCTGCTCGTCCTGGTGACGGGATAAATAACGCGCGCGAAGATCAACCAGAGAGGGAATTCAACCATAATGTGCAGAACAGTCTTGCTTCATACAGTCGTCGCAGTAAGGTGCTGGAGAGTGAGCCATCAATTATAGGTGCATCTCGCAAGTGTACCTTATTGTAAGACGAAACAAAGAGACCTGAAGCCGCCTAGGTATTTATTGTGAGGCATGTCTAAGGAAACCGTCGCGGTGCGATGACACACAAATCTATGTTCTCATCAGCATCTTCCATCTTCCTTAGCAGGCATTCCGGGAGGCTAAACTGATTCGTGACATGTACATAGTCAGTATGAGGAAAATTGAAACGCCGATCTGCTCGACCATTCTCGCGTACTTTTCGGTGTCTTCATTGGCATGCTAATTTTCTTCATTCCATACATGTCCAGGATCCAGCAGAAATGAATCTCGACATAAAACATTCTCGCGGCAATGGTAGCATCATGGACATCTGGAACCACGTGAGTATTAAAATGCCCCGAGAGCACTTAAGGCGCTTGTGATTGGTTATACATCATGATACGGTCTCTGAACAGGGCGTAACTTGTTATCTACCGTACTGAGAATTGTATTGCAAAAGGGTCGGTAGTGAAGACAAATGCAGCGCTTGGTAGAGCCCCGTTGACTTGAAACGGAGGGGATACGTCGAGGAAGTTGGCCCTCCCACCGTACTTGGATATATCCTATACGATGACATGGAACCAACGTGACATGAGGTGTGCTCTCTTAAAGTTCGAACGCAATACTCTCGGTGCTATGAAAACTTTGGGAGCAGAGTTGTGCATCGACAAACACCGAGCATAATTTGACTAGTGGAGAGAGTTCAAGTCTGTCTAGTGACGAGGACTCCCTAGTTTTTACTCATTCAGGGAAATAAAAGCTTCTTTCTTTACCACGCGCTATTAGGTAGAAGGGTGAGGGGCATAATCGTATAGTAAAAATAATAAAGTAGCGCTGAGAAGGATCTAAGAGCAAGCTCACCAAACACCCTATTCAGGCCCCGTCAGAGAGTTCAATTCAATCCAATTATAGGCTTTCATAATTTGCATTCTGTCCTAAAAGAAGTGATGCCCATTCAGTTACCAAATATGGAGGTTTAGAGGTAGGATGATTTATTAGTCCTTGGTCGATGTTGACATTGAACTTTAAGTTATGTGGTTATTTACGATTTGTGAATGACTCAATATATGAATCACTTCAGGATTTTCGATTGCATACAATTTGAAACTTCACATTGTCGTTGGTGAAACATTTTTCTTTTTAAATCCAGGATAAATTCCTTGCCCAGGTGTCACCTGGAATTTGTAGATTACGTAATATGTGAACCCAAACGCGGACTTTCGGAGTATAAAGATGTGAATTTATTTACGTTGGCCACAAAATCCATTTTGATTCAGTAGAAATTGATAGGAGCGAGTGATGCTGCTATCTTCTCGGATCTTAACTTGGATTTCAAAGTTAGTATGTATGACTTGTTAGATCTCACATGTACTTTAAACTTTAAAGTTATAGGTGAGGTCTAATTATACACGCAAGTAGGAATTTATAAAATCAACTTCTGTGATGATGTCATAAGTGAATTACGTAAGGTTAGATTAAACATATGTAATGCACAAAATTCTAGCCTTCTGTTTATTCTCTGTAAAAATCTAAATGTTCAATACGAAAAATTGGAAGTTCAATAGAAAAGAAAAATGCTAATTATAATTAGCTTAAATAATACAGTAAAATTTTGACGGTCGGGTTGTGATCAGATTTGATTTCTTTGATCCGTTAAATATATATATATTTATGCGGAAAATCACACAGGAAAAATGAAAAGCAAATTCTAAGTACTTTCGAACTTTGTTGATGTATTCCTTGAGATTAAACTGAACAAACTTCGAAAGTACTTTAAATCTGCTTTTCATTTTTCCGGACGGTAATCTATACACGCAAGTGAATGGAGTGGCTATAGGGTCACCCTTGGGGCCGACCTTCGCCAACTACTATATGGGTCAACTTGAAGAGAGATTATTTGCCGTCAATGAACATAAGCTAGACACATATTGCCGATACGTAGACGACATCTATATTAACGTCCAAAATGAAGAACATCTGATATATATATATATATATATATATATATATATATATATATATATATATATATATATATATATGCATGCAATGTCCCGCAGGGAAAAATAAAGAGGTGTTTCCAAGTACTTTCGAACTTTATTAGGTTCCTTATCAAGGAACTTAATAAAGTTCGAAAGTACTTGGAAACACCTGTTCATTTTTTCCTGCGGGACATTGCATTCATTTGCTACCCTCACGTGATACTTTGTGAGTTTTTCATTTCATATATATATATATATATATATATATATATATATATATATATATATATATATAATAATAATAATAAAAACTCACAAAGTGGCACATGAGGAAAGCAATAATATGAAAACTAACCCACAGGAAAATAAAAAGATGAATCTAAACACTTTCGAACTATATTTGCAAGTTCATTTTCAAGGAATAGCATGAAAATGGAGAAGAAAACCTTACAATATAGGTAAAAAGATACGAAGGGAACGCCCATCACATAGTACAACCAATAGAAAAAAAAAACACAAAAACAAGACAGAAAAATACCAAGAAAAAGAACAATAGGCAACTAATAACAGACATATGCATCCCCAAAACGATATACACACAACAACGCCATGTATATGAATGGAAATGGTGGGTGAAAAAACATAAACATTTTAAAGGATTATCATTAGAACGAAAACATTTAGGGCTAAGAGTTAATCCACGATCACAGCAGAGACACGTGGTGGGGGAGGCAATGCGAATGATATTACACTAATAAAGATTGACAACGGGCTGCATTATGAAGTTATTTCATTTAGCACAAGGTTTTTTAAAACAGGGTCGAATTTAAATAAGCCAGGGGAGATATTTATATTAGGCAACATGCCAATTAATGAACACACGACAATATTTCTTTTTGTGAAATCAGCGGAATTAAAAAAGGAATTTTGCAGAGTTCCAATCAATGGGGTGGTTATTTTCGAATATATGTAAAAATAAAGCGCTGTTTAGTTCACCTCTTCTAATATTATACTTATGTTGGTAAATTTTAGTAGATAAAATTTACCAGTTTGCTCGAAGTAAGGTAAATTGCAAATATAACATTCTATAGAATATACTTCACCATTTTTCCTTGTATTATTGTGGACTAACATTTTATATAAAGTGGATTCATATCTCTAATTTACCCAGATATTAGGTTGCTTAAGAATACGGGTGAGACCAAAAATTGTTCAAAGTATTTCAAGATAAGATAATTTTTATATCTAAAACCTGGTGGGTTATGAGTTCTATAAAAAGTTCTCTTGGCAAAGTTTAATGAAGTATGCAAAAATTGACGAGGGTAACAAAGTTTTTTACCTATTTCAAAGATATTGGACAACTCCTTATCCAAAAATTCCGGACTAACAAGGCGTAATGCCCTAAATCCTCGATTTTCCTATTGTATGGTACCGTTACTTTGATGATATTATATGTCTTTGGCCTTCCTCAAAAGATATTCACAATTTTCTATGTAATCTTAATTCTCTAATTCCTTCAATTAAATTTACCCTTGCAATTGAGGAAAATCGGACACTTCCTTTTCTTGACTTCTTAATACATAGGATGCCGTCAGGTTTTAAATTCTCTGTTTATCGCAAACCGTCCAACTTCAGTTCATATATTCTTTTATTCTTATCACAGTGTTAAAATTAAAAGATCTATATTGACTTCTATGTTTTTGTTATATTCATCGTTGATTGTTTGTATTCGTGTTTTGTGATTTGTACTTATCTACTTTCTTCATTTTTACTCTTCCTTGTCATCACTAGGTAGTTGTGGTCTTCTTTGGTTTTGATGGAAAATTGATTTGGTTCTTTGTTATCGTATGCTTTTCATCGTGGGTTTTGGTCGATAGTTTTTTCCTATGAAAAAAATAACACAATTGCGTTTCTAAGCTTGCTGACGCTGCTTGGAAATCTTGTGCGACTTGGAACTCGTTGGTTTTCTGCTATGAATGCTCTAATTTCCTCGGTGCTATTCATTGTAATTTTCTCTTTCATATCTGACGCTCTTTCCTTTAAGATCGTATTGAGCGGTTTGATGTTCACCGCTCCGTGCAAATCCACTTGCTTCCTCCTATCATTCCGTCTTATTTTGGTGATGATATACATACACTTATTTTGTATCGTCTGCATTTCTTCTTTTGCTGCTTTTGAGAAGCTGAACAGAGATGCTGAGGAATAGATGAGGGTGGGTCTGACTAGCGTCAGATACAGTTTCCTTTTATTTTTTTAGCTGAGGTTTCTGAAGCTATAGAGGGTCCTGACTGCCGAAGATGCCTTTTGGATCCGTTCTATGACATGCTTCCTGTACCTGTTAGAAGTGACCTTCATCCTGAGTACATTTTATTCGTTCGTGTAGGGATAACGCGTATCCCCCGCTCTCACATCTGCTGTTTTTCTTCCTCCTAATGGGACGATCTTGAATGTGTCGCCATTAGTTCGGATTTTCAATTTAGCTTCATATACGTTGACTTTTCTTATTTCATCGCAGTCATTCAAGCTTGCCAAGGCGCTTTCTATATCCACTAAATATATCACTAGTCAACAATGATTTTGCTACTTGAGTATTAGCTTATGATTTATACTAAATCGAGTATGCTGATTTCAAATCTGTAATAAGAATTGTTCTAGCAAGTAAGGTTTCGGAGTTACACACATACTCTTTAGTTACACATATGGGCAGTGTTGCTTCGGCTACTGTAGTGAGAGGATGTGTTGTGTGTGTTTGGTTCTTGCGTTACACTCCTGCTTTATCACGTTGTTAAATTTAACCATTATAGTAGTGGTATTGAAACAGTATTTACATACAGTGATTAATTATATTTTTCTTTCAAATTTATATCTCAATTAATTTGTAAATTAAATATGAATGTACAAAAGTATATAACAGGATATATACAAACTAAGTTGAAAACATGAATCGACGAGGATGTATAAATAGCCCAGACAACTTTTGTTATATCTGTGGAAGATATAATCTAAGCAACCAGCGGGAAAATTTAGCTAAAAGAGTGAAAACTGCATTTTGGTTGTAAAGTTGGTGACCAAGACAAGCCCTGGGACCTCACAAATTTTATACTGTGTGTTATACGGGGCTCACACAGTGTTTAAATGGCAATCGGAAGGGTATGCCTTTTGCTGTACCAATGGTATGGCATGAGCCAACAAATCATGTTTTTGAGTGCTACTATTGTATGACAAATATTTCATGATTCTCAATAAAAAACAAGTCAAAAATTGTATATCCCGATTGTAAGTCTGCTATAAAACCAGTTTCCGTAATATGGAGATGCCAATCTCAGTTCCTCCATCAGCTAGTGCACTTAAAGAAGATGATTCATCTCATGAAGTGAAGGATAACAATGACGATGAAATGTATGAAGATGATTCTAAGGAAAAGAACATCCACTTGATAAATCAAGAAAGATTGAATGATTTGGTGAGGGATTTGTTATTGTCAAAGGAAAACGCAGAACTGTTGAGTTCCAGACTACAGCAATAGAATCTTCTAGAGGACGATGCAAAAATATCTAATTTCCGTAAACGCCATAAGACCTTAGCTGCCTTCTATAAAGAAGAAGATGGTGCTTGTTTCTGATGTTAATGGCCTCATTAATCAGCTAGGAAACGAGTATATACCTGATAAATGGAAACTATTTATCGATGCAAGCACTGTTAGCCTCAAAGCTGTGTTTCTACACAATGGTAACAAAAAACCCCTTGAATTCCTGTCACACCTATTGCTAGGATGATAGAGACATATGACTCAATGAAATTTATTCTGGAAGGTGTTTATTACTCGCATCATAAGTGGAATATCTGTGGTGATCTAAAGGTAATTTCTTTACTTCTTGGACTGCAGCTAGGATATACAAAGAATATGTGCTCCTTATGCCTGTAGAACAGCCGTAACGACACGAATAATTATATTGTCAAAAGGTGGTCCAAAAGAGAAGAGCACATAGTTGGTCGATACAATGTGAAGCACATGCCTTTAATACATCCAGAGAAGATCAACCTTCCACCACTTCATTTTAAACTTGGCCTTATCACGAATTTTGTTGAAGCAATGGCCCATGATTCTGATGGATTCCAGTATCTCAAAGAGAAATTTGGTGAAAAAAAACCCCAATGCTAATCCTAAAGCTGGCATTTTTGTAGGGCCGGAGATCAGAGAATTGATACGTGACAGGGATTTCAGAAATGAACTAACTCCCCTTGAGTTGGCAGCATGGGATTCATTTTTCCATGTAGTGCAGAATTTACTTGGTAATCATAGGGCTGAAAACTATGAAGAGCTAGAGGACAACATGCTAAAGGTCTATCAACAAATGGGCTGTGGGATGTTTCTTAAGATGCATTTCTGGCATTGGCATCTAGATTTTTCTCCATCTAATATGGGCATATTAGTGATGAACATGGGAAAGGTTCCACCGAGGTTTCGTAATGATGGAAAGCAAGTATCAAGGCCGCTTCAACGAAAACATGATGGGTGACTACTGCTGGTTCCTAAAACAGGAGGATCCTATATCCACGTACAGGCTCAAGAGTAAGAGTCTCAAACATTTTTGAAGAAATTTATAGTTAGCTGAGTACTACCTTTTTTATATGTAATATATATCTTGTCTGGGTCTGCAAAAGGACGTACATAATGCTAAATATGCTGCCCCGATTCAAAACCTTTTCCCAGAAACGTCTCATTCTTCTCAAACTCGTAATAATTATATCATTAATTGATCCAAGGTTACAAAGTGAGCCATATAGCCTAGTTGCATAACTGATAACCTTACGTACTAGGACAAATCTTAGCACAAATTTGGAATCAGCGCACTAAAGTTAGCTAGTTACAACAACGTTTACTCAAGTAGCAGAGACAAAGTTAAAATTTGTTGGCTAGTGCTATGAGTTGACATATGTCATCGGCGAACAGGATGTTTAGGTCAGTGGGGTAGCTTGGCTCTAGGTTGTCGGCTGTATATATCGAGTATAAGGTTGGACTAAGGCACCCGCCTTGAGGCAATCCTGCCTGTAGATTAAAGGTGGGACCGTACGTGCGCCCTATACTGATGTAGGCGCTCAAACCCAGCTTGGGGATCTTGTATTACATCCCCCTTAGCCATACTTTCTCGAATGCCTTTGACACATCTCTGCATACTATGTCGATATAGCTCCTGTTATTCTTCGCTTGGGTAATCTTTTCCGCTATGACATTTTTTGCCATCTCGGTGTTTCACTTCTTTATAAAGCCGTATTGCTGTTCTTTGTAGAGCGAATTTTCCTCCGAGTGCTTGACGAGTCTTCTGTTCAGAATTTTCATGAAGAGTTTCCCCCCTCTTCCCACAAGCAATATTATGCGACAACACTCCTTTCTCGTCGTGGGCTTTCTAGGTTTAGCAATAAAAATCATTTTTGCTGTTTTGTATGCGTAAGGAAAGTAGCCTAGCCTTAAGGAGGCAATAAAGATGTTGAGTATACCTTTCCGCAGGCACCTCAGTGCTTTGGCGAAGTCTACCCTTGTCAAACCTGACCGTCCTGGAGCTTTTTGCTTAAAGTAGTGGAGCGCGCTTTCTAGTTATTTTAGCTTCACTCTTTCTTATTCTCCTTCCCTCCTGTTCACTTGGTTGTTAGGATGCGTCTTTTCAATGCTTTAGTTCA
Organism: Ceratothoa steindachneri; assembly: GCA_963969495.1. NCBI lineage: Eukaryota > Metazoa > Arthropoda > Malacostraca > Isopoda > Cymothoidae > Ceratothoa > Ceratothoa steindachneri. Next base: position 99,106,724 of record OZ018328.1, read on the forward strand.
GCTCGTCGATTATCTGATTTTCAAAATGAATGTCGAAGTTTTCATTTTCCTCTTCACTGATTCTAAAAATCTGTTCCCAGTGTTGTCTGATAATTCCCTCCATTTCATTCTCCTCTGATTCATTTTCACCTTGGTCGTCTTCTAATTCCATCATTTTTCTCGGGCTTTACTCACATTCTCTTGATTTTCGAACAGAATTCTTTCAGTGATGCTTCACTATCTAGTTCCTTGATAGCTTCATTCCATTTCTCATCTTGTTGTTCGTAAATTAGAATTTTTAGTTCTTCCTTTATTTCTCTCATACGGTACATTCTATTACGGGATGTACCCGTGTTGACGTTCACCTGATACAATCCTCTTAGTTCACGGTGTAAACCTTTCGTAAAATCGGTCCATTTGTATGCAGATATCGTTCTGTATGTACTTCTGGGAATCGATTCCATGTCAGCCTCGATTATCTGGGTGTCTAGCCGCTCCATTTCTTCGTCTACTTCCTTAAATGTCACTTCGTCGAGGTTCACTGGGATGTAATTTCTTAGCATTCGCTCGTAATTATCCCAATCCGCCCTGCCGTAATTCTTCCTTGTATTTGATTGTATCAATATACGGTTAACGTTGGTATAAAGATAAATCCCTATATGGTCGCTACAAGATATCACTTAGGACTCATGTGATAATTAAAGGGTAAGAGGAAGTTGGCCAAGCAGATGTCTGGCTTGGTGGCGCACCTTTCTGTGATGAAGGTCGGAAAGTCGGGGCCCAGACTCTAGACGATGTTCCTATCCAGGAGAGAATTCAAGCATCTGCCTATACCGTTGCTTCGAGTATACCGGGACTTGGCACATCGTGCATTCAGGTCCCCTTTAAACATCGTAGGGCCCTTTCGCCCAAGTATACTCGTGATAGTGTGGTTCGGCAAATAGTCGCGTCTTGGGGGTTGGTATCCCGTGGCAACGAACATCTTATCCAGGCTTATTTCTTCCTCTATGGCGATGTAGGACTCTTCCAAGTTCATGAGTTGCTTGAATTTTATTCCCTTCTTAATCGCAATCCCTGCTCCGTCGTATCCTTCTTGAGAATTGTTCACTGTGAGCACGTCATAGTTCCATATCTTGATTATGTCCCTATCCGTGTTAACTTCGTGTTCCGAAATGAGTATTATGTCACCATCGATTTTTTGGAAAATGTTACCGTAGTGCACTCTTTTCGTGGTCCATCCGTCGGTGTTGATACTCAAGATTCTGAAGCTGTCTCTTTGCATTATGAGAACTAATCTACCGTTTCTTCAGTCTGAGATCCCTGTTAGGGACCTTTTGATGAGCAGGGTATTGATTTTCAGTAGTTTCTTCGTGGATTACTCCCATGCACTTGTTCCTCTTTGATAATTGTTTTCTGAGTGGGCTGGGATTCTTCGATTTGCTCTTGGAGGCCCTCTGGGATCTTGTTCTTGGTTCTGTCTCTTTTTCTTTTTCTTCAGATTGCGAGTAGCTTGAAGACTCTTCTTCAAATTTATCTGAACCTTCCTCAGATGTTACCTGCTTTACTTTTTTGCCGTGGTTTGGATGAGGCTGTTCTCATATTAAGTATTTTTAGTGAGTCCAAGGATTTAGGTAATTTAATTGTAGGCAGATTTTTTGCCTGTAGTAGTGAATTAAGTTCACTCTCGTTACTTCCTGAGCTTCCCATATTAGCGATGTCGGCGTGGATGACGCATGTGAGGGTTTTAGAGCTCAATTCGGAGTTTAGTTACATGGTAGGTTGGTTTATGGTTGAGGTTTGGTTGGATCTTGATGCTGCAGCCGCGTAGCTCTGGGCACTACGGGCTCAAGCTTCTTCTTCTTTCCTCTTTATTATCTCTTTTCTTCTGGGGCAATTTAGTGCCAAAGTTTGGTGCTCACCGTTACAATTTGGGAACTTTTTGGTCGTTGAGGCACAGTCTTTAAACCTATGACCCTCGCTCCCGCATTCAAAACATAGCTTCTTGTCCTTGTTAGGGCAAGAGTGGCTCGTATGATTTTCCAGTTTGTAACAGAAAAAACATTTGAATATTGTGTAATTTTTCCTTTTAGATGTTTTTGGATGAGATCCTCATGTTGAAAGCTATGAACCAATCTCTTTTGGTTTTCTGTGCCATTTCGGTGGTCTGGAAGGTGATTTTAAACACATGGGTGTGAAAATTAAATTTGATTAATTCCTTAATCTTCGCCCCTGGCTTTTTTGCCTCAAACTCTCTCTTACTTTCCTCTGTTGTTCTTTCTGCATCCAGCTTTCTATCTTACGGTAGATGACGCTCCTATTGGCCGCCACTTGGGGGTTGGGGATTCTTGCCTCAAGCCCGATATTCTTTAAGGCTTCCGTTCCTCGGGTGGATAGTATTTCGTCCATGTCTTTGGTTTCTGAGCAGAGGGCTATGTACTCGTTGGTCACGTCGATCAATCGGATCAATGCAACCCTTAAATTTCTCAAATAGAACCAGGCAGATCTGAGCTTTGGCCGGAACTGCATGGCCGGTGAGCCCCATGAGGGAGACTCTCTTCGTTGTATCCATCTCCTCTGAAGGATGGGGGTCTTTGTTCCAAGTTGGTCTTCTTCTTTTTTCTATTCTTCTTTCTCGAATTGTGTTATGCGAATGAGAGTTTAATGTGAGTGATGTTATGTGCTTATGTGAGTGAGATATAAATTCAGGAAAGGGGTGTTCCCTGTCGTAGTGTGGCCTCGTGCTTCCGTGAAACAGTACTGCAATTGATAGGGTGATGGATGATGAACGGATAGGCCCGGGAAGGGGTCCGTCGAAGGGGTGGATTATGGCGGTCTTGATGATGGGTGAAGGCTGAATCAACTTCCTTCACCTAGGGGTGCCGCCCCCTTGTTTTTTTAAAAATTCGCAACTGCATCCTCCATAGCATATAGACGGTTGCTTGTCCTCTATGATCTTGGGCGGTAAACCCCCATCGATAAAGCTAAAAGCTAATTCAACGGAGTTCGCAGTCTGTTCCTTATCCCGGGAAGCCTCTAAAATTGATTTCTGCTGTGGGCTACTCCTCAAACCAACTTCCGTCAATTTCTCCAATTATGCCATATGACAGTCGACTGGCATATATGGGACGAGGGTTATGAGCATTCCAGGTCTACGGTTGCACGATGCCCGCCGGCGGGGAACGATGTAAGGAGCTTAAGCGCTCATGTCGGTTTTGCGTGACAGATGAAAATGCTGGTATTAACTCTTTCCAAACACAACCGTAGGACTTTTTAAAATTGGCCGGCTCGGTTCACGTGTCCTTGCTTCGAACGTAAGAATTCAGAAAAGCACGAATATTATTCAGTGAGAAAACTTTACGTATGTACGTCAAGTGTAAACAGCGAATAACGTTCCGTCTTGCCAGCCATCTTCATAAACAAAGAAAAGCCGGCCATCTAGAGTCAAGCGTTGAGCTGGAATCGAACAGTAAAGTTGTTTTAAAGTTCAACTCACTGGATTGGCTCGTTTCCTTTAACGTTGTGCTCAAGCCAGGTGGAATAAATAAATATCCCCTAAAAACCGTTTTATTTTCCTTCGACCTTAAAAAACTCCTGGCATAATCACTTTTTGCTTCTATCTTCGAATTCGATTAAGGAGGAAAAATTGGGGGAAATATTTTCACAAGACTCCGAGAATTTGAGGCGCTCGAAAGGCACGGATATTGAGAACTCGAGAGAAAGCTTACGCTACTTTCCTTTTCCAACGCCTGACACTTTGGAGAAGAAAGAAGATCAGAAAATTACCATACAATTTCCCACATTGACATTTACAGAAGAAACCTTCCTCTCCAACGCCATTTTTCCCTTACGGGGGACTTAAAAAGGAGATTTACTACCAGGTGGTCATAATTAACCCAACGGCTACCTAAACTCATCACCCTCTCCGCTCTCGCTTTCTAAAACGGAGCCGTGCGTTCTGCCATTCATAACCTAGTTCGAACTATGCCCATCGCGAGACAAGGCATAATTCAAGGCGGTTGGGAAAGCAGGTTTGTGGATAGCCCATTGTAGAACCTCCCGCCATAGGTATCCTGGACAAGAGGCGATGCTGCAACCGTTGGGGAAGAGTGCTCTCTATCCCAGAGGGACCGGCAGTGATCATAGAGGGACAAAAAACCGTCTCTATGTGAGCTGGAAGCAGTCTCGATACTCAAACCCTAGAAGAGGCGGCATCCCGGTTGGTGGTAGTTGATTCAATCACCACCCATCATCAAGTCCACCATGATTCATTCCTCTGGAGGGTCTCCCTGAGTCCATCATATCATTCATCTATCACCTTCACCCAGGCAGATATACCGGCTATGCTAATGATTGTAGGGTCGGGGGGGATCATTCTCATTTTTCATTTCAAATCTTTTACTTATTTTTATCCCAGGCGAATTAATAGGTACAAATGAGAAAAAAAAGCACAAAGAAGGAGGCTTTAACAAGCCAAAATGGACGACCCTGAAGGAGCAAAGAGGGTCCCTCTTCGCATCCTTCCTGGTCAGGAGAAACCAACTCGCGAATTTGAACTAAGGGCTATCTACGCTGATTTGGGGTTCATACTTCTTAGAATAAAAGACGAGCACAACGGTTATGTGCCGCTATACGACACAAAAAAGGACGTAGATCTCCTCTTGACCGAAAACGTGGCCAAAAAGTTGGAAAAGATCGGACTCGCACCTCGGACCTCTCCGTAAGTACAAACGAAAAGATCTGTGATATGCAGACGACTCGACCCCTGGGTCGGTGAGCACACTCCAAATCTAATCAGGAAAGAGCTAGAAAAATGTCAGAATTAGGCAAAGGTCGAGGAAATAATCAAATTCAAAAACCAAAATGGAGAAGAACATAACCACTTCCAAAAAAGCCTCGGAACATGGACTGCTTGCCTTCTTCACTAAAATCTCACCCGATCAAATTGAGAGGGAGATATTTGTCTCCGTGCAAGTATGCCTCACATGCTATGCCCTCAACAAACAGCCAACAAAAAACTGCACTTACAAAGGGAATGCATGCTCCGAATGCGCAAGCCAAGACCACAAGAGCACGGTAAAGAAATGCTCAAACTGTAGAAATGCCCACAGAACACTGGCTCTGTTTTGCCTAATAAAGAAGCAGCTCATACGGAATAGAAAAATGGAAAAAAGCGCAGAAAAAGAAAGAAGAAAAACTCCCTCCTACGCTGCAGCAACTGCAAATGAAAAACCTGCGACACCACCAACACAAACCTCAACGGTGAATATAGAGGGAAACATGAGGCCAGACTTAATTCCCTGCATAATGCACGCACAATTCGAAAACATTGCGAAGCCAGTCTTATATGCAAACGAATTGAACATCATGCTGTAAGAGAACGGGCTTAGAAAAATGTATTCCCGGAGAACCCTCCTTCGAGCGAGCTATACAGAATTAACATTACCCAAGAAGAGACTCCGAAAAATACGAGCCCGAAAGAAGACGAAGCCGGTATGAATGCCGATTTTGAAGATGAATCCAACGACGAAGAAACTTCGAAGACGACCCCAGAGAGCTCAAAACAAAAACCAAAACTCAGTACCCAAGATTTAAACATTTAAACAAGATTTAAAAATTTAAGGTTCCCACACATACCCGTTACCTAAATAAATCAAATAAAAAAAAATCGTGGACGGACTAGTTAATGGGAAGTACAGGTGGGAATATGAGGCAGACGCCAATGAGACAGAGGTTCACAATGTTTTAACACTAGAACGTTTTTGCGGTCAATTTGACCGCATTTTGATTTTTAAATGCACGTATCTCCTATATTTTTTTTTTCTCAACGAAATTGAGATTAACTGACTTTTCCTGATATATGATGAAGTGTATTGAGCTGAAATATTTAAAAAATTACTCCAATAGCTTTTGTTATTTGACATGCTATACCTGAAACGACCGAGCGGTCAATATGACCGCATGTTTTTTCGGTACAGAGACTTGTAGGAACATGCTAATTCCTGTTGAAACGCGTCAACGCTGATACAAAGGGTTATGTGACAGCTTCTCAGTCATTGCCTGCTCTATTGTCGTGCTGCAAACATGGCTAAAAAAAATAACTCTTTCTGATGGTGAAATTATGAATGTTTTGAGAACAATTCCTCAATCTGACTCTGAAGCTGATAATTTATCTCACACCAGTGAGGAGGAGTAAACTCCATATATTATTCAAAGTTCATCGTCTGAGTCTAAAGGTGATGCAATGCCAAATAGTGAAAGCTTGGAAAGACGTGGAATATTTTCAAATACTCCTGTGCACGTAGTACCTTCGTCACTGGTTACTGATGTTTTGGGTGAGTAAAATATGTTCTATTTAATAGCAGCTCACACCTATACATAATGGAGCAGATATTTGTTTGTCTGTCTCTCCGCTTTTTGCCATATATATAAACTTATGTGTACATATACGTGTATTTAGTAATATATAGGTACCTATATATACCAGCAGGTCCAGTCAAGAATATACAGTATATAGGTATATATATAGTGTATATAATATATTATACGTTACGTATATATTATATAATAGGGCATTACCCCCAAGCTAGCAGATCGGGCCAGTAAGGCAGCATACACTAGTTATTATAATTGATAGTAATAAACTTTATTTTATGAAAATAAGATTTATTTGTTTGTTTCGATATTTTATTCGTATACAGTTCTGAAAACTTGATTTTTCATATATTTTACTGCTATTATTACAGTTTCTCTTTTACTATAATATAAAAATGTTCTGAATTATAATTTTAGACTGATAGAATCATTCCCATGTTACTTTCAGAGAAGAAAAGAGGACGTGGAACGAATGAAAGCATTCACCGTGATGCAACAGTAGGATTAGGAGAAATTAGGACAGTGCTCACCGGCAAAGATGGTACACAGTGAAAAATTATTGAACCAAATAAAATCACACAGGAAGATTTAGAGCTCAAAAAATTCTTCGGGAATTACCTGGGTCTACACCACTTGCAAAATGACAAATTATTGAAGGTAATGTTCTGAGTTCTTTTAGGTTGATGATTGATGTTTTCATTGTCAAGCACATACAAAACTGTACTGAAACTGAAGCTCGCAGACTATTGCAATGTGATCTTGGACTATATCATGTGAAAAAAGTTTATGCTACTATAGGCATCATGATTGCACGAGGAGTTCTAGCTAAAGGACAATCAGTGGAACATCTCTGGTCCCAACAATTGGGTGTTCCATACTTTCGCAAATCAATGACACGAATGCGTTTCAAACAAATCATGAAATTCATCAGATTCGATATACGATCAACACGATCTGCTGGATTGAAAACAGATAAATTTGCAATGGTATCCCAAATTTTGAAAAAATTCATTGGGAACTGCATTGCTTACTATAAACCAAGCTGCAATATAGCAGTAGATGAGCAGTTGTTCCCATGTAAGACTGGGTGCCCATTCACGTAAAGCCTCATAAGTTTGGTATCAAATTTTGGTTAGCAGCCGATGCAAAGTTTAACTACTTAGTGAATGGATTCCCGTACATTGGAAAAGATCAAGCTCGTCCTCCAAATCAACCACTCTCTGAATACGTGTTTCTCCGTTTAATAGAACCATACATGGAAAAAGGTAGAAATGTGACGACGGATAACTTTTTCACGTCAGTAAAACTAGCTGTAAAACTACAGGCAAAAATTACGAGTATCGTAGGTACAGTAAATCGTATTAGAAGAGAAATTCCAGAGACCATTATACAAACTCGTGAAAACCCGTACAATTCACACATACTGAAGAACAATCAATGCACACTAACAGTGTATCAAGGTAAACCTACCAAAAATGTAATATTACTGAGCTCCATTCATAAAACTGTTGCATTTGGGGATGATAGAAAGAAAATTCCTGAAACTGTGAAGTTTTATAACTCTACAAAATATGGTGTAGATATAGTAGATCAAATGGCTCGAAAGTACAGCACAAAATGGGCTTCGCGGAGATGGCCAGTGCGAGTTTCTTACAACATTTTGGATCTAGCTGGCATCAATGCAGTAGTTCTGGACCGAGAAGTTACTGGACAGAAAATTCCCCGCCGCATATTCCTCTTACAATTAGCTGAAGAACTGTAAATAAACTTCAAGAGTAGCGATGCTGTAGATAATAGTAGCGATGACGATGAATCTTTAGAGACTTCTAGGAAGAGAAAACAAGGCCAAGTAGAAGGTTGCAATAAAAATAAAACATCTGACACTTGTTACAAATGTAAGATAAGAGACCTGTATGTGGCAATTGTACAAGCAAAGTGATAAAGAAAGTACTTTGCACTAATTGTAACAATTAACTATCTATGGAAAAATTATTTTATGTGTAAGAATGTTTGAATAATAAAGTTATTTACCTACTGTTAGTAAAAAGGAATAGCATTTCTTGAAATTAAATGAATTGCATTTAGTTTTTCTATTAAATTCATTTTTCCTTAGCTTATAATTATATCAATGATTTATGGAATGTATCATTAAAATTTGATTTAAAATATATTATTTTCTTATCTCATATTGCATATATGACTTTAATATATCAACAGAGATATAAATACAGGCGTATTAAAAAAAAGAGAGAAAGTGCGGTCAAAATGACCGCTTGGTCGTTCTAGGTGCGGCAACTTTCCGGACGTTCTAGTTTTAAAGCAAGGCATGATACATATCATCCCTGAATCGTGTCAAAACATCTCAAACGGCGGATTTAAGATAAACGAAATGGACGTACTCGTTCCTCAGGCCGCCTGGAAAAAAACGAAGACAGGAAGACACCTTAATAAATAAATAAAAATAGATACGTACCAACGAAAAATTAAAATCTTTACACTAAATGTAAACAGCTGGCAAGGAAAAATAATATCATACTCAAACATAATAAAAAAAGAAGATTCAGACATAATTATTATTACCAAACATGGGCTAAACACATATCGACACCACAAGAATTCCAAACTATAAATTTATTACCACAAATTACACACAAACAAGGTACGATGGTGTAGAAATTGGCGTAAAAACCTGTATTCTATTTTACAGAGGTAAAGGACTTAGAAGAGTCTATCTGGCCATAAAAATAAAAATGACCACAGCAGATCTAGTCATAGCTGAGGCATATCAGCCCCCAAGGCGCCCGTATTTGCCAACTCGAAATTTTCTCAAACTCTTTCGTAGACGGCCCTCAACCATATTAATAAGAGACCTCAATGCAAGATGCAGCGAGACAAACTACACGAGCCAAAAAACGGAGCATGAAAAACCTTTCAATTATCAATACAAAGGAACCTGCTAAGCAGAGAAGGACGAGACTTTCTAACTTACCTAACAGCCAAAACCTCGACAACACCTGACATAGTACTAAAGAACCCAAACTTCAACTCAACCCCCCTACACAGAACCAGTGGCCTCAACCCCATCCGACCATCTAAGTATGATAACGACCATTTTAACTTCACGTATTCAAATTAAAATTCCATAAAGAAGAGCCGTCAGCAGAACAAACTGGAATGATTACAAAGAGCACTTAAGTACACTAGAAACTGGATCCCTAAAGAACCAAGGAACAGAAGAAATAGAAAACCAATTAAAACTAATTACCGAAAATATCAATGAGGCAGACAGAATTCATACCTCAATAATAGAATATAGAGCCCTACCTGCCTCCAGATATAACAACGAAATAAAGGAAATGATGGAAGAATTTCAAAACTTAACTAAAGAAATCACAGAAACGTGCACTAATATGGAGAGATACAGAAGGCTAATTGCTATCAGAAGAGAGATAGATAATGTTATTAGAGAAAAGTCAAGCCAAGTTTTGAATAATATCATAAGCAAAATGGATGTCGAAGCAGATCTGAGGAAATTCTGAAGACACTACAAAAAATTACGAGGATCTCAATCAAAGGAAAATATAAAACTAAAAATACAGGACAGGGAAGTGCAAAATAACGAAGAACTTCAAGAGCACTTCCAAAATCACTGGGAAAAAATATTCTCGATAACACCAAAGGAGAATCAAGAATATGATATGGAGCACGAAGAAGAAGTCTTACAAGCCCTAGAGGCGCAACAAAACGCACTGCACCCTACATACACGTCAACGAAGAGAGAAACCAGCCCTTGGGGGAGGGAACTTCCTTCTCAATGGCTTAATATAAAACAGTGATAAAATCTTCCAAACAAAAAGCACCCTGTCAAAGCGGGATGACAAAGGCACACCTAATAAATGCTCCAGAAAATGTGCATGAATCAATAGTGAAAATCTTCAATGCCTGCCTTAATATTAAGTACTTTAAGCAGGCAAAGATGATCTTCCCATCCAGGCTGAGCAAACTAAAACACAAAGTCGGAAGCTACCGCCCGAACTCGCTCTTGGAATTTCTGGAAAAGTACTAGAAAAAATCCTAAACGACAAGTTATTTGAACACCTTACGGAAAATAACCTGTACAACCAACAACAACACGGGTTCAGGAGCAAGCGAGGAACGGACACCACGATGGCGATAATAACCGAAAAAATTGCCACAGAAACAGTGCAAGGCAACAGAGTAGACATAGTACTCCGTGACGTTGCTAAAGCCTTCGACAAGGTGTGGTTGCCCGGCTTAAAAGCAAAGATCTGCAGCTTTAACCTGCAAATAAATGTTTGCAAAACATTATGCAACTACCTGGATGAAAGAAAAGCCGTACTTCAAATAAACGACCAAACAGGCGACCATATCGACCTGAAAACGGGAGTCCCCCAAGAAGGATGCCTCTCTCCGACGCTGTATACTATTTACACCAGAGACCTTCCAAAACCAACTCACGAATGTGCGATGTACATCCAACTGGCTGATGACATCACACAAATAATCGAGAGCGACAGGAAGAACCCCCTAGTTGTAGCTCAAAGAACAGTGAGGGAGATAAAAAAACATCAATGACTACGAACGAAGAAACAAAATAAATACAAACAAAGACATATTCAAAATAATACCCGTAAACAGATCGAAAACGTTGCAGTAAGAGTCGATGGAGAAGCATATCCATACTCTACGGAAGGACGCGTCCTCGGTCTAAAATGAATAAAAACATGGTACAGCGGCCACATAACACAGAAAATTAACGAAACTAAAATTACCATGTCGGCGCTGTACAGATTCAAAAACCTAAGTAATAAAAACGAAAGAAAATTATACATGGCCCTAGTTCGTCCCAAGCTCTTTTACCCAATAGTACCGATGAATACAGTAAATAATACACAATTAAAAAAAGGTCCGACGCATACAAAATCAAGCTACTAATTCAAAAGGACAGGACGGCATAACATCTGAGGATTCTATCAAAGATCTTCACTGGAACCCTTAAATTTAACCATACAAAAACGTTCAACTAAACTGTGGGATAATATAAAAAACCTAATTTCCCAAAACGAAATTAACTAAATAGTAGTACCGGAAAACGAAATCCAGCAAATACACTACAAAAATCGTTTTTACGGCAGCGTGAAAAAAAACTTAAATAACGTCAACCAGATATATAGATAAAAAACAAGATTACCGAAGAAGACAACTGACCATGCAAACAATATGTGAAACCAAATAAGGCAACCGATTATGAGAAACCCGATGAGTCAGAATATTACCAAGATTAACAAAGAATATTACAAAGTAAAATTTAATAAACAAATATATATATATTAAAAAAAGATGTGAAAGTAGCACAAAAAACAACAAAAACTAATAAATTCAAAAAAATAAAGATGCTCGATTGAGCAAAAAAAACAACAAAGGCCCAAATGCTAAATTTTTATATCTAATAAACTTAAAATCACATGAAAAAGCAAAAAAAAACAAAAATGAAAGCATTAGCCAGGCAACCTGGTACAAATCATTATACTCATCTCATCGTTCATCCTACACTCATTATCATTCCATCAACACATACTATTTACACAATATTTTCTATCTATCCTATCATTCTCTCCACATTCTAACTTTATACTATCTTGAATCTTTTTTTCATTCAGACCGATTCTGACTCAAACATATTTCATCGGTAAAGGACGAAAGAATACATAAAGACGCTCCGAAGATGATCGAATAAGATCGAAAGCTCAGCATCTACAATCTACCATCTACAAGATGGAATAAAAAAGACAGTTAGAAGAATAGAAATCTGCCAAAGGAAATTGATTAAGGCGAAATATACCATGGTCTTCAACAAAATTGCATTCAAGAAAGACTGCTACCCATCTATACTAATATATATATATATATATATATATATATATATATATATATATATATATATATATATATATATATATATATATATATATATATATATATATATATATATATATATATATATATATATATATATATATATATATATATATATATATATATATATATATATATATATATATATATATATATATATATATATATATATATATATATATATATATATATATATATATATATATATATATATATATATATATATATATATATATATATATATATATATATATATATATATATATATATATATATATATATATATATATATATCCTTTAAGCTTCAGTATGCAAGTGAGTGGATTGTGTAGCATGATACAACTGAACATGGATAAGCAGCACATACATCACGACCTTAGTGCCTCATTTGAAACTGGTGCTTGCTTCCTGGCCGTCTCGTTTACCCTTTTTAACTTCACACTATTCTTCCTTTCCTGTATAGATCCCAAATAGGCGAAATATGGCGTCTAAAGGTACACAAATATTGCTCGGTGTTTGTGCATGGGTTACCTAATGGTTGCAAGCTGTATATTTTATGTATATGTGAAATTGTAGGCACGTGACTGTGATATTTTCGTCACACAATGCCAGTAATCATGAACAGGGAAACTCCATTTATCTTCTGACAAGTGCCATAGTGGCACTTCCTCTAATTTCATTTAGCTCCGAACTCTCGGAGTGTGTGGAAGCGTTTGAAAAAGTGCCTCATCGGAGAGAGGAAGCGATAAGGAAAATAAGCGAGAAAGAAGAGGCGTCAAATATTCCAGTTTGGTTACCTTAGTGTAAAAAAACACAACGAGTGATTAAAATCCAACATAAAAACTATAAATGTGTATTTGGGGTTGTACTTTTCGAACTAGACAAATCTGTAATCCACCCTATAATTGACTTAATGATTACTGAATAGAAATTACTTTGCAACATTCGTTTATCCTTTAGTGAATAGTCAACATGTTTATAAACCTAATTAAGAAATTTTTTAACCCCACAAACACAATTGACCTCTCGATTGGAGTCAAATATTGTATCTTGTTCTGAGGTTTGGCCCGTGTTATCTCTTAGTCTAGCGGGAAGGATCTAGACCAGCGTCCATAAGGAAGGGTAAGAGAAGAATTATGGAATGTTTTGTAATGCTCTCACATTCCTAACCCTTTCCCTATTATCATTTTTGTTATATTTTATTTATAGTTTGCCCCTGTTTTGAGGTTCATGACCTTCAGATTTACATACTTGTATTTTTAATATCCTGATATTTAATGTTCGTTACTCACTTGATGTATTACCCTTGGATAGATAACTACCTTAAGCAAACTAGGTCCTATTATGTAGCATTAACTAACATTAACAAACTAAAAATTTAAATAAATTTAGCACGTTACCCATCTTTCTGTATTAGAAATTGAGAATAAGGGAGATTACTACACACAATAGGCTTAAACAGAGTAAACAATTATGGTACGGGACAAATTGCTTCAAGGATTTCATCTGATTAATCCGACCACTCATTTGCCACCTCTACAAATTAAAACAGAATGGCACTTTGCTGACAGAGGAACGAAGGGACAAATTAAGTAATTAATGGCTAATTTCTTGACGTTCGTAGAATTGAGAACCAGGTTGAAATGAATTTGCATTGAATAAACTTAATGCACTCAATCCGAGGGTACGAGTAAATTGGTGAATATATAGGACGTATAGGGAAAATTGAAAGATAAATAGGGCGATTCTTTCCAAATTTAAGTCATCCGTTATTCTACAAGTATAATGGATGCAAATATTTTAATAGGCCATTAACCATTCAAAGTCTTGTGTGACACTACCGAACTACATTATGTAGTAAGGTTATTTTGTCCATGGTATCGTTGGAGAGATCATCCGAATGGATAATCAAATGTACATAGAGATTAGAATGACAATCATTGGAGAGATAAAGCTAGCATGGGTTTGTTGTCTGGGTCATATAGCGTGATTTGCAAACGAATCAGAGATGGTGGAATCCTTGTTGATCTTGGGCGGGAACCCGATCCAACCGCTAAATATTCCGTCCGCGGTAGTTAAAAATAATCCAACCGTTGCTTCTTCAGTTCGTTAAAGAGAGTAAAGTAATCCAACCACAAATATTCCGTCCGCTATAGTTAATGTAATCCAACCGCTGCTTATTCAGTCTGTGATTGGGGAAAGTAATCCAACGGCTGCTTATTCCCGCCTGGAGGGGTGGAAAGAAGAGCTCCAAAATAATAGTAATAAGTGGAATTTGGAATAAAATTCAATCTGATTCCAATCAAAATATGTCGAAAGGTAACCCTATCTGTCTCTTGGTTCTTACGGACACCCCAACTGGATAGAGAAACCAACGTAAAGATCGGCAAGACAAATGCTGGTCCCGATATTGCATTTTTTGGAATGAGTGAATGGAGGGGGTGCCGGAATGGTCTCTCTTTACTCCAACCAACGATTAGTTAGGGACCCTCGTCCGTCCCTGTATGCGGAAATAACTAACCATCGGTAGAGTTCCTTGCAAAAGAGAAATGTGTTTTGTAGTGTCAAGACTGGAGAGAAAAGATAGAGGGGGATGTGATTGGAGATGTTTGTGATGATATATGTAAGATCAACCTCCACCCACCATGTGGATCAGCACAGCGCGTCGAACAATTGATGGGTAAACGAGAGTTGTTTACGGTCCGTTTTTGGATTGAATCCGACACCTTGACATTAGAAACCCAATGCCGAATCTACTAAGAGGTCAAAAGAACTCACTCCAAAATATTTCCGAGGATATATTAGGAGGCTGTAAACATGATCAGTTGTGTTAAATAAAAGGATATAATTGGACAATAAATACATAAGTATTTCTGTTGACTAAGAGTAAGTATTTGGATGCTGTAAACATTAGGCACTCTGTTGACTACGACGACATATTTGGCCGCTGTGAAAATAAGCAGTTCTATTGACTAAGATGAAATAATTGGACGCTGTAAACATGAGCAGTTCTCTTGACTAAGAGGAGATAATTGGACGTTTAAACATCAGCAGCTCTGTTGAATACGAAGACATATTTTGACGCTGGAAACATGAGCAGTTCTGTTGAGTAAGAGGACATAATTGGATGCTATAAGCATGAGTAGTTTTCTTGACTAAGAGGACATAATTAGACGTTGTAAGCGTCAGCAGGTCTGTTGACTAGGAGAACATATTGAGACGATGTAAACATAAGCAGTTCGGTTAAGTAAGAGGACATAATTAGACGCTATAAAAATCAGCAGATCTTTGGGTAGGGGGCATTTTTAGACGTTGTAAACATCAGAAGCTCTATTCAATAGGAAGATATATTTGGATGCTGCAAAAATGAGCAGTTCTGTTGAATAAGAGGACTTAATTGGACGCCGTACACATGAGCAATTCTGTTGACTAAGAGGAGATAATTGGACGCTGTGAACATCAGCAGATCTGTTGGCTACGAAGGCATGTACTGAGGCTGTAAACATGAGAAGTTCTGTTGACTACAAGGAAATATTTGGACACTGTAAACAGCAGCAGCTCTGTTGAGTATTAGAACATATTTGGACTCTGTAAACATAGGAAGTTCTGTTGAGTAAGAGAATATAATTGGACGTTTTAAACATCAGCGGTCTGTTGAAAACCAGGACATAATTAAAGGTTTTAAACATCAGCAGCCCTGTTAAATTGGAGAAATTTTTTTTTTTGCTGCTGTAAAGCTTAGCAGATCTGTTGACTACGAAGATAGATTTGGACGCTGTAAACATGAGCAGTTTGCTGAATAAGAGGACTTAATTGGACGCTGTAAACAGGAAGATTTCTTTTAACTAGAAAAATATAAGTGGACGCTGTAAAGATCAGCAGGTCTGTTGACTGCGAGGACATTTTTGGACGCGGTAAAGATCAGCAGCTCTGTTGACTGGGAAGACATATTTGGACAGTGTTAACATGAGCAGTTCTGGTGACTGCAAGGACATAATTGGACGCTGTAAACATGAGCAGTTATTTTGACTATGATGACATATTGGATGTTATATACAGGAGCAGTTCTGTTTTGGTAAGATGACATAATTAGACGCTGTAAATATCAGCGGCTGTGTTGACTATGAGGACATATTTGGATGTTGTATACATGAGCTATTCTGTTGAGTAAGAGGACATAATTGGACACTGTAAACAGCAGCAGCTCTCTTTACTACGAGGATATATTTGGATACTGTAAACATGAGCAGTTTTGTTGAATAAAAAGGTTTAATTGGAACCTGTAAAGATGAGGATTTCTGTTGACTAAGAAGATATAAGTGGAGGCTGTAAAGATCAGCAGCTCTGTTGACTACGAGTATATATTTGCACGCTTTAAACATAAGCAGATCTGTTGAATGAGAGGAAATAATTCATAGCTGTAAAAATCAGCAGCTCTGTTGACTACGAAGACATATTCGAACACTGTAAAGATGAGCAGTTCTGTTGACTAAGAGGACATAATTGGATGCTATAACTATGAGTAGTTCTTTTGACTAAGAGAACATAATTGGACGATGTAAACTTCAGCAGTTCTGTTGACTACAAGAACATATATGGACGATGTAAACATGAGAAGTTCGGTTGAGTAAGATGACATAGTTAGACGCTGTAAAAATCAGCAGCTCTTTTAGAGCAGCGGCATGTTTAGACGTTGTAAACATCAGCAGCTCTGTTGAATACGAAGATATATTTGGACGCTGGAAACATAAGCAGTTCTGTTAAATAAGCGGACTTAATTGGATGCCGTAAACATGAGCAATTCTGTTAAATAAGAGGAGATAATTGGACCCTGTAAACATCAACAGATCTGTTGGCTACGAGGGCATGCTCTGAGGCTATAAACATGAGAAGTTTTGTTGACTACGAGGAAATATTTGGACGCTGTAAACAGCAGCAGCTCTGTTGATTATGAGGACATATTTGGACTCTGTAAACATAGGAAGTTCTGTTGAGTAAGAGAATATAATTGCACGTTTTAAACATCAGCGGTCTGTTAAAAACCAGGACATAATTGAAGATTTTAAACATCAGCAGCTCTGTTGAACGGGAGAAAATATTTTGATGCTGTGAAGGTCAGCAGCTCTGTTGACTACAAGGACAGATTTGGACGTTGTAAACATGAGAAGTTATGCTGAATAAGAGGAGTTAATTGGACGCTGTAAACATGAAGATTTCTGTTGACTAGGAATATATAAGGGGACGCTGTAAAGATCAGCATATTTGTTGACTGCGAGGACATATTTGGACGCAGTAAAGATCAGCAGCTCTGTTGACTGGGAAGACATATTTGGACAGTGTTAACATGAGCAGTTCTGTTGACTGCGAGGACATAATTCGTCGCTTTAAACATGAGCAGTTGTGTTGACTATGATGACATATTGGATGTTATATACAGGAGCAGTTCTGTTTTGGTAAGATGACATAATTGGAGGCTGTAAACATGAGCGGTTCTGTTGACTAAGATGACATATTGGATGTTATATACATGAGCAGTTCTGTTGAGTAAGATGACATTATTGGAGGCTGTAAACATCAGCGGCTGTGTTGACTATGACGACATATTTAGATGCTGTATACATGAGCAGATCTCTTGAGTAAGAGGACATAATTTACGCTGTTAACAGCAGCAGCTCTGTTGACTACGAGGATATATTTGGACGCTGTAAGCATGAGTAGTTCTGTTGACTGAAAGAACAAAGTTGAAAGCTGTAAACATCAGCAGCTATGTTGACTACGCACACATATTTGGACACTGTAAACATGAGCAATTCTGTTGACTATGAGGACATAATTGGATGCTGTAAGCATGAGTACTTCTGTTGACTAAGAGAACATAATTGGACGCGTAAACACCAGCAGCTCTGTTGAATACGAGGAAATATTTGGACGATGTAAACAAGGGCAGTTCTGTTGATTAAGAGGAGAAAATTAGACGTTGTAAAAATCAGCAGATCTGTTGGCAACGGGAGCATTTTTGGAGGTTGTAAACATGAGCAGCTCTGTTGACTACGAAAACCAATTTGGACGCTGGAAAAATGATCAGTTCTGTTCAGTAAGAGGATACAATTGGAGGCTGTAAACATCAGCAGCTCTGTGAATACGAGGATATATTTGGACGATTTAAACATGAGCAGTACTTATGAATAGGAGGAAATAATTGGAAGCTGTAAACATGAGGTTTTCTGTTGAGTAAGAGGACATAATTGGACGCAGTAAACATAAGCAGTTCTGTTGATTTAGAAAACATAATTGGACGCTGTAAACATGAGCAGTTCTTTTGCCTAAAATGACATAATTGGATGCTCTAAAGATCAGTAGTTCTGTTGACTGAGAGGACATAATTGAACGCTATATACATCAGCAGCTGTAAACATAAGCAGATCTGTTGACTAAAAAGTCATAATTGGAAACTGTATACTTGGGTAGTTCTGTTGGCTAAGAGGACAATTGGACGCAGTAAACATTAGCCGGTCTATTGACTACCGGGACATATTTAAACGCTGGAAACATGAGAAGTACTATTGACTAAGAGGAGATAATTGGACACCGTGAACATGAGGAACTCTGTTGGCTAAAACGATCTATTTGACGCTTTAAACATTAGCAGTTCTATTGGGTAAGAGGAAATATTTGGATGCTGCAAACATCTGCAGCTCTGGTGACTAGAAAGACATATTTGGACGCTGAAAATATGTTTGGTCTATAGACTAAGATTACAAAATTGGAAGCTGTAAATTTCAGCAGTTCTCTTAACTGAGAGGCCATTATTGGACACTGTATACATCAGCAGCTCTGTTAAATACGAAGGCATATTTGGACGCTACAAACATGAGCAGTTCTGTTGACTAAGAGGACATAGTTAGATGCTGTAAGCATGAGTAGTTCTGTTGACTAAGAAGAAATAATTGGACGTGTAAACATCCGCAGCTCTGTTTACTACTAGGAAATATTTGGACGATGTAAACATGAGCAGTTCTCTTGACTAAGAGGACATAATTAGAAGCTGTAAATATCAGCAGCTCTGTTGGCTACGGGGGAATGTTTGGACGTTGTAAACATTAGCAGCTTTTTGATTACGAAGAAATATTTGGACGCTGCAAACACCTGCAGTTCTGTTGAGTAACAGGAGATAATTGGAAGCTATAAACATCAGCGGCTCTGTTGACTATGAAGATATATTCGGAGACTGTAAACATGAGCATTCCTGTTGAGTAAGAGGACATAATTGTATGAAAAAACCATGCGTAGTTATGTTAAATAAGAGGACATAATTGGACGCTGTAAACTACAGCTGCTTTGTTGAGTACGATTATATATTTGCACGCTGTAAACATGAGCAGTTCTGTTGACTAAGTTGAAATAATCAGACGCTGTAAAAAAAACCAGCTCTGTTGGCTAAGAGGACATAATTGGACGCCGCCAACATCAGCAGCTCTCTTGACTAAGAAAAAAATATTTGGACGCTGTAAACATAAACATATGCGTTGAAAAAGATTATATAATTGGAGGCTGTACAGATCAGTAGTTCTGTCGACTAAGAGGACATAATTGGGCGCTGTATACATTAGCAGTTCTGTTGACTAAATCATCATATTTGGACGCTGTGAACATAAGAAGATCTCTTGACTAAGAAGACATAATTGAAAGCTTTAAACATGAGCACTTCTGTTGACTAAGAGGACATAATTGGATGATGTAAAGATTAGTAGATCTTTTCAATGAGAGGAAAAAATTGGACTCTGTATACATCAGCAGCTCTGTTGAATACAAGGTCGTATTTGGATGCTGTAAACCTAAGCAGTTCTTTTCAATAGGAGAACATATTTAGACGCTAAGAACATAAGCAGTACTGTTGACTAAGAGGACATAATTGGACGCTGTAAACATTAGCCGCTATTTTGATAACGAGAACATATTTGGACTCTGTAATGATAATGAGTTCTAATGAATAAGAGGAAATAATTAGAAGCTGTAAGCATAAGCAGTTCAGTTGAGTAAGAAGACATAATTGGACCCTGTACACATGAATAGTACTGTTGACTAAGATGACATAATTAGGCGCAGTAAACATTCGCCGCTCTGTTGATAACGAGAACATATTTGTACGCTTAAAACATGAGCGGTTCTATTGTTGAGAGGATATAATTTGGGCACTGTAAACATGAGCAGTTTTCTTGACTAAGAGTACATAATTGGACGCTGTAAAGATCAGTAGTTTAGTTGACTAAGACGACATAATTTAACGCTGTAAACATGAGAATTCTATTGTCTAAGGAGACATAATTGTACGCTGTAAACATGAGCAATTCTGTTGACTAAGATGACATAATTGGATGCTGAAAGAAATAGTAGTTCTGTTGACTAAGAGAACATAATTGTCGCTATAAACATCAGCAGCTCTGATGAGTACCAGTTCATATTTGAACGCTGTATCTATGAGCAGTTCTGTTGACTAAGAAGACATAATTGAACGCTGTATACATGAGTAGTGATGTTGACTAAGAGTATGTATTTGGACGCTGTAAACATAATTTGTTGTTTGCATTAAGTGGACATAATTGGAAGCTCTTTCTTTCAGCCGCTCTGTTGAATAAGAGCTCATATTTGCACGCAGTAAACATAAGCAGTTCTGTTGACTAAGAGGACATAATTGGACACGGTAAAGATCAGCAAATCTGTTGACAGGGAAGACATAGTTGGACAGTGTTAACATAAGCAGTTCTGTTGACTGCTAGCATAAGAAGTTCTGTTGACTAAAAGGATATAATTGGACGCGTAATCCTCAGCACGTCTGTTACCTGAGAGGACATAATTGGACTCTGTATAGATCAGCAGTTCTGTTGTCTACGATGATCTATTTGGACGATGTAAACCTGAGCAGTTGTATTGACTAAGAAAATATAATTGAAGACTGTAGACATCAGCAGCTCTCTTGACTGCAAAGACATATTTGAACGCTATAAACATGATTAGATCTGTCGATAAGGAAGACATAATTCGATGTTGTAACGATCAGCAGTTTTGTTGACTAAGAGGACATAATTGGACGCTGTATACATTTGCAGCTCTGTTGAATACGAGGTCATATTTGGACGCTGTAAACATAAACAGTTCTGCTTGACTAAAATTAGTAAATTGGACGCTTTAAACATAAGTAGTACTGTTGACTAAGAGGACATAATTGAAAGCTGTGAACATCGGCAACTTTTTTGATAACAAGTACATACTTGGACGCTGTAATCATGAGCAGGTCTAAAGACTAACAGGAAAAAATTGGACGCTGTTAACATAAGCAGCTGTGTTGAGTAAGGGCACATAATGGGACGCTGTAAACATCAGCAGCTCTGTTGAGTACGAGTATATATTTGCACGCTGTAACGATGAGCATTTTTCTTGACTAAGTAAACATAATTGGACGCTTTAAACATTACCAGCTCTGTTTAACCTGAAGACATATTTGGACGCTATAAACATTATTTGTTCTTTTGACTAATAGGATATAGGTGGAGGCTGTGAAGATCAGCAGTTCTGTTGACAAAGACGACATAATTCGACGCTATATACATCAGCAGGTCTGTTCTCTACCAGGTTATATTTGTACGCTATTAACATGAGCAGTTTTGTTGACTAAGAAGACATAATTGGATGCTATATAGATCAGCAATTCTGTTGAGAATGAGGACATAATTAGACGCTATATACATCGCAGATATGTTGACTACGAGTAAATATTTGGACGATGTACACATGAGCAGATCTGTTGACTTAGAGGACATAATTAGACGCTGTAAAAAATCAGCAGCTATGCTGGCTCCGGGCGTATTTTTGGAGGTTGTAAAAATCAGCAGACCTGTTGACTACGAAGACATATTTCGACGCTGTAAACATAAGCAGTTCTCTTGAATAAAAGGACATATTTTGACAGGTAAAGATCAGTAGTTTTATTGACTAAGACGACATAATTGGACGCTATATAAATCATCAGCTCTGTTAAATACGAGGTACAATTTGGATCCTGTAAACATGAGCAGTTCTATTGAATCAGAAGAAATAATTACACTCTGTAAGAATCAGCAGGTCTTTAAGCGACAAGGGCATGTTTTGACGTTGTAAACATTAGCAGCTCTGTTGAATATGAAGAGATATTTGGACGCTGCAAACATCAGCAGTTCTGTACAGTAAGATGACAAAATTGGACGCTGTAAACATCAGCAGGTTTGCTGACAACGGGTATATATTTTGATGCTGTAAAAATAAGGAGTTCTGGTGACTGAGAGAACATATTTGAACGCTGTAAACAGCAGAAAATGTGTTGACGACGAAGACATATTTGGACACTGTAACCCTGAGCAGTTCTTCTGTCTAACAGGACATAATGGCATGATGTGAGCATTAGTAGTTCTGATGAATAAGAGGACATATTTGGACGCTGTAAACTTTAGAAGCTCTGTTGACTAAGAGGACATAATTGAATGCGTTAAAAATCAGTAGCTCTTTTGGCAGAGAGGACATAATTGCACGCTGTAAACATTAGCAGCTCTTTTGACCACGAAGATATATTTGAACGCTATAAACATGAGCAGTTCTCTTGATCAAGAGGACATAAATGGTTGCTGTAAAGAACAGTAGTTCTTTCGACTAATAAAGACATAATTGGACGTTGTGTATATCAGCAGCTATGTTGACTACAAAGAGATATTTGGAAGCTGTTAAATAAGCAGGTGCGTTGACTAAGAGGAGATAATTGGATGCTTTAAAGATCAATGGTTCTGTTGAGTGGGAGAATATAATTGAACGCTCTATACATCAGCAGCTCTGGTGGTGACTAAGAGGGCATATTCGGACGCTATTAATAAGAGCAGTTCTCTTGTCTAAGAAGAGATAATTGGATGCTGTGAATATAGGCAGTTCTTTGACTAAGATGACTTAATTGAATGCTTTAAAGTTAAGTAATTCGGTGACTTAGAGATAATAATTTAACGCTCTATACATCTGCAGCTCTGTTGACTAAGAGGGAATATTTGGACGCTTTTAATAAGAGCAGTTTTCAAGACTAAAAAGAGATAATTAGACGCTGTGAACATGAGCAGAACTTTGACTAAGATGACATAATTGGATGCGGTAACGATCAGTAGTTCTGTTGACTAAGAGGGAATAATTGGACTCTGTATACATCAGCAGCTCTGTTGACTACGAGTTCGTATTAGGCCGCTGTAAACATGACCAGTTCTATTAACTGAGAGGAAATAATTGTACGCTTTAAACAAAAGCATTTCTGTTGAATAAGGAGACATAATTGGACGCTCTTTACATCAGTAGCTCTTTCGACTAAGAGGATATATTTGTACCCTGTAATTATCAGCAGTTCTATTTACTGAGAAAACATAATTAAAGGGTGAAAACATCAGCAGCTCTGTTGACTACGAAGAAATATTTGGGCGCTCTAAACATGATTTGTTCTGTTTACTCAGAAGACATAATTTGATGCTGTAATGTTCAGAAGTTCTGTTGACTAAGAGGACATAATTGGACGCTGCATACATCAACAGCTCTGTTGAATACGACGTCATATTTGGACGCTATAAGCACAAGCAGTTCTGTTGACTAACAGGACATAATTGAATGCTTTAAGCATGAGTAGTTTTGTTGATTAAGAGGACATAAGTGGATGCGTAAACGTTAGCAGCTCTGTTGACTGAGAGGACATAATTGGACTAAGTATACCTTAGCAGCTCTGTTGATTAAGAGGTCATATTTAGACGGTGTAATCATGAGCAGTTCTATTAACTAAGAGGATATAATTGGACGCTGTACACATGAGCAGTTCTGTTGATAAAGAGGACATAATTGGACGCTGTAAACATCAGCAGCTCTGTTGACTACGAAGTTATATTTCAACGCTGTAAACATGAGCAGTTCTCTTGAGTAAGTGAAGATAATTGGGGGCTGTAAACAAGAAAAGTTTTTTTGACTGAGAGGACTTAATTGGACACTGTAAAGATCCCTACGTCTGTTGACTTAGACGACATAATTGGACGCTGTATACATAAGCAGCTCTTTTGAATAAGAAGACATAATTGGACCCTGTAAACATGAGCAGTTCTTTTGACTAATAGGACATCATTGAATGCGGTAAAGATAATCAGTTCTGGTGACAAAGAGGACATTACCGGACGCTATATACATCAGCACTCTGTTAAGTAAAAGGAAACATTTGTACGATGTAAACATTCGCAGTTCTGTTGACTAAAAATACATAATTAGACGTGGTAAAATCAGCATCTCTTTTGGCTACGGGGGCATGTTTGGACGTTGTAAACATCAGCAGCTCTGTTGACCACGAAGATATATTTGGACGCTGTAAATATGAGCAGTTCTTTGGATCAAGAGGACATAATTGGTCGCTGTAAAGAACAGTAGTTCTTTCGACTAATAAGACATAATTGGATGTTGTGTATATCAGCAGCTATATTGAGTACGAGATAATATTCAGACGCTTTTTACCTGAGCAGTTCTGTTAACTAAGAAGAGATAATTAAATGCTGTAAACATGGGCAGCTAGTTGATCACAAGGACATATTTGTATGCTATAAAGCTAAGCAACTATTTTGGTAAGTAGGACATAATTGGATGCTGTAAACATCAGCAGCTCTGTTGAATACGAGGTCATATTTAAAAGTTGTAAACATGATTTGATCTGTTGACTAAGAGGTCATAATTGGACCTGTATACTTTAGCAGCTCTGTTGTCGGAGAGGACATAATTCGATTCTGTATGCATCAGCAGCTCTGGTGAACAACAGGTCATATTTAGATGCTGTAAACATAAGCAGTTCTGTTGACTAAGAGGATATAATTAGACGCTGTTTACATGAGCAGTACTGTTGACTAAGAGGACATAATTGGACGCTGTATACATAAGCCTCTCTTTTGATAAACAGAACCTATTTGAGAGCTGTAACCATAAGCAGTTTTATTGACTAAGAGAAAATAATTGGACGCTGTAAACATCAGCATTTTTGTTGTTTAAGAAGACTTAATTAGAAGCTGTAAACATCAGCATTTGTGTTGACTACGATGATATATTTGGACGCTGTAAGATTTTGCAGATATCTTGACTAATTGAACATAATTGGACGCTGTAAACATCAGCAGCTATGGTGACTACGAAGACATATTTGGATGCTGTAAACATTATTTGTTCTGTTGACTAAGAGGACATAATTGGATGCTGTAAGCATAAGCTGTTCTGTTGACTATGATGACAATATTGGACGCTATATATATCAGCATTCTGTGTACTACGAGAAAATGTTTGAACGATGTAAATATGAGGAATTCTGTTGACTAAGAGGACATTATTAGAGGAGGTAAAATTCGCCAGCTCTGTTTGCGACAGGGGCATGTTTGGACGTTGTAAACATCATCAGCTCTGTTGAATACGAAGACATATTTGTACGCTGTAAACATTAGCCGTTCTCTTGTTTAAGAGGACATAATTGGTCGCTTTAAAGATCCGTAGTTCTTTTGAATAATAAGACATTATTGGACGATGTACATATCAGCAGCTCTGTTGAATACGCGGTTAATATTTGGACGCTGCAAACATGAGCAGTACTCTTGACTAAGAAGACATAATTGGAATTTGTAAACATCAGCAGCTTGTTCACTACGAGACTATATTTGTACGCTGTAAAGATCACAGCTTTGTTGGCCTAGAGAACATAATTGGACGCTGTAAACTTTAGCAGCTCTATTGACTACAAGTACATATTTGGAAGCTGTAAACATGAGCATTTAGGTTGATTAAAAAGATATAGTTGCAAGCTCTGAACATAAGCAGTTCTCTTGAGTAAGAGTACATATTAGGATGCAGTAAAGATCAGTAATTCTTTTTTACTAAAAGGACATATTTATACTATGTATACATCAGCAGCTCTGTCGACTACGAGGTCATATTTGACGCTGTAAACATTAGCAGTTATGTTGACTAAGAGCACATAATTGGACGCTGTATATATTAGCAGTACTGTTAGAGGAGAGGACATATTTGGACACTGTATACATTAGCAGCTCCTTTGATATCGTGAAGATATTTGGAGGCTGGAAACGAGCAGTTCTCTAACCTCATAGGAAATAATTGGCCTATGTAAACATGAGCCATTCTTTTGACTAATAGGGCATAATTATACGCTGTAAACATTAACAGCTCTGTTGAAATCGAAGATATATTTGGACAATGTAATGCAGAGCAGTTTTTTTGACTAAGAGAACATAATTGGAGACTGTGAAGCTCAGCAGCTCTGGTGAATAGGAAGACATATTTGCACGATGTAAAAATAATTTCTTCGTTTGACTAAGAGGACATAATTGGATGCCCTTAAGATTAGCAGTACTGTTTGGTAATTGGACATTATTGGAAGCTATATACATCAGCAGCTTTGTTGACTACATGGTCATATTCGGACACTCTATACATCAAAAGCTCTGTTGATGTAAACATGAGTAGTTCTGTTGACTAAGAAGACATAATGGACGCTGTATACATGAGCAGATCTGTTGATTAATAGGACATCTTTGGACGCTGTAAACATCAACCTCTCTGTTGAATACGACGACATATTTGGATGCTGTAAACATCATTAGCTCTGTTAAGTACGCGTTTATATTTGTATTCTTTAAACATGTGCAGTTCTATTGACCAAGATGAAATAATTGGGCTCTGTAAACAAGAATAGTTCTTTTGACTAACAAGACATAATTGGACGCTGTAAAGATCAGTAGTTCTGTTGACTTAGACTACATAATTGGACGCTGTATGCATCAGCTGCTCTGTTGACTACAACTTCAAATTGATACGCTGTAAACATGAGCTGTCCTGTTGACTAAGAAGACATAATTGGACCTTGTATACATGAGCAGTTCTGTTGACTAATAGGACATCAGTGTTCGCTGTAAACTTCAACCCCCTTTGTTGACTACGAGGCCATATTTGGACGCTTTAAACATGAGCAGTTCTAATGACTAAGGCGAAATAAATCAACGCTGTTAACATCAGCAGTTCTGTTGACTAAGAGTACATAATTGGACGCTGTAAACATAAGCAGTTAGGTTGACTAAGATAACATAATTGGATGCTGTAAAGATCAGTAGTCCTGTTGACTAAGAAGATATATTTGGACTTGTAAACAGTAGCAGTTCTATTGACTAAGAGGAACTAATTGGACGCTGTATACATGACCAGTTCTGTTGACTAAGAGGACATATTTGGACGCTCTAAACATCATCAGCTTGGTTGATTACTTAGAAATATTTGGCCTCTGTAAACATGAGCAGTTCTATTGACTAAGAGAACATAATTGGACGCTATAAATATCAGCAGCTTTCTTGACTACGAAGACATATTTGACTCTCTAAACATGATTTGTTCTTTTGAATAAGAGAATATAATTGGATGCTGTATAGATCAGCAGTTCTGGTGACTCAGATGACATAATTGGACGCTATATCCATCAGCAGCTCTATTGAATACGAGGTCATATTTGGACGCTGTAAACATGAGCATTTATGTTAACTAAGACGACATAATTGGATCCTGTTAGCATGAGTAGTTCTGTTGACTAAGAGGACATAATTGGACGCGTAAACTTCAGTAGCTCTGTTGACTACGAGAAATTTTGTTTACAATGTATACAGTTGCAGTTCTGTTGACTAAGCAGACATAATTAGACGCTGTAAAAATCAGCAGCTCTGTTGGTTAAGAGGGCATATTTGGACATTGTTAACATCCGCAGCTCTGTTGACTACGATACATATTTGGACGCTGCAAATATGAGCAGTTCTGTTGAGTATGAACACACTTAGATGCTGTAAAACTCAGCAGCTTGTTGACTATGATGAAATATTTGGACGATGTAAACATGAGCAGTTCTGTTGAGTAAGAGGACATAATTAGACGCTGTAAAAATCAGCAGCTCTGTTGTCTACGGGGGTATGTTTGGACGTTGTAAACATCAGCAGCTCCGTTGACCACGAAGACATATTTGGTCGCTGCAATCATGAGCAGCTCTGTTGACTAAGAAAACTTAATTAGGCGCTGCAAACATGAGCAGTTCTGTTGACTAAGGAGACATAATTGGATGATGTAAACATCAGCAGCTCGTTTGACTACGATGACCTATTTTTACGCTGTAAAGATCGGCAGGTCTCTTGAGTAAGAGGACATAATTGGATGCTGCAAACATGAACAGTTCTGTTGACTACGAAGACATATTTGGAAGCTGGAAACATGAACATTTTTGTTGACTAAGAGGACATAATTGGATCCTGTAAAGATCAGCACTTTTCTTGCCTAAGAGCACATAATTGGACGCTGTACAAATTATTATCTCTGTTGACTATGAGGTCATATTTGGACGCTGTAAACATGAGCTTTTCTGTTGATTAGGCGGACATAATTGGTCGCTGTTTACATCAGCCACTTTGTTTACTATGAGGTAATATTTAAACGTTGTAAACATGAGCAGTTCTATTGACTAAAATGACATAATTGCACGCTGTAAACAAGAGCAGTTCTGTTGACTAAGATGACATAATTGGACGCTGTAAACATGAGCAGTTCTGTTGACTAAGAGGACATAATTGGTCGCTGTAAACATGAGCAGTTCTGTTCACTAACAGGACATAATTAAACGCTGTATACATCAGCAGCTCTGTTGACTACCAAGGCATATTTGAAATCTGTTAATATTAGCAGTTCTGTTGACTAAAAGGACATAGTTTAACGCTGTAAATATCAGAATTTCTGTTTTCTACGATCACATATTTGGGCGTTTTAAACATCAGCATCTTTTATGACCTCGAAGGCCATATTTGGACGCTGTAAACATGATCAGCCACGTTGTCAGCTTGTAATTATTAACAGATCCCAAAATAACCTTGTTAATATTATATAAATACACCGAGAAGTGTCTATGTGGAGAAGGTAGTGAAACGTAAATTATTTAATACATAATATTTTTAAATATATACATTAGCATACATTAAAATACCACTAATAAAATAAAATAATTTTATAATAAATTTACTTGAACAGAATTGGGGAGAAACTGTTTGGAAGAAAGATTCTAAGTATATTCCTTATTTCTTTCTCCCCAAATACACTACCTTCTAAAGCATGGTTGGACAAACGGCGGCCCCTAAGCGCTTTTCTTGTGGCTTCTGTTTCTTTTCAGAATTCGATAAAATATCGAAAATAAATTATTAAACAAATCTCATCTCATTATTTTTATATAATTGCTAGATTCTTAAATCAGTCATTTTTAAATATATTTTATTCGTGATAAAATGTTCTTAAATAATACGATAATTTCTAAATATTTATTCCCATTACCCTTATCTACACGCTCTCTTCCGCACGCAAAAGTTAAGCTACGATTACTGTTGTTAGTATTGGGATGGAAGACGCCTAGTCCCTGATTATTTTTCACATTATGTAAAATTGGAAATCGTGATTCGGATTCCACATTAATCTGTAGATACCCAATAGATATAAGTCTGGAAACAGTTTAAAATGTGTAGCTATATCTATGACTATGTACTATATGCAAACAAATGCACAAAGGTAATTGCAATTAATTTAAGTTTATGTATTCAAAATTTGTATCTAACTGTTTTTGTGCTGCCTGCAAATATTTACATAATCTTCAATGTTGTCCGCTGCTAAAAATTATTGCCTATCTTTAGTCTGTACTTATAAAATAACATGTTTTTCAATCCCTACATCTTCCGTAACTTTTGCCAGAGAAAATGCGCGGACAATAATTATTTACCTGTATAATTACGCATAGGTAAACGTTATACAAATTTGGATGTATTAAACGAAAGTTATGACCAGATAAGCAATTTACTATGAAAACGAAGTCTCCGAAATGATCAAACGACAGCGGAAACAAATTACTCTTGTGGAAATAACGAGTAAATTATCACTGAAACACATTTGTACAAGTTATGATTATTATGTGAATGCCTTTATTCTCGACGATGCTCAATAAATTCACCCACTTTGTAGCTGGCAGAGGAACTTCAACTTATAGTGTTTAATAGTTCTATCATATGTTAAGCGATCCATAATTTGAGGAAGATTGTAAATTACCCCCTTTGGAGAAAGCAAAGAATTTTAATAAGGGTGAATGGACTCGGATTTTCATTTCTGGCTTTACATCCTTGGTCTCGATTAATTTGTCCAACAAACATAGGTTAAGAACTAATCGGTGACCACATATAGATCAAAGACAATGTACTACTAACCAGTATATGTTTAAAATATTTTAAGCCTTTGAGTTAGCTTATAAGCATAACCGTCCATAGCGGACGCTAGAAAAGATTACTCATCCCTCGCCGCTGTCCATTGCCGCTGATCTGTACAACTTACGAGGATTTACTATTCATTAAACATAATGGGGAAAAAATTGCATTTATTGTGCTGGAGAGCTCGTGAAGGATATTCAATAGAATTTCATTTATTGAACTGGAGAGCTCGGGAAAGATATTCAATAGAATTTCATTTATTGAACTGGAGAGCTCGGGAAAGATATTCAATAGAATTTCATTTATTGAACTGGAGAGCTCGGGAAAGATATTCAATAGAATTTCATTTATTGAACTGGAGAGCTCGGGAAAGATATTCAATAGAATTTCATTTATTGAACTGGAGAGCTCGGGAAAGATATTCAATAGAATTTCATTTATTGAACTGGAGAGCTCGGGAAAGATATTCAATAGAATTTCATTTATTGAACTGGAGAGCTCGGGAAAGATATTCAATAGAATTTCATTTATTGAACTGGAGAGCTCGGGAAAGATATTCAATAGAATTTTATTCATTGGCCTGTAGAGATCGTGAAATATATTGAATAGAATTTTATTTATTGGCCAAGAAAGCTCGTGAAAGATATCACTGACCAACAAATTAGAACTTTTTTTAATCATAAGAGAGCTTAGCAAACTTTTCTCATGGCACCTTTCTCGCTGATTTCAAATCTGAATTTATTTTTTCTTTAGCACATCAGGTTTTCGAGATATTCGAAAATGCATTATGACCGCCGTCGCTGATAGGATGTGGCGTTTTACTCTGCTTAATTTTCCGAAACTGGAGATATATGGTTGCATAGCGCCATTGCTAGAAAAAAAATTGCCTTCTGTATATCTCCATGTGCATTGAGAAGTTTAACTGACACAAAATGATGCATTTAACATATAGAAACTCTAAAATTTATCATTCTCTTTAGGCGTAAACATATGATAAAGATAAATAGCCATGTTTTGTTTATTCTTAATGTTACTTATATTGTATGTATAAGAATGGTAAACAATGAGTGAAGGGCTAATAAGTAAAAACTCGAATTCATCAACGTTGTGCATGGGATTTGCGTTTGAATTTTTTCTCAGGATTATCACGATACAACATCCAATAATGATCTCCCATCATGCTCTAATTCACAAATCCTTGATAGCGAGTTTCCATGGTCTTGATATCCTGGTGGAAACGTTCACCTTGCTCGTCACTTACGGCTCCAAGATTTTCTGGGAAAAAGTCTAGGTGCGAATGCAAGAAATGGATTTTAAGTGACATACGGCATCCTATTTCTTTATAGGATTGAAGAAGGTTTTCTACGCCATCTATCTATGCAGGTGACTTGTTGATGCCCAGAAAGTTTTCACATAAACACTTGAAGGCTAGCCATGCATTTAGTTCAAGAGGAGTGAGGGTCTTCTCGAAGTCAGGGTCTGCTAAAACCAGCCTGATTTGTGGTCCCACAAATATGCCTTCTTTTAGTTTTGCCGCGCTCAGTTGTGGAAATGTTTTGCACAGATATTGAAATCCATGAGAACTGTCCTTAGCCATTGCTTTCACGAGGTTTTTCAATAGACCTAGTTTCAAATGAAGAGGTGGCAGATATATTTTCTGAGGCTCTACCAGGGGAACACTGAACACTGCTTATTCCAGGCTCATATGTAGATCTAAGTGGTCAGTCAAGCTTGTCATAATGTTTTGCAGTGGCACGGTTATCCTACAGACAGAGGAAGCAACAATACTTCGTGAATTCTCCTTGCATACCCATTAGCACGTCTATGACTTTTAGATCACCACAAATGTAACACTGATGGGCTTGGTAGTTTATGGATTTAAGAAGAATATCCATATTGTCATATGTCGCCTTAAGATGGATAGAATGGCCAATAGGAATGGAAGGCTTTACATTGCCATTATGCAAGAGGACAGCTTTAAAACTTGTCTTAGAAGCATCAATAAAGTGACACCAGTCAGACGCCTCATATGTCTGTGAAAAGGCTTCGAACAATCCATTTATATCATGGCAGAGGCAGAGAGGTCCATTAACTGTAAAGAATGAAGTTAAATCACGATTACGCTTTCTAAAGTAACTCACATGCACATTTTTCTCAAGTAAGAATATTTCTTGTAGTCGAGATGCTAGAAGTTCTGCTTCCTCCTTTGACAGTGACAGATCTCTCACAAGATCATTCAAATCTTCCTGAGTAAATAACCTTGGCTCAGAGTTAGCCTCCTCTTATTCAACATCTGCATCTAATGTGCATGCACCCTTAGTACTGCTAAAATCACTGATATCCTCAGGTACAAAGCCATCATCAGGTGGAAGTAGAATTGGCAAAGATACATCATGTGAAACTGGTATGCACGCCGAATCTATGGTTGGATAAACAATTTGGTGCTTCTTGTTTGCAGAAAACCCTTTTGTGGTCACACTGCAGAAATATCAATCTTCGAGATGATCTCTGGGCTCTCTCCATAGCATAGGAACAGTGAAGGGCATTGAAGCATTATTTTTGTTAATCCAGTCACGTAATCCATTGGAGCAGGAAGTAAAAATTTGGTGTGGTGCCTATGCTTTATCTTGGTCACCCAGAGAGTAACCAAAGTAAAGTTTGTACATTTTCTTTAAATCATTTGTGATAGTACGCTGCTGAGATTTTTTTTGTAAAATGCT
Organism: Ceratothoa steindachneri; assembly: GCA_963969495.1. Classification (NCBI taxonomy): domain Eukaryota; kingdom Metazoa; phylum Arthropoda; class Malacostraca; order Isopoda; family Cymothoidae; genus Ceratothoa; species Ceratothoa steindachneri. Next base: position 99,140,082 of record OZ018328.1, read on the forward strand.
ACCATACATAGCAAAATTTGTCTGGATGAATTTTGCACTCTCGAGGCATTGTTACTGCTTTGTGGAAATATTTGAAAGCTTCTTATGATCGACGCAGAAGGAGCAGCTTAGAAGATATCCATCATAAAAAAACAGAATAAAACAGAATTATAAATAATTGCCCAAAATATGCATGCGGGTTACAAATGTAAATGAATTCTTCTCTATACCCCTCTAACCAGCAAGAATTCACGAAGCATCTAGTTTGCTTATCTTAACAGTACAATAATGATGCATGCAATAGAACAATATTAGTAATATATTACATGTTATAATCGCAGGCGGCCATTTTAAATTTTTGTCATATCTTAAAAACGGTACGTGCTAGAGCAAAACCGAAGGCAGTTTCGGATTCAACATTGAAAATGAATTTAGAAAAGTATAGTAAGGTCTTTGATAAAAAAAAGTGTTTTGACCAGTGTATTCAATGGAATTTCATTCATTAAACCAGAGAGATCGTGAAAGATATTCAATAGCAATTCATTTATTGGCCCGGAGAGCTCGTGAAAGATATTTAATAGAATTTCAATTATTGGCCTGGAGAGTTCTTGATGGATATTCAAAAGGATTTCATTCATTGGTCCGGAAACCTTGTGAAAGATAATCAATAGAATTTCATTTATTGGTCCGAAGAGCTCGTGAAGGATATTCAATAGAATTTGATTTACTAGCCCGGAGAGCTCATGAAATATATACAATAAAATTTCATTTATTGGCCTGGAGAGCTCGTGAAAGATATTCAATAGAATTTCATTTATTGGCCCAGAGAGATAGTGAAAGATATTGAATAGAATTTTCTTTATTGGCCCGGGGCGCTCGTGAAAGATGTTCAATAGAATTTCATTTATTGCCCAAGAGCGCTCGTGAAAGATATTCAATAGAATTTCATTTATTGGCCAAGAGAGCAAACTCGTGAAAGATATTCAATAGAATTATATTCATTGAACCATAGAAATCCTGAAAGATATTAAATAAAAATTCATCTATTGGCCGGAAAGCGTGTGAAAGATATTCAATAGAATTTCATTTACTGGCACGGGGAGCTCTTGATAGATAATCAATAGACTTTCATTAATTGGCCCGGAGAGCTCATGAAAGATATTCAATAAAGTTTCATTTATTTGAGGGAGAGCTCACGAAAGATATTCATCAAAACTTCATTTATTGGCCCAGGGAGCTTGTAAAAGCTATTCAATAGAATTTCATTTATTGGCCGAGATAGCTCGTAAGGATATTCAATAGAATTTCATTTATTGGCCCGGAAACCTCGTGAAAGATATGCAATAGAATTTAATTCATTGGTCCGGAGACCTCGTGAGAGATATTCAATAGAATTCCATTTATTGACCTAGAGAACCCGTGAAAGTTATTTAATAGAATTTCATTTATTGGCCAATAGAGCGAGCTCGTGGAAGATATTCAAGAGAATTATATTCATTGGACCAGAGACATCCTGAAAGATATTCGATAGAAATTCATTTATTGGCCCGGAAAGCCCGTGAAACACATTCAATAGAATTTCATTTATTAGCCCGGAGAGCTCGTGAAAGATATTCATTATAATTTTATTTATTGGCACGGAGAGCTCCTTAAAGATGTGAAATACAATTTCATTTATTAGCTCGGAGAGCTCTTGAAAGATATTCATTATAATTTTATTTATTGGCATGGAGAGCTCGTCAAAGATGTGAAATACAATTTCATTCATTTGCGTAGAGAGCTAGTGAAAAATATTCAAAAGAATTTCATTTAATGGCCCACAGAACTCGCGAAAGTTATTTAATAGAATGTCATTTCTTGCCTCGGAGAGCTCGTGAAAGATATTCACTAGAATTTCATTCATTGGCCCGGAGAGCTCGTGAGAGATATTAAAAAAAATTCATTTATTGGCACGTAGATCTCGTAAAAGATATTCAATAGAATTTCATTTATTGGCTCAGAGAGCTCGTGAACAATATTCAATAGAATTCCATTCATAAGCCCATAGAGCTCGTGAAATATATTAAAATGAATTCCTTTCTTTGGCCTAGAGAGCTCGTCTAAGATATTCAATAGAATTTTCTTTATTGGCCCGGACAGCTCGTGAAAGATATTCGATAGAGTTTCTTTTATTGGCCTGAAGAGTTCGTGAAATTTATTCAATAGAATTTCATTAATTGGCCCAGAGAGCTGGTGAAAGACATTCAATTCAATTTCATTCATTGGCCCGGAAAATACTCAATAGAATTTCATTCATTGGACCAGACACTTCTTGAAAGATATTCAACAAGATTTCATTTATTGGCCCAGAGAGCTCGTGAAAGATATTCAATAGAATTTCATTTATTAGCTCAGGGAGCTCATATATGATATTCAACAGAATTTCATTTATTGGCTCGGAGAGCTCGTGAAAGATATTCAATGGATTTTCATTTATTGGGCTGGAGAGCTCGTGAAAGATATTCAATATTTAGGTGCTTTCATTCGGTGCTTAGTAACCCCTGCAAAGGGGTAATGCCCCTGCTCCACCTGAAACTTAGAGTAGTAACCCCCTCCCCCTTGCAGACCCCAGTAGATTACCAAAACCAGCTTTTGTGAACATGAAAAAATTGATAACAAATATAGGTATTGAGATATAACTAAGGATTAGATTAATAAAATGTTTCATACTCTCAACATTTCTATATGGATGTGAAACTTGGACAGTGAAGTATAATATGCTCAAGAGAATAGAAGCTTTTGAAATGCGGTGATTTAGATTTTAGAAGAAAGATGAGAATACCATGGACTAAAAGAATATCGAATGAGCAAGTACTGACAGAGCAGGAGTTAAACGTGAACTAGTAAATGAAATAACGAGAAAATAGTTAAAGTTTATGGGACATGTGGTACGTGCAAGGAAAATGGAATATGACTGCATGGAAGGAAAAAATAAAGGTAAAAGAGCGCATGAGAGACAAAGAAAAAACTACATGAAAGGTCTGTTGGAGTGGATGGGTGGAGGAAGAAGTGTTACTGATGTTATGAGAAGAACTGAAGATCGAGTGGGGTGTCTTCCTATGATCGCCGACGTTACGAGACTGGCACTGAGATAAGTAAGTATTCTTCAAAAACTTGGAAAATTTCAAATAAGAACGCATTAAGAGGGAATTTATTTCCCATAACAAAGTGAAAAGACAATTTCAAAGGACTTTAACTCTCGCTAAAACCACCGCTAGGACCTTTGTAAATAAAGGCGAAAGGGCTTACAGATGACACTTTTCTTTTCATCTCCACATTCTTTTCAGTCCTTTTGTGGAACTCTTAGGAAAATTCAATAATAATGATATCAAACAGAAAATAATGTAATTTTGTCCATTATCCCTCTTTTGTTAACTTCATTCGCAACAGGAAAATATAGAGATTTAGGCAGAGTAAATCAAATATATTAATAGACTATTGTCGCAAATTACAAACACTAATTAATGGACCGTTGAAAGATAAAATTGATGCATTTTCAAGTCAAAATCAATTAATAACGCAATCCTAGAAACTTATAGAACCTTCTGTAATTCTACTTCAGAAATATCTATACATAAATTTACAGATCTAAAATCATTTTAGCTTTAGCTACCATTTTAAAGACAACTGAAGAGAAATGGTATCAAGAGGCTGCAATCATTCTCCGGATGCATTTTTTTATATCTGCGGACAGTAAGTTCACCAAAACAATAACAAAGGAGTTCAGTGTGACAGCCTCTATGAGATGTGTGAAGCTTACAAAGTATACTTTATCATACTAGTTGGGGACATTGACAAACCATGGGAAGCTCATTTTGCTTGTGAACACAACAAGAAACCTTTCTAAGTTAAGAAAATTGTATGTTGTAAAGAGTAAAATATTAAATATACAGGAATTTAAGCTACTATGTTTTTTTTAGGCAAAAGAATAATAAAGAATATTTTTAGATTAAGCAGGATGGTATAGAGTAGAAAGAAGAGACATGGCATTTGCCATTCTGGAATTTGGCGTGAACCCTCTGAACACTTAAGCAACTACTACTTCTGCATGGTCGACCACTTCAGGAAGGAATATGCCACCATCCAAAGAAAGAAACAATTCAGAAGTGAAAAAATTCAGTGAAGTGACATTACAATACTGTCAAGGTCCTGCTACAAACTTTGAATTATAAGGAATATAGTGTCAAGGATATTTCTGTTGAAAAGAATCCAAAGCAAAGTAAAGAGACCTTAATTAACTTGTAAAAGCTAAATGTTGAACTTTGGATTTCCGGGCTCAAAGAGTGGAATATACTGGATGAAAATGTTTGAGTGACAAGCCATATAAAACGTCATTAACATTTCTCAAGATTCTTTACTTATCAAGGGAGGCTCTGTTACTTTAATGATGTAACTATTTTGTTTGATCCAAATGGAATTACATGTAGTACAGATGAGTGAATGCTCTTCATTGACAGCTCCTCAAGGATCATTAAAGCAGCACTTGTCCATCATTGGAATAAGTATCCATCCTTTCCCTTGGCTCATTCACTATACAGTATATCAAGAAGGACTAAAACATTCTCAAGTTCCCGCTACACACTTTGAAATATAAAGAGTATGGCTGAAGTGATTAGGAGACTTCAAAATGGTAGCATTTTTGATATGTCTCCAGGGAGCTTTTACCGAGTTTCCATGTTTTGGGGGCAGTAGGAATACCACAGCACATTACCAAAAGTAGCACTGGTCATAAAAGGCTGATCTCTCTGTTGGATGGCATAAAATCAAACACGAGTAATTGATAAAACCTCAAAAAGTGGTATCCCTTTTATTAGATTTAAAACTGGGTCTCATTAAGCAGTTTGTTAGAGTACTTAAGAAAGAGTCTTCAGTTACCTTCAAAATTTCTTTCCCAAACTCTCTGAGACAAAGTTGAAAGCTGGTATCATTGTTGGAGTACAAAATAAAAATCATTTACTTCAGAATTCCATGAAAAGTTTACTAAGAATAAAGCCTGGGAGAGTATTGTTTCGATGTGTTAAGGCTTTTGGAGCAACTACAATCCTGAGAATTATGTGTAACTGGTTGAAAACATAGGATGACCCTGAAGGTGCATATCTCTGATGCCCATCTTGACAAGTTCAAGGAAAATATAGAAGTATATTCGGAGGAGCAATGAGAGCGCTTCCATCAAAGCGTAGTAAACTTTTATCATATATACGAGGGGCAGTCAATAAGTTTTAAAATTCGGATATAAGGAAACGAGATATGAAGAAAAGTGCTGTAATATTTTTCAATATAACTACCCAGGACTTCAATGTACTTGCGCCACTTGTCCCTGAGGCTTCGAATTCCCGACAACCAGAAATCTGCCGACTGCTGTTCAATCCACTCCTGGACGGCGAGCTGGACATCTTCATCGTCCCCAAACCGGCGTCCACGCAGTGCAGCCTTGAGCTGGCGGAATAAAAAGTAGTCGCTAGGGGCCAGATCTGGACTGTAGGGTAGAGGGTTGAGCTCCTCGAATCCGCACTCGTGCAGGGCAGCTTGTTCAGCTCTGGCCTTGTGGACAAGGGCATTGTCATGGAGGAGCAGGACACCGCGTGTCAACTTGCCGCGCCGCTTCTGACGGATGCACTTCTTCAACTCAGACAGCTCCTCGGCGTAATATTTGCCTGTGATGGTACTTCCACGAGGCGCATAGTCCACTATCAATACTTCCTCAGAATCCATAATATGGTGACCATGATGTTCCCGGCTGAGGGTTGGGTCCGGAACTTAAAGGGGGTCGGAGAGCCTCTGTGCTTCCCAGCCATGTTTTTGAGCTTGGTCTCGGAGACCCAGTGGTGGACCCATGTTTCCTCACCTGTTACTATACGTGACTCGAATCCCGCCGGGTCTTGGTTGTACAGGAACAGCAGTTCCCCTAAACTTTGACGACGTTGAATTCGATCATGGAGCGTGAGGTTTCTAGGGACCAAGCGGGCAGAGACCTTGGTCATGGCCAAATTGTCGTGGATGATGTTGATAATACTTTCATGTGATATTCCAAGTTCTCGCTGGATTTCTTCGACCTTTCCCGTCGATTTTCGAGGATTATCCTCTCCACACGGGCCACATTGTCCTCGTTGGTTACGTCTGACGGGCGTCCTGGACGGGGGTCATCTTCAAGTTGCTCACGACCATGACGGAACTGCTGATTGCACCGAGCAATGGTTTCATAGGAAGGGGAGGTGTCGATGTACACTGCAACCATGGTAAAAAATTTGATCACTGCGCGGTGCTCAACCTTCTCTATTGTTGAAAAATTTGTGACTGACGATCTGCAATCAGATACTGCTTCTTAAATAGACGAGACAGGAGCGTGCGGCTGCAGGTCCTGCCTTGTAATAACTTGTCCTAACCCCCCCTACAAACAGCCATCCCCCTTCCTCTGTTTTGCCCTACCGATTCGCAAAACTTATTAACCGCCCGTCGTATTTAGGGCTTGTACGTGAAAGTTATTTATATTACAAACGGAACTCGAGGAAAACTGTTTGGAATTTGTTTTATATATATTTCTTGTGGTTTCAATAAAATTGTATAAATTTATCTCTTCACTTTTTTAAGCGCTACAATGAATGAAAAAGACAAACTTACTTATTTTTATTAAATATTTCATCATAAAAGTGACAAAAGCAAAGTTTAAAACAAATAATGGTATTTTCTATTGTTTTGCAATAAGATGAGGTGGAAAATAACACTTATCGGCCAAGAACGAAAATTGTGTCGATATAGTGTAACGCTTAAAATCCATTTTCCTAAATCAATAACAAAAATTAAAAATTAAAATATAAAGTGAAAAAGAAATACCAATTTCTCTTTGTAAACATTTGAAGGAAGAGAGCAAATAAATGAGCATGTTCCCTAATAATGTCATATTCAGTGAAATTAATCGAGATACTTTAACATTTTTTAATATTTATTAATTATTATCACCAGTTTTTTAATTGTTTCATTTCGTCTGGACAGCCGAAAATAATAGTATGAACACTAGTAACTGCCATCATGCTAAACTCCTCAGTGGGTTACATTAGAATTGTGCATATATGATCCTTGAAAGGTAATAGTGTGAATGATATTTCCATCACTTTTATTGTACATTTATTCTCCAAGAGTTAAAAATGGTACCTAATCTCTGGAATGTAGGAACAATCCCGATTAATGTTGATGCCATAATCCCATTTCGTGTTCTTCAGCTATTCGAACACTCACTGATAAATGGTTGGAAAGATAAATTGTATAAAGGGTTGGCCTTAAGCATCTTCGTTGTGGGACACCTTGTCTAATTTCAAACTCCGGTCCTTGTTAGATTTCTATCTCTATATAGGCCGTCCGGGCCGTCCTGTAGTCGCACAGGCGCTTGGTCAAGATTGATAGGAGGCCTAACTTTTTTCTTTTAAATTTTAATCTTAACCTCAACAACTTGTCGAGCAATTTTTTATATCTCTTAGTATAAAGTCTAAATAATTTTTGTTATATTTTGCTTTAGCTAGAGTTTCGACGAGGAGGGCTAACGCCGTCTCCGTGCCTCTACCTTTACTAAATCCTTGTTGTTACTTTGGAATTAGTTTGTTTTGTTCCAGATGATGGACGAGTCTCCTGTTTATTAACCTTTTCAATATTTTTTTGCTATCACTTCCATGACCGTTATCGGCCTAAAGTTACCTGGTTCAATTGGTGGTTTGCCCAATTTGGGCAGAAATATAATTTTTACACTCTTTAGGGTATCAGGAAAATACCCTGTACTAATTGCTGCATAACATAGGTCTACTAATTTCTTCAGGAATTCGTCTGGTGCTTTTAACAGATTTTCTCTTGTTAAGCCCGATTTTCCAGGCGATTTCTGTTGTTTTGCTTGGATTGTCGCCTTTAATTTCCGTAGTGTTACAGGTTCGACGCCTTTTTCTTCCATGGATACTATTGAGATTGCGTGATTAGGAAACAATGAAAAATTGTACAAAAATGGTTTTATATATGCATTATTAACTTAACATATTTATATGTTTTAGGACCTATCAGAAGTGCCTAAAATATAAAGCTATAATAATGTTTAGATGATTAAGTAGATTAAGTAAAAAAATTAGACAGGGGCGCTGATATCGCTTGAAGAACTTCAAACCATAGTTGTTAAGGGGAGCTTATGGTAATTTACTGAAGAACCCTTAAGTTTATAAGAGTTAAACTCAAACAACTCGTATGATTCGCTCTCTTTGAAATTTATGTGAACCATTTAATCACTGTTCCAGTATGTTTCATTGACCTTGAGGGGAACCTTACCGGATCTTTTGTAAATTGCCCTTTATCCTATTACCTTTACTTCAGTTCGGATCAGTTTCGTAGGCTAAATTATTCAAGATAACCTTAAACAAGTGAAGTACTGTCCGTCTTAATCATAATAAGCCGAAAAATCAAGAAGAAAAGGCAACTAGAAAAACGCCGAGGGATGATGTACAAGATATCTATTTTATCTAAGCAAATTCTTAACTCGCTTAGATTAGATAAACCGCACTTTGGAGAAACGATCTTTAAATATTCGGAAGCTATCCTTCCTTTTGATCAAAGTACCCTTTGAAGGAGAAATGATATTGATACACGATGAAGAGTATCAAGTCTATTGTAAATGGAATGATACTGACATGTAAAAAATGAGCCACAATTTATAGTGATCAGACCTTTAGCGAGCTGCCTATTGCCAAATAACTTGAATAAGTACATGCACAACCCGCATTCTCAAACATAATAAGGGATACCTTACAAAATAGTTCCCAAAGATGAATAAGCCAGGATAAGGAAGCTTTATCTCAGAATGATGCATCCCTTGATGGTTGTTACTGCCCTAAATTGAGCTATTTTCTTATATTGGGGGGGGGGGGGGGTAGGCATTATGTCAATTATTTCTTTAGCTTTGTCAATAGGTTAACTTAGAAATGTATAGCTCCATAAAACTTTAATTACATTTGAGATGAATTTACCTTTCGTTCTCTCTCGTTATAAACTTTTCAAATAAGCATGAAATAAAACTTCAAAAGTTTCACTTTCTCTGCTTCACTAAAAACCCAATAGGAAAAAGAATTTATACTTGGAGCCACATTGAAAGCGGAGGAAGAAATTTATGTTCCTGATTCCATTGAAAGAAATCTTTCAATTTTGTGCACGAGGAAAAACTTTTAAAAATGTTCCTCAAAAGTGTACAAAATCGTGTATGGCTGAATCATTTTACAAAGAAACATGAATACAATACGGCATTCTCACTTCACTAAGCGCGAGAGAAGTAGGTGTTTTGAGTGAAATCCCTCTGAAACAAACAGGTCATGAAACTTTCATATACTAATTTTGCTTCTTTTAAAGAAAGTAACGATTAATAAAAATCAAGAATTACTTCTACATATTGTCTTAATCCAGGGATACTCATTTGATATCAGACAGTTTGGACTTATTCTTGCTTAAATATCATGTTCCTCACTCTTTTGAAGTTTTTGCCTAAGTGTTTTTAATTAGAGGATGTTCAAGATTAAATTGCATTCCAAGTATTATTATTTGGCAGCGCATCATATTGAAAATTATATATCATTTTGAAAGGATTATTTTTCTGAATTAAAATATGATATAGAAATTGTATATTACTCATCATTAACGAAAGCTGATTGATTTAATTTGCATTCAAGGAAGAAGTTAATATAATGTTACTTGACAAATAAAATTGAATGAGTTCATTTTTAGCTATGAGTTAATTATAAATAGCGGGAGTTATGGGGGATAAAACCTACCACCATTAAAGTGGGATAAAGGGGGCTTAGCCGTCATTCATTTTCGTCAATGGAATCGCTGTCGGCCTCAACCATGCCATCGTCTATGATAGGAGGAGAGAGAACCGACGAAAGACTCAATAAAAATTCATAAACCAAATTATTTATAAAGTAAAATTTTAGATGATTTGAGGAATTAACTTTGTGCAGTCTTTCGAAATTTGTGAAAATTTGAGTGTCAGGTTGTGGGAGTCGCTGGTGGGTAGATCAACATGCAGTAGCCCTAGTGGGTAGATCAACATGTAGTATCCCTGGTGGGTATATCAACTTGTAGGAGTCGATGGTAGATGATCAACTTGTTGGAATCATGATGGGTAGATCAAGTTGTAGGAGTCCTGATGCGTAAATCTAGTTGTGGGGACATGTAGGTAGATCAGATTGTGTGAGTCATTTTAGGTAGACTAACTTGTAGGATCCTTGAAGATAGATTCAATTCTGGGTGTCGATGGGGGTTAGATCAACATATAGTAGCCCTGGTGGGTAGATCAATATGTGGAAGTCCGGGTGGGTATATCAAGTTGTGGGTGTCCTGGTGAGCAAATCAAATTGTGAGTCCTGGTGAGTTTTGAACTTTTTGGAGGCATTGTAGGTTATCAAGTTGTGGAAGTCCTGGTTGGTAGATGAAGTCGTGCGAGTGTTGGTGTATAGATCATTTTGCGGAAGTCCTGGTTTGTAGATCAACTTGTAAGAGACCTGGTAATAGATCAATTTGTGGAAGTCATAGTGATTAGATCAAGTTGTGGGAGCCCTTGTGTGAAGATCAACTTTTTGGATTCCTTGTGGGTAGCTTCTGCCTTCTGGATTGTCCATTTTTCTACCGCATCAAACAGGAATTTCTTTCGGTTTAAGAGTCTCCTCAGAAGAACTCTACCTTATTGGGGATGATTTTAAGGAAATAAACGTAAATTTAAATATTTAATACTATATACTTAATGCTGAGAGATAATAAATATAAACGAACTTCTGAATATGTTAAAAATTTCGAACTTTTTCTGGATTATTCTAAATAAAAAATACTAAATATTTAAAAAAATTATACTTTCGCTTATTTTAGATGATTTTAAATAAAAACGAATTTATGAATCTTTAAAAACTTTCTACTTAATTCTGAATGGTTTTAAAGAGAAAAAAAAAAAACTTTTGAGTATTTAAAAAATTATACATTACACTAGTCAACAATGATTTTGCTACTTGGGTATTAGTTTGTGATTTATACAAAACTTGAGTATGCTGATTCCGAAACTCTAACCATAATTGTTCTAGCACGTAAGGTTCCTGAGTTACACACATACTCTTTAGTTACATAAATGGGTGGTGTTGCTTCGGCTACCGCAGTGAGAAGATGTATTGTGTGTGTTTGGTTCTTGCGTTACACTCTTGCTTTATCAATTTGCAAATTTAGCCATTATAATAGTGGTGTTGAAGCGGTATTTACATACAGTGATTAATTGTATTTTTCTTTCAGATTTATATCTCAATTGATTTGTAAATTAAATATGAATGTACAAAAGTATATAACAGGATATATACAAACTAAGTTGAAAACATGAATCGACGAGGATGTATAAATAGCCCAGACAACTTTTGTTATATCTGTGGAAGATATACTCTAAGCAACCAGCGGAAAATTTAGCTAAAAGAGTGAAAACTGCCTTTTGGTTGTAAAGTTAATGACCAAGACAACCCCTGGGACCTCACAAATTTTATACTGTGTGTTATACGGGGCTCACACAGTGATTAAATGGCAAACGGAAGGGTATGCCTTTTGGTGTGACGTGAGCAAACAAATCATGTTTTTGATTGCTACTTTTGTATGACAAATATTGCATGATTCTCAAATAAGAACAAGTCAAAAATTGTATATCCAGATTGTAATTCAGCTATAAAACCAGTCCCCCATAATATGGAGATGCCAATCCCAGTTCCTCCATCAGCTAGTGCAGTTAAATAAGATGTTTCATCGCCTAAAGAAGAGGATATCAATGACGATGAAATGTATGAGGATGATTCTAAGGAAAAGATGATTTGGTGAGGGATTTGTCATTGTCCAAGGAGAACGCAAAACTGTTGAGCTTCAGACTACAGCAATGACGGTGCAAAAATATTTACTATCCGTAAACGCCATGAGGCCTTAGCTGCCTTTTATAAAGAAGAAGATGGTGCTTGTTTCTGTACTGATGTTAATGACCTCATGAATCAGCTAGGAAATGAGCATTTACCTGATGAATGAAGACTATTTTTCGATGCAAGCACTGCTAGAGTCAAAGCGGTGTTGCTACAGAATGGCAACAAAAAACCTCCAATTCCTGTCGCACTTATTGTTGCGGTGATAGAGACATATGACCCAATGAAATTTATTTTGGAAGGTGTTCATTACTCTCATCATAAGTGGAATATCTGTCGTGATCTAAAGGTAATTTCTTTACTTCTTAGACTGCAATTAGGATATACAAATAATATGTGCTTCTTACGCCTATGGAACAGTCGTGACGACAGGAATCATTATATTGTCAAAAAGTGGCCCGAAAGAGAAAAACACATAGTTGGCCGATACAATATGAAGCACTTGCCTTTGGTACATCCACAGAAGATCTACCTTCCACCACTTTATATCAAATTTGGCCTTATCACGAACTTTGTTAAAACAATGGCCCTTGATTCTAATTGATTCCAGTATCTCAAAGGGAAATTTGGTGCAAAGAACACCGATGCTAAACTTAAAGCTGGCATTTTTGTAGGGCCGGAGATCAGAGAATTGATACGTGACAGGGATTTCAGAAATAAACTAACTCCACTTGAGTTGGCAGCATGGGATTCATTTTTCCATGTAGTGCAGAATTTACTTGGTAATCATAGGGCTGAAAACTATGAAGAACTAGTGGACAACAGGTTAAAGGCCTATCAACAAATGGGGTGTCGAATGTCTCTTACGATGCATTACTTGCATTCGCATCTAGATTTCTTCACATCTAATATGGGGGATATTAGTGATGAACATGGGGAAAGGTTCCACAAAGATTTCGCAATGATGGAAAGCAGATATCAAGGCCGCTTCAACTAAAACATAATGGGTGACTACTGCTGGTTCCTAAAACAGGAGAATCTATATCCACGTACAAGCGCAAGAGCTAGAACAAGAGTCTCAAACATTTTTGAAGAAATTTATAGTTAGGTGAGTACTACCTCTTTTATATGTATTACATATCTTGTCTGGGTCTGCAAAAGGACGTACATAATGCTAAATATGCTGCCCCGATTCAAAATCTTTGCCCAGAAACGTCTCATTCTTCTCAGGAACCATACGTGCTATGACAAATCTGAGCACAGATCTGGAGTCAGCGCACCAAAATCAGTTAGTTACAACAATGTTTACTCAAATAGCAGAGACAAAGTTAAAATTAGTTGGCTAGGTTATTGATGATGATTTTAAATCAAAACAACTTTGGAATATTTGAAAACTTTTGAACTTATTCTGGATGATTTTAAATAAAACAAATTCTGAATATTCTAACTCTTTTTACCTACCTCTGGATAAATTTAAAGAAATAAAAACAACTTTCGAATATTTAAAAAATTATCTACCTTATTTTGGATGTTTTTAAATAAAAACAATCTTAATTTTTATAAACGTTCTACTTTATTCTAGATGATTTTAAATAGAAGAACAAAGTTGTGAATATTTTAAAACTTTGTACTCTTTTCTGGATGATTTTAAACAGAAAAACAAACTTCTGAATATTTAAATACTTTGTACCTCACTATAAAAGATTTTAAAGAAAAATATATAGCTTAGGAATATTTAAAAACTCTCCTACTCTGGATTCTTTTAAAGGAATAGAAATAACTTTCGTCTATTTAAAGATTATCTATCTACCTTATTCTGACTGATTTTAAATAATAAAAACAAATATCGAATATTTAAAACTTTCTATCATATTCTCGATTATTTTAAAGAAATAAAACAATTTCTAAATATTTAAAAACTTTCTAATTTATTTGGGGTTATTTTAAATAAAGAAATAAACTTCTGAATATAAAAAACTTTCTAACTCATTGATATTATTTTCTGGTGTTTAAAGACAATTTTTTTCCTCTTAATCCTTCTCTCTCTGTTCTTCAGAGTGTACAAGTTAAAGATTAAGCATTACGTCACCGAGTCTCGGAAACATATGGGAAATTTATAGCTTAATACAGACTTGATTTTTCCCAACCGGTAGAGTGAGAAAGATTGAGGGGAGAGGGAGAGTTCTTGTGAGTGAGAGAGAAAGAAAAAGAGAGCACTGATTTATTAATCAGCATGACAAGGAAGATAAGATGACGAAATCAGCACTGCTAATTTACAAAATGATTGTGAAATTATTTCATTTTCACAAATTTACAGGATGGATTGTTTATTATTCATTATTACCAATGTTAAATTATTAGTTATTTTTTTAAATGATAAATTATTAATCAAGATTCGATAAAACGCTTTTTCATTTGGTTGTATCACGTGAAATTTATTTTCATATCGTGAAGGAAAACGCTAATGATTTAATAATGCATTTGCATCTCCTTTTGAAGATTCAATGTAAATTAACTACAATCAAGTGCTTTTGATCCCTCTACCGTCCTCTACAGCATAAATGGGCAATATTTTTAAGCAGTAGGCCACATTAAAGCTTATGTAAAGCTTTGCGGGTCGCACTTAAACAGTTAAATGCAAATTTCGGATGCTTATGAGTTAATTACAATTCCCTCTATGCATTTGTTTGCATATACTACATAGTTCTAGATATTGCTACACATTAATAACTAAGGATATTTTTAGTGCATAGTTTTGCCACCTCTTTTAAAATGTTTCCAGACTTATATCTTAGTGGGGACTTACAACTTAACATGGAATCCGAACCACAATTTAAATTTAATTATTGACGCCATCTGCAATATTGCCAAACTTAAATAATGATCAAAAATCGAAACTAGGCCTATATGAAGTATTTGTTGGGGAACTCAAACCATTAAAATTTCAAAGGCCTTCCTTTCAAAATTTGACGGAATTTCCGTATAAGGTGAGATTTTGGCAAAATTTCAATATTACATTTCAAAATTTTGTCGAATTCTGAAATGAATCGAACGGCAGCATTATAAGTCTATGTGGGTCGCATGTAGCCCGGGGGATGCAGTTTGCTTACCTCTTCTTTACAGCAATGGTATATTTCAAGACTTCAACATTAACCAGTTTCCCAGAAAGTGGGTCTTGTGTGTTGCAGCCTTATCTCTGGATAGAAAACGCGTAGAACACCCCGCTGCAAACAACCACCAACCTCCCCTATCATACACGCCATAACTTTCCTCAACAGTCAGCGATTTCTCTCTCGGACACACCTTCACTTAATTTAACCCACCTTACACCTTGTCTTGTACTCGTCTCACACCTTGACACTCACCGTTCTATTTCCAACCATTCTTATTCAATGTTCACACCATATGATGAGAACATTTCCATTCACAACTTCATTAACACACTTCTTTACATCATAAAGATTCTTTACTTATTCGTTCCTCACCTTTCAAACACCAAGCATACGTCTCAACCTGTCCATTTGCATTGCTCTCACTCAACATATTTCCTTTTCATTCCATACAAGAATCTCTCTTCTATACAACAACGTTGACACCAGTATCCTATCATGCAGATTCCTGCCACATTCCACACTTAAACCTAAACACTAAAATTCCAATCACCCATGCAACTTTCCTACCATCTAGTACCTTAAGCTAGCAATCTACTTCATCTGAACCACAATCTATTACTTTGTATCCTTATACTTAAAACTTTGCACTGGTTGAATGGTGATAGCCAGGACTAGGATATCATCCTAACTCCATTCTTGCCACTAAATATCATTCATTACCTTACTCTTTTCTGCTTTCACTTTTAGATCCCTCCTCTCAAACACCATGCCATATTTCCAAACCCATATCACTCTCATCCACCATCATTTCATTATGATATACCAACATTAATAGACACCCATCTTTCACAATTCTCTCTCACACCACGCCCATTTTTCTCATTCCCGTACATATTTGTTTTAAACACTTAAGTTATAGAGATATAAACAGCCAAGGCGACATCATACAACTCTTTCTTACACCCCAATTTATAGTAATCCATTCACTCCGGCTTCACCCAAAGATACGCCACACTTACAACATAATTACTCTTTACACCGCACAATATGTAGTTTAGCCTTCAGTCCATACATTCCTAGCACCTGCTATACTCCTTCTCTATCTACATACACCTATGTTTTCTCCTGATTCATTTAACCACCATAAACTTAGCATCTCTCATCCTTTTCTTTCATCTAGCTCTCTCTATGTAAATACTTGATACACAATCCCCCCCCCATCCTTCTAAATCCTCCATGTTTACCCCTATAAGCTACATAGCTTTTGCTCTCATGCACCCAATCAGAATTTTCATACACTTTACCACCACACTAAACTGACTTATCTCCTTCTAGCTCTTTAATTCCACTTTCTCCCCTTTTCCTTTATATGCACAATGTCACTAGTATTGCATTCTTCCAGTCCTTAGGCTCTCTTTCTCTTCTCATACCTGGTGTAATACTCAAGACATTAATGTAATATAATGTGTTTATTTTATAAATCAAAACTGAATCTTTCAGAACAAAACAAAACATAAACACAAAAAGAAGACAAATATTACTATTACTTAGATATAAGTATATATTCAGATCATAGTACTACAGTCAGTAAAAAGTGAGGTTTTTGGATTATCTGCTGTACTTTCCCTTTGGGATGTCACGCAGTAACATTGAATCTTATTGCGGTTCCACTTGCCTCGATAATTGGTTACCATCTTAGTAATATCTTGGTAGAACATTTACAAATTTTTGTTATTTAGTGCTCCGAGGTTCTTTGTAATTAAGTCACGGTGTGTTACCAAGGATCTATAGTAGACTGACTTAAATGCTTTCTATACTCCTTGAATATTTTATTCTTTAGCATCAGGATCTGAAGTCCAAAGAAAATGCCATCCTTGAGACTAACAGAACTGAGAACTAGGAACAGAGTACACAGGTTTTCGAAAGCAGTTTTATCCTTATGGAAGGCTTTTACGAAAATATTAAAGACGCCAAGGTTGATATGGAGAGTGGGAAGAAGCACGTTGCTTATGCCCACCATAGGATTTTCTTGGACACTATGTTAATTAGGCACCAAAGTTCTCCTAGCCTGCCAGTCATTTCGCATGTAATGCTTGGAAATATCCCCCCCACTGTCTCAGAGAGAGAAAGTTGCAGTGCTTGGTGAAGCCCACCTTCATATCCATAAGGAGCCTAATTTCTTTGAGGTCCACACAAATCCTCAACTGGTGGTGCTATTACTTACCAAGTTGCCCTAAGGATCTCCATATTGTGATATGACTCCTTCAAATTAACTGAGTTGCCACTGGGTATGCTAGGGTATTGTGATAGAATGGTTTGAGGCCGCTTAATTTCAACCGCTATCACATGTTGTTTAGAAACACGTTGCTACCCACGTGTATCTTCGCGTCGAAGCCGGGCGCCCTATCGCCACCTGAGTCAATATTTAACCAAGGAGGTTCATCCCTCCCCTTTCGCCCCATGCGCCAATCTCGCTAGATTGAGTTAGGCTTATGGGCAGATAAGGTATGTTCTCAGGCGCGGCTGGGCATTCCCTCGAAGCCCCCACTCCATTGTCCCCTACGCCAAGGGGATGGTTTCGACTAAAAAAACATCAGAATTTTCCAATTAGGGTAGATCAGATCCAGATTATCTTCGCGAGACATCACGCTGATCTGGTCTCATCGTGTGCACCAGGGGCCCTCTACCTCGAGATCCACTATTTTGTCCTGAAGAGGACAATATCCCTTGAGTGCCAAGGTTCGAGCCTTCAAGACGCCAAGTCCACAAGGCCCCCCCCCCCTGTTGTTCAGAAAGAGAACAACGTTAGAACAGCCATTGTTCTTTGAGCCCGTTGACAAGAGACGGTTCTCACCCTCCCCCTCTGTTGTTCAGAAAGAGAACAACGTTAGAACAGCCATTGTTCTTTTAGCCCGTTGACAAGAAATGGTTCTCACCCTCCCCCACTGTTGTTCAGAAAGAGAACAACGTTAGAACAGCCATTGTTCTTTGAGCCCGTAGACAAGAGACGGTTCTCAGCCCCTCTGTTGTTCAGAAGAGAACAACGTTAGAACAGCCATTGTTCTTCAAGCCCGTTCGTCAAGAAACGGTTCTCATTCCCAAGAAGTCACGTTAGGATAATTTAATCCCCCCCCTCCGGCTGGAACTCGCCAGTGGACCAAAGATTCCTTCGCGTCGCCTTTCTCTGCACAACAACTTGTAATTACGTAAGCTGAGCATTACCTTTGAGTATTTAACCTTTCGTCAACCCTACCCTGTGCTTTAAATGGTTTAGCGAACCATCCCATCCCTTTAATTTTTATTTGTTTACCTTTTTAAATCTCTCCCAAATCTTAATCGTCGGATTAGCCAGATATTCCCACGACCCTTTCCATTCCCTGTTTATGTAAACATTTTCCGTTTTGTGTGTTGTTGATAGTTTAATTAATAAAACTCTATTTTATTAATGATAGCCATATTATTATCCTTGAGCTCAGTTGCACTTCTTAAGCATATTGAAGATAAATAATATCAGTCAACCAGATAACCACGCACTCGAAATATAATTGAATCATTTCCACAACGAATAGTTATATATGGTATATCGTCGAGAGTCCATTCTACGACATATATTTATTCCCATTGCATAGGCCAGCCTTCAGACTTTGTTTGGAAGAATCTATAAAAGGACGCCAATCTGAAGGATTGTGAGGGAAGCCATGCGAGATAAAC
The DNA here is from genome assembly GCA_963969495.1 of Ceratothoa steindachneri. Classification (NCBI taxonomy): domain Eukaryota; kingdom Metazoa; phylum Arthropoda; class Malacostraca; order Isopoda; family Cymothoidae; genus Ceratothoa; species Ceratothoa steindachneri. The sequence goes on from OZ018328.1 coordinate 99,158,815, forward strand.
AGGCCATACATATCTATGCAGTAGCAGAATTTGTTTTTCATTCCAAAGAATGAGGCACACCCTTCGTTCCATATCTTAAAACTGTAGATCCTTAACATTTACCTTCACCAGGTTTCACTGCTTCAACCGGGATTTAAGGAGCTCCGATTGCTATTTAGATAAAAATATTGGCCAAGGTGACTCAGGTCTTTCTCTGTGACCTATTGAGGCTCACTGCCCCTTTCCCTCGAATAAAAAGAAACATTGTTTTCAGAAGAGAAGGACTTGGCATAATTCTCTTCTCGGGACATTTCTACTTTCAATAAAGGGAGAAGATCCTTATCTGCTGGGAATGTAGAAGATGTGAAATTATGAGTGGAAGGCATGACTGGATCAATTTATTTTTTTCTCTGGAAGAAGCAGTGAGTCCATAATATTTGTTAGGAAAAAATAACAATCATCTTTATGGCTTCGTGGTTCTCTCCAGCTCATCCGAACAGCAAAGTTGAAGGCTGATTTATTGCCATTAAACCAGGCAGTTAAACTATTTAACTGTCCTTAAAAGACGTATTTGTGACTCAGGTTTTATCTTTATATCCTATATTAGTCAAAGAAATGAAAATAAGCAGTTCTCAGGATGTGATTTATTGTTCGGCGTTTTTGTAGCCGTCTTGAAATCCCTACACGTAGCAAAATATCGACACATCCGCAGTGTTTTGAAATGCCTGAAGCCATTGTAACAACTCTCAAATATCTGAAAAACAAATAAATAATTAATATATATATTGTTACGTTAATTTTAACAAAATAAAAATATAAACGAAAATGAAACATAATATAGTTATATTTACAAATGCCGATTTGGTATACAGCAGAGTTGGGAACTTTTCCTGTGTCGACGGGAGCATTTAGTTAGCTCTAGACCACATTTATGAAATTTTAATTATCTATACTGCAAGTTACACATTATTTTATATATAACTAGGTACTATAAGTATGAATCAGCTAAAAATGATGGTTGCGAGTACTGTTTTTTAGGAAAGCGACACAATGATTCGATATGTAAAATTTTAATTCATTCAGAAGACCAAACTTAATAGCCAAGGTAAAATTCGGCCTAATGACCGTATAGATTCTTATACTATTATTATAAAATAAAAACTCAGCTACTTTATATAAAATTATCATCTTATTGTATAATTGTAGAGTAGCACTAGCCACCATTTCCCCCCTCCCCCCCAGCAGGATACTGGTGTTCTCAGCCACACAATGCACATGTTTGACCTAGGTGATGGCACAAATAGCCTCCTTGGCCTACCATACTGTTAATTTGAATTGAAGATCGATAAATTCGTCTAATCAACCTATTTATACATTGTATTATTTGAATATTTGGGGTTTAGGCCTCTATATATACCTACATGTATATTCTCAAAACTAGAGGTGATCAGTGAAAACCGATTGCTGAAATAAGCAGCCCAAAATTAGGTTAGAACACCTATTTTCATGCTTGCCTCAATTTTTTTTGTGCACCAGTGTTATTGGCCTCAGTTAACATGATCTTAACACAAGAACAAGAGTTAAAGTTCTTTTTGAAGACTTTTGACTAAGGTAACAACCATATCACATTTACTATGGCAATGGGATCCTCCTGGATAAAGGCAGGTTGGCGAACCACTAATACTTTTTAGAGTAATAATTTAGTAAAGAGTGTTTTACAGATGAATTATATGAGACACATAAATTGCGATGTCTTGAAGTCCGTTCATCGAAACAGAAAACGGATCTCTTTTTCGAAGCGAATTGATACTTGTGGTCAAATATCTATCTTATACAATACTGCTAGAATAATTAAGGAATAATCCTAGGCATAAAGATTATTATAGAACTTGGATATTGATACAAGTGGATTATAATTAAATATACACTCATATTTATTTTGTTTATGTCATCTTCAACTTACTATTGGCAAAAAGAATTAACTTGATACAATCAAATATAATACCGCAATTACTTAAAATATCGTAGTTAAAATGTAACAATGATTCGGCTTTATATAAAATAACTTAGAGGTTTCAAATACAACATTGTCGCTCTTTATTTAAACCATATGGTGATCTATAGGACAAACTAGTTCAGCTCTGTCTGTCTTCCTACTTTTATTATTATTTTACTATTATTATTACTATCTTGTAATATTTCCTATTTTGAGGAACTAGATTTTATAGAAGCTTCCTTGTATAGGCTACTAATTAGCCTTGTGCAGATTTCTTTTCTTATGTTCTTATTTTGGTCTTATTACTCGCTTATTTCTTGATACTATTACCATTATAATATACTATATTATATTTTATTATTAGGATTATTAATAGTAGTGGTAATAAGTATGTTGAGGGAAAGCAATCACTCTCTGAAAGAGGATGTTACTAATGGCCCCATATCTTTCCAGTGATCTAGGGTTGTTATAGGGCAGCGAGAAGTTAAGAGAAAGGAAAATATATTGAGGTTAAAAAGTGTGGTTTAATCTTTTAAGAGTTTCTCGACTATATATGTTAAATGTGAAGAATAAAATGTGAATTGATATGACAGAATAAAGGAACAAAGGATACACTGGCCATTAAATAATGAAAGAACAAGATTAATGCCAGCCACTTAAGTATTAAATAAAATCCCACATTCAAAGTAAAAGGGTGATATGTTTCGACGGTTAACAAACGGAAAGAGAAGATCAACCTCGTTTGACTCATTGAATAATGTCTGGTAACAACCTTTAATCTTGTGAACGTGGCATTTTTTTCTCTAAAACAAGTTAAATAAAACACGAGATTTACTTCATAGCAAACTTGAAAAATATTAAGCTAATCATGAATCACAAACTTATCTGAAAACCTTATTGCAAATTTATCAAATTTAGCTTTAACATCAGTCGTTCCTGGCAAAGATCGCATCATATTGATTATTCTTGTACCCAAAAATACGCGCAGAAAATAAGCAAAATCAATTGCTTCTGAAGAAGAGAATTATCGTTTTGATATGTTATATTTTAGCCAGATTAAAATGACAAACGGTGATCAAACGAGAAATTATCGAGTCGCCAATCGTCATTTGGTCTTTGTTAGATCGGAAACAAAATCCAAAGAGTTAATTTAGATGCAGGAGGATAATTTAACGGATTGAAATGACAAATAGCATACAAATTGGTCCTCGTCGTTGAAATAGGCTCAAAACTTTAGCTTTCAACTAAATACTTCTCAGATAATTGTGAAAAAGATAAGGTTTATGTTGGAAATTAGGTTCTTATTTCATTGGTAAAATTATTTAAAGATAAAGAAAGCAAAAGATCTATCGAAAGAATTTTTGCTTTTAAAGATGGTCTCTTGTTATAAATATGTAAGAGAGTGAGAACTGTTAAAGGCAGTGGTTAGGAATACATTAAAAATGAGTTGAAGATGTATTTGATCAATGTAAATATGATATTTTAAAGAGCTTCATAACCAGACAAAAGCTTTGATCAAATATAATTCTGGATAATACTCTTCCTAATTATCTGTTATAAAAAATTTAAACTTGGTGACGATATTATATTCATTACAAAAATATCTGTAGTTCTAAATTAAAAGATATATTTTAAGAGTGATAAAAATACATAAAAAAGACTTTTATTTTGGCGCGACCGCAAAATTAAACGGGTAATGAAACACATTTAATGGCCACAAACAGCTATTTTTGGTTATCGTCAAAATAGCCTCTATAAAAAAAAACAAGGTCAGAAGACCTAGGTCGCGTGCCCTCAATTATTCTGAATTATGACCTTATGACCCATGACCTCACGACCTTTAAAACTGTCAACAAGAGGGACAATCTGACCCATAGCTTATTTTCTTTAAATAATTCCAGAACTAACCTTGAAGTAAAAGGGAATGTAAAAGAACATAAGAGTTTTAAATCCCTTGAATGCTTACAATGTTATTGCCCAAAAAACCTTTGAGAGGTAAAATGGTGACCACCCCACCACCAACCTACGCACCGACATACTAACTTATAATAACTGCACGTGACTAAAAATGGCCAATAGGAGAAATAAGCCGTTACTTGTTTACTACAACTTAAGTTAAAACCAGCCCATTTGCAAGGGACGAATTCGCTTACAGCAGCGGTTCCCTAACTGGGGGTGAAAGCTAAGTGGGGAGTCATACAGCATAATTTGAGGGGGTCATAAGTTGATGCTATGTACGCATAAAAATCCCAAGCCCCACCGCACTAGAACAACTAGACAACAGGTGCAATGAATGAAATTACAGGTATCCGGAGTTTTTTCATAATGGACCTAAAATATGTAGGATTACAGACAGTCACTGTAGTCATGAGATGTGGAGTGGGGGCGGGGAGAAGGGCCATGGATGAGGCTCATATATGAAAAGAGGGTAAAAATCAGGGAAAGTTTGGGAACCAAAGATGTGCACCAACCTCTACTGACTCAAGATTTAAATTTACCCATTTTCAAAAGATAAGAAATACCTTGTCCTAGATAGGTGAAGTTAACTGAAGACAGTCCACGTAATATCGCTTAAAATAAATATTAATAAAGAATATTATAAATACTTTTAGCCTATTAATGTTAGGTTCTCAGTAGTTGGGAGGTATATACCTGGGTAAGTGGTCTTGTTTTTGTCCTTTCGTTGTCTTGCAAGGTTAATTGCAATCGCTTTTAGAAGTATTCTAGAGATGAGTTCAAACTCTTGCCCAATCTTTCCCGTCAATAAGCCTTTAAAAATCTTAAGAAACTAGAACAAAAATCTCAAGAAACAAAACAAGCGCGACAACTCCTATTGCATTTACCTCGTTGCTTTTATATATTTATCTCACATTCACTTCGGCTCAAATGCCTTGCTCATTTCAGGCTCACATTTCTAAATAGTTTTAATGATTTCGATTTGAATCGAGCCTCTTAAAATAATTCCCACTACCTATAGTCATGACTAAATGTTTTGAGAATAATATAAGTTTTTGGCAGAAAATAACATCGAACTTTTGGGACTTTGGCCGGGGAATTAGCCAGATTTTAACCAAATATATAATTTGGTGGTGATAAATAAACGGGCTGTTGATAAATAGAAGCCATCTAAATGTCAGCCGAGATCTATGATATTGAATTTGATCATCAAATCGAGGAAAAATTAAATGCAGAAATTGAGACAACATACCACTTCCACTTTATCGAGGAAGGAAGAAAAACAACGATGGAAGAGATGTGGTCATTACATAAGAGGAAAGAAAAGATACGATAAAGAGCTTCTGATAAAGAGCTCCAGGCAGATTAAGACTAACCAAGTTCAATTACATTGAACTTTCCACGAACATGCTTGAGGGACTAAGAAACATCTTCACTGCGTGTTTAAATTCGAGATATTTTTAAGATGACCTGAAAGTAGTAGGGATGATATTCATCCGCTGGACGGGAAAACACATGATCAATTGGATAACTACGGCCTTTTCTTGCTACTAGAATTTATCGGTAAAATATTCGAACAAAATATGAACAACAGACTGTGGAATTACTTCCAATATAACAGCTCTAAAGAACAGCTACCAATTTGACTTCAGTTAAAACAGAAGCACGGAGGTGCCCCTAGGAGTCATCCTAAAGAAGAATGTGAAAGCAAAGAGAGAGAAAATGAGCGTGGATAGAGTTTGTCGGGACGTGTTCAAGGCCTTCGACAAAGTTTGGCTGAGGGGTATGCAATTCAAGATATTCAGTGTGTTGTCTTTGAGTACCACTAAATACTGCTTACTGCTTACCTGTAAAGAACACAGTTGTTTGTAATTATCTATATCACGTTTGGTTTATATTATTCATTATCTTATACACGTATTTATCTCAGCCTCCTTGCCAAATTCTTGGATGAAATGATACCGGGTCTAGATGCTACATGTTTATTACGACATAGTGTTCGACTTATTAGTAAAAAAAATACAATAGACGAATAAATAAACAATAGATGAATTAAAAACAAATGCCTATCAACATTGTAAAGAGAATTGACTATAAAAGTATTAATAATAGAGGAAAAAATTAATGAAAGAAATCGGATCCTTTAAGTAGTAGACATTCGAAACTTTAAGCTCACAAGAGAGAATAGATTTCAGGGGTAACTTTAATATTTAATATTTAAATATTGTATATTTAAATACTGAATACTTAACACTCAGACTGGAAATGAACAACAAGATCAAAAACATATTATGCGATTATGAAATGGAGAGACGTGCTTATGCAGAAATAGGACGCCATCAGGGAGAAGAATTAGAGCTTGTTGCCGGTTTTCCCCAAGGCAGATGTTTGAACCCTTGTCTCTATTCAACCTACACTACAGATATACAATTACCTAGAAATGAGGCCTGCCCGAACATTCAATTCGCTGACATTATCCAGCTGATAGTTTGCCCTGACAGAAACGGACCTATGCTAGCTATAATGATAGTAAAAGAGATAATAAGCATAAATAGATACGAAGAAAAATGGAAAATTAAAACAAATAGTGATAAATTTAATATGGTACCAGTGTACAGGATGGGCCTCTCAAGTGTATATTAAGAAGAAGAGTGCTACAGATACAATGAAGAGTCTAAGGTGCTTGGCTAACCATTACGACGTCAAGTTACAAAAAACACTTACTGAGAGGCTAAATCGGGGAAAATGCGAACTGGTATTACTGTACAAGTTATGAAACCTCAGAATAAAGAACAAAAGAATGATTTATCAGCCCATGATACAATACGCAATTATTTATCCATTGAGTACAGAACAAAGGTATGTACATAATAAAAATCACTAGAAGAATAGAGCTAAGAAGTCAACAAGACCTTCATAATGAGGCGAATAGAAAACCACTCAACAGACAACTTGCAAAAATAGCCAGACAGTCATAGAAACGACAAAAATCGAAATAGGAATTAATTTAACCAACCAAATTAGCCGAAGAGAAAGATAAAAAACACACAGATTATTGCCAATTTTTCCAAGGGTCGATAAGAAAAAGGAGAAGAGGAAGAAGAAATGCACACATAGAGAATGAAAAGAATAAGTGACGACTGTCCCGATAAATTAAATAACTGAAGCAGCCTTAAGGAATAGATTATAGACAATTAAAACTAGAATATGAATAGAAAAGAATAGCTAGAGAAGTAGAACCCTACACCAGTTTTAGAAAGAATAATTACTAATAACGGTTTGAACGCCTTATATAAACAAAAACTACACTGAAAAAGATACAAATAGATACATATAAAAAAAGAAATGCAGGATTTTCACGCGAAACAAACATAACTTTATCACGCTAACTATAACTATCCACAATGGACAGAGATTACCTTGATTTCCAGGCAAACTAGCATCTCTTTGCAAACCTCTTACTTACTTCAGTTTTTAGCAGCTATTTTTCACTCCTTATCACATTCACATATGGGACTTAAAGTAGATACGTGGGACAGTAGTCACAATAAACAGCAGTGATATAGAATACATACAAGCTAGATATTCTAGACGGATTCCACGTTAACTGTAAGTCCCATGACTAAGTCTATTTTTTGTCTCCTACTATACTTCCTTGCTGTCTTTTCCACCGTATACATCGCACCTGGAGCCTACTTAAATCCTTACCCTGAATTTTGACAGATGGAATTCGAAGAAACTTACCTACAGCAACATAATAGGAAAAATAGACCCATATACCAATTTTTACAGAACACGGAAATTCCTCAACCACTCCAGATATCATCCTGAACTTCGTGTTCAAACTACACACCTCCCTCAGATCATATCGGGTTTGTCACAAGAATCTTCACTTCACCCATACAAGAAAAAATACCCCAAAGAAAAGCACTACACAGGATTAACTGGATTTCATATAAATAACAACTCGCTGACAATAACATCGATACCCTTGATAACAGCCCAAAAGAATTAATAGATACACAACTAGAAAATATCACTAATCTAAGATTAGAAGATACTTTCTGCACTCGTAAAACGAACTACAAAACAATTCCAGCACCGACTGAATGGAGAAAGAAATATTGAAATAGAAGACATTATGAAAACAATCGAGAAAATCCGTCACCATGGAAATAACAGGGTTAGGTACGTACGCTTGAGAAGTCTAAGATACCAGATAAGTAAGCTAATAAGAAGCAGAATGAACACTACTTGGAACGAAATGATCACCAACATAAAATATTGACAGAGAGATCAGGAGGTTCTGTAACTAATATAGAAAATCAAAAGGTTTCTATCCAAAAGATAGAATGGAAATAAAAGAAGGAACATACACGATAGCTAACGACAGAGAGATCGAAGATCGTTTTGGGAGACAATGGATAATGATCTTATTTATCACTTAGGAGGAAAACCAAAACTACGAGTTAGCTCTCGAACAGCGAATAACAACTCAGTTACTATGGTCGGTAAATAAGTTTTACGAATCGGTAGGGCAAAACAGAGAAAGGAGGATGGCTGTTTGTGGGGGTGTTAGGACAAGTTATGACAATTCAGGACCTGCAGCCGCACGCTCCTGTCTCGTCTATTTAAGAAGCAGTAGCTGATTGCAGATCGTCAGTCACAAATTTTTTAACAATAGAAGGCAAGGAAGGCAAGGAAGGCAAGAATGCAAAAGAGATCCATGAACGCATGGTTGCAGTGTACATCGACACCTCCCCTTCCTATGCAACCATTGCTCGGTGGAATCGGCAGTTCCGTCATGGTCGTGAGCAACTTGAAGATGACCCCCGTCCAGGACGCCCGTCAGACGTAACCAACGAGGACAATATGGACCGTGTGGAGAGGATGATCCTCGAAAATCGACGGGAAAGGTCGAAGAAATCGAGCAAGAACTTGGAATATCACATGAAAGTATTATCAACATAATTCACGACAATTTGGCCATGACCAAGGTCTCTGCCCGCTTGGTCCCTAGAAACCTCACGCCCCATGATCGACTTCAACGTCGTCAAAGTTTGGAGGAGCTGCTGCTCCTCTACAACCAAGACCCGGCGGGATTCGAGTCACGTATAGTAACAGGTGAGGAAACATGGGTCCACCACTGGGTCTCCGAGACCAAGCTCAAAAACATGGCTGGGAAGCACAGAGGCTCTCCGACCCCCTTTAAGTTCCGGACCCAACCCTCAGCCGGGAACATCATGGTCACCATATTCTGGATTCTGAGGAAGTATTGATGGTGGACTATGCGCCTCGTGGAAGTACCATCACAGGCAAATATTACGCCGAGGAGCTGTCTGAGTTGAAGAAGTGCATCCGTCAGAAGCGGCGCGGCAAGTTGACACGCGGTGTCCTGCTCCTCCATGACAATGCCCTTGTCCACAAGGCCAGAGCTGAACAAGCTGCCTTGCACGAGTGCGGATTCGAGGAGCTCAACCCTCTACCCTACAGTCCAGATCTGGCCCCTAGCGACTACTTTTTATTCCGCCAGCTCAAGGCTGCACTGCGTGGACGCCGGTTTGGGGACCAAGAAGATGTCCAGCTCACCGTCCAGGAGTGGATTGAACAGTAGTCGGGAGATTTCTGGTTATCGGGAATTCGAAGCCTCAAGGACAAGTGGCGCATTTGCATTGAAGTAGAGGGTAGTTATATTGAAAAATTATAAAACCCTTTTCCTCATATTTCGTTTCCTTATATCCGAATTTCAAAACTTATTGAACGCCCCTAGTAGAATAGAATAAGTTCGAACACTGAATTTACTCGCGGGTAAATTAAAATCGTGAGCAACGTAATGAAGGAAAGCCCTTTACTATACAGGTGTTTAATGCAGCCCAAATATTATTTAAACAATGAAGCTCAGAAATTAGTGGATTCAGAGGCATCGAATCATAAATGGACCCCAAAACATACAAGCATCAATACACAAAATCTTTAACGCATGCAATTATATGGCACTTCCCATCTGCATTGAAGACAGTAAAAATGATATTCCTACCAAAACCAGGAACACTCAAAGGACACCTTGAAAGGTACCGACCGACCTTACTCATCAAATTTATTAGGAAACTACTCAAAAACTTCTTAATGAAACTCTAAGGAGCTTCTTGGAAAATAAGCACTATGCAAAGGAATCAACAGTATTCAGGAAACATTGGTGCAACGAAACAGCTCGGGCAGTCATTATAGAAAAGCATGCAGTAGAAATGGTAAGAGGCAACAGAGTGGACTTGAAACTCCGCTTTTGATTTCTTTAATTAAAATTTATCCAGTAATAAAATTGTTGCTAATTATTATATTAATATACTTATTTGAATGTTCAAGTCTATTTCATGATGGTATACGATCATCTGGTTAAAACACTCGAAGTCTTATTTCTTCATCTCAGAAAATCACTGATTATATCTATTTATCATTTACGTAGGACTTTGGACAAATTTTACTTTCTTTGGGCTACTGTTTAGCAGAGAGGGAACTCCACTTGAATTTCTATCTAAGTTTAGCCTCATCGTTTGTGCCAAATGCCTAATTGATTCCCCATGGGATTGCCTTCATAGTCGCTGTCATGCTCTGTTTATGCTGATGGTTTGGATACCGTGATTAAATGAAGATCCATACTGAGAAATTAAACGCAATTTATTTTAGTGCAGTTTAGTAGTTAAGAAAATGGCAATTTCTTCTCTTTTTTTATTGCAAATTACGAGTTGTCTTCAAGATATGCATAGAAAATGGAATAAAATTAAATAAAAAAGGAATTATAAATTATAAAAGAATTATAAATTTTATTTTTCAACATAAGCTCCATTAAGGTCAAAACAACTTGGCAAGCATTGATACCATCCATTCAAACTATTTCTATAAAAAAGTCGGATGACCTACCTCATCTGACTTTTTTTGTTACCAAGCCTGAAAAATGACATTCTTTTTCAATTTACTCTGCCCTTATTCTCTTAAATGTGCTTCTCTTACATATTTTATATTCTTCCTTTCATTTTTTTCACAAATTTACCTCTGACAAGAACCCATTAGGACGGATTTTATAGAAGCTTCTTTTAATAAATTTTAAGCAAAATGTCATAAGTTCTTGAATGAAATGAAATAAAAGGAAAGATGGGAGGTTAGAAAAAGAGAAATTTTCGCCCTACCTCATTTCCTCCTCCTCTGGCTATTCTAGCGAGACCAGAGGAATAGGGGGTGCGAGACATAGTCCTTCTAAACTTCCCTCCGCTATATCCAGGGCTTTTACAGACTCCAACAGTAGCTGCGGAGAAGGCAGGGAGTAGAGAGGGAGAGTAAAGAGAAGAAATAGGAAAACTGGAAATACAGGATTAGATTCGATAAGTGACCTTAGCGGTCGGTGGACCTATGTACAGCTTTACGTGAGAGATCAGAACCAGGGTATGTATTGCCTTTACCTATTTATTATTTCTTTTATTTCCTCTGGCCCTCGTCTAAATTGTTTAGGCCCTATCTGGTAAAGATCAATAGAATAAGTCTAGTGAGAATGAGAAGTTAAAGAATATAGGAGGAGTGTTAGTGAAATGATCGGGTGCACGTTGGTCATGCTTCTCTTTTTTCCGTTTAATAGGGTAATATAGTTTTTAAAATAGTTAATGTTAGCGAGTTAGGGGCTGAGTTCAGGCTGGTTTTCATTATTATAGCATGTGTCTGTATTATACTTGTGTTGTTTTTTATCGTTCCAACCGTTATGTTAATTCTACTGCTGCTATAGCTTTCTCTCCTTTCTCTATTTCTTCCTTTTTATGTCTCAATTTTGTGTATTTTATTTTGGTAATTAGTAAAATTAACTAATTAAACTTATGCATAATTTGTTGGTAACTTTTAGATAATAAAACTTCAATTAGGTTGGTTTCCATTTACTTAGTCATAAACCTAGGTTAGGTTAAGTTAGTTTGGTGTCCTCTTCTGAGTATCCCCTTCCTTATTAGTGGAAGTATTTTACGTATAAATTTCTTCCTCTTCCTGATTGATCTTTGCTGGATAGGTTGAAAAGAGAGAGAGTGTAATATCTTCTCATTTATCAAGTCTCTTGGTGTCGCAATTTATTTGCCCTGCTCTTCTTGTGGTTTTCTTTTAACTTCTTCGCATTTTCCTCTATTATTTTGTTCAGCAGTTTTAGTTCTGTTTCTCGGTGAGTGTAACGTTGACTTTGCCTATCTACTTTCTGTTGCTAAAAAGCAGTATTATTGTCTTAAATTTTTGTTTGGTGACCTTCGCGTCGATACCGGAGTAGGTGTCTCTCCTAGTATTGACGAAGTAGTGGGGATGCGTTAGACGAGGAACAATTTCCTCATTAAGTGAGTCTGATTTGCTATTCGAAATTGATGTCAAACATTTCATTTTCCTCCGCTCTTATGTCGAAACTCCTCTTCCAATGTTCTCTGAATTTTAATTCACTCGCCTTTCATGCTATTTCCTTGTGGATCATTTATTTTTATTTTTTTAGTTTTGCTTTGCCTTTTATTTGGATTATTTTTTTCCAAAGTTCCTTCGCTAGTGCGTCATTATCAATTCTTTGGATTATTTCATTCCAATTTTCACTTTGCTTTACCTTTATTACGGTAGCTATTTTTTTTTCATGTCAGTTAAGCGTGTAGCTCCATCGATGTGCCATTTATTCTCCGTTCAGATATTACTCTTATTTCCTGTTCTTTTCAACCATTCCTGTCGTGCAGAAATGGTTGTAGCCAGATTTACGGATTGCTTCTTCATCTGCTGCTTGGATCGAGCTCCATATTTTTTTCTAATTCAGAATTTATTTGTTTTATTGTAATTCTCCTTCTGTTTCTTTTTTATATGTACCTAGTTTTCTGTTTTTCACACAGTCTCCTCTGTTGTATCATTTTCTTATATTTGCAGAGATCTGTATCGGTTGCTGGTTTATCGTAATTAGTATCGCTGTGTGAGCTATGTACGGTATGTCTTCTGTCTGCATGTAATAGTTGAATGAGAGATAATTATGCCTAGGCAGACGCCCAGTTTTGATGCTCAGGTCCTAATCAGGTAAGTTGGGTAATCATGTCCTAGTCGATGACAGATAAGATACCTCTTGCGAGTAAAGTTTCCAAATGTTTTCCTGGTATGTTTCTCGTTCGGTATCCGTTCGCTGCACAATGGGTATTGATATCGCCATTGCACATGAGCAGGCTTTTGTTGATGAAAATTTACGTGACACTGTCCATCAGCAAATGATTCTTACTTCTCAGTTGATATCACGTAGCTATTAGTAGGTTTGTTAATTCCAGTTTCATTTTCACGGTGGTATATGCTTCATCTATTTTTTACGGGTTTAAGGTAGACGTCCGCTATTAAGGCTTTGGTCCCTGTTATGTAAGATAGGTAATCGTGTCCTAGTCGATGACAGATACCTCTTGTGAGTAGAGATCCCAATTTTTTTCCTGGTCTGTTTCTCATTCTGTATCCATTAGCTGCACAATGGGCATTGATATCGCCAGTACATACGGGTCACCCCCCCCCCCCAAATGGGCCTGCACACACATTTTGTGATATACTTTTCATTCATTCATTCACTAATCACCCTTAATTTGCAGGATATGACCAGAGCAACGCCTGTGAACACAAATAGATCCCAATGGAAGCTCCAGAAAAGAATATACTGCGTCAAACATTACTACAAGACTTGCTCGTTCAAGAAAGTGCAGGACACTTTCGTGCATCAGTTGGAATATGAAAATACCCCCTCCAAGAGCAGAATTAAGGACTGTGTGGACCACATCGAGAACTATGGGACAGTTGAGAACCTCAATTCAGCAAGTGACCACCGTCCAAGTCATTCAAGAAGCCCCAGGAAGCGTATAGCCGAGCTGGTCGAGAGCGTGAGAGAGTCAGTTTAGCAGAGTCCAAAACGCTCTGTGCGCAAGCGAAGTCAGTCCCTCGGGATATCCTGTGAAACTTGCAGGAGAGTGCTAGTAATGGATGTATGGGCCTATCCATACAGAATACAGACGAAGCAGACCCTTACACCCTCAGACAAGGAGTAGAGAAAGGCTATGGCATTCAAGATACTGGAGAAGATTCAACAGACTTGAACTTTCCTTAACCTCCTTTGGACCTCAGATGAAACTTACTTCCTTCTTGAAAGAAAGATAAACTCGAAGACAAATGTTTTCTGGGGGACCTCCAGTACCAATGAGGTAGCCACCAAGCCCTTACACTCCCCTAAGTGCACGGTATGGACTACAATCTCAGCCATAAGCATCATCGGACCATTCTTCTTCGAAGAATCTGGCGCGACATTAACAGTCACCACAAAAGGGTATATTAAGGTCATCAAAACCTTCAAAAAGGTGCTGCAGACCCTATTACCGTCGCTTATGGGGAACTTCTGGTTCTAAAAAGATGGAACAAGCTCTCATACCTTGAACCTGTCCTGAGATTGGCTGAAAGAGAACTTTTGTGGCGTGTGATCAGTCTCAAGACTGATTTTCACTGGGCACCTCACAGCCCAGACCTTAGCCTCCACGATTTCTTTCTCTAGGGTTACCTTAAAGAAAGAGTGTACGCATGGAGACCCAGAACCATCACGGAAGTCAAGGAAGCCATCAGGGAGGAGATCAGAGACATTAGTCGGTCGGTTTGTAAGGACGTCATGGACAACTTTGTGCTACGCCTCAAGAAATACACAGAATTAAACGGGGGTCATTTTGAACATGTGCTCTAGAATAAAGAAAAAAGTCCAAAGACTCTTATGTTTTGACATGATGTTTTTAAACATAATAAACTAGCTATCACCAAAGTTTCATTCAATCCTTGCAGAAAATTAAGAAATGAGGCCTATCAAAAGTTGGGGCCCGTTTTGGGGGGGTAACCCTGTATCACCAGGTTTCTGTTGTTGAAAATGTGTGTGACACTGTTCATCAACAAATGATTCCTTCTTGTCAGTTGATATCACGTAGCTTTTATGAGGTTTGTTAATTCCATTTTCATTTCCACGGTCGTATATGCTTCATCTACTTTTTACGGGTTCTATAGTCGATGCACTTCTTAATGGCTAATGCTGCTCCGTCGTGGTTCTCTACTGTTAGGTTTACGTTATGACGTCGTAATTCCATATCTTTACATCACTGTTGTTCAGATTGACTACGCGGTCCGAGATCCAAATGACGTCAAGATACATTATTCTAAAAATGTTCCCATTTTAGTGTTTCTTTTCTCTAAAAATGTTGGTATTTATTGTAGTAGTTTTAGTTTCGTCTTATCCATGATGTTTGTGGAAATCTGTATTCAATGCCTCTCCTTTTTCTCCTTTTCTTGTCCATAGCTATGTGTTTTATTAGTATCTCCGCTTCTTGTTCTGCTTCATCGTTTTGTGTGCTCTCGTTGCGTGTCAGCATTTACTCTTGAATACATAAGCGTGGATGGAAGAATCTCTCTCTGGTTAGAGCACTTTTCTCTCTCAGATTTCGTCCTTTTCTGCATTTTCCGTGTTACTTCGGTTCCGCTTCCAAAAAAGTGGTGTTACTTTTATTTGACACTTGTGGTTCTACCCATTTGTCTCCTTCCATGTTGGTTTCCGGTATGTTTACTTTAGGTTTAGAATTGCCGATAAATCCACGTGGTGAAGGATATTAATTGTTCCCAAGTCTTTTACTTTCAGTAACGTGCGTTTTGCACGTGTGCATGTATTACGCATGTCTGTATTTTTGCAAACATTCCTACTGACAAGCTCAGTAGCGTCGTCTGAATTGGCTTTCCTTTTAAAAATTTATTTTCTTTTAGAGCATAGCCTGGGTATTGCCCAATGGTTCCCCTCACGTTTAATGCACTTCATTTTTAATTTTGTGCAATTGCGGAATATTTGCGTTTTGATGGCTTATTCAAAACATATAATAAGGCATTTGAGGGGGGCAGTCTCATGAGGTGTAGTCTTCAAGTGTATAGCGATGAAACACATGCATGTTAACGAAGACATCTCTCTCTCTGTTCTTGCAGGGGGGGGGGAGGGGGCGATCAACATGTTAATGCCAGCAATCCTTTTTCTTATGATGTCGAGGCCATTCTGGTGTTTTCGCTTACTACTTTAAGTACATGTGTATGATCTCTGAATGTGATCATCTCTAGTACCTTAAGCTAATGCTTGCGTTTCATCAGTTATTGCTTCATTCTTTGCATTTGCATTGTTCTGTCCATGTCTTTACTTTTCGCCACACAAAACTCGTATTCTTCGTAATTTGCCGTTGGAGTTTTGTCTCCAGTTCGAACTTTAGTTAGGTTATGCTACCGGCCCTCGATACCCGTTGTTCTACATACTTTCCTTAAGAGCAGAAGACCGTAAATTGAGTGGGCAGAGAAGAAAGTATGAGCAAAAGGAGTGCACACGTGAGTGTCGATTTGAGGAGAGAATGTCTATTAGACTCCACACCTTTGTAAAAAGACGTCATCAAGAGCATTAAGTGCCAAAAAGGTAATTTTCTTACGGATGAATGGGAAAAACCATACTAGAATTTCCACGAATTCTTCCTCAGCTTATAGCGAATAGAATTTTCCAAAGTATCCAAATAGAATTGACGATTAAATTTTAGGGTATATATAAATAAGCATAGATAAGTGGGCTTGTAATCCTTGATAATAGCATGAAAAAGGAAAATAGCAAAAGAAAATTAGGTTGCATAAGGGGAGAAAACTTAGCTATATGTTTCCATGCGACATGCCTCTTTAATTAAAAACTGCAATATTTATAACTAATGCGATTTTCCAGTTGTGACATAAAAGAAAATAGAAACTGAACACCAAAAGCGCGTAGGAACTGGGGATAACAAGCAATGATAGAATGATAAATGTTTTGAATAAATTACAGAGGAGCTAAAATCATACATTGATAAGAACAAGAACACTGATAAAGGTTTTTTTTAGTTAAAAATGTTTTCTTCACAAGAGAGGTTGCAGCGGTAGGCATAAGAGGTTGACAGTAAGATAGAGAAGTGGCTTGCGCGTAGGTCTGATGCTAAATCACTCGGAACAGGGATACGAAGTATGTGTCCTTTATTGTTACTAATTTGACTCACCATCTAGCGATTGAGTGGCGCACATAGTTGCATTGAGTCAGAAATTAATGCATTGTGTGAATAGTATAAAGGTTGAGTTTAACATTTTAAACTAAATGTTGTAATACCTTTTACCTTTGACATTGGGCGAGTTGAATTTTGTACGTATCTCTTTTCAGGACTTGGAGCCTAAGGGATGGTAAATGGAAACATTGCATCCCAGGTGCGGGAAGTTAAGTTACATCCCATGCGGCTGACTCTTGAGTAAGTACGGATTGGTTCTAGTTTTGGCTGGCGTTGTATGTATGCAAATGCACCTCTTGAATTGGTTTCATCTACTGAGAAAATGAGCTTAAAAAGAGAGTGAATATCGGTAGTAGACCCATACAAAACAGATCCTATTATTTGTTTCATTCACCTCATATAATAACATGTTAATATATCCCAGTGATCTCTTTGTAGAACATTTGCTATTTTTATCATATCAAACGTTACATTATTTTTATCTTAATATTCCGCCCATTGCATCTTGCTGTTTTTCCTCTTAACTATTGTTACTTTGAATCGTTTTTGACTCCTAAAACTTTTTTCAATAATATTCTTTTCTTTTATTAAAACAGGTATAATTAAATGGTAATTATATAGATTTGGTGGGTAAGGTCATACTGCTTCTAGAAATAAAGTTTAGCTTTCTTTCTTCTCCCAAACTAAATTTCGTTCAATTGATAAACATTTTTCTATTTGGCTTCAGGTTCCACAGGCTTGTATAGTGAGGGTTTTATAACTTTGTCAGAGTTTGCTAATTTCAGCATCATTTAAATATGCATGTAATTATCCTATCTATAAAGAATGGCCGAGTATTTGAGACTTAAATAAGTGCGATTATCTTTTTTCCTTCAAATTTGTTTTGGCAGCTTCCTTTTCCATCGCATTTAGGAGCTTTTCCTTATTTATTTTCTAATTATCTAATAATACCGGGTGTCCCCCCCAAAATGTATACACACTTTAAATAATTGTAATTATAAATAATTGTAAATTTTGAAAATGAAATGTATTTTAATAAACACCTACTTTACAATTATTTAAAATGTGTATACATTTTGGGGGGAGACACTATATATGTGCAATTCTCAGTCTATAAACTTTACGGTCTTAACTATGGATTATTTAACTAAGAGATATCTTGTAGATACCGGGAATTGCAACATTCCTTTACCCTCGTACCGGCACTCCAAACAAAGGACAAAATCATAGTTTTTATGCAGATACAAGTTTATATTGTTTTGATATATAGATATGTGTTTATATTGTAAGATTAATCAATGTCGCCACCCATGGCTGCGAACAAGTGCTTCAGGCGAGACCTGAAGGCCGCACACTCGTTGAGAACGAAGTCCTTCCTCCTGCTGGCCCATACGCGGTTGACGCAGGACTTCAAGCTCTTCGACGTTGCTGTGGTGGACCTTGCAGACCTCACCCTCGACATGAGTACACACGTTGTATTCGATGACATTGAGGTAGGGCGACTGTAGCAACCATAGTCCTTCCACCAGAAGTTCATGTTCGACCATAACTGCGCTTGCTCTTGTAATCGACCGCGGTGACCTAAACCCCCGCGAACCACACGGCGGCATCTTCTCGCTTTTCGAGCCACGAAGCCGAGCATCATCACGGGGTCCAGGTGCTTAGACGTGGTCCCCTAACGGACCTTGGAGACGTCCTGGCCGAAGCTTACCACGCGGTTGTTCTGGTTGTTGATTACCGGATTGAGGGTGAAGTTTTTTTCGATAAGAAAAAATGAGAATTCACTTGCCATGAATCTTCAAGTCATTGAGAAGGCGACGAAAGCGCGCCTGACGTTGTTCTCGCATACCGTCGTTGAGCAGAGAACCTTGCACGCCCCTCAAGCTTTTGCCGTACTCTATTTTGATTACCCTAGACACTTGTGGCTACCGAGATATTCCTCTTCTTTGCAAGTGCACTAATTTTGTGTTTCAACTCACTTTCGAAGGCCTTTCTCACAGCCAGACGGTTGGCAATTTAAGGTGTTCCTGAACGAAGTCGATTTTTGAGGTCTTCCCATTACTTCTGCCTCTACGTGACTCTGTAGACGAACATCTGGCTGACGTTGAACCTCTGTGAGATGTCGGACTTGCTGTGTCCTACACGCAGGGGAGCAGAGATCGCGATTCTTTTCACATCTGTTTGACACACCAACACACGATAGAAAAGACATTTAAATGACACATGGTGGAAAAGTATAAATTTAAGTTTGCTTGACTGAACCTTTTCCTTCACACACGTAAGCCTCTAGATTGTCACAACAAGTATAAGAGAACTTTGGCAAAACCAGGTAATTCATCCAAAACTTCTTTGGTAATGTCCCTAAATTTTTAAATTGCTTCTCTTTTGAAGAGTCATTCTCAATTTCTTTCTTCGATCTGATGCTGCCTCGTTAAGTAGCGACTGTCAGAAAGGCCCACAGAACGAGTGAATATACTTCTGTTGATTTTTTTTATAATGATTAAAATTTAACATATTAAGTGAATATAGAAGAAAATTCTGCGTCGTAGGTTAGTTATGAGCTCTCTGACCTACGATTGCCTCTCTGGATGCAGGGAAATGAGGCGACAAGCAGGCGCGGGGAAATGCTCCTTTTTTGGCGTGGGTCACAACGAAGTTATATAGGAGTGCTTATTCTACCTTTGGCCGATTTCAGTCAAATAACTATTTATTATGTTTCTGGGAATCAAACAGGGGGAAGATAAATAACCTTTACTACTATACAAACAATAAAATTTAACAACAAAGGAGACACTATGAGAAATACACCAGAATAATTGGAAAGCAAAATTTATTTAAATGGATGTTTCAGTGGTAGGAGGGGATCATGGTTAAATCTTCAAGGTCGAATAGCATCGCGCCTCTTCGAAGTTGTGAACCACGAGGGTTTGGATCAAGGGAGTATTCTCGCCGGAAGGAGCTGAGCTGGATATTACAGAAGGGCGATGCTTCACGTTGCTTAACTGTCGTTAATTCTGAATAAACGTTTCTTGCCTGCGAGCCCTTGCGGTGCGGGAGTCGCTTGAGAATTTGAGCATCGTGCCCTTGGCTGATTCTGGCAAATACTGATTTTCTCATGCCCGTGCTGGGAAATATATACGGGGTCACCGAAAGCGATTTCGCTGGCCGACGTAAGCGGGTTCCACTCCATCTGAAAAGGGCGTGGCGGACGTCAACTTCACACCCTCTCGCTGATATTTTCCCGGGCTCCAGTTTAGCTCGTCTCAGCTTGTCTTATCGCCCCGAAAGTTTACCGAAAGACGCCGATTAGAGGTCTTCTCGTCTGTGAGATAGCCCTTAGGTCTCTGCGTCTATGTTACTCTCAAACTCTCACTCTCTGAAATCTCTTTCCTCCTACAATGGAACTTCGGGAAGAAGTGACATCCCGGGTAATAAATTCGCATCACAAAATAAGAAGAAAAAAATAAATACATGGTACTAAATTAAAGAAAAGGGAACACAAAATAACACACAAAATAAATACCAATAGAGGACCTGGGAAAATATACATGGGTCAATCAATGTCATAAAGAAAAGAACTAATTTACAATAAACACAATTATTAATAATTAATTTCAGGAGGATGGCACATCTACCTCGGGTAGATAATAATTTAAAATTAGTCTAACAGAAAGATAAATACAAAGTGGATACATGTTTCCTTAACCTAACATAAATTTAGTTAGAACATAGATACAGAAAATAAAAAAATAGTAGGCTCAAGATCCATTTGTAGGGCGATGCAACGGATTCTGGTTTAAACTGTCAGCCATACAGTTTTCAGAGCCTTTGATATACAATATTCTGAATTGAAATGCCTGGAGGAACAAGCTCCAGCGCATTAATCGGCCATTATTATTTTTAATGTTTCTGAGATAAGACAAAGGTTTGTGGTCTGTCTCTTTCCCCTTTATGACTATTAACATATTGAATTTTTGAATCCCACAATTTATTGCGAGGGCTTCTCGCTCAATCACATTAGTAGTTAATCTCGCAGGGTAACAACTTACTACTGGCGTAAGCGATTAGTAAACTCTCGTTAATTTTCCCGTACTGGATTAACACGCAACTTTTGCCACCATTGCGGGCGTCCGTCTGGATGCCAAATGGTTCGGAGGGATTGGACAACCGTAATATCAGGGCAGAGGATAATTTACCTTTGAGTTGGTTGTTACTGTTGATTAACAGCGGAGTCCACAAGAGTCGTTCTGGGGCCTTCTTTTTAAGGAGTTTACACATGGGAGCAGAAAGGGTGGCAAAAGTCTGGATGAATCGCCGATAAAATGAGGCGCAACCCATGAATGAGCTCAACTGTTTCTTAGTCGTGAGCAGCGGCATTTTGATGATGGCTTGGATCTTTTCTTCCTGCGGAGCTAGTTGGTTATCTCTATCCGGAAGCCGAAATAGTCTATGGTGCTAAATGAAAAAGGGCATTTACTCGGACCATTTGTTAAATTATGTTCCCTGAGCCTTTGCTACCGCGCTTGGAGCGCGGTCAGGTGCTGGTCCCATTCATTTGTTGACACGTAAATGTCAAAATAGAACGATATATGGGGTAACCGATCTAGTATTCGTCTCATCATTCTATTATAGTTGGTTCAGGTGTTGACGAGACCAAAGGGGAGCCGATAAAATTGCATTAATCCCTTGGCGGTTGGGAAAGGGGTTTCTAGATTATTTGTGGTAGAGACCCTTATTGGCTTAGCAATTGGTTGTTGTGGGTCTGGAGTAATAATAAAACTTCCTCGTCGGGCTTAAACCTTTTGTCTTTAGACTTGCAATCGAAATAAGTTTTGTATTTGCTCATGTTAATGTCCGCATTTTGGTATGCTATTTCTGCACATTCTTCGAACCTCTGACGGAGTTTGATCAGATACAAATACGAAGATTGGACTTCTTGATCCAATTTTTGGTTAATAAAAAGCTCTTTAAGAATGCTTCAAATCGAGCGAACCACAATGTACGATGTGGTATCTCTCTGTAGGCAAAGAGAGCCACCAGAAGATAATGATGCTACTCTCTTGGCGGTTTAGCACATATCTTCCGCAAGATGGCCTTGAGATTACCACTCAGCCTCTCGCATATACCATTTCCGTCAGGGTGAAACAGGGTGGTAAATAAGGGCTTTGCCGTGAGCACTTTTTCCACTTGCTCCATCAAATGGGATGTCAATTGACGGCCACGAACGGACAATACTTCCTTTGGTAATCCGACATGAAAGAAAATGGTAATAAGGGATTCGGCACACGAGATGCTGTCGACATTCTTGAATGGTACAGCCTTGGAGAATCTGGTGGCAAAATCGATCATAGTGAGTACGTAGCTATGGCCCTAACTGGACGATGGGTAGATTGGTCCGATCAAATCAATCGCCATTCGGGAGAAGAGTTCTTAAATTACTGGGCCCTTCTGCAATGGGGCCGGTTTAAATCATCCCTTAATTGCAGTTTTCTGGCATATGTCACGTGATTGATAATAGCGCAGAATTTCATCCGAGCCACGGGGCCAATAAAAATAATTAAGGATTCGTTGGGCAGTCTTCGTGTGGCTAAAATGATCCGAGAAGAGACTGTTATGTGCGGTTTGCAAAATAAGTTGAACATGAGAGCGGGAAATACATAATGCTTGGCACTCAGTGTTATTTCCTTCTGAGCATATGCGATATAAGAGGTTATCCTTAACGAGGAGAGTAATTACTTTGTTACCTCTAATAGAATTGTGTCTTATTTTGGGCCTTAATCCACAGAGGGTGAAGGGATTCACAATCCTTCTGTTTTTTAGCAAAGTCTTCGTTCACAACATTGCTATATTCTGAAGTACCAGGAGATCCCAGGGGGCGGTCGCTTACAGATCTTCCTTTGGTTGTGAGCGGGTGATCACTGTTTAAACCATAGGGGGTGTTGAAACCTTGTGACTCTGCCCAAAATTAATAACACAAAATTTTATGGATGCTGCTATGACTTCGGCCTAGCTAGTAAAGTAGGCGCAGTCAATATGGCACTTAACGATGGGGAATCGGTTAGCGCGCCATAGGTAGTCGTGCTCAATTGCAAACCTGTCGTGATCCGAAGCTACAGGTGGGAGTATTTTATCCAAGATGGTGATACACGTACAACCTGTATATCGTACGAGTGTGGAGATACGGCAGCCATTTACCGCTCCAGTCTCGAATTGGAAGCCCCAATGCGGTGCGTTTGAAGGGAGAGGAGTTTCCGGTTGAGACGGAATTTGAGAAGGTGTGACACTTACATAGTGCACATCGTGGGGATGGTTATTCCTCAAGTGAGAGTTCTGGGGGCAATTAGTTCTTACGTGGCCCTCGACTCCACAAGAGTAGCAAACGATCGTCCTCCTTGAGAACGCTGACACAAGGGAATTAGAGGAGAAGAGCTAGATTTCACGTTTGAAGAGTGATGGAGCAGGTTTATTTTTATAATGACCTGTTATCTTAATAAATTGGTCCTTGTTATGGTAAATGAATTTATGTTCGTTTATCTTAGATTTGAAAGAGGATGGTTTCATTTTATTTCCTTCTTTGGGGTAACGATTATGGCTTGCCTCGTAGACATCAGCTTTTTCTACGCATTCTTTAAAAGTGATGCATCTCCTGTCCTTGACGAAAGATCTAATTTCTGATGGGAGCAACGCCAAGAGTTGATCCTTGAGGATGAAATCGATCAAAGCATCGTAGTCATGGGGCAATTTAGATGCGTCAAGCCAGAAATTGAGGTGTCGCTACAAGGTATAACCGAACTGATAGAAGGTATGATTTGGCTGAATGCTGCAATGTCTAAATTTCGCACGGTAAAAATCTGGGGTCATGTTGTAATTGACAAGTAACTCGGCTTTCAATGTGGAATAATCGATAGTTGCCTCTGACGGGAGTGAAATAAAGATATCCATTAGTTGGGTGTTAAGTAGGGGCAACAATTTATCTAGGCCGTCTGTTTCGATGTCTCAGTGATTTACTTCAAAGATATTTTCGAAGTGGGTTAGATATGACCCGAAGTATTCCCCTTCCTTGAAGACAGGCAGTATGATAGATGCGAGTTGTTGTATCCAGGTCCTAAATTTGATAGAGAGTGTTTCATTCCTTGCCCTTGTCATTTCTAATTCGTGCAAACGAATTTTCTCCCTTTCTCGTTCCTTTTCTCTTTCTCTTCTTTCCGCTCTTACAGTTCTCTCTTCTTCTTGAATATATGAGATTAAGTCTTCTTCAGTAAGACCCACAGATTTTCTTTGTGCCTTAAGGGTATCGAATGAAGACACGCTTTCGTATCAACTTTTGGCATTTAAAAAAAATAAACGAACAAAAAAAGAATGTAGCGAGTTTGTCGATCCCGAGTTAATCGTGTTTTACTTAAACACACTTAAAACACTAAAGGAAGTGCAACTGGGTTTTACTTGACCTAATCAATAAAAAAAACAACAAAAGAGACACGTGAAAGAACTCACTTAATTCGCACGATACGAATTCTGTGATTGAGACAAAAAGCCTCGGCGCCTACCCCTTAAGTACGCAAAGTAATACAATTATTACTGAATCTTTCAAATGGCAGAGTATACGAGGCCGAAAGAAACAAATATAAAATCCGCTTTGGAAAGCTAGTCATACATAGTCACCAAAAATAATAAACACAAAAGTAAATAAATTCAAATAGTCACTGAGATCGTGTATCAAACTTTTGCAAGTAGCCTAGCAAGAAAATTATTGTTGCACGATTTCCTTGATAGTCAGAGCCAATAATCTTATAAAAGCCTTTATACAAACAATAAAATTTAACAACAAAGAAGACATGCACAAACGACTAACCGAAAGAAAAAGGAAGAGGGGTTCATAGGTGAATCTTCCAGGTCGAAAAGCATCGCGCCTCTTCGAAGTTGATAGAGAGAAAGCGTAATTGTCTTATAATTTCCATTGTCTGCCTCAAGGGTTTAGATAGAGGGAGTATTCTCGCCGGAAGGGGCTGAGCTGGTTATTTCAGAAGGGCAAGTCCTCATGTTTCTTGACTATCCTTAATCTAAATAAATGTTTCTTGCCTGCGAGCCCTTGGGGTCCGGGAGTCACTTGAAAATTTACGCGTCGTGTCCTTGGCTGATTCTGGCGAATTCTGGAGAATACTTATTTTCTCATGCCCCTGCTGGGAATTATATACGGGTCACCAGAAGCGATTTTGCCGGCCGACGGAAACGGGTCCCACTCCATCTGGAGGAGCGTGGCGATCATGAACTTCGCACCCTCTCGGTGATCTTTTCCCGGGCTCCTTTTTTGCTCGTCTCAGATCGTATTATTGCCCCGGAAGTTTACCGAAAGACGCCTATTGGAGGTCTTCTTATCTGTGAGATACTCCCTAGGCCTCTGCGTCCGCGTAACCTCTCTCTCTCTCTCTCTCTCTCTCTCTGACATTATGGTTGTGCCTTTTCTTTTTAATTGAGCAGTCGAGCTATGCAAAGATTGAAGTGTTCTATGTTTTGTCTACATTGGATTTGCAGTTGCGTATCCAAAGCAATCTCTTTAAATCGTATTAATTTATAACTTTCTTGAACCTAAATGCGCTGCTTACAATGCAAGTATATATGATATTGGTTTGCGTGATTTTGTTATGTCTGAGATTTTTTAAATGATTCTTTAGGATGCAGAATTCAAATCTGCAATCAGTCTATCAGATGAGGCCTAGGTTATTTTCCTACAAACAATATTTTTATACCTTTTACACCTTACAATACAAATTATTATGTAAATGCTGTAATTACTCTTTGTTTTTCACAAAGCCTTTTTTTTTAACTATATAACTTTCATTGAAAGGTTAGCAGAGAACTGTGTATAACAAGATTAGAGATATTCATTATTTTAAAGAATCATTCAGTAAGAATAAAAAAAAAATAGGCTCCCAATATCTTGTGATACGTATGTGTCGAATACTTCAGAAGATAGAGCAAGAGAAGCCGGAAGGCATTATCATATCATTTGGTATACCTATATTTTGGAGCAATGGACAGGACCTTGTGAAGGATTGCTACTTTTGTATGACTTACTTCATGCTAGGTATTTTCGTGGAAATCTTTTGTAATTTTCTAACATAGAGATGCATAATATGCGAGCATTCGAAGCCTTGTAAAAAAAGTGAAAATTCTGGTTGCCAGTAGTATGTTCACCCTGTTCAGCCTTCTCCAAAAGTTACTGGCTGGGTCAATCCCCTCCTTACTGCTCGTGGCAGGGGCCCAGCGGCCTGGCGGTTACGTTGGGGCAGTCAGTTCAGTCCTCCCCCCTTCACCCAACGCTCTTTGAGGGTTCAACGCCCCCCCATTCTCTCCAAGGGTCGTTCCATGGCCGACGTGGTGCTCTGACCAAGGACGTGATCGACCGATCTTGCTCTCTGCATCCAGGACCATCTTGTAAAGGGCGATTCCGCCTCCACTCTCATCGGCCCCAACCTCCCCCACCATAACTTACTTTCTTTTATTTTCCCTCTCCCTCTCCCTTTCTCACTCTCTTCCTCTCCTTTGATCTTTTAAAAAAATTTCTTTCTTTTTTTTCTTACTATATTTCGTTTTATAATTCTCTTTCTCTCCTTGAATTTTTACTTTTGTTCACTCTTTCTTTCTCTCTCTTTTATTTTTCTCTTTTACATTATTTATTTTCTCTCTTTCTTTTTTCTTTCCTTTTTCTTTCTCTCTCTCTTTCTTTTATTTCCTTTCCTTTCCTTTTTCTTTCTTTCTCTTTTTCTTTCTTTCTCTCTTTCTCTTCTTTCTCTTTGTTTTTCTCTTTTTTTTCTCTCTCTTTTTGTCACGTCTTGTCGTGTTCTCGGCGTTTCTCCTTCTCGTCTTATTTCTCCCTCGTCTTGTCGTGTTCTCGGCTTCTCTCTCTTTTTCTTTCTTTTTCTCTCTCTTTGTTTTTCTATCTTTCTTTTTTCTCTATCTTTCTCTCTTGTCTTTTCATCTTCTCGGCTTCTCTCTTTCTGGTCTTATTTTTCTCTCGTCCTCTCTCTTTCTTGTCCTCTCTTTTTCTTGTTTCTCTCTTTCTCGTTTGGTTTTCTCGTTTTATCTCTTTCTCGTATTCGCGTTTTTTCTCTTTCTCCTTTTTTCCTTCTCTTGTTTTTATTTCTAGTTTTCCCTTATCTCGCCTTTTCTCTTTTTCATCCTTTTCTCTTTCTCTTCCTTTTCTTATTAATTTAATCAGAAGATGGGTAATAATACATTCGTTTAGTTTTTAATGTTAAAATTTCCTCTTGATAGCCGAAAGGTCCAATTCTTATTCAAATTTCCTTGTTTCTGAATTCAACCCGTCTTTCCTAATATACTGTATTTTGACCTTTATATTCAATCACTTCTCCGGGTGACCAGCTCTTAGGTTGAAGAATGGTACCATAACACGATCACTAGTATCTTCATCTTTTGAAGCTTCATATCCCACTAACTTTCTCATGATGTAGAATGCGATATTATTTCTGTCTGTTGTTTTATAATTAATACTTTCGCCCGTACTATCTGCTTCGCATTGTTATAATCTATTTTGTTTCACATCTCAGAACATGCTACATTTAATGTGATGTTAGTAAACACCACATTGTTTGGGTATGCCTAGCCTTTTATAGCGTATTTTACACATCCCTTAAAAAAATTCATCAATTAATATAATTT
This sequence comes from Ceratothoa steindachneri, assembly GCA_963969495.1. NCBI lineage: Eukaryota > Metazoa > Arthropoda > Malacostraca > Isopoda > Cymothoidae > Ceratothoa > Ceratothoa steindachneri. The sequence goes on from OZ018328.1 coordinate 99,186,514, forward strand.
TCAATAGCTCTCATTATATAAACCTCATTTCTGCAGAGATAAGATCAATATATGTGTATATAAGGACAGCTGAGCGAAATAGGTAACATTTCCATTGGACATCGGGTCATAAAACTACATTTATTTCGTAAGCAATAAAATGAGTAACTCCCGTGAGTTTAGAGATATAATACACCAAAGAGGTCATGAGCTTGGCTCGTTCTTTGCATCCTTATTGTGATCCGAAGCAAATATTCTTAGAGATTACTTAAAGTTCCTGGGTAAAAACAATCAATTTTGTGCAGCCACAGAACCGGATATTATGGAAGGAGAGAAACAGAAACAAGCGGTAAAGGTTCAAGTGAGAGAGGTAAAAACCAGTATTGTAGATGATACAAAACATATATTAGGTAGTGTGCTAGAGTATTTCATAGCGTAGGAAACACTTGTTATTTTTTCTAGTTCAGGGAAAGTAATCTGATCAACTAATAGAGCCTGACTAAATAAGGAAAGTTTTTAAAGAAAGATGACCTTGACAACAGAAGGCATCGGTAGGGTTAATGCAATTGACTAGAAAAATCAAATCACTGGTCATGATTCATGAAATTAACAGAGTGATATTAAACATTAACACATTTATATAAGGTGCGTTCTTAATTTATCACGTTTTTTTTTCTTTTTTACGAGCCGATGTAGCGCCTGCCCACAAAGGCAAAAGTCACTGTAAACAACAAACAGCTTAATGCTAGACGAGATTAAATGACAACAACAAATAGGAAAAAGACCCAAAACAAAAACTCCACCAAATAAAGGCAAAACAATCAAAGAAAAGCAAAACAAGAAATAGAAAAGCAAGAAGGAAACACGCTGCGCCAACAAGTGGAAGCATGGCTCCCCACGGCGCAGGACATGCGACATATATCAGAGTCAAATACAATGGAGGAGGCCATCCTCCTCCAAAAAGTCGGTTTAGGGGTCTGTGTACTCGAACCCATCCAAGGTAGAGGGACAAGCGGTAGCGACTCTACTTCTCCCGATACTATGATAGGGAGCGGGCTCACTTTTCAATGAAAGGTTTTAAAATATGAGAAGAAGCTTTGTTAAAAATAAAGAGTAATTACAACAATTACATAAAAATCTATATTGTAAGGTTAATTTAAAAAAAAAAATAGTGCTTCAAGTAAATTAACCAAGACCTCATCCGAAAAACGGATTGCAGATTTTAATTCTGCTCGAAAGTTTCAAATAGAATTATTTAAAACATCTGATTTAAAAAAACAACAACACGGAGATCATGTAATATATACTTTTATTTACTGTGAATTCAGGTTCGAGAGAGTTATAAACTAGTACGACTTAAAGAGATTGCTTTGGATACACAACTACAAATCCAAGGTGGATAAAACATAGAACGCTTTTATCTTTACACGGCTCCACTGCTTAATTGTAATCAAAGGGCACAACCAGAATTCTCTCTTATATTTCACTTAATCTATTAGACGGTACCTACGAACGATTACCGTCCCTGCCCTGTAAGAGAAATAACTTAATTAATGATTCAATGTAGTTTTTTTCATTATATGTTTCTAATGAAATTTTATTGTTTTACTCAATATCAGTTTAGTGTTTAGCCTCTGCTGCAATTGTATATCCTTGTAGGGAAAATGGAATATGGAGAACAACATAATAATGGTTATTATGCATTTCTTAGATAAAAGCAAAAATGGGCCTGATAGATGAAAATTATTATAATTTTCGTGCTCACCTCCATGGATAACAAAATTTAAGACCAATATTATAAACTTTTTTTATTTCATCCTAAAAGAATGACGGGATATTCTCAAAACACGCAAGTCCAAAATATTAAAAAATATCATTTTAAATAATCAATAAATCAATACGAGTGGGTGTCTCTTTCTTTCTCGCTCTCTCTTTCTCTCTCTCTCTCTCTCTCTCTCTATATATATATATGTATATATATATATATATATATATATATATATATATATATATATATATATATATATATATATATATATATATATACGAGGGGCGGTCAATAAGTTTTGCGAATCGGTAGGGCAAAACAGTATAGGGAGGATGACAGTTTGGGTGGGTGTTAGGGCAAGTTATGACAATAAAGAAGATTGAGCACCGCGCAGTGATCAAACTTTTGACCAAGGAAGGAAAGAATGCAAAAGAGATCCATGAACGCATGGTTGCAGTGTACACCGACACCGCCCCTTCCTATGCAACCATTGCTCACTGGATTAGGGAGTTCCGCCATAGTCGTCAATCCATTGAAGTTGCCCCCCGTCCAGGACGCCCGTCAGACTTTACCAACGAGGACAATGTGGCCCGTGTAGAGAGGATGATCGTCGAAAAACGATGGTTGAAGTTTAAAGAAATCGAGCGAGAACTTGGAATATCACATGAAAGTGTTATCAACATCACCCACCTCAATTTGGCCATGACCAAGGTCTCTGCCCGTTAGGTCCCTAGAAACCTCACGCCCCATGATCGGCTTCAACTTCGTCAAAGTACGGAGGAGCTGCTGCTCTTGTACAAACCAAGACCCGGCGGGATTCGACTCACGCATAGTGAGAGGTGATGAAACATGGGTCCATCACTGTCATCCCAAGACCAAGCTCGAAAGCATGGCCTGGAAGCACAGGGGCTCTCCGACCCCCATCAAGTTTCGGATTCAACCCTCAACCGGGAAGATCAAAGTCACCATCTTCTGGGATTCTGAAGGAGTGTTGATGGTGGACTATGCACCTCGTGGAAGGACCATCACATGCCAATATTAGGCCGAGGAACTGGCTAGGTTGAAAAAGTGCATCCGTCAGAAGCGGCGCGGCAAGTTGACACGTGGTGTCCTGCTCCTCCACGACAATGCCCCTGTCCACAACGCCAGAGTTGCACAAGCTGCCCTGCGCGAGTGCGGATTCGAGGAGCTCAACCATCCCCCCTATAGTCCAGATCTGGTCCCTAGCGACTACTTTTTATTCCGCCAGCTCAAGGCTGCACTGCGTGGACACTGGTTTGGGGACGATGAAGATGTCCAGCTCGCCGTCCAGGATTGGATTGAACAGCAGTCGGGAGATTTGTGGTTGTCGGGAATTCGAAGCCTCAGGGACAAGTGGCGCAAGTGCATTGAAGTCGAGGGTAGTTATATTGAAAAATAATAAAACACTTTTCCTCATATCTCGTTTTCTTATATCCGAATTTCAAAACTTATTGACTGCCCCTCGTATATATATATATATATATATATATATATATATATATATATATATATATATATATATATATATATATATGCATTGATACACTTAAGATGAATAAATCACCAGTTCCGCATATGATATCCCCTCTGGTATTAAAACAAGCCAAAATGAACCACCCATATCGCTGTCGTTATTGGTTAATTTTTCGTTACAGACCCGACCATTACCCGATGAGTGAAAGCTCGCTAACGTAACACGAATATTTAAAAAAGGCAGTAAATCTCTTCCTAGTAATTATCCCCCAATTCGTTTAACCTCGGTCCTTTGCAAAATATTAGAAACACTTATATGGGACGAACTCGTTAACTACTCGGAAGAAAAGAAGCTACTTAAAGACACCCAACACGGCTTTCCTAATAAAGACTCTTGCCTAACGAATTGATTAAACTTTTTTAATGACATGTTTAATATATACGATGATAGTAAAGTAGTTAACATAACTTACCTCGACTTTGGAAGGGCTTTTGATAAAGTTCCCAACAAAAGATTACTAACTAAATTAAAAGCGCACAGAGTTCAAGGCGCCATAGCGAGGTTGATAGAAAACTGGCTGACTAATCGTAGGCGTCACTAGTGGGGTACTTTAGAAGTCTGTTCTAGGACCAGTTCTATTTCTAGTATACATTAACGACTTAGACGAAATGCCTTTCAGACATAATATCAAAGTTTGCTGACGACACCATAATTGCGAATTCATTTGAGAGTAATGAAATGCAAAACAATCTTGACAAATTGTCGAACTGTGTGCAAAAGTAGTAAATGCCTTTTTGGATGAGACCATATTCAATTTTTAAACTTTATAATACATTAGATCATCATATATAAAATTAAAGAACATTAAAAGACCTTTTTTTTGTTCTAAATGCTAATAACATACGGCGCCATCTTTAAGATAGAGGGGGTTCTTTCAGAAACTCCCCCTTGAAACCTGGTATTATATAAATGACTATAGAATTACTAAAAATTAAACAATTGAACTTAATTCACGAGTAAAAAATATGCACATATGATTCACTTATCATGTGAAATCAGTATTTCTTAGTTCCATTAAAATTTATGTTAATACTGAACTAATACATATATTTTTCGGACAAGGTCAACTATAGGTTTTTTCCTCAGTTGGTAAAGAGGGGTGTTAAGTGAATAGTAATGGTGTTCTGAATACCCTGGAATTTAGTTCTATCTATATTCGAATGATGCTAAGAATATAAATGCATTCTTAGGCACTGTTTTTTTTAGCAAATATTTAAAAGCACATGCTATAGTTTTGCGTTTTATTCACAAATCAACTTTAAAAATCATTGGAGAATTTCCACGAATGTATAAAATTTTGCATTATTATAATTTTCATGGGGTATTTTTGTTTGTTTTTTTACAAATGAACTTTAAATATTTAAGAAAATTTTCTGCATATGTATAAAATTTTGCATTATCTTAATTTTTCCTATGTTCTCTTCATGTTGCTAAAAATATAAATATACCATATAAAGTGCATAAAATTTGCAATAAAATGATATAAAAATCCCAAAAAATGCAAATTGTGAAGGAAACAACGTAAAAAGTAACTCAAGAAGAAATGTGTTATTCCCTTAACGCGGATAAATGTAAAGTGGTCCATATCGATGGTCGTAACGACAAAGCAAATTACTCACTAAATGGTACTCAACTCTTAAGTGTAGACAGAGAGATGGACCTAGGAGTAATAATATTGAGCCACCTAAAATCCAATCAGCAATGTTCAGAATTCCTTAAGAAATAAAATAAAATAATGGGATTCATTGGTAGAGTGTTCGAGTATAAGTCCAAAAAATACAATCCTTACTCTCTATATTTACTTGGTCCATCCCATTATAGAATACTGCGTTCAAGCCTGGTGTCCGTACTACCAGAAATATATAGCGAAATTAGAACTAGTCCAACGAAGGCTTACTAAAATGATACCAAGTTTAAATAACAAAACATACGAAAAGCGACTTAGAGAACTAAATGTATTTCCGTTAACTCATCGTAAGTTATGAAGGGACTTAATTCAGGTCTTTAAAATTATCAAAGGAATAGACAATATGGATTATTACACGAGAGGAAACGGTTGCATAATTATAAGTAAACATTTTAACTCGCAAGAATCTAAGAATTTCTTTTTGAACCGAATCGTCAACGTATGAAATGAACTTCCTCGTAAAGTAATAGACTGCAACACCATAGATACATTCAGACGTCGTATAGATAAATACTTTGAATCTAATCCCCAACTAACAGCGTTTTCTAGCGAATAACTAACTTCCTAGCCTTCAGGCGACAGGTTCACCAATTTTCTCCTACTTTCCATTTCCATTAGCCATCTTTCCCATAATCTTTATGTACCACAAGGTCTGTTGTGACCTGTTAATCTATGTAACTCTATGTAACCAGTAGTCTATAGCAATTCCATTGAAGAAAAATGCTCTCAAAGCCTAGCTCGAAGAAGACACGATTGGTTATATTCTTTTGGCTCTAGAGAGTGTAAAAAAGGCTGCATCCTTTGAAAGCTTACTGCAGGAGGTTTGGCTGGTCATCATAGCTTTATTTTTCCCCTCCCTACAAAATGTTTGCTTGCGATGTAGCTTTGGGATCAGGAGTCTTTCGTTCTCTGGAAGAGGCTGCCTTTTAAACGCGCCTGTTCCATCCTTGGGCAGGGTCGAGGGAGCCGAAGCTCCATTGTTGTTGCCTCCTTTAGCAGTGCAGACCGAGGATGCTATAAAGTTCACTTCACGACCAAATTCTAAGGACTTTCATCCTCTGAGTCTATCGGTTCAGTGGAAGTGCGAAAGCTCTGATCAATATGAAGGAAAATAGAGATTGGCGAGGTATATATCGCGTCTAGCCGCTTCTATTTTTCATATCTCGGTTTTTGGCCTTTCGAACGGATGGCCGCTCCACGATGGACACAGCTCCAAAATGAGCAGCCAAAGGGGCAGGTGCGACAGAGCGAGTCCCTTATTAAGTCGTATTTCTCCTCATTAATGTGTCCAGGGATCTGAAGCGCTGCCATGTGACAGAATCTAAGACGGGACGCGGGATATTTAGTTGGCCTGGCAGCCTACAAGGTTGGCCATAGTAGTAGAGCTTAATGTACCCGATAATTGGGGCTGACATGTGGTAAGCCCATTACGTGCAGGATAGTAGCTATTGGATCAAAACCGATTTTCCCATTATTCGCGCTCTAAAGCCCAATATCCCTCAAGCCTTCTCAGTTGCATCCTGCGGGTTTAATGGATGCTGTTTATATAGAATATGAAGGCTTTTTTTTCGGACACGGCATGATTTAGCTGGTAGGATCGTTAAACCTAGCTAGAGGAAGTAAGGAGGGGGATACTGTGAAAAATAGCAGTGCACAGATAAATCCCCACACCATCTTCCCAGTGGAAATGTTTAAGTCAATCCAGTTAGCCAGGTTTTTCCTATGGTCACTTAGGCCAAAAGTAAGTGCTTCTCCTCCAGGTACGACTAGTAACAATATACACAAGGCATTACGCCCCACCCAGCGAGAACTTAACTATAGATATAGGAAATAATGAGGGGAAGATTTTAATTAAAAATTGGTGCATAGAAGTGGAGATGGAACTCACCAACTTCGCCAGGTCCTTTCAAAGGGTTAGAGACCCTAGTGAGAAGGCTTTTCTTATTGGCAATCAGCTGACAGGGGAAATTTGATAGAAAATTATAAAATAATTTTAAGAAAGTGATGTCGTTGTTTTTATGTCCAAAGAGAGATTGCAACATCTATGTTGTCTAATCCATATGAGGGGTGCTTAGGTAATAGTGGTTTAAATATGAGTTTCAAAGACATGTAGATTTTTGCTTAAACTGGAAAGAGTTTATCAGAGCTATACCGAAACTTTGGCAGCAAAATTTATTATTGAAAATAATTGGCAAGTTTTAATGTATAGTGTTAAAAGATAAAAGAATGTATTTTGGTCATAGGGAAGAGGAATTTTAGAAAGATGAGTTCTAAGGAGGGTTGGTAAGTAATCTAGGGGAACTTGAGTGAAAAAATAATATACGTCAAAATTACTGCACTTGTATTGATTGATTCATTCCTTACTTTTTCATTCAGATCGATAGATAGATAGAGAGATATAGAGAGAGAGAGAGCTAGAGAGAGAGATACAGACAGACATACAGAGAGACAAAGAAAATAAAGAGAAAGAAATCCACTTGTATTGATTTATTCACTACTTCTTCATTCATCATATGAAAATTTGAAAATGGATTTTTAATACTTTGTTCTAGCGTGTTTTGAGAATAGCCTGTAATTCATTGAAGATGAAATCAACAAAGTTTAAAATATTGGTCTTAAATTTTCTTAACCAAACTACCATTGAGATTCCTGTAAGAATCGTGGTAGACGTATTTTTCATAAAATACCTAACAAAGAAAATTAAACTTAAAAATTACTTTATTTCGATATTTGTACAGTTTTTTATCAATCTACCTACGTTATGAGATTCAACATCAATATTGGGTCATCCACATATCAGGATTCTCAATGTAAATAACTTAACGTTAGGATTAAATAACATGATGGGAAATATTAGGCAAAGAATGAAAAGTAGTGCTCTATTTACACACTTGTTTGTCTCTGGTAAATCATAGATTAGTTCGGGAAATCGCTACAATATTAATTCAAAGTCGAAACATATTTGAACCATCCAAGAATCCATTATTATAAAATAAATATATCGCAGACTTCAATTTCATTAAAGATTTATTTCTACTTGGATGAATATATCTACTAACTCATCAGGAATGGGAATAAAAATAGACTGTAAATTCACCATATGTTTGGTTCACTTCCCTTGTCTTGACGCATCATTAATCTTCCACTATCCCACCCAGGCCTTTCATGTATTTAAACAAGATCTGCTGACCAAAGTCGTGAGCTCTCATTTATTCTGATTTATGACCTTACGATCTTAATAACTTTTAATAGTTCCTGGACTAACCTTGGAATGATATTGGAAATTATATCATTCTAAAGAGAATATAAAAAAACATAAGGGGTTCAAATTTCGTTAGAATAAGCTGAATAGTTATTATGTTATTTACAAATATATAATACTCTGGCTAAACTTGGGAGAACTTTTACAATTATATCATTCGAAAGAAAATGTATAACAACACAAGAGTTTAAAATCTCGTTAGAATCAGCCGAATAGTTATGATGTTATTGCCAAAACAAAATACTTCCAGGGCTAACCTTGGGAGGACCTTGGCAATTATATCATTCGAAAGAGAATTTAAAAAAACATAAGAGTTTTAAATTTCGTTAGAATCAGCCGAATAGTTACAATGTTATTACTAAAACTAAATAAAGCAAAACGGGGACCGACTGGCGGACCGACCGACATAGTTAGATATAGAGTCATACGCGACTAAAAACTCGATACCTTATAATCTCTCATTCCTTGATAAGGAGTTATTAAAAACCAAAGCACCCATAAACAATGTTTTCCTACTAACCGGTCGACGTGGATACCCAAACTCTTCGGTTATTGGCCGCATTGCGAACACTAACCGTTTATAAAGCCTATATAAAGTTGAACCAACCTGCGCGCTTTGCATTTTTTGCAAACTCTCACACTACCTTGTCTTTTCAACACTTTTATTTCTTGTTATCTATCCACACAGGCTTTTGTTGCCTATAAACACACGCACACAATTACACTAATTTCTAATTTAGCTCTATGTAATCTTGAGAAATCTGGAAAAGTGCTCATCTCCCCTCCCTGCCCGCTTTTTGGGCAGACAAAATAGAGTCAACTTTGAAACTACAAAGTTTTTAAACTTTTCTCTTTTAACTTTTATTTTCTCTACCATCCCCCTTCTTAACCATTCCCCATCTCTCTACTGTACCCTGCTGTCTATCGGTCGAAAGAGAACCGAAGAGAGCAGGTGAGAAGAAACTTGTGGAGAGGTCGGTCTGGGACTGCCCTTTTCTACTTCTTCAAGCCCAGATAGGATAGAGAGGGGGTAGAGGATTGTAGGAAATTAATTATCGCACTATACAAGTTTACGCCGCGCTAAAACCAAATTATAAGCTTTTGTGCTGCTTAAGGAGGGAGGAGGCACTGAATCCTTTAAGTTTATATTTACCTATGAATGGGTTAAATATATACGTGTCTTAGTATTAAATGATATTTACACTGCTTAAATCTAATTATATACACTTTACACAGAGTGAATTTTACCTGCAGCGCAAGACGTATAGGAGCAATCTCTGGCAATGGAAATTGATTATACTAGCTAAAGCGTTTAGAATAGGAAAGGTGAACTAATGAAGATCACAAGAACAAAATAAATAGACCCAATCAAATGGGATAGAGAAATACAAACAAAATGAAATAAAGTAAAAATTAAATTAAATACAAATTAATAGGTTTTTGGGTCTACATTTGGACCCCGCATAATTTCCTTAATCAGTCGTCATGCCTCTACAGCTGAACGACCAGTAGAACTAGGTCGACAACCTGCCGGAAGGTTGGTAGAACCTAGGATAAATCCCTTGGGTGGCATACATGCAAGTGGATCCGAATACGGGCTTGCGGAGGAAATATCAGCAAGTGGATGCACAAGTTCCGAATTAGATCCTTCGTGTGAAACATCTACAAGTGGATCTGAACACGGGCTTCCGGAGGGAACAACCACAAGTGGTTGCAGAAGTTCCGAAGTAGATCTTTCGGGTGGAACATCCGCAAGTTGGTCCAAACACGGGCTTGCGAAAGGAACCTTCGCAGGTGGATGCGGAAGTTCCAAAGGAAAGATCTTCTGATGTGGCAAGTAATGAGCTTCGTCTTCGTCTTTAGGGTCACAGACCTAGACTCTCCATCGCGTCCCTGATGGAGTTTCACTATTAGCCCCATCTTCCACCGTAGAGAAAGAAGTTATCCTTAATAAGCATCACGTCGCCGACATAAGGAGACAGGCCCTTGCTCGATCGCTCGGAATATTTCTCCCTCAGAGCTACCAGGTATCCATTTTGCCAACGTTTTCAGACCTGATGACGTAGCCGTTCCATCTGCTTTTGCCTCATATTCAAGGCAAAGGGGCAGCCGAATTCGGTATCTTCATCCTCAAACGTCTCCTGTAGATAGAGATTCCGATAACCTATGATTAAGTTGTACATAGTTTGGGTCTATTGAGTGAAGCTCTTCTGATACGTAAGTCAGGGGGCAATGATTCATGAAGTTCTCTCTTACGGTAACGAGGGTCAAAAGCTCATCCTGGGAAACTATTTTGTTTTCTATTATAAATTTTAGTCATTTTTGTCAGACCTATGAGGCGCTCCACGAATCCCGTATACCAAGGAGACCTCAATGGATTGTAAATCCATTTTATTCCTGTAAATTCGCAGGTTATGTGCAAAGTGGTCAAGTAGATAGACGCTGCTCGAGATGACCCAGCGTTTTCTGAATATATGGTATGTGGAACTCAAAACCTCGCCGTGAATCCCCGGAATGCACGTAAGAATGATTCCAATCCTCCATCACAATCCACTTCCACGTGAATAGCTCTCATGGTGGCACGTATGAATAGAAGAATATATACCTTTTCATTCTTTCTACCTTTCCTAATTGTGATGGCCCCAGTATAGTCTACCCCGATAGTATGGAATGGCGTTTCAACCGAAACGCATCCCTTGGGTAAAGAAGGAGGATCTTGGATAGTATACTTACGATTTGATAGCTTAATGCACATAATGCATTTGTCCCTGATTTTCTTCATTATTTGACGTGCCCTCGGGATTCAATACCTAGACCTACATATCATTAGAAGCCATCAGTGCCCGGCTGTAAATGTGTATAGTAAAGGTAAAGCAATAGCAGCTTCTCGAAGCTATGATCGGCCAGTAGGAGAACTTGATATTTTACCCTGTTTTGGAGATCAGAATGGGAAAGAGGCATATCGCATTTTATCCTACCTTCCTGCATAAGCAGAGATAGCCGTTTAATTCGATTAGAGCAAGGATTTCTATAACTATTAGCGAGCTATTCCCATTCTTTTGAGTATTTAACTTCTGCGCCTTTATGATCCAGAAGTCCATAGCAGCTCTTTGCTCTTCTGAGTTGATGTTATGGCTAACAGTTCTGCTATTGAAGATTTAAGAGTCAACTTACCTTTGATCAGAAGTAAAAACCTGAACATTAAGATGGTTATTTTAAGCAGTTTTGCTAAGGAACTGTGCCTGTTTACTTCAATGGGCGAATCATAACCCATTTCGATTGGGAAAACGTGGGTAGCAGGGGAAAAGATAATGGATTCAGGCCAGACTTCGTTATTGAGAAAACATTCAGGACCCTTTAACCATAAAGAGTTGGTAAATTGCTTGCTGGATTGGCCCCTGAAAAATGGGCGCGTGGATTTAATTTGGATACGATATTTCTCCACGCGTGCCCCTGCGATAGATTTCTTATTTCATTTACCTTGTCCTAAATTTAGGGATCGTATGTTTTATCGAGATGAGCCAGTAAAGAACTATTTGGATATCCATCCACATATTAATATTAATAATAATACTCTTATCAATAGAGGATAAGAGTTCGTTCACTAATATAGCTGCAAATAAGGCAGAGGTTACTTCCATTTTGGAAGAGTTATAGATTTTCCGACTATCTTCGCTTTAGCTATAACATGTACATTTTCCCAAAATACGGAAAACACTATTGCCCCATAAGCCTTAGTGCTACTATCACAAAAGCAGGGTACAACCTGACATATTCACAGCACTCTATGTTGATTATCTTGCCATAGCATGCTCCTCACCACGCTTGCCATTCGTCACTCGTAAGATCCAGCAAGCAAAGGACTCCGCCTATCAACAACAAAGAATTGCGCTGTGCACTTCTCAAACCTCAGGAATGCTCTCTGGGACACCCAAGAGAATTTCCTGAGTAACACCCCTATAAAGTTTGAAGAAAACTAACATGGAAACATCACATAACCAAGCTGAAGAAGTCATGCACAAAGAGGTTAGACTTAATGAAACTCTTCTCTCATACAAGCTGAGGTGCAGACCGCCAAACACTCTAGGTGCTCTACTCTGACTTAGTACAGAGCAAGATGGATTATGGTTCTCAGATATACAGCTCAGCAAATAATAAAAAATTAAAGGACCTGAAACAAATCCGCAACCTGGGCGTTAGGCTGGCCCTGAAGGCCTTCAAAATTTCCCCAGTACCGAGCCTATATGCTGAAAGTGGCCTTCTCCCATTAAAATACCACCGCTTGATTTAGAACCTGAAATATATCCTCTCTATCCAACAAATACCTAATACCTCAGTCTATCAGAACATCCTAGGGAGACGTTCAAATGCAATATATGATAGAGTTCCATCCATCGCACGAACATTTGGGGTAAGGATGGGTGAGCATACAATGCATATTGGAAGTGCTATCGGGATGCCCAGCTACCAACCACAAGTTCCACCGTGGTCACTGGCACCGCTAAAGTGTGCGAAAAATTCCACATTCCCAATAAATCAGACTTCCACCCTCTCATACTGAAAAATATGTTCTTGCAACATATAAATGAAAACCATCCCATGAAACCTGTGTTCACTGATGGTGTGGAGGGAGGTGTGATATCAACCTCGGGGACTAGCCTAGTCACACTCCCAGCCCATGCATCCATTTTTACAGCGGAACTGACAGCGATACTTGCTGCACTTCAAGAGATCTCCAGCTCACCACCTGATTCTTATGTAATCTATTCCGACTCAAGAAGTGTACTAGATTCTATAAGCTCCCTACACAACAAGCACCCACTTTTCCTCAAAATTCAGGACTGGCTGTACTAGATGAGTACTAAGCACAAGATTACCTTATGCTGGGTCCCTGGTCATATAGGGATAAACCCGAACAAAAAAGCGGATGAAGCCGCAAAGGAAGTAGCTGGGAGAGGGTCTGCTCTCATTCGGGCACCAGTCCCCGCCATTGACCAGTACTCACTGGTGAGGGCATATGCCTACTCACTTTGGTAGCAAGAGTGGTAAGTGATAGATTCCCTAACTAATCTTCATGGCAAAAAGCCATTTGTTCTTCCATAGCCAAATATAGACAAGCCAGTGAGCAGGAGAGATGAGACAATATTGAGCAGGTTGAGGATTGGGCACACAAGGAACCCATCTGTGCCTCGTGCAATGTGCCGGTGTCCATCCTTCATAACTTTATAGAGTGCTTCTCTATCATTAACCAGAGGACAAAAGAATTCCCTTCCCTGACAATAATCCAGAAAACTCAGCCCTCAAATTGGTTTTATCTCCAATGTCCTAAAACTTTGATCAACAAGCACTCTTCAGGTTCCTAAAATACATTAATCTCTTTAAAGAAAACTAGCGAAACGACGCATAATCAAAGAATTTTAATGAGTGCCTGTTTCACCTTTTACTGTTTTTAATTTTTAACAAAGGCGCAAATGTAGTATTGAGTATCACTAATTTTTAATAGTCTATTTTTATACCATCCGCACCTCTTTTGATCTGTAAATTTTAGATATTTTGACATGCTCGCCAATGACATTGATTTCATATGCACCATGACCCAGCTGGACTGAGCGTGGTGTATGAAAAAAACTCTTAACCCCCAATGTACCTGGCTGCAAGATAGTCTTTACAGACTGAGCAGCATTGCACTGGCGTACTAATCATCATTATCACAAAAGCAGTGGAGTTCAACATTGTTAAACGGTGATGTTTGTCGAGGGAATGTAATCTCCAAACCTTGTTTAAGTGTATACAAAATTAATCCTATACTGTTTGGGAGTCAGAGTCCAGAGGCTCAACTCAATCTATTTCTTTCTTCCATAGACTCTTCATAAACAACCTTGTATTAATTTTAATTGGGAAAAGTAACCCTTGTGGATCATAGATAGAATCCATGGATCGTAAAACCTCCCATTTACTTTGGGCTGCAAAGGGAATTTGCCGATTAGAAAAGTATAATTCATCCTTTGCAGTGTCCCAGCCTAGACCAAGTACCTTTAATGGCTCTTTGGCTAAATTACCTTGTTTTCTGAAAAGAGTGTTACAACGGTGGGAATTCGAATACCATTCCCTCAAATTAAAACTGGCTTCTTTTAATATACCTCTACCCTCTTCATAGAAAGACGCTAAGTCTTTCTCAGAAGAAAATGTACATGCCAGGTTATCCACATAGAGACCTTTAGAAAAGATACCAGTGTATTTACCTCCTTTTATCTGCATTAGTTGCATTAGGGAAGCGTTCAGCAGAAATTGGCTGCTAGAGGAACCAAAGAAAACTACTCTATATCTAAAGGTTATCAACGGACTATTCGGTTGTGACGATATTTTAGCCATAGAAATCGGGCAAAGTCCTTGTCTTCCTCCTTTAAATTTATTTGAAGATAGCCTTCTCAATATCTGCAATGCATGAAAGTGGGTATTGTCTAAATCTAATAAGGATATGGTACAAGTTATTAATCAATGAAGGACCAGGATTAGGCAGTCATTTAGACTTACGCTGCCAGGTGAAAAGTCAAAAACTACGCGTAGATAAGTTATTGAGGAATCATTCCGCACGCCGTGGTGTGCTAAATAGTATATTTTTGCTTCCTCTATGTTAGGAGTATTTGGCCTCACTTTCTCTATATATCCCTTTTCAAGTTGCTCCTGGAAAATGGGATTATAAACTTGCAAAAGTGAAGGGTTATCCCGCCTCAATTTGGCTACCATATTTAGTAGACGGGACTTTGCTATGCTATCATTATTAGGGAGATTATAGGAAATTGTTTACTATGGTAGCCCCGCAACGAATCTACCATCCTTGATCTCCGCAGAGGCCTTAAAAGATTGGAAACCTTTTCCTCTGCATCAGACAAAGTTTTAGGGATATAATTATTATTATTATTATAATTATTCTGAGAGCTACCAAAGACTCCCTCCAGGGTGCAAAAACAACTGCTAAATTGATTCCACACAAAATACCAAAATGGTACTGAAGAGAGGCAAAGGCAGCCACGGGAAAAAGTGAAGGGCTAATAGTAAGCCCAGATGAATAAGAAATATTAGAAGATGAGAAAAAGCTACTGTTTCAAGAATTTATTCAGACAAGACTTAAATGAAGAAATATCCCTTGAGTGTACAATCTCACTGGAAAAGTATTCCACCTTTTAATTAACGATGGTATAAAACACCGTGAAAATTGTGTCGTACTAACATTCATAAAAATCATAGCCAAGTCATTTAGATTAAGAGCAAGCCTTGTCACGCGAACTGGACTAAAAGAATCAGGCAAAGCTGCGTGCAACGGATGCTGAATAGTATTGAATACCTTGAAAGAAATGCTAAAGGCACCAACAAGACCTCGATGATCCAAATCGAGAGGCAGAGCTGGTGATATAAACTTGATTGATTTTAACGCTTTGTACAACAACTTGATATGGCAATTAGCAGCAGACATCCAAACGGGAACACAATACTCAAAATGAGGCAGAATGAAGACATGAAAAGGATTAATAACTGTAGAGTCACAAGCAAAAGTTCTGTACCATTTACGAAGTAATCCAGTCTTCTGTAAAGTTGAGGAGGACAAGAAACGACTGTGCTTTTCAAAAGTTTGCTTCGAGTCAAGAATTACTCCAAGAAGATGTAAATGATCTACTTCCTCAATAATATCACCTGATATGTACAAACTGAAATGAACTGGATCCAGTGTACGGGATCTACTAATGGCAATAGAATGCATCTTATTAGCATTAAGCTTCATGCCCCAAAGTTGACATCTCGGCTAAATCCCTATTTAGAAATGCTGCAACTTCTCCTCTGTTACATGGAGACCGAATTGAGGAGTACAAAGTTGTGTCATCAGCATAAGATATCAGTTTATTTTCAAAGTTAATGCTCAAGTCAGAGGTGAAAATTATAAGCAGAATAGATCCCATCTACATAAACACGCTGGGATCTATTTGTCAAAAAATTCTTAAAAATATTAAGAAGGCTTCCACCAATACAATAAATTTGCAGTTTATAAATTAGAGCCTTATGATTAACAATATCGAAAGCTGAGCTGAAATCAATAGTTACAACACGTGACTCATGCCCACGATCCAAAGAGGACTGAAGGTCATGGGTCAGTGTTAGGAGTGCATTGCAAGTTCCCAAACTCTTGTGGAACACAAATTGTGAATCAGGTATCCCACCGATTTTGTCACAATACAGGGTCAATCGTTTAACAAGGAGCCTCTCAAAGATTTTGGATAAGATAGGTGTGATTGAAATAGAACGGTATTCAGATGATAAAGTTGAATACGATGCTCCCTTTGGAATGGGAGTAATGTTAGCTTTACGCCAAGCAAAGAAGGAAAAGAACCGGTCTTTAGAACAACTTAAAAACAACAGCCAATTTAGGTGCCAAAATGGGGCGATCTTTTTGAAGAAAAGGGAGAAAAAGTGATCCTGGTCCGTTCCACCATAAGTATCTAGATCAAGAAGATACTTTTTAAGTTCAGTTAATTTAGAGGCAACTGATTTTAACTGAGGAAAGGAGAAACAAGTCAACGGAAGCGACAACTCCTGATTTCTCTATTTGTTTATAAAGGTGTTAAAGAGCAAATTAGCTTCATTTAAGGGCTCAAAAGACATGGAACCATCAGGTTCACGTAGTGGAGGCATACGGCTACTCCCCCTGTTAGGAAATTAGAGGTTTCATTAGCGGGAGCTAAATGACCGACAGACATAGCACCCACACTCGAGTTTAACTAAGTTACATCTTCCCTATGAAATATTTCATTTATAAATTCATGGTAGAAATCTCCACATATTAAAAGGAATATTTTTGAAACCAAATCACCTAAATGCTGGTCGGCTAGTTTCACCTTTAATTCTGCAATTGTTGCCTTTGCTTTACTTAACCCAGGCATATATAGGTCATAAGGAACCTTGTCAATTACCATGGCCCTAATATTTACTGGTCCGTCATTTTTTATTACATTACACGATACTCCGTCGTATACTTTTGTTAGGCCTTGTTGGTTGAACCCATTTATAGATATCGTAACTTTACGACAAACGATTAGCTGCAAGCTTTTTACTAATTTTTTATTAATGAAAGTATTTTAAGAGCCTTGGTCAAATAGAACCTTAGCATAGGTTTGTTTCTTAGACCCTGTTACCATTACTTCGGCTATCGGTAGGCCAGTAGCGGAGAAACAATTGGAGAATAATGTATTGGGATTAGATTCTGTTTTCTGCTTGCGATCAATTGTATTAGATTTATTTTTATCTTCATATAAGGAAAGACACAAACTTGTATGGTGTCTTTTTTGACATCTCATACACCCAAACTTAGATTTACACTCATTATTGTAGGGACTCGACCGTAAACAATTAGTACATAATTTCAACCTTTTAGCCTGATTTAGTTTATCGGAAGGAGAAACATATTTCGAGCATGCATATACCTTATGGGGATTGTTACACAGTGCGTACCGTTTTTTGGAGGGAGGGGGGGGAGGAAAGTTTTGTGGTTGAATAGTAACCTTGAGTTAGATTTTGCCCTGTAAAGCCAAATTGGAAAATTGTTTTTCCACTTATGCTCGTACTTATGTGGCAACAATTTAATCTCTTCCTCCAAGGCCTCTCGGAAGATATTCAACTGCCAATACTCATTCATTTTAAAGTGACCTAATTATTTGATCTCTTACGGCAGATGGCAATTTAAGTGCCAATAGCGTTATGATGAAAAAACTTATAGCGTCAATATCCAAACCAAGAACTTTTAGGCTCCTCAAATGACACTCATAAGATGCCCTAAAGTCCAAGAGGGACTTAGAATTATCATTTGGTCCTTCTAAATCTAAAATTAAGTAAATGGAAGTTTGAATGATTCGCCGTTTATCACCGTACGTACGTTTGGGCAACTCGTAAGCCTCTTCATAATGATCCGCAGAAATGGTAAACCCATTAATTAAGTAGGCGCAATGCGTCTCCACTTAATTATCCCAGGAGATATGCAATTTTTTGTGAATTCGAAATATTCATAACAAGAATGGTATTATAGAATAAATCGTGGAAGTTTGTCCACTGGAGAAGGTCTCCTGAAATTATTGGTAAGTAATTTTAGTCAGCTTAATTTCACTCGCCGAACTAGAAACCTTAGATGGTTTAACCTCGTTTGAGTCTCTCAAAAATTTTTCTCCTATATAGATGCCCCGCCTAATCTCAATATTACGCGTGGAGTCCTCAGCAACTTCCCGATCAATATCTATAACAAGTTTGAATAATAATAAAAACAAAAATACAAAATTCTGCAGCTTCTTCGTAAATTTTAAAAAAATAGAAAATGTAGAGTGTAAAGATTTTATTTGTATATCATTATGAATTGAACAGTGAAATACGGAGGAATAAATAGCAACAAGTTTTATATGTCACAAATAATCAACAAGAACTTAAAAATACCAAGTTTGCCAAAACTTCTATCATCAGCAACATATAACAAATCAGCAGATGAAGTTCTGTGAAAATTATTAGAACACCAATCTAATACAGAAAGCTCAGTAGAATTGCAAGTTTTTATTGGCAGTGATGAGAGCATTTATTCTTAAAGGCATGGTCTCACAAGGGTTCGACACCTCAGGAGTATTAAACTAGCCCACTCTTCAGTGATGACTACCTTCAGTTGATCATTGCCTGACGACATCATATGGCCTATTTTATTTTCTACCATAAATTTTCCAGTAGATTCATTTCTGGTGACTGAAGTGGCGGCTCCATCATCATTATATTGGTGTCCCGGAACTACTGTATGATGGACGCAGACTTGTGACATGGGGAATATTCCGGCTGGGAAATCACATTTCGGGCATTTCTGGAGAGGTCTCTTGGGATGAAGGCAGCATGTAATCTTTCGTAACAGCTTGGTACTTCTCTGAATTGATGTTGCCATCACAAACGTTGAGATGACCCAACCCTGAACTTGATATACAGTTTCATACCATTACAGAGCGGCTACCATGCTTTACCATTTGCACTCTTGATTCTACTGTTACCCTGGACTCCTACGGACTCTAACGTTGTCTGGGATCGAGAACAACTGGAGCGTGGCCCTTTCGGGACATAAGACACGCTCTCACTGACGCAGGGTCAAGTTGCGGTGGCCACGTGCCCAAGCCAGTAGAGGACAAGAACACAAGCATTTTGCATCTTTCTGTCTTCAAAAAAGTTTTTTTAAAGGCAAAAATTAAATATGGCGAAAGCCTTGTGGTGATAGTTACCACTCGTAGAACTTTTATTTGCTCTTTCTTTAGGAGAAGAAAAGAAGGAAAGAAAAAACAAACATAATAAAATTATATAAGCTTTTCACAGGTTAAAGAAAGTGAAAATAGTTTGGGTTTTAACCTATGCCTAGACCTTCTTTGCCTCTCAGTCCACAAGCTAAAATAAATATGCCAAAGTCCACATCCCCCTAAAAAGATACTTCGAGTAACAAACCAAACTCGCTACCTTCAAATTACCCGGAAACTTCTCGAAATTCTATCGACAAATTCACTCTATTTTTCATTACGCCAATCAAATTGTATTGTAATGTGGTTTCAAAAACTTAATTATGTGTGTTTTACACTTTATTAAGAAGTTTAATCTGATTGAGATTGATGAGATGGTAATATTTAATTAAATAGATATTTAATTAAATAGATTTTAAAAATTATATTTTTATTTCATACTTGTATTAGTATATTCACATGTTCTCCATTATAGCTCTTTTCCAATTCTTTACACTGAAGTGAGTAAATGCGATTAGATTCTCCTACAGATAGTGTAATTTGGGGTTTAGTGAGTTTACCTATAGTATTGGGGAAAGAAGAAAGTACATTTTTATCATGAAGGACTTAAGATGAATCTTGCTCCAAAAATAGAATAGAAACTTCAAAATGGCAACTGAGGTCTTATTTTGAAGCTATTTTCTTTTCATAGCAGCGTCTCTCTCCATTGGAGAACAAATTGTGAATAATTTTTTATATCTGAGATTTGTAATGTACGTTTCATGCGTTTTAGTTCATTGTCTCAATGCTCAGGGTCACAAAATTCTCAGGGCCCGATGAACCTGACCTGAGATTACTCCTCTTTTTATGCTTTGCAAATGGGATAAAAATGTCTGAATATAGGAGTCATTCGTGCGGGATTCTTAGACTCCTTAAAAGCGGGAGGACCTTAAAGTAAACGCATCGCTAATACTTCCGTATCACTTTCAATGATTAATTTTATGGAAGGTAATTTAGTTGTTCATAATTATATTGTAATCGTGATATTTGTAATTTCATCTCTGCTCGCGAAAATATTGTCGACATATTTTTCCGAGATCAGGCCGTACATAAATGTATGGGCTCAAAGAAGTCCATAAAGAACTAAATTAATCTAGTAGTCAAAACTGGACTAATTTGGGAACTCATAGGGAAAATGAGAGAATAATTACAAAACAGCCCAATTAAATACATAACGAGGCATATAATACGATGGTTTATAACGCCAGAAGATAAAATTCCTCCAATGGCGAGAAGTAACAGCGCTAACTCATGCTCATGAACGTGATGACTTGAAACTTATTAGTGATGCTTAATTATACCACCAGAATTAAAATTGGCAAAGGCTCATTCCTAGATCAAACTGATATAAAGGAATTTATGTCAAGCCAACTTAGAATCTCTAAAATATGCACCCCCTCATTTTAAACCTCCTTGTTTAGCAGAAAAATCAATGGTATATTTGTCCTTTTCAAAGATAAGGCATGTATTCAAGTGTTTCCTGGTTGTATTTATTCTTTCTTTCGAAATATCCTGTTTATAAAGCTCTGAGAAAATGAAGCCTCCTTCCAACTATTGACTCGAATGTTGATAGAATTCGTTCTAGGATTACTATTACTGCTTACAGAAGACCGATATTTTTCTGACAAGTTTTAAACTTTTATAGCTCCAACCCTCGTGTTTTAAAAATTAATTCATGCAATATGCTTATATATCGGGCCTACCGGTTATACATTGAATATTTTTTCCCAATATTGTTTAATGAGACTATAAGTATTTTATCGGCAATTTTTACTACCTATTTTGTAGAAGGTTCTTAAAACATTCATGGCTAAAAATTAACAATCGCAACCTAATATTTTAATATCCCGAATCTTTATCACTTTATATACTGGGTCATCAAAGAAAATGGGATCTAGAAGAAAAAGACATATTGTTAGTAATATTTGATAAAGTGATGCAGAACTTTCAAGCGAAACCCTTATGTTCGATTACATTCTCTTTCGAACGATATAATTGCCAAAGTCCCCCTCAAGCTTATCCCAGAAATTATTTTGTTTTGAAAATAACATCATAAATATTCAGCCGATTCTAATGAAATTTGAAACTTTTATGTTGTTTTTCATTATATTTCTAATGATATAATTACCAAAGTCATCCCAAGTTTAACACGGGAATTATTTGTTTTGGCAATAACAGCATAACTATTCGTCCGATATTAACGAAATTTGAAACCCCTATTTGTTGTATATTCTCCTTCGAATGTTATAATTGCCAAAGTCCCCCCCAAGTTTAGCCCGGGAATTATTTTGTTTTGGCAATAACATCATAATTATGCCGCCGATTCTTACGAAATTTGAAACCCTTATGTGGTCTTACATTATCTTTCAAATGATATAATTGCCAAAAGTCCTCCCAAAGATAACCTGGAATTTTTTGTTTTGGTAATAACATCATATATATTCAGCCGGTTCTATCTAAATTTGAAACCTTTATGTTGTTTTATACTCTGTTTTCGAATGATATAATTGTCAAAGTCCCTCCCAGGTTCGCCCGGGAATTATTTTGTTTTGGAAATAACATCATAAGTATTCGCCTGTATTTAACGAAATTTGAAACCCTTATATTGTTTCGCATTCTCCTTCGAATTATATAATTGCCAAAGTTTCTCCAAGGTTATCATGAAAATTATTTTCTTTTGGCAATAACATTATAACTACTCGGCCTATTCTGACGAAATTTGTTGTTTTACTTTCTCTTTCGAATGGTATAAGTGCCAAAGTGCCCCTAATTTTAGTCCGGAAATTATATTGTTTTAGGAATAACATTTTAACTATTCGGCCGATTCAAACGAAATTATAAACCCTTATGTTGGTTTACATTCGCTTTCGAATGATATAATGCCAATGTCCCACCAAGGTTATCCCATTAAATATATATTTGAATTTAAATTTGTAACTCTAGTCTTTCGATTGATATATATCAATCGATAGAGTAGAGTTATAAAAGAAAATATATATTTTTAAATATTACTCCTTTCAAATGAACCATTAATTTTCAAGCATTCAAAATTTTTCTCTTGAAACTTCTGCATCACTTTCTCAAATGTGTGAGTGCTATAGCCTATATCCGTGTGATATCTGCTTATAATTATGTTTTTATTTTGAAAGCCTACTTTATATGAGTTTATAAATGGTAAATTATCTTCTTTTGAATAAATTTGTAGGGTTTTTTTCAAATGATTTTATACATTAGGAGTTATATGGTTTGACCTGGGTTCCCATTTCTTCCGATCACCAAATACTTTATCTCAGTAGCTTCATACAGAAAATGGTTTCATAAAGAATTAAACAAAATATTTTAGTAATTTTATTCCTATTTTAAACTTTAACCTTGAATTGGCTTAGATTTGAAAAAAATCAAAATATTTCTTTTTCAATTCCAGAGATACTTCTGGGATATTAAATCTTTTACATATATTGACCTATATACTTTGCATAGGTTTATTCTAGGAACATAATTCAGGCTAAAAAGGTCCGGCTAAAGTGAGGCTAGATGGGTACATGTGTAACAATTCTCGCCCGGATTTTCCCTTCCGATATTTTATTTGCAGAATTCTAACATCGGCTTTTAATAACGGTGCTCATTTTTTTTTATTCTCGCTAAGAACATCGTCCCGATATTTGTCTCAGGAAATATTTTCCGTATTAAAGCGAATGATAATGATCACCAATATCCTATTCTTAATAACTAAACAAAGATATTTCCATGTTCTATCAAAGTTTATTTAATTCAATTTAAGGTAAACTAAAAGAAACCAGATAAACGTATATATACTGGAAATCTAATATAACTGCCTTAGTATGAAACAAACAATGAAAGGGAGAGAGATTGAAGAGTCAAAGAAGCTAACACAATCGTCAGAGGCTTAAAATAAATTGCAAGCAGATACGGAGAACAAGGCAAAATAAACGTGAAACACGACATAGAGATAAAAATCTAAGTAAAAAAAGGAGATTAAGGAAGGGCAAAAAAGATGGAATTATATGTTTCAATTCGAGCGAAAGCAAAAGCATGGGCAAAATATACACAAAATCTTATAGTCGAAGCGATTGCGTTTTCTTATTAGATTCCGCGGTTATTCCGGTTGATTTAATTAAAACAAGGTCTGCTGACGAAAAATCGCGTGCTCTCACTTATGCTGACTTATGACCTTATGACCTTCAAAACTTTCAATAATTCCCGGACTAACCATGATGGCCCTTGGCAATTATAACATTCGAAAGAGAATGTAAAATAACATAAGGGTTTCAAATTTCGGTAGAATCGGGCAAAGAGTTATGAAGTTATTGCCAAAGAATTGCATGGGTAACCTAGGGAAGAGTTTGGCAATAATATCATTTGAAAGAGAATGTAAAACAATATAAGGATTTTAAATTTATTAGAATCGGCCGAATAGATTGATATTATTGCCAAAGCAAAATAGTTCCCGTGCTAAACTTGAGATGAATTTGGTAATTATATTATTAGAAAGATAATGAAAAACAACACAATACTTTAAAATTTCTTGAGAATCGGCCAAATATTTATGATGTTATTTCCCAAAAAACACAATTTCCGAGATAATCTTGGTGGGATATTGGCATTATATCATTCGAAAGCGAATGTAAACCAACATAAGGGTTTCTAATTTCGTTCGAATCAGGCGAATAGTTAATATGTTATTGCCAAAACAATATAATTTCTGGACTAAACTTAGGGGCGCTTTGGCACTTATACCATTCGAAAGAGAATGTAAAACAACAAATTTCGTCAGAATAGGCCGAATAGTTATGATGCTATTGCCAAAAGAAAATAATTTCCGGGAAAACATTGTGGCAACTTTGCCAATTATATAATTCGAAGGAGAATGTAAAATAATATAAGGGTTTCAAATTTCGTTAGATTCGGCCGAATAGTTATAATGTTATTGCCAAAATAAAATAATTCCTGTGCTAAACTTGGGTGGGACTTTGGCAATTATATCATTCGAAAGAGAATATACAACAAATAGTGGTTTCAAATTTCTTTAAAATCAGGTGAATAGTTATGTTGTTATTGCCAAAATAAATAATTTCCGTGCTAAACTTGGGGTGGCTTAGGTAATTACGAGGGACGGTCAATAAGTGTTGCAATTCGGATATAAGGAAACAAGATATGAGGAAAAGTGTATTATTATTTTTCAATATAACTACCCTCGACCTCAATGCACTTGCGTTACTTGTCCCTTAAGCTTCGAATTTCCGACAACCAGAAATCTCCCGCCTGCTGTTCAATACACTCCTGGACGGCGAGATGGACATCTCCATCGTTCCCAAACTGGCGTCCACGCAGTGCAGCCTTGAACTGGCGGAATAAAAAGTAGTAGCTAGGGGCCAGATCTGGACTGTAGGTGGGATGTTGAGCTCCTCGAATCCGCACTCGCACAGGGAAGCTTGTGCAACTCTGGCCTTGTGGACTTTGACGACGTTGAAGTCGATCATGGGGCGTTAGGTTTCTAGGGACCCAACGAGCAGAGACCTTGGTCATGGCCAAATGGTCGTGGATGATGTTGATAACACTTCCATGTGATATTCCAAGTTCTCGCTCGATTTTTTCTACCTTCAACCGTCGATTTTCGAGGATCATCCTCTCCACACGGGCCAAATTGTCCTCATTAGGCACGTCCGACGGGCGTCCTGGACGGGGTCATCTTCAAGGGACTCACGACCATGGCGGAACTCCCTATTCCAGCGAGCAATGGTTGCATAGGAAGGGGCGGTGACAGTATACACTGCAACCATGCGTTCATGGATTTCTTTTGCATTCTTGCCTTCCTTAGTCAAAAATTTGATAACTGCGTGGTGCTCAACCTTCTCCATTATTGAAAAGTTGGGACTGACGATCTGCGATCAACTACTGCTTCTTAAATAGACGAGGCAGGGGCGTGCTGCTGCAGGTCCTGACTTGTCATAACTTGTCCTAACACACCTACAAACAGCCACCTTCCTTCTTCTGTTTTGCCCTACCTATTCACAAAACGTATTGACCGCTCCTCGTATATTATTAGAAATATAATGAAAAACAACATAAAAGTTTAAAATTTCGTTAGAATTAGCCGAATATTTCAGATGTTATTTTCAAAACAAAATAATTTCCGGGATAACATTGGGGACGACTTTGGCAATTAGAACATTCGAAAGAGAATGTAAACCAACAAAAGAGTTTCAAATTTCGTTCGAATCTGTCGAATAGGTAATATGTTATTGCCAAAACCATGTAATTTTACGCACTAAACTTAGGGGCACTTTGGTAATTATACCATTAGAAAGAGAAGGTAAAACAACATAAAAGTTTGAAATTTCGTTAGAATCGCAGAATATTTAGGATGTTATTGCTAAAACAAACTAATTTCCATCTAACCTTGGGATGACTTTGGTTATTATATCATTCATAAGAGAATGTAAAATAACAAAAGGGTTTCAAATTTGGTTAGAATCGTCGAATAGTTATGATGTCATTGCCAAAATAAAATAATTGCCGGGCTAACCTGAGGGGGACTTTGACAATTATATCATTCAAAAGAGAATGCAAAACAACATAGAGTTTCACATTTCGTTAGAATCAGCCAAATAGTTACAATTTTATTACAAAAACAAATAATAAGCAAAACATCGGACCGACCGACCGACATAGTGAGATGTAGAGTCGCTTACTAGACTTGCAAGGGACTAAAAACCTCTATGTTAACCATTTGACGCCTAAATTAAATTATATTCATGAAATATAATAGCAATTAAATCAATATACTCGTATATTAAGGATCAAAGTGGCTTGAAATTATTTGGAGCCACATCGCTCCATAAAGGAAACGCGTCGACTACTTTCCATTGTTGCAGAAGAAAAGGAATCGATATATGCTTAAAAAGATAGGAAAAGTGTAGAAAGCTATTTTAATATTCGACTTCTAGTTTAGCTAATGGTTATATAGGTTCAATTAACAAAGGAAAAAATACGTGAGAGTCGATCACCCCTGAAATAAGGACAATTGCGGTTAGTTTGCACAACTTAAAATAATTACCCACATATTAAATTCTCGTTCAAATGGAGCACAGTACCAAATAATGAATAAGAAGACACAGATTATTTCGAATAATACACACGATTAGAGATAAAACAATCTCGTGAGATGAAAGTAATTCAAATTAAGGGGTTATTCGTTAGATATAGAACGGCAAAGCCAAAGAAGACGAAAAATAGAATGCTTTCAAATTTACACAGCTCGTCTGCTTAATTATCAAAGGGTACAGCGAAAATTTGATCCAATATTATCAGTTAGACTCGAACACGATAAAGAAAAAAACAAGAGAAGTGAATTCACTTGTTCTATAAGCATCTGTACCAAGCGCTCGCTTGCGAGGCGGCAGCGAATCAAAGAACCCATACGAGGAATCAGTGTATCGTGGTATAGCAAGGACCGGGTGGTGGTGTTGGTACGAATACGTTTGGTACGTACTTAAAAACTCCGTAATTAGGTTTTCTCTCTAAGAGTGCTATATTTTATTATTATTATTACGTCATTTTTTTAATCTTTGAGGGTTTCTAGGGCCATGCTCAGCGTTTTCAAGATTAAATTAAATGCTTCTAAGAAAAATAGAACTTTAATTGCAACACGAAAAAAAATTTAAATCTAACAAACAAACCACAGTTTTGAATTAAACAAGTTTCAGTGAAGCTTACTAAATTACAGAATTGAATATACAGTAATGGTTGCCCCAAAGCTCACTTTAATATTAAACGCTAATTGAACTTAAAAAAAAGAAATGATGGAATTCATTTACCTTTAAAAAAAAACACACGGGAATCGGATTTGAGACTGACCTTGGCCTCAACTTTTATGTCGCCTCAAGAATGTGGTTTTCGGAGAGGCGCGTGGACGTTTTCCAGGTGTTGTCTGGCGAGGGATAGCTTTGAAGCCACAGAGTAATTCAGTGTGTGCGACGGATGGCGTTAAGCACGTTGTCTTGGTAGGATGATTTCACCAACGGGACAGGGAAAGGATGTTTCTTCAAATATTCGGCTTACTTTGGGAATAATTCGCACTGACGAGCGATGAGCCAAAGAGTGGATCCTTTGACGAAGGGGAGTGCTTGAGGGAGTTCACTTTGTGGTATTCGTCAATAGCAATAACTATGTCTGTACACCCGGATACCGGGGTACACCAGGATAGGGGCTGTCTCTGACGAGAGATAGTTAAGCTTGTTTCTCAAATCAAGTTAACCACCATGAACTGGCTGACCATAAGCTTCTTCTGTGTTCCTTTCGTAGGGTTGCCTGGCACTCGCCGGACTTCGGTATCTCGATCGCAAACTCGATCTTTCTGAGACAAGATGCTTAATTTTCAGTGTGACCACCAGGAACTGGCTTAGGATGAGCTTCTTCTGTGTCCCTTTTGTTGGTTACGGGCCTTTAGCCGGACTTCGTTGTCTTGATGACTAACTCGAACTTCCCCGTTCGTCTGCAGTTATTGGATTATATACTTCGCCACCCCACTGGGGGTAGGGGAAGGAGGGGGGATGAGGACGGCGGCCTTAAGTCTCCTCCTCTAACAGTTTTTCTCAGAGCGTCTTTCCTCTAGCCCTAAAGGGCACCTTCTGGCTTTAGGCTGACGCTCCTCTAATTTCGTTTAGGAAATGAAATTAAATATCAACTCTTTGGGAAAATATTGCCAGTTTAACCAATGTTAGGCTCACCAGGGTCTGACATGAGATGACTAGCACATTATGTTGTTTTGGGCGGCCTTTCTGGTTATCCTCGAGGCGAAGGGAGAGAAGTGGGGGGGAGCTAAGTAATAGGATTACGCTGCCAAAATTTCAGGATGTTGTGGTTAAGAAACAGGGCCTCAGTTGTGACGGTGTGATATCAATTTCCCTACACAGTGGTTCGTGCAAGTAAACTGTGGTATAAATCAAACACCAAACGAAAATATCGGCCGTATTTGGGTGTCGAGAGAGAAGTATTATTTCTCAAGTTTACCGACGACAGTTATTACAGAATGGTTGTGACGGTAAACTTGGACAGAGGAAAATCTTCGGTGGCTAAAACTTCTGTGGACGCCGGTCAACGAAGGATACGGGTGACAACGAATCTAATTCTAAGGCCGTTGAAGAATGCACCGTTGGAGAAAGCATGTGAGGCATCATAGAAGAGAAATACTCCCTTTAAATTATACCTGAGAAAGACATCCTGACAGGAGACAGAGATCACCAGGAAACAGCAAAGAAAGATGTCAACCACCAAACGCAGTTAATAATGAGGTCTATATTTAGAAATAAGAGGCATCTGAGATGAGTGGCGATCGAGAAAACCCGTACTTATTTTTTTTTTTCTTTATTTTATATCCATTAAATCTTATTTTAAAGATTACCACAGTCGTCCGGGGAAAGTGTTACCTTTCGCTGTAGCAATTACCTACACTACTCTAAAACAATTAAAGTACAACCTATCGACGAAATGAAGGGTAAAAATTGAGAGAGGGAAAATCCGGATTTTCTTCATAAATAGTGATTGACTTGTTAGTGATATAAAGGAAAAGTGGAAAAGGTACTAGATTGCATAAATACCATTGTTATTAAGCCTATCAGGATGCTAGAGCGAGGGGAGATGAGGATTTTATTCCTACACTTGCTGTCAGAGAGGTTTCGAGCTTTTGTTAGCCCAGTGGATACAGCGTTAGACTGTATCTAGTGACGACGCTTTCAGCGTCTTCACTAAATGACCGTCCATTGGCAGATCCGCTGGTACTTACCTCGCGGGGGTATCTCCGCAGACGCCAGGCGCATAGATAAACACAACACCACTTCTATCTCTTTTCGTCTTCGCAGAACAACATACTCTCTCCGTTGTTCAGAAACCTTGCTGATGGATTACTTGCATCCATTATAAGGGGTGTTCATATCCAAATACCCTATTGTGCAGGACCACGAAAGGGTCTAATGATAGCTGGCTGGCATCAAAATACTACCCAACACCTGCCACTCGTAACGAGTTCAGGTCCATTGTGCCTTCAGGTTTAACAGAGTTTGTCATTCAGATCTTTATGTGAATTTCATTAACCGATTGAGGTATGTCGTCGAAGATGCGAGGGGCGAATGGCACAAATTAAGACCCAATTTATGAGTATAATTACCCGTTAATCTTGAATCCCACCCCCAACGCTGCTCCTAAATCGAATCGAGCATTGAAGGTATTCGACAATTTTGTACACTTTTGAAATAAGATGAAAAGGGAATCCGTGGTCGTGAATTGCGAATCACAAACATTTCTAATCAAAGATTAATTGATTCCCTCATTTTAAGAGGATTAAGAAAACAATTTAAAATGTTTTAATTCTTTAATTAATTCAGTTAAAATTCTTTTAATGCAGTCAAATCCCTTTTATCCGTTCTTTCTACTCTAATTTCTTCCTTGTGTCGCTTTTTTCAGCGTCTCTCTCTCTCTCTCTCTCTCTCTCTCTCTCTCTGTCTATATATATATATATATATATATATATATATATATATATATATATATATATATATATATATGCAGATACACCCACAAAGGAAACGTGAACAACGATTCCAAGCGCTTTTATCTTTATTCTTAAAGACCTTTTCAAGGAAAGCGCTCGGAATCGTTTTTCACTTTTTCTTTGTGGGTATATCTGCATAACTTATATATATATATATATATATATATAATATAGTGAAACCACTGTAAATGAGACAAAACTTTAATTTACGAGACTAGTTTCAGTATGTAGTTTATCATACCCTCTTCAGTCGTATACTGAGAATGCGATTGTTACAAAAGTCTCTTAATGGCGTACAAAAAACAAGAAACACAAAACGGGGGGAAAAGGTCATTAATCAGGGGTGTGAGTCTAAGATAGTTGACTAAGCTGTTTACGATGAGGTTACGGGATTGGAGGCTACATTTCAATTACCCATCTGACAAATTAAAATTTGGAATTTCTCCTATTAATATAGATTCTACTATTTTTCTTTTATGGAAATATTAACAATTATATATAATTTGTGCCTTTGAATAGTAATTTCAACCACTAAATTTTGTTTCATAGCTTCTGAAGAGGAAAGAGGTATGTGCTGTAGGCGCGAATGAAGGGGGCCAACGAGAAAGGTGTTGTGGTTAGATATGTGTGAGATGGCCTACGTGGAAGAAGCTACCTACGCGCGCTTATGAGACCCGGCGCACCAGCTATTGGCGGTAGCTCCTTACGAGCAGTGGTTGTTTAGTCTGGGTATGTTTGCTCTCGCTGGAATTCGAACTCAGAACTTAGGCATAGGAATGCAACTTTCTATACACTAGCTCCTTACAGCTCCGAGGCGAATTACAAAGGAACCTTTTCAACTGAAGCAAGCAAGCAAGCAGTTCTATAGGTAATGTAAATCTCGTGTTGTGTTCTGTATCTGTCAGCAACGAGTCGCTGGTTCAATGCAGCTAGCTAAAACCAATGCTACCATAGGCATTCGACGTTAATGAGGTCACCTAGTGGCTTGATGTGTTAAATTAGCCATTTTTAGAGATATGAAGGTCAAATCAATGTGACAAGGCTCAATTGAGGTTTCTGAGTCCAAATATGATTGATTTACGCAGCAGTTTCACTACATCATGTCCCTCTAGTTTAATTATAGTGAGCCCTGATAGCAGCCATCTACGAGGGGGCCATATAGTTCCTCATGACTGAGTCGATCGATAGAGATCTGAACCTTTTTAAGAAACATTCTCCTGTTTTTTCTTCAAGGTGGTTTTAGCAGGCTGATGAAGAAGACTAGATTATCTAGTGGATTTTCCAGGAGGTTGTCCTTCTCTTTGCTTCTCTTTTTTTCTTCGTTGAAAATCCACTGATACTGTTTCCCTTTGGATATGGCGTCCTTAAAGGTGTTTTGTTTGCCTAGCTCAGATGTGATGGCTCCATCTGAGTGGACCTTTTATTTCCATCTCATTTACCTTCTTTATTGGAATTAATTCTTTTCATCAAACCTTAATTTACCTTTACTCGTCCTATTGGCTGGGGATATTGAGTTGAATCCTGGTCCAAAGAGGCAGCTAGCTAACTAGAACTTGCCGTATACTATATTCAAATATCCGTGAACTTCATAAGAATCTCAAAGATCTTAAGATGGCTGCTACCAATCATGACATAATTTTCTGTTCTGAATCTCTGGTTTCCAATCATAGAAATACTTCAGTGCTGCTTATACCAACTTTAATAGACCTGCTCTTATGCGAAAGGACTCTTTTCCTCGAGCCCGTGGTATGTCTGTTTACATTAGATCTAGTTATAGTGCACAACACTTGATCAGATTTTGCTGTCACTGCCATGAGATGCAACTTGTAAAAATCTCCAGCAAATATCATACCATTACATTTTTGGACTTTCTAGAAACCCTGATGCCAACAACGACTTATATGACTGCCTACTTACTGCCATGGCCTCAATACAGTCCGTTGATGTAAAAGCATCCTTATCTTTTGTTGGATACTTAAACGCTCATTATCAAGATTGGTTGGGTTCTGTATCACCAACCAATCGAAATGGTTTAGCAGCTTTGGATTTCGCTAACTTGTTTGGCTATGAACAGCTAATTCAGGGTCATACACACAATTCTTGAAACTACCTAGATATTGTCTTGACTGACATACCAGGAGTTGTCGAGGCTTCTGTTCTCGCTCCCATGGCCTCTGATCATAATGCCACCCATTGAAAACTCGTCTCCAATTCACTGTTCCTGACAAAACCATATCCTGTCAAGTATATCTCAAATCTAGAGTCAATTGGGACAATGTATGCATGGAAGTTGATCATATTCAGTGGAATACTATTTTTAATTCTAGTGACCCAGTATTAGCTCTGAATACTTGTATTTTTAATATTCTACATAGAAGGGTTCAATCCAAAATAATTAAATCCCGTGTCAAAGATAAAGCTTGGTTTGACGATGATAGCAAGTGTGCCTTTGATGACAAACAGGCTGCTTACTACTTGTGGAGACGCAAAGGAAAGTCAATTGCTTTGGGATAATTATGTTGCTCGTAGAGCTGAGGCTCAGAAAATTTATACTCCTGCGGAAGCTGCTTATAATTCTCATTTATAGGATGTTCTTGCTGGAGCTACTCAGGCACACAAATGGTAGGGCTCCCTTAAGTCTTCATTGTTTGGTGTGGACTCGAGTATGCTTTCACTATGTGAACCTGATGGTTCCATATCTTTTGAGCCCTTAAATGAAGCTAATTTGCTCTTTAACACCTTTATAAACAAATAGAGAAATCAGTAGTTGTCGCTTCCGTTGGCTTGTTTCCCCTTTCCTCAGTTAAAATCAGTTGCCTCTAAATCAACTGAACTTAAAAAGTATCTTCTTGATCTAGATACTTATGGTGGGACAGACCTGGATGGCTTTTTCCCCTCTTTCTTAAAGAAGATCGCCCCATTTTGACATCTAAATTGGCTGTTGTTTTTATATTGCTTCTAAAGACCGGTTCTTTTCCTTCTTGTTGGCGTAAAGCCAACATTACTCCCATTCCAAAGGGAGCATCGTATTCAACTTTATCATCTGAATACCGTTTTATTTCAATCACACCTATCTTATCTAAGATCTTTGAGAGGCTCCTTGCTAAACGATTGACCCTGTATTGTGACAAAATCAGGGTGATACCCGATTCATAATTTAGGTTCCGCAAGAGATTTGGAACTTGCGATGCACTCCTAACACTAACTCATGACCTTCAGTCCTCTTTGGACCGTGGGGATAAGTCGCGTGTTGTAGCTATTGATTATCAGCTCAGCCTTTGACATGGTTAATCATAAGGCTCTAATTTATAAACTGCAACTTTATGGTATTGGTGAAGGCCTTCTTAATATTTTTAAGAATGTTTTGACAAATAGATCCCAGCGTGTTTCTTTTGATGAGATCTATTCTGCTTATGTGCCTGGATGTCCCTTATTTTTTTTATAATTTTCACCTCTGACTTGGGCATTAACCTTCAAAATAAACTGATATCGTATGTCATGATACAACTTTGTACTCCTCATTTCGGTCTATATGTAACAGAGGAGACGCTGCAGCATCTCTAAATAGGGATTTAGCCGAGATTACCTCTTGGTGTCAACTTTGGGGCAAGAAGCTTAATGATAATAAAAGCATTCTATTACCATTAGTAGATCCCGTTCACTGGATCCAGCTCATCCCAGTTTGTACATATCAGGTGAAATTATTGAGGAAGTAGATCATTTACGTCTTCTTGGAGTAATTCTTGACTCGAAGTAAATTTTTGAGAAGCACAGTCGTTTCTTGTCCTCCTCAATTTCACAGAAGACTAGATTACTTCGTAAGTGTTACAGAACTTTTGCTTGTGACTCTAAAAGTTATTTAGTCTTTTTATGTCTTTATTCTGACTCATTTTGAGTATTGTATTCCTGTTTGGATGTCTGCTGCTAATTGCCATATCAAGTTGTTGGACAGAGCGTTAAAATCAATTAAGTTTATATCACCAGCTCTCCCTTTTGATTTGGATCATCGGGGTCTTGTTGGTGCCCTAGCATTTCTTTCAAGGTATTCAATACTATTCAGCATCCGTTGCACGCAGCTTTGCCTGATTCTTTTAATCCAGTTCGCGTGACAAGGCTTGCTCTTAATCTAAATGACTTGGCTATGATTTTTATAAATGTTAGTACGACACAATTTTCACGGTGTTTTATACCATCGTTAATTAAAATGTGGAATACTTTTCCAGTGAGATTGTACACTAAAGGCATATTTCTTCATTTAAGTCTTGTCTGAATGAATTCTTGAAACAGTAGCTTTTTCTCATCTTCTAATATTTCTTATTCATCTGGGCTTACTATTAGCCCTTCACTTTTGGCCATGGCTGCCTTTGCCTCTCTTCAGTACCATTTTGGTATTTTGAGGGGAATCAATTTAGCAGTTGTTTTTGCACCCTGGAGGGAGGCTTTGGTAGCTCTCAGAATAATAATAATAATAACTGACGTAAAATTTGCTAATTTAAAGTTCACAATAACGATAGTGTTTTAAAAATTATTAAAAACAATTGTTTGAATGGTATTATGATCTTGCTTTTCATATCCTTATTATTTCTTAGATAATTTGGGGGGGACACGGAGATTTCGTACATTTCTATTTGTCTAAATAATTCGGGAATTGGATTCGTAAGCCCTCAAGAGGGGTAAGTGTTTTCTTCATTAAAATTAATGGATCTTTCCTAGATCACAACCCCTAAGTGGCATTGGGAGTCGTGTTTTAGGAAAGATTTTTATCGGTGGTCGGCGATCTAGGAAAGAAATTTCCTGGGGATTGAAATCTAGGATTATACGGATTATTTTTTTTATATTGTTAAATTTTGCTATTTAAATATTTTACAGCATAAAATTTGTTAACGCAAGTATTTAAACTTAAAATTTTAATTTTTACAGTAAAAAAATTGTACGATAACTTAATAATTTTTTTCATGATAGCACAAATTTTAGCTCTTCTAAGACTCGATCATTTTTCTCTAAAACTCAATCATTTAATAAATTTGGTTGATCGCGAAACTATGGTGCATACGTGTGTAATGGAATCATATTGCAATAAACACAAAACATATTTAAATAAAATATGCGGATGTAGACGCAACATGTTAGCCCAACATATATCAATTTATGTGTCATAAACGATTCAGTTCGAACGGGTTTAATAATTTATGCAGTCCTATTTCCATTTTATACTCCTTTGCCTATAATAGTAGTAGTAATTTTTTGTTTTATACTTATCTCGTGTTTACTTATTTATATTTGTTTCGTGTTGCCTATTACTAAATTGAACATTATTCTTTTTTATGTGTACCTTTTTCTTTTTTTAATTGTTCTGTTCATGTAATCTAAAAATAGACTAACTGGTTGTTGGGGATAATCTAGGAAAGATATTTCCCGGGATTGTGATCTAGGAAATAATACTATTTTGGGTAGTCGTGATTAAGGAAAGATATTTTCGGAGAATCGTGATCTAGGAATGTGACTTAGGTCTCCTAGTGTAAATGCCTCAATAAATTTAAAATTTGTGTAATAACTCTTGTGTCGCTAACAATCTTTCTCTCATCATTTTTAATTGGCCCTATAGAATTGCGAATTAATTTACCTATATAATTAAATATGCGAAATATATTAGCAACACATAAAAGATAGAAATCACTTCAGTGTGGATTGATATTCAGAAATAAATCGCTTTTAATGCACTAAATCTTTTCGCTTCACTTTAGGCACTGTTTAAACACTGTACTTCAATGTAAATAGATAAACTCTCACAAAATGTTAAAGTTTGTCAAAGCGAGTGGAAATCTTGCCTGACAATTGAGATGTAGCTTTTGGTTTAAAGTGACATCCACGATGAGGAAAGGAGTGAAGCGATTACTGCGACATTTGACCTAAAAATTCAGAGAGGCAGCTGTTAGAAGCGGACCGATATGATGTTATCAACGTGAGTTGAGAGCATCTGATTTAGTAGGTGTTACTTAGAAGCTTCTGCATACTCAGAAAGTAGATTGTTTCAATCGTCTGACTGATCTATTATTTCAATTCTGTGGTTAGTGGATTTAATGCCTTCAGACCTTAGTCAACTATTATATATTTGTTATAATTTTTTTCCCAGTAATAACCAGACTGTAACGACTCGATTTATTTTTACGAACTTTAATTTTATGACATAGCTTGGACGGAAAGAACACCTAAGAAATTATCGTTCTAAATCATTATTATGATTCTATATCGTTTATGAGACTTTCTGCTCTACTCTAATGGGTTCTGAACTCTTATTTTGACCCTACCACTGTTGATATATTTATATTTGTTACATGCTAATTCATTTTGGTCATCCGATCTCTCTTCTGGTGTTCCGTTTGATTGCTAGCCTACCAAGGGATATTTCTTTCCATGATTTTATCGAAGTCGTAAATTTTCCAAGTAGGTATATATTCTATCGAAATCGTATACGAATGCATTAATTTCGTTTCTAATCCATGTAGATATGGAGATTTCTAAGTTTGTACTTCAGGAGTGCTAAGTTAATCGTTATTATTAGCATTTGTAAATCGCAAGATGATTCTTTCTTGTCCCTAGGCTAAAAAAAAATTATTCCACAATTGCATTTACTTGATAGCGAAAACATTTAAGTTACAACCCCCTTATATTAAAAATAGTTGATAGATCTCCTTTGCTTACTTGCTTTTTCAAATAATATTACTTAAATAACTTTTCGAAAGTGGTTGCATAAATTGATTAATCCACACCAAAGACTATTCACTAACGAATAGTGGGTAATTCACCATGAAGCAGGAGTTGCCTAACACCTTCTTTATTCCCTACATTCTGTTAAACTCATCGTTTGGAAAGTAAAAACAACTGCTTATTAAAATGTTATTTATAAAAAAGCGATATATCTTGGTTTTATTTTATCCAGGAGGTGCGTAGCTAACGCAATATCAAATATTACTTTCGCTATCTAAGCCCAGATCTTTTCGGCATGAATTACCCATATAGATCGTTATTAAATTATATGTTCTTTTTCATTCAAGCAACCTTTATTTGAGGGAAGCTTTTGATATAAAATAGAGCATTCTATTCATCTAATTTGTTGAAGGAAGTGTTTTATTAATTTGAGCTCTACAGCCGTTTTCTAACATAATGTTTCGCGTATTCAAATTTCTTTAATTTCTCGGCCTCTTTGTTTGAAATGTGCACCGTCACGTTGAAACGCTGGTGAGCATGAAAGTCACGCAGTAACAAATTTAACTCCCATGATTAGGGACAGCCTTTTTTACCATACATATTGATATAAAGAGTTATGGAATCGAGGATGATTCCAAATACTGTAGGTATATTTGACTTCAATTTCTTTATGTTTTATGAATTAAAAATAAATCAAAACAGTACTTTCGGTGATGGGTGAATATCGTTGTCGTCGTAAAGGACAAATCTGTGAGCTGCAATTAAATGGAGCAATTTACAATTCTCTCCGCCTTTGTAAAAAGTATTGGTCCAGAGATGGCTAGAAAAGGCTTGTTCTACTAATGAAAAATACTCCGTTATTCCTGTTGACCGATATTTTCTCGGCAGTTAACTAGATTCAGAATAAAAAAGTAAAAGTAAAAATCTTTCTTTGGATTTTCTGATAATGCAAATAAACCCAAATTTGGCGCATATTTAATAAACCAATTAATTAGTCGTTACAAAATTTCCCATATGCAGACAGAGCAGAATTCTGATGCAGAGGAATTTTTTGCTTCTAAATCCTTGCCTTTGAGTTCCGAGATAGAATTTTAAATCACCCCAAATTATTGAGGGAAACTTTTTTGCTGTAAATTTATAGGAAACAACATACACATAATAATAATCTTACTACTAATAATGATGATGTAGAATAGTTAGAATCTATGTAAGCTAAATGGCCAATAAGCATCGGGAATGTGGACAGCATCTGAATCATCTGCTCCCATTTTGCTGTGACTTTAAAGATATTCCTATTTTTCCAATAATGTTGTTTAATATTCTTTTAATCAAATAAAATGTTCTCAGAGGGA
The DNA here is from genome assembly GCA_963969495.1 of Ceratothoa steindachneri. Lineage (NCBI taxonomy): Eukaryota > Metazoa > Arthropoda > Malacostraca > Isopoda > Cymothoidae > Ceratothoa > Ceratothoa steindachneri. The sequence goes on from OZ018328.1 coordinate 99,224,728, forward strand.
TAAGAATATATGTTCTTAAATTAGAATGTTGTACGAATTTACACAGTTACTTAAAATATGTCTTTCACGACTTAGTTTCTAGGGTTAACATAATAATATTTTGTTGAATGCTTTGACATTCTAAACTTTTAGCAATATTTCTTCTCATTTTATTTAGCCGCCTACTTTCTCGGTGTATCCTTCCGGTCCCCACTGAATAACAAAGCCAGCGTTGGTTGCACTAACTTCCTCTCTATACACAAGGAAAACTTATAGCAGATTTGTAGCTTGAAAGCAGTGAGATTTACTAAGTAATTTTTGTAATATATTTACCAGGCTATAATTTCGAATATATTCATGGGATGAATAAAATCATTAATACCACGTAATGGGCATGTAAAAGAACAACCTCTGACCCCTGACCCCCAATTTATTGGAAAACACCCCGTAAGAGGCGCGGTGATTTGCCTTCCTGACCGCCGTGCTGATGGGACACAGCGCCACGTCTGGCCCCAGCTTATCCTCTTCTCCTTCTTTCAGACAGCCTGTGTTTCTCCCCTACTTCCTCACTTCCCCTACAGCCTCTCCCACAACTTTCTCTGGTCGGCCTCTATATTTACAGGGTAGATGCTGACTTTCTTCTCACCCAACTATCCCGGATCAGGGCTGAGGGGGGAGTGGACAATATTCCCTAACACCTGAGCTCCAGTTTGGGATGGTAGATATTTAAAAACCTGCTTCACCCCCACCCATACCTTCCTCAGATCCCTTTTCATTATCACTTCGCTATCTATTTTTTTACGCCCTGCTCAAGGTGGAGCCACCATGCCAAAGGGCAGCCAGGTCACCAGGCGGGTGGGCTGGCCTTAAATGGCGGCACCAGGCTCTGCTAGCCCCATACGCACCCCTCGCAGAGCGGGCCACTACGAGGGGTGATTAGCGTTTGCTTCCCGTTAATAAAAAGGGTCACCATGCCGAAAGATTAAATTAAAAACAAAATCCCCTTAATTTCCACCCGCCCACTGTTGGAGCTACCCTCGGGCAACTCCACTAAAAAAACGGAGGTCCCCTTCTCTGTGCTTTCACAGGGGACCCTCCAAAATTCTTTGACCGGAGAGGAGACCTACTCCTCTTCTCTGACTACGGGTGTAGGGGGACTCACCCTCACCCCCTTGTTTGGAGGTGCCCTCGGGTGCCTCTCTCTTTCCAGCCGCAGCCTCCCCTTTACTTTCCGAGGAGACTGCCAAGAAAGCCAGCAGTCAGCCCATAACTAGCCGCTCCCCAATGAATTGGCTCGGTAGGGCAAACCCCCTCAGGGGGGAAAGGAAAGACAGCGCCCATCGGTCGCTTGTTTCAAAAGACCTGCTGGCTCGAATATTAAAGCTAGCGGGGTTCAAGGCACGCCTCCCCCCCTCCTAAACGACTAGAGATACCGCTCCCAATGGGACCTGTGATGTCTTGGGGTAGACAGCCACATGGAGCCCTTCCCCCCCGAGATAGACATAGTGCTTGAGGCAAGCCAGCCTTAGACGGTAGAGCCTTCCATGGGAGCGAATCAGGGCTCGGCGACAAGCACCGAACCCGAGTCCGCCCATATGCAAGCTCCTCCTCAAACGGCTCGGGCCTACAAAGCAGTACAAGGAGGAGATGGCTCTCTTCCTCTGGCCGGAGCCCCTACGACAGTCAAGATCTTCTTCATTTTAGACCTTGCTGAGGCAGGTCCATCTGGCCTGGGGGCTTCTGCCGGCGTAGTGGAGAAGCGCGTTCATTCTCCGCCCTCCACTCCTAAGAAGAAAAGAAACAAAAAAAAAGACAGAAAAGACTCGAGGCTCCTCTCAATCTACGGAGGGTGCAGAGACGGATGGGACTGCTACTTCAGTAAGCGACTAAGCCAAGATCGGCACGTCCGGCTCCGCTTCCCTCCCGGGTGCGAGGTCCCTGACAAAGACCAAAAGTACAAATGCACAGAGCGGAGCCTCGATTACGTCGGGGCTCCTCATTCAGAGACTAACTGGCGTTTTCGAGGCCGTTGGCTTCAAACGCTTCATGGATATTCGCGCCACTGATGGCAGCATGTTGGCTAAGGGCAACATGATCCATCAGAAGAGAGCTTTAGCTAGTGTGATTGGTAGAGAGCCGAAGTCGCCCGTTTCTTGGATGGGAGCCTTTGGCGAATGCGTCGAATCCCTCCGAGGCGGCCATGATTAGTGTCCTTTGGACACTTGATGGCAAGCCTGTGAGTGTTAAGCCGCACTCTACCATGAACTTCGTGAAAGGAGTAGTTTATGCGAGGAAACTAGTGGACTACTCCATAGACGACATCACCTTATAGCGTGCCGACCATGGGGCGGTCAAGGTCGAACGTGTGATGAGAAAACAGGGAGGAGCCTCAAAACCCATCTCCCCACTCTTCATCACGTTCGGCTGTGAAAAGATCCTTGAGTTGGTGCGTGCCGATTGGTACCGCTACCGCGTGAAGCCATTCATGCCACTTTCGTTGAGGTGCTATTAGTGCCACCACTTCGTCCATACTAATCGCTCCTGTTGACATGCAAATTCGGGGTTACCCGAAATCTGTGTAAGTTGCGCCAAAGCCGGAGACGATAAGTCCAAATCGTGGTATCATGTATGGCCAAGTGTGTCAATTGCTGAGAGACGCACCACGCTTCTGCGAAGCAATGTGGTGCGTATCTCCTTGACAAAGAAATCCTGGCCTTTCAGGCTCAGGTTCGTCTATCATTTCGCGAGGCTAAGAACTTGATCCTGGCGCGCCCGGCGCTGCCCGTGATGTCCTATGTATCAATGTTGAAAGAGACACCCTCTGCTCCTGGCCCCTCCAGGCCTACGAGTATGCTCGTTTCCGCGCCTATTCGGAACCCTTCTGCGGGTTCTACCCGTCCCGGACCCTGCCATGGTAAAGCTGGCAAAACAAAGGGTTCACACCCAGCTCCGGCTAAAACCAGGGCTCCCCCCCACTTCCCCCAAACCCCGTAAACCCCTTCCCAATTCCATTCACCAGTCATCGCAACTCATTCAAAAAATTGAAGAGGCCATTTTTCCTATAATCACAGTGCACATTCACTATATCCACGCATAGTGTAACCCTCGCAAATCTCAACTTTTCCCTTAAAGTTTCGGGCGCACAAATTCAGAGCCAAACATTGCACTACGCTTTCCGTCATTTAAAAGCATTTGGGACACATATTTAACCACTTGTACCTAGATTTACTCCTTCATTCTCATTCATGTTTGTCTCACAAATGCAAACATCTGCAATCTCCATTTTAAATACATTTGCTACCGCCCCCATCTTTCGCTGATCACAAATACTCCCTACATTTCTCTTATCTTCTAGGTTTATACATTGATCTGGCTTAACTGTAATGGCTGGATAGAGTTCGAGATAGGCCCACGATTAAGCCATTGCGATAGCAGCAAAAGAATTTACGATTACGCGGCTTATCAGCCTTGCAGCCCCTTATCCTGGTATAGTCGCTTTTATGCAATACACTGGAAGACGCTATAATTATCTTCCCCTTTCCAAGTACAAAAGGAAATAAATTATTATAGCGTGGAATATTATTCGGTGGAATTACAAAAATTCGCCGCTTAAATCATTACATCAAATCCTATTACATTTCCAGCTGAATCCCTCGGGAAATTAAGTTGTGGGAAAAAAATATATGAAAAGTCCACAGAAGGTCTCGAGAGGTGGATTAAGGAAGATAGGGTAAAAAGAGCGAATTTAGAGACATCACATCAACACGTATCGTCGAGATTAATTCCAATATTGCGTCTTCCATGGCAGTTCTTCAAAGATGTGGAAAATGTAAGAGATGGAGGAGGAGAAAGCTCAAATTCCAATGAAAGATTTATTCGGACATTTTGCTGTATATCAGCTTCTTCAGGGAACTTTTGCTATAGTAAGTAAGTAAAATGAAAGTAGGTGAAGAGAGATAGGTGTAGAGAGTGTAAGAGTAGTAAAAAGCCCGTATATAAATATATGGTGAAAATAGAAGAAAGTAAGATGGGTGCAGAGATATGAAAGGTATCTGGAGATTAGGCAATCTCTTGATTAATGTTGCTTAATAGGATAGGATGTCATGTATGAGTAGGTGAAGGGTAGGTGCGATTATTGGTGAAGTGTATGTTTTGTGTTTTTTTTGTGCGTTTCTCTTTTAAGTGTCAATTGATGAGTATAGTAGTTTTTATGGTAATACTTCAGTTTAGTGGCACACGATAGGGGGCGCTGTTTCTGGGCTACAAATTTGGGCTACAATTTGGTCCTTATGACGTCAGACGTCAAAAGGCGAAGCCCCCTCATTTCGAAAGTAACTAAAAATGTTAATTTTTTGGCGAAAATAGCCTAAAATGGGCGACATTGTCGTCTTTATTATTTCGATAAACGAACAGAGCCGATCGCACGTTTATCAAAATAACAAAGACGATAGCGATGCCTAATTTAGGCTATTTCCGCCAAAAATTAAAAATATTTTAGTTACTTTGGAAATAGATTTCAGCCGAAATCTATCGGGACCAAGTTGCTTTTATGTTTCGTTGAGAACATTAATCTACAAACAATTACGATCATATACTGAGGGGCTGCGCCCCTTAGACCACCTAATTGATTGAAATATCAGGGTCATCGCAGTGCGATCGCCTTCATGAGTCGTAACTCAAAATTAGTCAAAAAAGGTGAAACATATTGGAACATGGACGAAATATGCACCTAGGAGCGGGGAACAGCGGAGGTGAGCGCGTGATGCAGATCTTCAGGTTTACCCCATCTTCACCTTTCACTATTATAATTGAGCTGCGCTTCTTTTAAATGAGACCATGATCTATAGAAAAGTCTATTAAAGTGACCGAGGAATTAACACAAGTCGTATTGAAGTCGAACAAACCGTATTTACAGGTATCTCGCTCGTTTAACTGCTCAGTTTCTGGGTTGCCAATATTTGAAATAAGGTTGAATTAAGAAGGTTGCCAGTGTGTAAAAATAATGGTTTAGTTTCACAAAAATAGTTAAACGAAACATACAAAATTTAATACATTATTAATTATAAAATAAATCAATACATTACTAAATAATATAATTAAGTAGAAGTGCAGGCATTTACTAAATAGTAAAGAATCAAGGAAAAAACAAAATAACCAAACAAATAGAACGCCGTGATTGGCTCCCTTTAAAGCTACCGAATGATGTCAAAAGGCCTAGATTGTAGCGCAAAATTGGGGCCTTATCGTGCGCCCCTAAACTGAAGTATTACCGTTTTTATATTAAAGTCATAATAGGTAGTACTTTGTGAGTTAATCATATTCATATATATATATATATATATATATATATATATATATATATATATATATATATATATAATTTAATAAATAATCTAAGGAGTTGGTGTAAAATTCTGAGTGATAGAGTGACACTGTACAATTTAAGGTAAAGAAACCTAGGGTATTCTTGGCAGGAACGACAATTTCTAGAAATATTCCATCCAAGTTTGCCTTTTGGAGTCTCTTCGATTTGCGATGAAACGAGCGAAAAATTTGGAGTACGTCATTTCCATAGCGATTGTACTCGTATATTAGGCGATGAGGCGATTTGCTGGTGAGGCGCAACTTAATTTTCAATATAAAGCCAATGACAAAAAATAATCCAATCATTTTTCTAAATCCATTTATTCAAAACAACGTTTCGAGCTTGTGCGTTCATCTTCTGGTTCCTAGGAACATATGACAATTCATTAGCAATTTAAAAATAATGAGAAATTTAGCTTCAGATTATATAAATGAATTGATTGTAATAAGTGTGGAAATTAAAGTGAATGCTTAATTCACTCTATGCAATCTAAATAAATAATACTGCAAAGTTATGATATACAAAAGGTTTTTTGGTAACTATAGTGAAGAACATACTTTAAAACTAAGTGGTAAATATTTCAGACTAACAAATATTTGAACAATATTATTGAGTATGTTGTTAGGTTGTGGTTTTTACAGAACATGAAGAGCAACTGACGAAATATCTGAATTAAGAGTAGGTTTTAAAGATTTAGTATACCAGGTGTCCCAGAAAAAATTTAACCGTAATTTGAATTAGCATAATTCCAAAACTATTGGAGATTTTGGGGTCCTACAAAAGTATTTTATTTATCAACTATTTTTCTGTGTATTCTGAAAATTTCATTAAATTTCCTTTTATCATCTTGATACACTAATGGGTTTAGTGAAGGCTATCAAAAATATGTTTGCGCAAGGAAGTAAAATAATGAAACGAAGCCTAGGAAAGCTAGGCCACCGTGCACTTCCAAGAGAAGCGTAGGGAGCCTAGGTAGCCTAGGTCACTGTGCGATTCTTCAAGCAAAGCCTAGGCCATTTTACAGTGGTTTTTTATCCACGCTGTGGTATGGTCTCGTTATTATTGCTTACTAAACAAATCAGAACGTTTCTATGTAAAAGTTTACTTCCATAGAACCATTTTAATCATGCACTTAACAAAAGATCAACATGTATTTGTAGTCACAAACTTGATTAAGACTGGCAGTATTAAACAAGTACAAGAATCATTTGAACAACGTTTACCAGGTAGGTACCCACCAAATAAACCCACAATTTGGAAAAATGTTCGCAAATACCAACATGAAGGAACATGCTTAAATTTAAATAAAGGTCGTTCGGGTCACATGAGAACCATAAGATCAACAGAAAATATCGAAAATGTTCAGATCTCACTTCTTTAAAATCCACATGTATCACTCAATAAAAAATGGGTTACAATTGTCAAAGTCATCATTTAACCGCATTATTAAACAAGACTTAAAATGGCATCCCCATAAGATGCATTCAAGACACCAGCTTCTTTAAACTGATTTTCCTCGTCGTAGACAATTTGTCGAATGGTTTCTCCATAAACCTGCTCGTTTCTTGGAAAACATTGTGATTGTTGACGAGACAGCCTTTTTCATGAATGGAAAGGTAATTAGCCATAATATTCGGCAATATGCGCCGCTGAACCACTCCCCATCTAAATCATGCAATTAAATGGCCCCCAATATCCCCTGACTTGACACCGTGCGATTATTTCTTATGGGGATATCTAGAGAATAAAGTGTATTCTACTCCACCACAAATCATCAACCAGTAAAGAGATAGTATCACACGTGAAGTCAATAGACTTACGGAAAATCAGGAGTTAATCAAAAAAGTTGTTCAATCAATGTGATCAAAGGCGCAACTGTGCTTGGAAAGAAATGGAGGAAATGTGGAAGGAAACGGTGCTTAGAAAAGTAAAAAATAAATTTATAATACCCATATTGAGACGTGTTTTTGTTAAAAATAGATTTAAATATATTTGTTGATTTTAAACTTCGAAGCTTCATTATTTTACTTCCTGGCGCAAACATAATTTTGATAGCCTCCACTAAACCCATTAATTTAATCAAATTTCCTGAATCGACAGATAAATAGTTGGTATATTCGTTTTGTTTTGCAGGACTCAAAAATCTCTAATAGGTTTTGAGTTATACTGATTCAAAGTACGGTTAACTTTTTTTTATGACACCTTGTATATTGATTCTGCGAACCTGAGTGTGGTTGGATATTTATTGCTGGCTATGATTTTAAAGTTATTTATTGTTATTGACGTTTTACAATTTATTATGTGGTCTCTTACAGGTGAATGTTCTTTTCTCGAAAGAACAGACCCTGTTCGATGGCTAATTCCCATATGCGAAGAATAACGAGCCCCCAATGATCACACAGTGCTGCCGATATATAAAGCCGAGGAACAACCTGGACAAATAAATTTGAAGACAACACCACTGCGCAAATAATCAGGTGTTCTATTCTTGACATAGAAAAAAATTTGCATCGATTTATCATTTACAAATACGAATCTACATTCAATTTGAGTCAAATATTGTTTAACAGGTAACGAGAATTTTTGTCTGCACAATTTATTTATAGTTGCCATTTCTGGAAACTTAAGGACTGTAGGTATATTTATTTTGGGTGAATAAATATTGTTTAGAAATATTCGAATCATGTTGTCAATGTATAACGACGGATAGCTACGAGTATTATTATTAAAGTACGTTTTTAATTTTAGGAATTCATCATGCATAGAGTCCTAAGTGGTGGAGAGATCATAACCACGGTATAACTTTTTGTAAATAATCATTACGATTCATGATAACGACACCATTCCCTTTGTCTGGTCTAGTTATAGTAATCCGACTGATGCGCGATAACTTCGTTAGTATCGTAAGATCTTCCTTACGGTAAATTATACATTTAAACTTCATATTCTTAACTTTGTTATAAATATCATAGGTCATGTTAGAAAATTTTAATATAAATTTATCAAAACTACCAAAACATGGAAGAGAGTGTAGATCATTGCATATCTTTTCAAAAGGCAAAAAGAAGGATGGTTTATAAGGGTTAAATAAGGGTAGTTTAAATTTGAGGCCAATTGCAAAGTAGGATTTTTTCTCATGGATTTAGATGATAGTCGGAGAAATTCCAAATGACTTTTCCCGGTTTGAAGAAATTAGGTGAAGACAAACCTAAAGAATGCAGTTTATTATCACAACTATTTTTTGTTTAAGCACAATATTCTTGGAGATCAAGTTTTAAAAAGTTGGTAGATAGGAGAGTTGCGCGTTGCTGTTACCTCGAAGATTTAGTCCGAGGGAGTAATCCTTGCCTTAGCTTAAAGTTCAAATAATAGTCTCTTGACAATTACTATTAACGGGGTGAACTTAGATCTTACTATCGAGTAAAACACGAATCGAGATTCAGCGCGCTGCATTCGAGGAGCGGGTAGAAGCAAGTACGAGGTAGACTCACGTGAATTAACGAGAATAGCGGGAGCTTGAGGGATACTGCGAGAATTGTGCAGAGTACAACCGGACGCGAATAGCGGGTACCGACGGAGTGGCGTGCAGAGGATAATGAGGGGGGAGGGTGGGTGGCAGATACTGGCGGGGCAGGTCGGGCGGCGGATACTGATGGGGCAGGGCGGGCGGCGGATACTGACTTCCAACTCTGGCGCCGGAGGATTTATAGTGAGGTTGAATAGAGTTTTTCTTCCCTCCGTTCGAAGTGGAAGGTTCCAGGGTCAGACTCTTAGGCAGACGAGAATGGCCTCGCCCCTTTTTGCGCGATTGCGGGAAGATTTCCCTGTCAGTGAGGCGAAACTTTGTTCGACTTCAGATGGGACCTTTTGAGCTTTCAAACTCCCGTAAGGGGTGCGGCGATTTGCCCTTTTGGCAGCTGTGCTGACGGAACTCAGCGACACCTCCATCTCCAGCTTAGCCTCTTCTTATTCCTTCACACACTTGTGTTTCCTCGCTTTTCATACAACCTCTCCCACAACTTTCCCTGGTTAGCCTCTAATTTCACAGGGTAGATGCTGACCTTTTTCTCAGCCAACTATCCCGGATCGGGGCTGAGGGGGGAGGGGACAATGATACCACACCCCTAAGCTCCATTTTTATATCGCGGGTTTTTAAATAACCTGCTTTATCCACACCAACATCTTCCTCACCTCCTCTTCCTTTCTATTTTCAAACACTAAACATTTTATGCCGTGTCCAAGGTGGAGCCGCCATGCTGATGGTCTGCCAGGCCACCAAGCGGGAGGGGTGGCCTTGAATGGCGGCACCTGGTTCTGCCCTCCCCGTACGCACCCCTTGCAGGACGGGCTAATGCGAGGGGTGATAAGCGATTGCTTCCCGTAAAAAAATAGGGTCACCATGCCCAATGATGATACCAAAAAAATCTCCCCTAATTTCCCCTTTTCCATCGTCAGAGCAGCCCTCGGGCAGCTCCACAGAGAAAATGGAGGTCCTTCTCCCTGTGCTTTTGCGGATGAACTTCCAAATCTTTCTAACCGCAGAGGAGGCTTACTCCTCTCCTTCGTCTACGGGTGTAGGGGACTCCCCCTCACCCCCTTCTCTGGAGGTGTTTTCAGGCACCTACCTCTTCCCAGCGGCAGTTCCCCCTTTTCTTTTAAAGAGGACTGCTAAGAAAGCCAGCTGGCAGCCCATAGCCGACCACTCCCCATTTTAGCGTATTGGTAGGGCAAACCTCCTTTGGGGGGAGAGGAAAGCCTGGCCCCATCGGTAGCTTCACTCAAAAGACCTGCTGGCGAGAATATTGAACCTTGCCGGGGACCATTCCTGTGCCTTCCCAGACTCGACTTGTGACAGCGCGCCAATGGGACCTGTGATGTCCTGGGGGTGGAGGATGGCTAACTGGAGACGTTCCCTGACATAGCAATGGTCCTTGAGGCAACCCAGCCTCAGACGGTAGGGCCTTCCATGAGAGCGAATCCGGGCTCGGCTCCAGGCACCGAACCCGAGTTCGCCCCTATGCAAGGTCCTCCTCAAACGTCTACGGTTTCCAAGGCAGTACAAAGAGGGAGGGTTCTCCTCCGACTGGTGCCCCTGCAACTGCCAGGACCTTCTTCATCTCGAAAAAGGACCTTGCTGAGGCCGGTCCATCTGGCCTAAGAGTTTCTGCAGGCGGATGGGAAAAGCGGGTTCATTCCCCGCCCTCCTTTCCTAAAAGAAAAAAAACAGAAAAAAGACTAAAAAGACTCGGGACTCATATCCATCCGCAAGGGCTGCGGAGACGGATGGATAGGTTGGCACTTTGGTAAGCTACGAAGCCAAGATCAGCACATCCGGTCACCCCCCCCCCCACCGGGTGCAGAGCCCCTGACTAAGACAAATGTGCAGGTTGCAGAGCAAGGCTTCGATTACATCGGGGCCCCTCATTCAGAGATTACCCGGTGTTTTCGAGCCCGTTGGTTTCAAACGCTTCCTTGTTATTCGCTACACTGATGGCAGCATGTTGGTAAAGGGCAACATGATCCATCAGTGGAGAACTTTAGCTAGTGTGGTTGTTAGAGAGCTGAAGTCGACCCGTTTCTCGGACGAGAGCATTTTGGCGAATGCGTCGAATCTCGCCGAGGCGGCCATGATTAGTGCCCTTCGGACACTTCATGGCACCCCGGTAAGTGTGAAGCCGTACTCTACCATGAACTTCGTGAAAGGAGTAGTTTATGCGAGGGAACTCGCTGACTGCTCCATAGAAGACCACCTTAGAGCTGGCCGACCATGGGGCCGTCAAGGTCGAACGTGTGATGAGAAAACAGAGAGGGGCCTCGAGACCCACCCCTACGCACTTCGTTACGTTAAACTGTGACAAGCTCACTGAGTTGGTGCGTGCCGGTTGGTATCGCTACTACGTGAAACCATTCGTGCCACTGCCGTGGAGGTGTTATTACTGTCATCACTTCGTCCATACGAAACCTTCATGTAGACATGCAAAGTCGGGGTCACCCGAACTCTGTTTAAATTGCTCCAAGGTCGCACAAGATAAATGCAAATCGTGTGTGGCTAAGTGTCTGAATTGCAGAAGGCCGCACCCCACTTCTTCCAAGCAATGTGGTGCATATCTCCTTGAGAAAGAAATCCTGGCTGTTCAGGCACGGATACTCTCTCATTTCGTAAGGCTAAGGAATTGGTCTTGGCGCGCTCGGCTTTGCATGGGACGTCTTACGCCTCAATGCTAAGAAAGAGACCCTCTGCTCTTCGCCCATCCAGGCCAACGAGCACGGTTGATTCCACGCTCATTCGGAGCCCTTCTGCAGGATCTACTCAACTCGGGCGCTGCCCTGGTAAAGCTGGCAGCACAAAGGGTTACCACCCAGCCCCAGCTAAAACTAGGGATTCCCCCTTGCCCCAGCGTGACCGTTTCCCATAAGGCGTAACGGCCACGCGCCTCCACCGAGTCTAACCTCCCTCATACCCTAAGCCCTTTGGGTTTAGGGCCAGGAAATTCCTTCGAGAGCTAGGTATAGCTCTCGTGCCGGTAGCGCCCCTGGTTCTGTCCAGGACGCTACCCTGAAGGGTACCGTATTTGGCTATTTGTCGCCACGCCTCTGCTTCCAAAGCTTCTACAGCGCCGAGAGTATTGCGTTCGACCTTTTTGGAGAACACCTCGTGTCACTCTGGAACAATGTCAGTCTATTCGGATGACTCCAAGCCTCAAGAGGGGGTCGTCTTCCACGCCATATCCCCTCTATTTGAGGTCAGAGGGACTCTGCCATGCACTGCCTCTGTCTTCACGGCCTAGCTGGTGGCAATACACTACTCGGTCCGGGAGATTACGCAACTTGCCCGGTTCGGAGACCGGATTGTGATCTATAGCGTCTCACAAAGAACTCTGAGTGCTCTCATGGCATTGTAATCTTCGCATCCCCTGGTTCACGATTTCCGTCCGTGACGCCACTGTTTTGTCAAGCCGGGCGGATGTCGAGATTATCTTCTGCTGGGTTCCTGGACATTTAGGAATTGCGGAGAATGAGCGCGCCGATAAGATCGGCAAAGAGTCCTTGAAGATTCTGCGACCGGACCAGCGTTTCGCTTTTCCTCACACCGACTACATGGCAAGAATAGAGGCAGCTCTTCGGGCTAATTGGCAAAGAAGATGGGAGAAGGTCGAAGCGAACGTAAAGTTGCGTACCATTGCCCCGCGACTGTTCCCATGGACCTACCCCCCAATGCAGCAAAGGCTTCATGTTGCTTTCTGTCGTCTCCGAATTGGACACACTCGCGGGACGCACCGCCATTTGATGGAGCGCTCGCCTGCGCCCTACTGTCAAGAGTGCGTTTTCCCCCAGACTGTTCGGTACATTCTTGTTGAATGTCCCAGTCTGGGCGATCTTCACGCACGTTACCTGTTCCGGTACCGGGAGCGGTGGGGTCAAGTTCGTGCACACTGACCTGTAAACATTTAGACTTTTTGGAGGAGGCCGGCTTTCTCCCCTTTATTTAAATCGTTGGAGTTTTTTTGTTGTTGTTTTTCTTATTTTAGTAGGTCGCATGTTGCGGCGCCGGGGGGAAGCGGGCCTCCTCCCCGACGCTGGAGCCTTCTTCCTGTTTATTACCTTTTTCTTTGTTTTATTTTTTTTATTTCTTGTTTTTAGCATCGTCTTTTAAAGATGCCTAATTTTAGACAATGTTGAATACGGCTAATTACGCCCAAGTAGGCAGTCGCCAGTTGAGGTCTTAAAAAAAATAAAACAGCTCTCAATCTTGTCGCAGCTTTCAGTGATGGCGGCATGTCAGGTCACCGCGGCGTCTCACGGCGTCTCATAATTTCGCACCTCCATTAGCGCAGACAAAAAGGGTCGCCCAGGTGTCTGTTGTCTCTCTCTCCATTGAAGGTCGAGGCGGCGCGGATCTTCCTCCTCTCTATCTCTCTCTCTCATCTCTGACAGATGGTTTATCTTTACTTTATCCCATGGGATTTAGCTGGGAGCAATTATTTTCAAAATCTGCTGATAAATTTAGTTTAATTCATCAAAATTTTCATAACTTTTACCCATACCGAATTTACAATGGCGGTTATCTTTTGGCAATTTTGGACACTTTTGATGTTCTCCAGTAAATGTCAAGCTTCGATTCGAGTTTTTAACAAGGTCGATAGACCTAAGTAGCGTCCTCTCAATTATTCTAACTCATGACCTTTTGACCTTCAAAACATTCAATAATTCCCGGAGTAACCTTGGGAAGACCATGGAAAGAGAATATAAAACAACGAAATGGTTTTAAATTTAGTTAGAATCAGCCGAATGGTTACGATGTTATAGCCCAAAACTCATTGAAAAGTAAAATGGTTAGCATCCGAACGACCGACAGGCTTAGGGTATGAATAGCGACGAATGCGATGCCGTTGGCGTCTCAATTATTGCAATAATATAAAAGAACATATTACGTAATTTAGCTGTGTCTGCCCCTATATTTTCTTATTTCTATGGGTTAGCCAAGACTCAAAAAGAAACTATCCCCATGCGTCCGATCATCAGCTCAGTAGGTTCTGTTGGATATAAATGATCAAAATGGTTAGTTTATTTACTAAACCATCTTTTAGGAAGCCTCTCCTCCGGTCATATTAAAAATCATTGTGATTTAATTGATAAACTCATGTCGCATACTCTTAACTTAAAATTTCAAATGATTAGCTTCGATGTTGTCCTCTTATTCACAAAAGTGCCCGTGAATGATTTGCTCATGTGGCTACAAGAAGCACTTGAACAAATTTCTTTGCCCATTCCTACACATGTTTGCATAGATTTAATCAAACTTTGCATCTTAAACTCTTCGTTTAGTTTAATGATAAATAGTATCTCCAACGTTTCGGCAGGGCTATGGGAAACCCTCTCTCCCCGTTGTTGAGTTGTTTGTATATGTAATTTTTTGAGTCTAAGTTACTAGCCCCCATCCTCCCCCAAAATGCTATTGGGTACCGTTATGTAGATGATGTATCTTGTATTTTGCCTGTTCAGTGTAACGTAAATAATTTTCTTGGTGCCCTAAATAACCTCGTTCCCTCACTTAATTTCACTCATGAATTAGAAGAAGCTGGAGAATTATCTTTTTTAGACACCATCGTACTCTGTACACCGCAAGGTTTTAAGTTCTCGGCTTTCCGGAAGCTAACTCATGTTTCGTCTTACATCCATTGTTATTCGAATCATCCGCAAAAAACTAAAAGATCAGCTTTAATTTCTTTGTATTTGCGTGCCTTTAGAGTATGTGACCCAGAATTTAGCGATGAAGAGTTAGAATCAATCAAAATCCATAGTAAAAAGTTAAATTATCCATCTTATTTTCTAAATGATTCCCTGCGTAGAACTAAGCAGCCCTTTTATGGAAATAAAATTAAATACTCATTTACGCGAAATAATATTTTAACGCTCCCTTTTAATAAACACTTGTCTCTTTTTCCGAAATTATTAAAATATTTTAATGTTAATGTTGTATTCTCTAATAATTCCACGTTAAAAAACTTAGTAATTAAAAATTCTCACCCTAATAAAATAGCCTGCATTTCTTGTCTTGGTTTTTACATAGGCCAGTCAACAAAAAGCCTACATGTGAGAATTAAACAATATAAGCACTGTTGTCGAACGGGGCAAACTTCAAATGCACTGTTTATTCATCAATCTACATTAAACCATCAAATAGATTGGCCTAATGCAAAATCCATTATTTTTGTGCCCAATTTTATTGATGGAAATTTAATGGAATCAGCCATAATCAATTTCTCCCATGACATAATTTCAATCTAAGTGAGAGTCTTTTTAAATTAGATAATTGGATCATGAATAGTATTTGTTTGCAATATAAATTTAATTTGTTTAATTGATTTGTATATTGTAGTTCTGCGGATGGGCTATTTATTTGTTCGTCAGTTGTTCTTCTGCCCCTGATGATGTAAACACAAAAGCGCTTGGGCTTATTCTGTGTATTATTTTCCTTTGGGATATTTTAAGCATATATATATATATATATATATATATATATATATATATATATATATATATATATATATATATTTCTTACTTCGAAAAAATCTGAGCTGAGGTGGGATTCGAACCGTGCACATTGAGGCAGCGAGCAACTGCTTTGATCTCAATTAAACCGCCCCTTCTGCGTAGCCAAGTGGTCTAAAGGGTGGTTTAATTTTGATCAAAGCGGTTGCTCGGTGCCTCAATGTGCACGGTTCGAATCCCACCCCAGCTCGGATATTTCCGAAGAAAAATTATTCTGTTTTCTCTTTCCTGAGGTGAAGTTGGATATAAATATATATATATATATATATATATATATATATATATATATATATATATATATATATATATATATATATATATATATATATATATATATATATATATATATATATATATATGAGGAATTAACTAAACTTGATAAAGACATATTTAATCGAGAACAGTTTCGGTGTATCACACACCCTTCCTTGTCAACTGGTAAATGAGAAGAAAATTAGGGAGAAACCCATCTGCACCTCTGAACAGATGGAACAAGATTATGTTAGATGACCCACTGCCCCGCTTGACCTAAGCCTAGGGGCGACATAATTTACTACCTGAATAGGGCTGGTCATTTTTACATTTCTGTTTATCTGCTTAAATATCAAAATATTAGAAGAAAATGGAAATTAGGAATTGAGGTGATCAAACTTTAGTCATCAATTCTTCTTTTGACATATTTTTTTTATTTAAAAAACAATTTTCTTCCTTGGAAGTCGATGGAATGATTAAAATTTCTGACATAACAAAATACTCCACTACCTTCATTGCCAACTCTGATTGTCATATTATGCTCATCAATCTCTTATCTAAATTTCATCTCGTTTCACCTACTGAAAAAATGGGTAAAGTCAAGACCATCAGGCCATACTGAAAAAACATAATCAATATACCTGAACGATATGAAGTTAGAGGGAACAATTCTGGGCAGGAGTTCTGTCTCAAAATAATCCATGAAATTACAGGCCAATATCGGTGATAAACTATTTCCCATATTTAACCCAAATTTCTGTCTATAAAACTCATTATTAACTCGAAACATTATCTGAGAGACACAATTTCACTTAATCAACAAATTTATTAACTGCGATGGGAAGATCCAAGTTGAGGTTAAGGATAACTCTTCTAAGAAGGCTGATGGCTTCATCTACTGGAACCTTAGTAAACAAAGAGTTTACGTCAAAGCTCAAAAGTTTGCCGTCTGGAAGTTGAAGATGACTAAGGCGATCTACAAAGTCTTGAGTATTCCTAATGTGTGTTGTTCAAATTCTCCCAACTGCTGGAGATAAATATTTGACGAGCCATTTTGAGAGCTTATATGTATGTGGGAGCATTAATGTTAGATATAATTGGACGCAAAGGACATCCCTCTTTATGGGTCTTGGAAATCCTATACATGTAGGGGAGTGAAGAGTTGATTGGCTTGAACTGCTTAATTAATTCTAGGTTTTTTAATATTCTCTCTAATTTGGTATTGAAATTACTTACTGTGTTACTAAGAGGGTCATTAATTAGCTTCCCATACGTGTTCACATCCTTAAGAAGTTGACTAAGCTTATTATTATAACTTGATTAGTCCAGGATGACTACTTGATAGGTTTTGTCTGATTTGGTTACAACAATACTGTTGTTTTGTTTAAGGTTTTATAAAGCTATCAGGAACCTCATAGGAAAACCACTGTTGTCCGATTTTTTCTGAATTTAGGGCACTAAACATACAACCACTAAGAAATTCACCGCTTATATTGTAGACATATTCTGATTTCGCTATGGTAACTAAATGATCAAGTGAGAACTCATCACATGTTTTAGTCGAAAAGATCAGATCATATCCCAGAGCAAATTTCTCATCCGCAGGTATTTCATATGAGGACATATTCAGAATGTTCTTAGTGAGATTTGAACCTTTAATCCACAGACTGTTCATAAAATTTGGGTCAAGTTGGCAATGAAAGTAGTGGAGTATTTTGTCATGTGAGAGATTTTAATCATTCCATCGATTCCCAAGAAGGTAAATTGGTTTTAAATAAAAAAAAAATATATATATATATAAATCGTAACATTGTATTTTTAGTAATTTTTTTAATTTTAACACATAAAATTAAATTTCAAACACCCCATATGCATATTTTGTAATCTAGCAAATTAGTACGTTTATACCATTTACCACATTTACTACTTTTAGCAGATTTAGTACACTTAGTACTTTTATTATATTTTGTACTTTTATCAGATGTAGTATTTTCAGCACATTTAGTAATTTTAGTACATTTCGTACATTTAGTATTTTAGTACATTTTGTACTTTCAGGAAATTTGGTATTTTTAGGACATTTACTACATTGATTAATTTTATTAAATTTTGTATTTTTAGTAAATTTTTTACTTTTACGAAGTTTATTATATTTAGTATTTTAGTACATTTAATAATTTAAGTAGATTTATTAATTTGGATGCAATTGGTACTTTAGTATTTTTTGTAATTTAGCACAGTTAGTTCTTCAGTATATTTATTACTTTTAGTATATTTAGTACTTTTATTACATTTAACAAGTTTAGTACTTTTAGCACATTAGAACTTTTAATATTTTTAGTAAATTTTGTACTTTTATTAAATTTTGTATTTCCAGCATGACGTCATAGCGTAACTGTCGAACGGACAGACGCGACAAAAGCATATTATTATATATATTTTAGCATATACTCAAACAACCATTATCCATCATAAGAGAAGAGTAACGTGAGAATGATGACATCATAGTTTAACAGTTGAGCAGACGGATGCGACATATTTTATTATTAGATTCAAGCATAAACTTAAAACACTCATTATAATCCATGATAGGAGAAGAGCGACCTGGGATTGATGCATCCATAGCCTAACAGTCAAACTGACGGATGTGACATAAGCATATTATTATATAGATTTTAGCATATACTTAAACACCATAAGAGAAGAGCGACCTGGGAGTAATGACGCCATAGCCTAACCGTCGGATTTTTTTTTTTTAAGGGGCTATCTGGCGACTGCCCACTTAGGCATAAGTCGCCGTAAACAAACAGCCTAGTTCTAGGCTACTTTAAAAAATTTAAACAAGAAACAACAATAAAAAGAAATAACAATAACAATAACAAAACAATAACAAAAACAAGAACTAAACCTAGTTAAATGAAAGGGAGAAGGCCGGCCTCCACCAAATAGTCAAAAGTCCACCAGTCAATGTGCACGCACTCGTCCCGAGTACAAGGGACAGGCAGGAGCGACTCCGCCCATCCAGGTACCAGGACAGGTGTCGTGCGCAAAGATCACCCAGACTGGGACATTCAACAAGAATGTGCCGAACAGTCTGGGGGAAAACGCAGTCGTTGCAATAGGGTGCAGGCGAGCGCTCCATCAAATAGCGATGCGTCATACGAGTGTGTCCGATTCGGAGACGACATGAAGCAACCTAAAGCCGCCGCGGCATTGCGGATAGGTTCATGGGAACAGTCGCGGCGCAAAGGCACGCAACTTTAAGTTCCCTCCGACCATCTCCCATCTTCTTTGCCAAGCAGTCCGTAGAGCTGGCCGTATTCCTGCATTGTAGTCGGTGTGAGGAAGAGCGAAACGCTGGTCCGGTCGCAGAGTCCTCGCGGACTCTTTGGCACCCACATCTGCGCGCTCATTCCCCGCAATTCCTACATGACCAGGAAACCAGCAAAAGATAATCTCGACATTTGCCCGGCTCGCCAAAACCGTGGCGTCACGGATATCGCGAACCAGGGGATGCGGAGATTCCAATGCCTTGAGAGCACTCAGGGCGCTTTGTGAGTCGCTATAGATCACAATCGAGTCTCCGAACCAGGCACGTCGCGTAATCTCCCGTACCGAGTTGTGTATTGCCACCAGCTCGGCCGTGAAGACAGACGCAGCGCCAGGTAGAGCCCCGCTGACTTCAAGCAGAGGGGATACGGCGTGGAAGCCGACCCCCTCTTGAGACTTGGAGCCATCTGTATACACTGGCACGATTCCAGCGTGAAACGATGTGTGCTCCAAAGAGGTCAAACGTAATACTCCTGGCGCAGTGCAAGCTTTGGGAGCAGAGGCGTGGCGACAAATAGCCAAATGTGGTGTTCTACAGGGTGGCGTCCTGGGCAGAACCAGTGGCGCCACCGGCCCGAGAGCTATATCTACCTCTCGAAGGAGTTTCCTGGCCCTAAACCCGAAGGGCTTAGGGTATGACTGGCGTCTCTCAGTGGCATAGACACCATCGAGATCAGCTGCGGATGCAGTGAGAGCTGTTGCTGACTGAGGGAGGCACTGGGTTCGCGCGTACAGGCGAGTGATGCACTGCACGCAGCGCAGAGCGAGTGGTATCTCCCCAGCATCGACCAACAGGCTCTCAATGGGGCACGTGCGGAAGGCACCGGTCGCAAGGCGAAGGCAATAAACGCTAAGCTGTATGTGCATAAAACTCGCATCTTTAGTCGAGCTTCGAGCAAACAAAGGATCGATAAAAAAGTAGGGCAGTAGCCCTATCAGCGCCCCAAGCGCTGAACGTCACGGAACGGAGAATGTCAAGACGCGGGTACAAGAGACCCTAAGGCTGCGAATATGAGCCTCCCGGGTAAGGCTTCGGTCGAATACAAGACCAAGGAAACGGTGCGACTCAACCACATCCAGGCGCACCCCAGTAAGAAACAAATCTGGGTCGGGGTAAAGCCGTGGATGGCGGCAGAAGTGCACCACCTTAGTCTTGGCCAAAAAAAACCCGAAACCTGTGCATTTGGGCATAGCAAGAGACGTGGTTCAATGCCTGTTGGAGTCGACGCTCCAGAGTTGGCCTCTGGGCCGCGCCAAAAGAGATCAAAAGGTCGTCCACGTAGAGCGTAGTGAGAACACCTCCTGGCAGCACCTAGGCGATGCCGTTGATGCTTAGGGAAAAGAGTTTGACACTGAGGACACTTCCCTGCGGGACACCCCCTCCCTGCTCCTTTGGGCCGGAGAGGGCTCCCCCAACCTGTACGCGGAATCGACGATCTCGCAAAAATTCAGATATAAACATTGGGAGGCGTCCTCTCGCCCCTATCGTGTGGAGAGTCTCCATGATACCGTTTCTCCATGCGGTATCACAGGCCTTGTCCAGATCGAAAAACACCGGCATTTTCCAGTCGGAGCAGAGCATCCGACGCGGAGTGGAACTTGCGGAAGACGCAATGTGCAGAAGACACATAGCCTTCGCTGTCCAGGAAAAAGGCTAATTAAACATTTACCAATTTCTCCATCTACTTGCACACGCAAGAGGTTTGCGAAAGGCGAGCACAGTAGCGATTCGCTAGGAGAAGACCTTCCACCAAGATTCTGTTGAACGAATCTAACAGAAAGGCCATGCCTTGCTCACCCAGGTGTCAAAGCATGGCGTAAGGGACATCATCCAGACCATGGGCGGTGTCCGCGCATGAAGCGACAGCGGAACGCAATTCACTCACAGTAAACTTGTCGTTGAAGGGTTCTCTGCCTCTGGAGGTAAAGTCCAGCAGCCGGCCTTCCCGACATCATGACGTGCATTGAATGCTGGCGGAGCAGTATCACGGCTAGAGAATGCGGAAAAAGCGATCGCTAAGGATTCAGCCACGGACGCGGGGTCCGAGATTGCGGTCCCATTCTCCTGGAGAACGGGAGGGTGGTCCTGAGAAAACTTGCCTCGAATCCTTTTAACTCGCTTCCCCCCTAAGTTAAAGGGGTCTTCCCGTTAAGTGAAGACACGTATGCCCGCCAATAAGAGCGGAGGGCGTGCTCCAAAATATACCGGAACCTAGCCCTAGCCCGACGAAATTCAGTGATAGTGAAATCGTTCGGG
Organism: Ceratothoa steindachneri; assembly: GCA_963969495.1. Lineage (NCBI taxonomy): Eukaryota > Metazoa > Arthropoda > Malacostraca > Isopoda > Cymothoidae > Ceratothoa > Ceratothoa steindachneri. The sequence goes on from OZ018328.1 coordinate 99,245,964, forward strand.
CGGCGCTTATAGCGCATGTAGGGATAATGCCTCTGTTTGAGGGCCGTCTCATACTCGGCCGACCACCATGGGTGTGGTCGGCGTGCAAAACGGCCAGACGTCCTAGGAATAGTAGTCAGGCCCACGGTGATGAGGTTGCCGGAGAAGAACTCAACGGCCTCATCTACCGACCTAAACTTCTCGACTGAGATAGAGAATTCAGTCATTTCCTGAAATGCAGAACACCGCGCCTGCGACAAACACCCCTGAGGTGGTCTTTCAGGCGGCAGTTGCCCTGAAAATGATATTTGAATGGAAAAGTGATCACTACCATGGAGGTCATCGACCACCCCCCAATCAAAATCAGGCTGTACATCCGAAGAGCACAAAGATAGGTCAAGGAAAGAAAATGAAGCGGTTCTCGGACAGTGGAGCGTAAACTCATCCACGTTTACAACACCCATCTCGAGCTCTTCGATCAGATCGGCAAGGACTTGTCCCCTGGGATTTATGGAGTAATCTTCCAAGAGAGTATGCCTGCCGTTTAGATCTCCATTTAAGAGATAGGGCCTCGGCAACCGTGCCACGACGTGGCGGAAGTCCCCCGCGTTGAAGTCAGCTGACGGTGGAATGTACGCAGAAATGATAGTATACCTCCTATCCAGGTGCAGCTGCACAGCCACTGCCTGAAAGGAGGTATCTAAAGAGAAAGGAAGAATGGAGACATCATGCCGGGTGTAAACCGCGCATCCCCCCAGCCCGGCCATTCCGCATTGGTGGGGTCGCAAGACCCTTATATCCCGGGAGGGCAGGCAGGGGGCCCGCGCATAGCATGGTCCCCTGCAAAAAGATAGCTAACGGGGAACGGGACGAGACGAGCCTCCGCAGCTCCTCCCAGTTTGCCCGGAGTCCACGGCAATTCCATTCAAGGAATATGCCCTCCAGGCCTAGCTCGGAGGAGACGCGAGGACCCTCCTCGAACTAAAAACTCTCACGGGAATGGCCGTACGCTTCCCGGGGCAAAACCCCGGGCGCTTTTGGCCGGACAAAGCGCTGAAGGCGCTGTCGCCATCGAGGACTTATTGGGGGAGGTTGGGCTCGCTATGCGAGTCTTTTCCCCCCTCCGCCTCGAAACCTTAGGCGGGTGCTGCGGCTTCGGTGGCGGGGGGCCCTCTTTTCCTAGGAACCACCGTTTCCGAGCCACTCGCTCCACCTCGTGGCGTAGGCGAAGGAGCCGAAGCTGCTTTGTTGCTGTCCTCCTTTCAGGGGACAGCTTTAGGAACCCCCGAAGATGGCTTAGCGACCATCTTCAGGGGTGTTTCCTCCTCTGAGTTTAACGACTCGGTAAAGGCACGTGGCCGTTTCGCCTTAGGGGAAACGCTCACGCTGGGGGAAGAGGGGGGAAGAGGCATATGACGTCCCAGGCAGAGCCAGGCGCGCCAAGACCAAGTCCTTAGCCTCGCGAAATGAGAGTTGATCCTGGGCCTGAAAGGCCAGGATTTTTTTCTCAAGGATATATGCACCACATTGCTTCGAAAAAGCAGGGTGCGGCTCTCCGCAATTGACACACTTGGCCACACACGATTTGGACTTATCGTGTGCTACCTTGGAGCAATTTACACATACTTCGGGTGACCCTGAATTTGCACGTCTACATGAGCGATTCGTATGGCCGAAGCGGTGACAGTAATAACACCGCCGTGGCAGTGGCACGAATGCCTTCACGCGGAAGCGGTACTAACCGGCACGCACCGACTCAGGGAGCTTGTCACAGTCGAACGTGACAAAGAGTGTAGGGGTGGGTCTCGAAGTCCCTCCCTGTTTTCTCATCACACGTTCGACCTTGACCACCCATGGTCGACCAGCTCTAGGGTGATGTCCTCAATGGAGTAGTCAACGAGTTCCTTTGCATAAACTACTCCTTTCACAAAGTATATGGTAGAGTGCGGCGTCACACTTACCGGGGTGCCATGAAGTGTCCGAAGAGCACTTATCTTGGCCGCCTCGGCGGGATTCCCTGCATTTGCCAGAAGTCTCAGGTTCAAGAAACGGGTCACCTTCGGCTCTCTACTTATTGCACTAGCTAATCCTTGTCTCTGATGGATCATGTTGCCCTTGGACAACATGGTGCCATCAGTGGAGCGAATAACGAGGAAGCGCTTGAAGCCAGTGGGCTCGAAAACGCCAGGTAACCTCTGAATGGGGGGCCCTGATGTCATCGTATCTCCCCCCTGTGCACTCTTGGTCTTAGTCTTAGTCAGGGGCTCCGCACACGGGGAGGGGGTTGGAGTAGAGGGGCCGGATGTGCCGATCTTGGCTTGGTTGCCTACCAAAGTGGCAGCAGACCTATCCGTCCCCGCAACCTCCGCAGATGGAGAGGAGCCCCGAGTCTTCTTTGTCTTTTTAGTCTTTTTCTTTTTTGGAGAGGAGGGCGTGGAATGAACCCGCTTATCACCTCCGCCGGCAGAAGCCCCCATGCTAGATGGGCCGGCCTCAGCGAGGTCCCTCTCCGAAATGGAGAAGGTCCTGGTAGTCGTAGGGGCACCTGTCGGAGGAGATCTCTCCCCTCCTTGTACTGCCTCGGAGCCCTCAGCCGTTTGAGGAGGACCTTGCATAGGGGCGGATTCGGGTTTGGTGCTTGGCGCCGAGCCCAGATTCCCCTCCATGAAAGGCCCAACCGTCTGAGGCTGAGTCTCCTCAAGAACCATGTTTATCACAGGAGGGGCCTCCAGTTGGCCATCTCCTCCCAGGACATCGCAGGTCCCCTTGGCAGCGTCAAGAGTCTTTTGTGGGGAGGCATAGGCCTTAACCCCGGCAAGGTTTAATATCCTTGCTAGCAGGTCTTTTGAGGGAAGCGACTGAAGGGGCCTGGCTTTCCTCTCCCCCCTAAGGGGGTTTGCCCTACCAAGCCGCTCCGATGGGGAGCGGCTAGCTAAGGGCTGCCTGCTGGCTTTCTTGGCAGTCCCCTTGGAAAGAAAAGAGGGAACTGCTGCTGGATAAACGGAGGTTCCCGAAAGCACCTCCAGAGAAGGCGGTAAGGGGGAGTCCACTGCACCCGTAGGCAAAGGAGAGGAGTAAGCCTGCTCTCGGTTTAGAGAAATATGGAGGGTTTCCTGCGCAAGCACAGGGGAGGACCTCCATTTTTTTCCTGGAGCTGCCAGAGGGCGGTTCCGTCACTGTTTCAGGGGGAGTTCAAGGGGTTTAGAGTTTTATAAATTCATCCATAAGCATGGTGACCCTATATGTGCCACGGGACGCAATAGTTCATCCCCTCTTGCAGTTGCCCGCACTGCAAGAGGTGCTTACAGGCCTGGCAGAGCCAGGCGCCGCCATTTTGGACCACCTCTCCCGCCTGGTGGCCTGGCAGTCCATCGGCATGGCGGCTCCACCTTGAACGCGGTGTAAAAGGATAGATTGTGAAGAGGAGAGGAAAAGGGATGTGAGGAAGGTATGGGTGGGGATGAAGCAGGTTGTTAAAAAAACCCATCCTAAACCGAAGCTCCGGAAGTTAGAGAACGTTGTCCCTTTCCCACTTAGCCCCAATCAGAGACGGTTGGCTTGAAAAGAAGGTCAGCATCTACCCTGTGAAATTAGAGGCTGACCAGAGAAAGTTGTGGGAGAGGTTGTATGAAAAGCGAGGAATCAAGTGTTTTGAAGTAAGGAGAAGAGGCTAAGCTGGGGTCGGACAGGGTGCTGAGTCCCGTCAGCAAGGCGGCCAGGATGGAAAATCGCCGCTGCCCTTACGGGGCTCACCGTCGGACAGACGTATGTTACATAAACATATTATTATATATATTTTAGCATATACTCAAAGATCACAAAAGAAGAGCGATCAGGGAGTGATGACATTATAGCCTAACGGTTAAACGGACGGATGTGACATGAACATATTATAATATAGATTTTAACGTATACCCATACACCATAAGAGGACAAGGATCAGGGAGTGATGACGTCATAACCTAAGTCTAAAACTGCCAGATGTGAAATAAGCATATTATTATTATTATATAGATGTTAGCATATACTCAAACACGATAAGAGAAGAGCGACCAGGGAATGATGAATTCATAGCCTAAGGGTCGAACGGACAGATAGGCATAAGCATATTATTATATAGATTTTAGCATATCCTCAAACATCATAAATGAAGAGCGATCTAGGAGTGATGACACCAGTACCTAACGGTCAAACTTAGAGATGTGACATAAGCATATTTTTATATAGATTTTAGCATATAGTCAAACACCATAAAGCGAGAAGCGACCTGTGATTGATGACGCTATAGCCTAACGGTCGAAGGAAGGGATGTGACATAAGCATATTATTATATAAATTTTAGCATATAGTCAAAGAGCATAAGAGAAGAGCGACCAGGGAGTGATAACATCAAAGCCTAGCGGTCGAACTGACGGATGTGACATTAGTATATTATTATATAGATTTTGCCATATACTCAAACACCTTAAGAAAAGAGCGACCTAAAAATGATGACGTCATAACACAACGGTCAAACTCCCGGATGTGACATAAGTATATTATTATTATATAAATTTTAGCATTTACTCAAACACCCTAGGAGAAGAGCGACCAGAGATTGATTAATTCATAGCCTAACGGTCGAAGGTATGGATGTGCATAAGCATATTATTATATAGATTTTAGCATATACTCAAACATCATAAAAGAAGAGCGACCTTGCAGTGACCACGCCAGAGCCTAACGGTCGAACGGAGCGATGTGACATAAGCATATTATTATATAGATTTTAGTATATACTCAAAGATCATAAGTGAAGAGCGACCAGGGAGAGATGACATCATAGCCCAGCGTTCGAACTAACGGATGTGACATAAGCATATTATTTTATAGATTTTAGCATATACTTAAACACCATAAGAGAAGAGTGATCTGGGATTGATGAAGCCATAGCATAACGGTCGAAACGACGGATGTGACATAAGCAAATTATTATATAGATTTTGCATATACTCAAACACCATAGGAGAAGAGCGATCAGGAAGTGATTCCGTCATAGCCTAACGGTCTAACGGATGGATGTGAGATATGCATATTATTATATACATTTTAGCATATAATTAAACACCATAAGTGAAGAGCGCCTAGGGAGTGATGAAGTCATAGCCTAAAGGAATGACAGACAGATGTGACATAAGCATATTATTATATAGATTTTAGCATATACTCAAACACCATGAAGAGAGGCAGCGACATAGGAATAATGACGTCATAGCCTAACGATCTGAAAGATGGATGTGACATGAGCATATTATTATATAGATTTTAGCATATACCCTTACTCCATAAGTAAAGAGAGATCAGGGAGTGATGCCGTCATAGCCTAACGGTCGAATGGAGGATGTGACATTACGATATTATTATATAGTTTTAGCATATGCTCAAACACCATAAAGAGAAGAACGACCAGGGAGTGATAACATCATAGCCTACCGGTTGAACTGAAGGTTGTGACATAAGAATATTATTATATAGATTTTAGCATATACCAATACACCATAAGTGAAGAGCAATTAAGGAGTTATGACGTCATAGCCTAACGGTCTGAAGGACAGGTGTGACATAAGCATATTATTATATAGATTTTAGCATTCACTCAAACACTATAAGCGAATAGCGACCAGGCTGTGATGACATCCTAGCCTAGCGTTTAAACTGACGTATGTGATTTAAGCATATTATTATATAGATTTTAGCATATACTCAAACTTCATAACAGAAGAGCAACCTGGGAGTGATGACGCCATAGCCTAACCGTCTGACGGACGGATGTGACAAAAGCATATTATTATATAGATTTTAGCATATACTCAAAGACTACAAGAGAAGACCAACTAGGGAGTGAGGACATCATAGCCTAGTGGTCCAACTGACGGAAGTGACATTAGCATATTAATATACAGATTTTAGCATATGCTCAAACACCATTTAACAAGAGCGACCAGGAAGTGATAACATCATAGCTTAGCTGTTGAACTGACGGATGTGACATAAGCGTATTATTATATAGATTCTAGCATATACTCAAACACCATAAATAGTAGAGCGCCTTGGGATTAATGATGCTAGGCCTAAGAGTCGAACGAACTGATGACGCATAAGCATATTATTATATATATTTTAGCATATACCCTTACTTCATAAGTGAAGAGCGATCAGAGAGTGATGCCTTCATATCCTAATGATGTAATGGAGGATGTCACATAAGCATATTATTATATAGATTTTAGTGTAAACTCAAACACCATAATAGAAGAGTGACCATGGAGTGATGACATCATAGCCTAGCGGTCGAACTGACGGATGTGACATAAGCATATTAATTTATAGATTTAGCATATACTCAAACACCATAAAAAGAAGAACGACCAGGTAGTGATAACATCATAGCCTAGAGGTTCTACTGACGGATGTGACATAATATTATTATTATTATATAGATTTTAGTATATACTCAAAAACTATATGTGAAGATCAATCAGGGAGTGATAAGGTCATAGCCTAACTGTTTGATAGACGGATGTTACATAAGCATATTATTATATAGATTTAGGCATATACTCAAACACCATAAAGAGAAGAGTGACCTGGGATAAATGATGCTATAGTCTAACAGTCGAAAGGACAGATGTTACATAAGCATATTATTATATATATTTAAGCATATACTCAAACACCATAAGAGAAGAGCGACCTGGGATTAATGACGCTATAGCCTTAGAGGGTAACTGACGGATGTAAGATAAGCATATTATTATATAGATTTTAGCATATACTCAAACACCATAAAAAGAAGAGCGACCTGGGATTGATGACGCCATAGCCTAACGGTCGAACTGCCGGATGTGCTATAATCATATTATTATATAGATTTTAGCTTATACTCAAACCCCATAAGGGAAAATCAACTAGGAAGTGATGACATAATAGCCTAGCGGTCAAACTGACGGATGTGACATAAGCATATTATTATATAGATTTTAGCTTATACTCAAACACCATAAGGGATAATCAACTACGAAGTGATGACATAATAGCCTAGCGTCGAACTGACGGATGTGACCAAGGCATATTATTATATAGATTTTAGCTGATACTAAAACACCATAAGGGAAAATCAACTAGGAAGTGATGACATAATAGCCTAGCGGTCGAATTGACGGATGTGACATAAGCATATTATTATATAGATTTTAGCATATACTCAAACACCATAAGAGAAGAGCGACATGGAATTAATGACGCAATAGCCCCACGGTCGAACTGACAGAAATGAAATAAGCATATTATTCTATAGATTTTAGCATATACTCAAACACCTTAAGAAAAGAACGACCAGGTAGTTATGACGTCATAGTCTAACGGTCGAACAGACGGATGCGACATAAGCATATTATTATATAGACTTGCGAACCCTTGGAAATTCCACGGAATATATATTTAACGATGAAACTATTTAAAAAATATAAATCGTACATTTAGTACATTTAGTACTCTTAGCAAATTTTGTAATTTAATACATAAAATTAAATATCAAACACCACATTTCCATATTTTGTACTTTACATTATTCATTACATTTATTACGTTTATGCCATTTCCTACATTTACTACTTTTGGTAATTTTATATTTAGCATATTTAGTAATTTTAGTACATTTACTATTTTAGTACATATTGTACTTCTAGTAAATTTTGTATTCTTAGCACATTTAGTACTTTGAATATTTTTTAAAATTTTAATACATTTAGTTCATTTAATACTTTTCGTACATTTCGTACCTTTTGTTTTCTTAACATGACGTCATAGCGTAACGCTCGACTGACGCATTCTAAATAAGCATATTAATATATATATATATATATATATATATATATATATATATATATATATATATATATATATATATATATATATATATATATATATATATATATATATACCAGTGCTTAGTAACCTAAAGAACTATTAATAAACATGGTTTATAGGATTTTATTAGTCCAAGACCCCGAAGTTGAATGTGTAATATAATGTTATTGTTAAAATCTTTCTCTATTCGTCCTTTTGAAAACAGTAATGTAATGCTCAAAGGTAAAAATAAACCTAAAATTATTATACCTACCAACTTTTAATTGCGCATTTTAACTCAGGCAGTTGATTTAATTTGTTCGTTAGTTTTTTATTTATTCCCGACCGCCGGTTACCTGTGCTCTTATTTCATTTATTGTTGTTTTTTTTACGAATCGTGTTAGACATATTTGTGGTCGTCATTCTCGGTAGTTAGCAGGTCTTAATTGCTATTGCTTCTCAGTTTGGGGCGCGACTTTCCTGCGCAATTTGCCTCTTCTCCTTGCTCGTACGGAGAGTGTCTAGGATACTGGGGAAGAGTCTGCGGCGTAACCCTCATCTGTAGCCCTGATGTGGATTTTAAGTTCTTCTTTCATCTCGTTCTTGAATTTTTTGCTATTTTTTTTTCGCTCTTTCATTTGCGTTAAATTAGGAGCGCTGATCTCAGCGGTGGCATGGGGTGCCGAGCTTCTGCAGCCTTTCCGTCTACGTCTTCCTGTTATCATGTGGAGTTATTTATTCTGCATTCGTTGAAATTTCACCATGTTACTTCTGGACAACGCGAACAGAGTGGTAACTGGGTATAAGAGATTGAACTGAACATTTGTATAAAACTCTTTTTGTTATCCATCTTCAGTCCTCTGAAAAGGAAGACGGCTTTGAGCATACCTTTGCCTTAGTAACTTTTTCTGCTATGTGCTCGGAGCAGCCAGATGGAGAGAACTCGAAGAGGGGTATCCTCTCTTCACTTGTGTAACAGTATCTCTTTTCTTCTGTCCAAATAAAGTCATTTAAATTTTTTATTTTTTTTTAATCGTAGATGTTAACGATTTCTGGAGCCATCATTCTTGCTTTGTCGATTGGATTCCTCCAAGTATCCGAAATTATTTGTGTCACATCATCAGCGAATGAGGATTGAGGTTGTATTCGTATACAGAGGGGTGGAAGTCATGTGTGCGCTGTAAATTGTGTACAGCGTGTGGGGAGAGTGTGTGCAGCCAGCTGAAATATGAGTCCTTAACAACACCCTGCGCTAGCGCGTTAAGGCCCAATGCAAATACTTGAATTGCATTCTGAGTTGCTATACTTTCTCGAATGCATTGGACACATCACGACCAACTACGTTAACGCTTGATCCTCTAGATATTTCTTTGCAATTTATTCTTGGATAGGCGCAATTTATACCCTTGGGATGGTAATTTCCTCTTTATACCTTATGGGCTGACTCTCACCTGGAATACTCTATGATTTACGTGTGAATTCCCCCCATATTTAGGGCCCGCAAATATTAATGGTGTGACTCAAGGAGAGGCATTGGTAAAAGAAATAAACGTCTTGGGGAAGTCTAATGTGGTCAAACAATTTTTTTGGCCTAGAAAGCACTTGTTTCGTCTCTATACGAAATGAATGCAGCCTCTGTCAGACTTCACCTAATGGCATCTATGTCGGCGGCCACCACCTTTGACGCACACCAATAGATATGTTGGTCTGTATCCCTTAGATGCATTGTGAGGGTATTGGAAAATCTCTCCGCAAGGAGCTCGAGTTCGTGCTCCATAATTCTGTTCTCCATGCCCTTGTAGGCCTTACCGTATTAGGGTGTTTTAGATGCCATGCAATGGATCACACCCATTAACTTTTCCAGGCGTCGTAGTTCATAAGGGAAGATAGCGACAGGTGAGATTTTTTCTCACTCATTTCCCAAGTTTAATCTCCATATAAACACACGCACACACCCACTATGGGTAACTAAACCAGCATACGCCTACAAAACACACTACCACGCGCAGAGACATTGAAACTCTCAAAGATTCGACATCACTATCACAACACAATATACGCCCACACCACTACATGCACTTTATTGGACAGGTCATCAAACCAACTCATGTTAGGGTATATATATATATATATATATATATATATATATATATATATATATATATTTATATTTATATAGCACAAGAGAAAGAGAAATTTGACGCGAATGAGCAATGAGAGAAGAAACTAGAGTTTGTTAAAGGTAAGAGAAAGGGACATTAGAAGAACACTAGAATCAAAGAGAACAAATGGCGGCACAATGAAGGCAATCCTTACTGTGAACCCAGAAATAACGCCAAGGAAAAAAGTTTGAAATTTATGGCCGGGACTAGAACCCGTGTCTGTTGATTGCTTGTCAGATGCTCTACCGTTAACCTACCAGGCACAGTGACTCTACTTCGTGCCTAGCGTTACTCTATCAAACCCAGTATCTACCTAAGCTAGGAACCTGCAAATGATTTTTATACCATATCTTCTTACCCGCTCATAATTTTAAGGCTCATTTGTATGGAGCGTATTATATAATAGGTAGGCTTATGGTACCAAAATTGCAGGATTAATAGGTGTAGAAGCATGGAACTCAATACGCCGTTATCACACAGAATTTAACTGGTCAAGACAGATTAACGCAGCTGTGTTTAACTTGACATGTTTTAACTTAGTCTTCCCACAAGTTTGATAACGCTGTCTCGCTCCAAGAGGGCAGCTGTGTCCATCTTCCCCTCTTGGGGTAGAAGGAAATCGCTCTCATTTCCTGTTCACCTCATCGATGCCTAAGATTATCAAGGTTCATGTTTTCTTAAGCCGCGTCTGATATACCTTTGAAATCTATCTTAATTCCCTTTGTCTCGTCGATGCCCAAGATTATCAAGTTTCATGTTTGCATAAGCCGACTCCTATATCCCCTTTGGAGGCCATCGTGCGCGAAGCTCTCCCCCGACCATGGCGGTGACTCCTATTTAAGGTGATTTCTGCAAATCCGCAGCATATAGAGAGAACCTGAGCTTCTTGCCGTCCAGACCTTAGTATCTGTGACCCGTGAAGTGATCCCCTTGCTCTTGTGATCTCGTAAGCAGATCGCCTTTGTGTAATCCACCCTGATCAGAGGAAGATTACGGAAACCGGTTTATACCCCGGAAAATAGTCTTGGGTTTCTCTCGTCTCATTACATTGATTGAGACCTTCTGCTGTCCGCAGTCAAACTGGATTTCCTGATTACTACTCCCTGGAGCCGAGGTAATCAAACCATATATATAGTCGTGCAAGAGAGATATAATTTATTTATTATTATTATTATTATTTTAGAAAAGGAGAAGTTTGATTCAGTCAAGACATTAAGATCAATTCGTTTTTATTTTATAGTTAAGGAATCCCCTTTAATTCTCCTAAGTCTTGTCGCTCCAGAATTCAATACTTTGTGTTGACTAATAAAAACCTGTTTGTTGACCGAAAAGTACTGCTTGACGTGCCGCTTGCCGTTTTAATAGTCCCTTATTAGAAGAGAGCAAAGGGCGGCACAATGAAGGCAATCATTACTAAGGAGACAGAAAAAAGTCCAGGGGAATAAGTTTGAAATTACTGGCCGGGACTCGAACACGGGTCTGCTGATTACCGTTAAGCTACCAAACACAGTGACCTTACTTCGCCCAAAGCGTTACCCTATCTAACCAAGTATCTCCCAAAGCTAGGAACCTGACAACGGATTTTGATACCCTATCTTCTTACCCGCTCACAATTTAAAGGCTCATTATCCATGACTGACCGCACACGATAAGTCCAAATCGTGTGTGGCCAAGTGTCTCAATTGCGGAGAGCCGCACCCAGCTACTTTGAAGCAATGTGGCGCATAGCTCCTTGAGAAGAAAATCGTGGCCATTCAGGAACAAGATCGTCTCTCATTCATAAAAGCAAAGGAATTGATCCTGGCGCGCCCGGCTCTGCCTGGGATGTCTTATGCCTCAAAGTTAAGAAAGACACCCTCTGCTCCTGGCGCCTCCAGGCCTATGAGCACGGTCGTTTCCGCGCCCATTTGGAACACTTCTGCAGGTTTTACCCGCTCCGGGTGCTCCTCTGGTAGACCTGGCACCATTAAGGGTTCACACTCAGCTCCGGCTAAAACCAGGATTCCCACTCCTTCCTGCAGCATGACCGTTTCTCGCAAGGCAAAACGGCCGCGTGCCTCCACCAAGTCGTTAGACTCACAGGTGGCAACACCCTTGAAGTTGGTCATTATGCCAGCTTTCGGGGTTCCTAAAGCTTCTTTCCAAAAGGAGAACAGCGCTAAAAGAGCGTCGACTCCTTCGCCCAGACTCTTTGGTAAGTTGGGTGGCTCGGAGACGGGGGATCCTCCAAAAGAGGAATATACGCCTCCTAGGCTGCCCCTCTTGCCTAAGGTTTCGAGGCGGAGGGAGAAAAGGACTCGCATGACAAGCCCAACCTCCTTCGATAAGTACTCGAAGGCCTGACCGCGTTTAGTGCATTGTTCGGCCAACAGCGACGGAGTTCTGCATCCGGGAAGCGTACGGACATATCCGTAAAGGTCTTCTCTTCAAAGAGGATGTCCGCATCTCCTCCGAGCTAGGTCCGTAGGGCATATTTTTTCAATGGAATTGCTGCGGACTCCGGGCCAACTGAAAGGAGCTGCAGAGGTTCGTCTCCTCCCATTCCCTGTTAGCTATCTTTTGCAGGAAACCATGCTGGGCGCGTGCCCCCTGCCCACCCTGCCGGGGTATAAGGGTTTTGAGACCACACCACAACGAGTTGCCAGGCCCTTTATCTTGCTTGCGGACTTGAACGGGAGACACCACCTCTGGGGGGACTACTCGATCAATCCCAGGAGGCAGGTACTTGCTGACCTGATTGACGAACTGGAGATGGGTGTCCTAAATGTGAATGAGTTTACGCATCACTGCCCGAGAACCGCTTCGTTTTCTTCCTGTCTCTATGTATCTTTGTGCTCTCCGGATGCACAGCCTGATTTAAAAAAAATTGAGGGGAAGGGGGGATTGGCGTCGATGACCTCCCTAGTAGTGATCACTTTCCCATTCAAATATAATTTTCTGGGCCACTGCCGCCCGAAAGCACGACCGGTGGTGCTTGGTGCGGCGCGGTGGTCCGCATTTCAGGAAATGACTGGTTTCTCTGTCTCAGTCGAGGAGTTAAGGTCGGTAGATAAGGCCGTTGAGTTGTTCTTCGGCAACCTCAATGCTGTGAACCTATCTACTATTCCTAGAACGTCTGGCAGTTTTACAGGCAGACCGATCTCGTGGGGGTCAGCCGAGTGTGAGGAGGCCCTCAAACTGAATCGTTATGTCTACATGCGCTATAAACACCACCCGAACGACTTCACTGTCGGTGAATGTCTTCGAGCTAGGGCTCGGTTCCGATATATTTCGAAGCACACTCGAAGCCCTTTCTGACGGGCAAGCATCTCTTCACTCAACGGGAAGATTCTTCTAACTGAGATGTGGAAGTGAGTCAAAAGGATTTGTGGCAAGTTCTCGCTGGACCCTCCTCCATTTCCCCAGGAGAATGAGACTACAATCACGGACCTTGCGTCCGTGGAAGAATTCCTCGCGACTGTTATCTCCGCACTCCCTAGCCGGGATGCTGCTACATCAGCATTCAGTGCGCGTCGCGATGTCACGGAAGGCAGCTGACTGGACTTTACCTCCAGAGGCAGAGAAACCTTCAACGATAGGTTTAATCTGAGTGAGTTTTGTTCTGCTAGTCAATACTCCTTAGACCATTGACTATAACGTTATTGTTCATTTAGCCAAAAAACTAGAAGGAATGAAGATCCACGGCTAAAATTCACGTTTTCTCCGCTTTCCTTTCAAGTTAAACATTAGCTTATACAAAAGGCTTCTTTAAAGTTTCTTTTTATGGGGAAGTGGATGGTTGCCTTGTCGTATATAACGCTCGTGAAGAGGGTTGAGATACTCCAGGAGACTTCTCAAGAGGATTAAGGAACCTTATTATTACTCTTACTTTAATCACATTGACTAGAACGGTATTGTTCATTTATCAAATATATATATATATATATATATATATATATATATATATATATATATATATTTATATATTAGTGTAGTTAGGTAGCAGTCTTTCCTGAATGCAAATTTTGTTGAAGACCATTGTGTATTTTGCTTTAGTTAATTTCATTTGGCAACTATCTTTTTTATTCCATCTTGTAGAATTTTGGATCACATGTCCAGTATTCATCTCATTTTTAAATGAATGTGCTTGGTAAAGCTTAGCAATTTAGTTTGGTTTTTACGAAACACATTCATTTAAAAAAAAAGAGAAATATTGGACAAGTGATCCAAAAATCTACAGGATGGAATAAAAAAGATAGTTAGAAGAAGAGAAAGTTGTCCGAGGAAATTAATTAAGGCAAAATACACAATGGTCTTCAACAAAATTTGCATATATATATATATACTCGTATATATATATATATATATATATATATATATATATATATATATATATATTCTGTCAGAGACGTCGCGATACACAGTTAATAGTGTTAAAATTAACAGGCAAAAATATATTGACGTGACGTAAATTTTATATTCTCTCTCCCTCTCTCTCTCTCATTCCCATTCCCCCATTTTCTTTTTCTTTCATTGTCTCTCAAATTCTATAATTCTTTCTCATTTATTCTCTCTCTTTGTCCATCTCTCTCTCTCTCTCTCTCTCGCTCTTTCTCTTTTTCTCTGTCTCTAAAGGTTAAATAAAGTCGATGAGGCCAGCCTCCTTCAAAAAGTCGTATAGTCCGCAAGTCCGTGTGAACGAACCCAGTCTCCTGAGAGGAGATTGTTGGGTGAAATGAGTTGAAAGGAGAGAAACAGATACACATCGACCGAGCGCCTCCTCTCTTAGGAGTAGCAGTAGGGAGGGCAGTTAGTTGTACCCTAAAAGGAGCCTTAACGCTAAATAGCTTTTGATGTTCTGTAAATAAAGGAGGAGGATTTAAAACACTCGTATACAGAAACAGAACCAACACCCTTTTAAGAACCAACATTTTTAGCTAAATTCAAATGAAATTCAAAAGAATTGTATGAAGATTATATTCAGAGCGTACAAACTCTTCTCCAACTGGTTATAATTCAATAAAGAAATAGAATTTCTGAGAAGTTATTTTTACGCTATACCAACTATTCTCTCATTTTTTTTAAATAAATAACTAAACAAACTCCTCAAGAGTGTATATAAATCCGATCCTGTATACCCTACCGTTGCACCCAGACCGCTTCTATACAAAACCCATTTATTGGCTTATGCACTTTCCGATTAGTCACTACTTTGAACGATATTTTACTCAATATTATTCCAGTCATTAGTTTATTTTTATATACTTCAATCATAATAATATACTTAGGTTCTTTCTTCTCATATAAAAACCATATTTCTGGATCGTCTATGGTGAAATTGGAATGGTGCTAATTTGACTACTAGACTACGCTACTACAATAGCAAAAATGTCAAGAAGAAAAATAAGCGTATAAAATATAATTGGAAAATGGCACCAACAAACTTAGTACAATAGGATTAGAAGTGAAAGTACTGCCGTATATAGAATTACAAAAAACTATTTATTGTGAAAGGGGAAGTTAAAAATGAAATTTATTGATGAAAAAAAATGGATAAAAATCAAAGAAGTAATTAATTTCACTAACAGGAGCACAAAACCCGAATAATCGCACTCAATAATAGTAGTAGTATTCAGAGAGACAGCAATGTCAAGAAAGGCCAAGAAAAGAAGTATACTAATTGTCGTAGAATTCTTTCTGATAAAAACCCTACTTACCTTGACACCACTTTTATTTAGTGTCGTAGAATGCCCCCCCCTTTTTTTTGTTCTATTCTAAGAGTGCTAAGAGTGTCTAATATATATTGATATTATAAGAATATCTTAAAGAACAGAGCCGTTACCAAACACGTAAGGATATAAAAGAAACGCCCACTAATTCACAAAATAAACTTATATTTTATCTTTAACCATTGAATACACAACCTTTATACATTAACTACAGCAATACTCTAAATTTTATTATAAACAATAATTAATTAAATTAGTTTCCCCACAAAAATTGGTTAACGTTTTCTCTAGACAAAACAATAATATAAGAATTAGGCTTACGGACTCATGTGGATTTTAAAGGCCTCAGAAATGTTATTGACTCACGACGCGTGCCGGATGTCCAGTTGTAGATGATGGAAATTCCACGGTCGTTTTGGCGAGGGTAGCAGCTGGGGGGTCCACACGTTCTTCCGGGGGGGAAGGGTTCTTTAAGGACGAGAACCAAGACGGTGCTTTATGCAACGCCTAGGCAGTCGTGGTCTCTCTGGCGAGAGTGAGTCGAACTTGGTTCTTAATTCAAGTTAACTTGGAGTGCGGTGTGATCACCGAGTAACGAGCTCGACGAGGAGCTTTTCTCCTTCGTTACTTATTTCCTTATGGACGAGGACTGAACTCGGGGAGGGTCTTCTTCAAGGGCGAGGATAACGGAGGGGGGTTTCTCTGGCGAGAATAAATTACTTAAACGTTTGGTGTAGCCACCGAATAACAGGCTCGAAGGGAAGCCTTTTCCTTCTTCTTTTCTTAATTCCTCAAAGGCGAGGAATACAACTGGTGTTTTAGGTGCACCAGGATATGAGGAGTCTCTCTGGCGAGAGTAAGACGAACTTACCAAAGTTCACTTATCGTTTGGTTTGATAACCAGGGACTTAGCTCAAGGATAAGCTTTTTCTTAGCCCCTTAAGGTAGGTAGCCCTGCCTCTCTTGCAGGGTACTTCTTGGTCTGGCGAGCCAAGTACTCTACCTCTCCAGTCTCGGTAGCTCGGTTGTGGATCCGAGGACTTCGTCACCTAGAGACTGACGTATACTACCAATCCAGTCTAGGTAGCTCGGTTTTGGATCCGAGGACTTCGTCACCTGGCCTGACGTATACTACCAATCCAGTCTAGGTAGCTCGGTTTTGGATCCGAGGACTTCGTCACCTGGCTTGACGTATACTACCAATCCAGTCTAGGTAGCTCGGTTTTGGATCCAAGGACTTCGTCACCTAGCCTGACGTATACTACCGCGATTTTCCTCAGAGTTCCTCATTTATACCTCGCACCCCCACTGGGGGAGTGGTAAGGGGGAGAGGGGCTTGAGGCCGGCCCCAGGAGAGTTTTTTTTCCCAACGGTCTTTCCCACGAAGTCAAACATCGGCTCCTCGTTAGCCATCGAGATTGGGAGAAACCAGTCTCCAATTTCTTGTTCGTCGTGAAACTGGATCTCACTCTCCTGGGGGAGATCTTACCTTTTTGACCTTTAGGGTCTTTCATGGCACTGGGTTGTGCCACGTTGTGGTTAAGCACTGACCCGCCGATGCCTTCGAC
This sequence comes from Ceratothoa steindachneri, assembly GCA_963969495.1. Classification (NCBI taxonomy): domain Eukaryota; kingdom Metazoa; phylum Arthropoda; class Malacostraca; order Isopoda; family Cymothoidae; genus Ceratothoa; species Ceratothoa steindachneri. The sequence continues at coordinate 99,263,268 of OZ018328.1, forward strand.
GGATGTCGTTGCGGTAACCGCCTTGGGACTGCATCACGAGTGAACGGGGGATGGGGGGGGGGGGGAAGTGACCATTTCCCGACACTAATAATCAATTTTAAATATCACCCGAACAAATTAGGAGTAACGAATTTATCAACTTGCTCCCATGTTTTAATTAATACGCACTGAAGAAAACTACCGCAAAAACTGCCTTTACAAAGAAATAAAGTTCTGTTTGCATAGCAGGAGATATTTTATTAGCTAAATAAAGAAGTGTTTAAAATGTAGCAAAAACAAGAGGACCATGTTTATAGAAGCCGCAGTTAAAGAAATAATCGACAAGACAAAACAGGATAAATCCCCAAAGAAGAGGAAGAGCCGTAAACATACCAGCAACATACTACAAAGAGTAGAACATAATGCTACTAACAACGGGCGGGAACTCATGTGATTTCTAAATGACCCTCCATCTGTAGAGGTCTTACACGTTAAATACACCCTAGCAACTTAGCGCAAAGAAAAGCTTCCCGCAAATACCACAACAGGAAGCAGAGTCCAAAGCGTACAAAACGCCATACAGACAGACCCAAGAATAGAAGGTAAACAAAATATGTTAGATGAAGCAATAGACAAAGAAAATATCATGGAAATGGATTAGCCAATACACAACACCAGTTATACCTCCAAGACAACCACAACACAAACAAGTGAGCAATAAGAGGAAGGATCGGAAGAGTGAAACACAGAGAAAATCCAGCGAACAAGCCCCCATAGGACGAATCTCAAGAAATAAAACGCAAATTTGACACATCAGAGGAAAATCGATTACGCATAAGAGGAGAGTGTACAAATAGTAAATCTTTGTCCTTACGCAGACCGAGATGTATATATATATATATATATATATATATATATATATATATATATATATATATATATATATATATATATATATATATATATATATATATCAGAAGTTACTAAGATGCCAACTAAATTAAATTAACCCAAGAACTATGCTGAGCAGTCAAAAATGAGAAATTTGGAAAGAAACGAAATAGGGTAGAACAAAATCACCGAGTGAACTAGTCCTAAAAAGTAAACAAAAAGTCTAGCAAAAAATAACCCACACCAAAACAAACAAAATGGTTAAAGAAATTAAAAAAGAATAATCTGCCACAACGTTCTACTTGGAGTAGATAAAGAGAGTATCTTGGAACTAAGAAACTGACTACAAAATAAAAAAAAGCGCCGCGGGAAACAGGCTAACAACAGAAAACTTAATCAGAACACCAGATAATTTATTGATATCAAGAGTCCAACTCTTTAATGCGGCACATAACGCAAGATACTTCCTCGATTCGGTAAAAGGCGGAAAATTCTTTCTGCACAAAGCACGCAAATATCAGAATCATCACCCAAACTTCTGGCCTATCACGCTATTAGAAACGCGGGCAAATCTAAGTGAGAAAGCCATAAATAACAAAATAATTCAATACCTAGAAAACAGATAAATATTTACAGGTGTTCATAAACAACAGCAAGTCAATATACTTAATTGGAACCATTATGGATTTCGAAGAAATAAGGTCACAGAGACCACGCTCGCTCTCCTTATGGAAACAATAGCTAGAGCTAACTACAACAAACAATATATTGACGAGGTGTTGCGTGACGTGCCAAAGGCATTCCATAAGGGTTGGTAGACGGGACTCAAATATATAATTAGAGAGATTAAACTCTCATCGGCGATTACAAGATGTTTATGCGACTATAAATCAGATCGAACGGCGTATATCTCAATAGAGGAGCAGGATGTCCCAAAATTTGAGATTATCCAGTGCTGGCTCAGCACCACCCTATACAATATATGGACTAGATATATGCCAAATCTAATCAAAGAAACAACCAGGTATATGAAATTTGCAGATGACGATTGCTATGAATAAAAGCGGGAAAAATAGAGAATAAGAACTATTATGAACGCCTATGGAAAATCTGAACCAGAAAAGTTCCAGATAATACAGGTATGCAGATAGAAAACATCAAGAATTGAAATGCGCTCTGGGAAGGCCTTAGGCCTTGAAAAGTGCATTACAAAAGACTTATTATTATTATTATTATTATTATTAGGTCTACTGGAACTATAATGAAGGAAAAGTGCTCAGATTGAAGCTAACAAGGAACGGTTACAGCAAATAAGCAAAAGAATTAGCAAACTTAGCGAGATCCAACCTAATAAAACTATGCAATAAAACTATTCCATAGGACTGAGTACGAACATTAAGTTGATAAGTTATGGATCTCTTCTGAAGGAAAGAAAGAGAAGAGAATATGATATGGTTCTGAGTCTGAAGATAATGAAAGTGAAGAGTGTGTTTCATTGTTGTGTACTGAGGAAAAGGAAAGTGAATAGTGGATGTTATGATTCTGTTCTGAAGAAATTGAAAGTGGTTTGAGGGCGGTATGGTTATTTTCCGAGGAAAATTAAAGTGAAGAACGGGTGATATCGTTCTGTTTTGAAGAAAACAAAGTGAAGAAAATGAAACAGAAGATCGGTTGGCATGATTCTGTTATGAAAAATTGCTGTTCTGAAAAAAATGAAAGTAAGAGAGGGTGCTTTGATTCTATTATGAAGAAATTAAAACGAGCATATTATTGTATTGTCTGTTCTGAAGTAGATAAAAGTGAAAATCGGGTGGTATAGTTCCTTTATGAAGAAAATGAAAGGGAGGAGTCTTTAATATGATTCTGTTTGGAAGAAATTGAAAGTGGTGACAGAACTATGTATATAGTTCTCTTCTGAAGAAAATGAGAGAGATGAGAGGGTATATTTTGGAAGATATGCATCGACCAGTTATGCTTGCTTGGCGCCTTCTCGTAGCACTCTATTGTTATGAAAGGTCAAATAAAGAGGACAAAATAATGAGTCACTTAGGGGCTTAGAGGTGCACCGAGCGCACTTTGTGGGAACTGGTTGAAGTCTCAAAATATTGGGAATAACATCGTTATTAAGCTTAATGGTCTTTCCCAAGTCGGAGAATAAATATTTTCCCCTTCCTAACGAAGCGCTCTTTCATCTACTCCTTTGTAACTCGACTCTCGCTGCTAATATTCCTCTAATTTTCACACTTTAATTCATGGGTATGATTTTACATCAGATCTACATATTTTAAATTTGTGCTCTTACACATATGGAAAAGTGCAAACAAAAAATACTGGACGGGAAATCATGAATAATTTCTTTAAATATATGAATATAAGATGAAGAATTTTAAATACTTAATTTGGGTATATTAACCAGACTGATACAGAATATCAATGACGAAATTATTCATTTATAGAAGTGAAAAAATTGTATATAATAGTTAAATCAATCTAAAATGGATATATTGCTTTGAATGTTTTGGAATAATGTAATTAAAACACAGATAAAGAGTGATTTTTGTTAAAAACACTCAATTCTGAACCTGTCGGAAATATAATGTTAATTATAATTTCTTTTTGTATTTTATAAGAAATCAAATATATTTCACCATAGAGGGATAAAAATATAAAGCTCTCATTACCTTTAAACATTAGTAGATATTTTTAAATGATTATTTTGGTAAATATCATATTTTCCTTTAAGCTGTCCTTTAACCATTATTATATTTGTTTTCGCTTTCAAATAACATATTGGATTATTTTTTTTTTTCAGATTATTAGTTTTCCGTTCAGTATAAATAAGTCGAAAAAATAATCACATTTTGGTCTCTAAAACAAATATAAGCTTAGGAAAATCTTTTTCTCTATTTGTTATCTTCATCTTAAGACAAGAATAGGTTTTTATTGCTGCCTCACTTAATTATTAGGAGATTATCAAATTAATTAAATAAGAAAGGAAATCCAGTAAAAGATGTTAACCTTCCAGCAAAGAAAATAGGATGAAAACAACTATTGAATAAACCCAATAGTGGACTTTCTACGACTGAATGCGACAAATAAATATTCTTTTTTGTATACAAAAATTAAGGCGGTGCACGATGGCGTTGGTACGTCTATTTTCCTGTAGATTATATCAACTTTTGTGGTGCAAACTATTTTAACGCTGCCGCAATGAATTTTAAGCTGGCTGCTACTAGGAATAAAATATCGCAAGTCTTCTTCCTGGTTACTGATATCCTTGAGCATTTTCAGCCAGAAATTCAATAAATACCATAGATTCTTTATTTTCAGTATAATGTAATCCCAAACTCCTGTTTACCAGAAGACTGCAAAATTTTAAAACTAGATTGATAAAAAAATAAAATTTTCCTAAGCATCATTTGTCATCTACCACAAGATATTTTAAAATATTATATTGGCTGCCCACCATTTAAAAAAAGATTCACATACTAACATCCCATGAAATTGCCTTATACCAAATTTCAGCTAATATTTGGAATTTTCTCAGATGAAACATTTTCTATCGATTAAAAAAGACTAACCCCTTTGTGTCCGTCTAGCGCTGGTCTGGCGGTTTGGGTAACTTAAACCAGAAGCACCCCACCTTTTGCGGGTCTTGGGTTCCAATTCCTGAAAATTAATGGCAGCGAAAGCCACCGATACATTATTATGAAAATGTTACATATATATTATATATATATATATATATATATATATATATATATATATATATATATATATATATATATATATATATATATATATATTGTCGTGGTATAGGAAGGACCGAGGGGATGGATGGGTGTTCGTACGTATGGGTTGGTTACGTACTTCAAAACTACGTGATTACGTTTTATCTCTAAGAGTGCTATATATTTTTTATTATATTCTGATTATTATTATTACTTCTTTGGGGATTCCTAGTGCCTTGCTCAGCGCTTCGAGGATTGAATTAAACAATTGCTTCTAAGAAAACTAGAACTTTAATTAAAATCATGAAACAATGAAATTTAACAAACGAAATGCGCAGAAATGAAGTAAACAACTTTTTAAGTGAGGCTTTCTAAATTACATACTTATATTCATAGTAATGGTTGAGCCACAGCTCACTTTAAATTAAATACAACTGACCTCAATGAAACTTATACCAGGGGTTTAAATATCTTACGAGATTTCACGAGAATCAGATTTGCGTCTGACCATGACTCAATTGTTGTCACCTCAAGAATGTTGTTTCCGGACGACGCATGTATCGGCGGTTACAGCTGTGATCTCAAGGGGGAAATTCTTTAAAGCCACAGAGGACTTCGGCTCGTGTGGCAGATGGAGAGACGCACGCCTTCTGGAGGAAATGATCTCATCACGGGACAAGGAAAGAATGTTCCTTCTACCCTTCAGGTTACTTTGGGAATAATTCGCATTTGCAAGCGATGAGCCAATGCGTGAATCCTTTGACTCAGGGTGGTGCTTAAGGAAGTTCACTTAGGGGTATTTCTCAAGGGCGAGGACTATCTCTGTGTTTAGTGATACAACAGGATAGGAGGTTTCTCTGACGAAAGTTAGTTAAACTTGCTTCTTAAATCCAGTTAAGTTAAAGTTTGGTGTGACCACCAGGAACTGGTTCGAGGTGGAGCTTCTTTTTAGTTCCTCTCGTTGGTTTGATGGGCTCTTAGGCCGGTTCTCGCTGTCTAGATCTCTCTACCAATCTACCTCTGACAGGCTTCTAAATTCGGAGTGAACACCAGGAACTGGCTCCGGATGAGCTTCTTCAGCGTCTCTTTTGCTGGTAGCCGGGCTTCTTGCTGGTCTTAGTCGCCTTGATGACTAACGTAATCTACATCGTTTTTCCAAAGTTATTTGATTTTATACTTCGCCACCCCACTGGGGTTAGGGGAAGGGAGGAAGGGGATGCATGTACGGCTGCATTACATCTCCTTCTCTAACGGTTTTCCTCAGAGCGTCATTTAGCTAGCCCTAAGGGACTTGATGGCTTTAGGACGACGCTCCTCTAATTTCGCATATGCGGTGAAATTGAATATCAACTCTCAGGGAAAATATTGCTGTTTTAGCCCATGTTAGGGTCACGGGTACGACCTGAGCTGATTAGTACATTAAGTGGTCTTGGGCAGCAGTTCAGCTTCTCTTCAAGACGAGGGGAGAGAGAGGAAGAGGTTAAATGGTCGGGCTACGCCGTCTCCAATGACAGGACATTGTGGTTACAGACAAGTGGCTCAATTGTGAGGGTGGGGTATCGATTCCCTTACATATATATATATATATATATATATATATATATATATATATATATATATATATATATATATATATATATATATATATATATATATATATATATATATATATATGCAAATTTTGTTAAAGACCATTGGGTATTTCGCCTTAATTAATTTCCTTTGGCAACTTTATCTTCTTTTAACTATCTATTTTATTCGATCTTGTAGATGGTGAATTACTTGTTCAGCATTCATCTCTTTTTTAAATTAATGTGTTTGGTAAAAAACAAACTAAATTGCTAAGCTTTCGATCTTATTCGATCTTCTTCGGAGCGTTTTTTAAAGTTCTTCCCTCCTTTACCGATGTAATGAGTGGAGTGAGGACCTGGCAGAGTGAAAGAAAACGATTTTTTTTTGGTATTTATTCCTCCTTGGTTAAACGTTACGTTAGAGGAGTGGCCCATTTCCTCTAACGTTACGTTTAACCAAGGCGAAGTATCGCAGTGCCATCACAACATACTGTCTTGCGTGTAGTGCGGTGTATATGGGGTATCTTGGAGTTTCCAAAGTTGATTTGTGAGTCTAGTGTGAGCGTATGTGTTGAGGAGTGCTAATTTGTTGTTGTCGTGTAGTGTGGACATTCTCGCGTACATGGAAGAGCAGCAAGCGCGCTTCAGAGCAGAGTCCTGAATGCGCTGAACATTCTTCTGCCACGTGACACTCGCAGCTACGGGCTACAGTGGGAGGTACGTGAGAAGAGGTCGCTTGAGTGTTTTATATAGGTGTAACTGTAGTTTCTTGCCCGCAGGGTAAAACCTGCGCAGCATTTTGTTTGTGCGTGAGGCTCTTGCTTATATTATGTGCTGGTGTATATTGAACCTAATGGACTTGTCAAAAGTTAGCCCAAGGATATTTGTTTGTTGTGTGTAGTCGAGCCTCGTTGGGTTTAGGTGGTTCCTGGCTGGTGAGTGTGAAAAACTTTGTAGGTTATGCATGTAGTGATCTCTTGCGCCGAAGAGGGTCATCTGTGTCTTCTGAGGATTCGTGGCAATCAGCCACTTATCCTCCTATTCTGTCTTTTCGTCTAGTATTATTGTATTTGGTACGGAATCTCGTCTGGTCTGCAGCCCCTGACTAGAATGGTCTCGTCATCGGCGCAGGACACTCTGTAGGTGTGACGGTAGTTTTTGGGTGGGCGTAGGGTGTGAAAGGTTGCGATAGGGTATTGTTGTATTTTATGTAGCATCTTCGTTCAGTGAGATAGTGAGAGAGGAGACTTCTGGTTTAGAGAGGTAACCCCGTATTGTTGGAGAGTTTCCAACGAAGTCCCTCGTGCCACACCTTATCAAAGGCCTTCTCTACGTCCTTGATGATGGAGAGTGTCTTTTGTCGTACCTGTCGGTTTTTTTTGTATTCTGTCGTGAACGATGGTCACAGCCACCTGAGTGGACCGGCCCCTCCTGAACCCATATTGGTGGGGGGAGAACCAGGTTTCCCTCTTCCAGGTAGTCCCGTAGCCGTAGTTGATCCTACTTTCGAGTATTTTGCCCAGGTGCTCTAATAGAGCAATATGGCTTGTAGTTATTTGGGTGTTGGGGGTCTTTGTTCATGTTGGGTAGAAGTATGTTGTGAAAGACTGAATATTTTGGGGAAATGGCCCGAGGCTAGTGAGGAGTTGAATAGATGTGTAAGTGTAGAGTATATGTTTGCGGGGAGGTTGTGTTTTAATACGGATGGTAGTCCGGAGGGGCCAGGTGCGCGTTTTGGTGTTGTTTCAATGTAGTGTTTTGTTTCCTCGACGGTGATGGGAGTGGTTAGAGTAGATGTGTTGTCGAGCAGCTCCATTCGCATTAGAGGGGTGGGCTTTAGCTCGTCAGCGTAAGCCGGACACCATCCTGGACTTCCTAGAAGTGCTCTTGCGCGTGTGGTTTTGGTGGGTTGTGTGTGTGTGTGTACTGTGTCCCAGTGGGACCTAAATCCGTCGAGAATGACGTTGGTGTGTGTGAGTGTTTGGTTATTTACTTGGAGGGTGATGGGTTTGGGAAGATCAGTGCTTAGTATCCTTTTTACGCGTCGCCAGGAGAAGTAAGGGTCAGTGCAACGAGTGTCGCCCGCGATGCGGACGACCTCTTGCCATTGTCAGCACCTATCTAGTTGCACGCACTGTAGGATGCTGCCACGTAGGTAAGTGATGTTGAGTTGTCCTGGGACTTTGTTGTAGTGATTGTTGTACTGCGTGATGAGTCTCTGAGTGCGTATGGAATGTGTAAAGTGTTTTATACATGTGTAAGTTTTGTGTGGTGTGTGTAGGTCACGTGCTGAGGTCATAGTGTCCAAGATTGAGCACCAGTGGTTATCTATTAGATCTGGATTGGTGTGGTCCAGGTCAAGGTTTTGTGGCATGTTTTCTACTATGTGTCTCTTGAATTCTTCCCACTTCGTGCTTTGGAAGTCTAAAAGAGGGGGTGTGGGTATGAGTATGGGAGATGTGGATATGATAAGGCATGTCGGTATGTGGTCAGAAATTACGTGAGCACCCGGTGAGATGTGAGTGTAGAAGGGTGTAGTGTGATCGTTGCGGAAGACTATATCCGGAGACGTGGTTCCTCCGTGGAGAGGAACGTGGCAGGGCACCAGCTAGGTACCTTTCTGCATTATTCGTAGTATTAGAAAGGAGTGTTAGGTGAAAAGCGTTGAGGTACCCGCAAAGAGGGTTGTGTTTTGATAGATCCCGGAGTGGGACTTCTATGTTTAATTGTAGGTGTGGTGGTCTGTAGTACGTGGCCACTAGGATGGGGCCGGATCTTGTATGTACCTTGCAGGCTAGAAAAGAGTCATCGCTTGTTTGAATAAGGTAGTAGTGTATAGAGCTCTTTATTAGGATCGATGATCCTAGGTGCAGTGCTTATGGAATTAGATATGTGAGATAGTCTGCAATTCGGAGGGTGTAGACTGGTCGAGTTCAAGAGTATTATGTCAGGTCTTTGTGTGTTTAGGACCCAGTTGGCAACACTATGGTGAATACCGTGCCAACTGGGTACGTTTAATTGTATTATGCTGAGGTGACCTATTGACGGGTTTGGAGTGCGCATGGGGCTAATTTAGCCAAGACCGTTATTTCCCATGAGGCGTGGGGAGTGAGTACCTTCACACGTGTCGGCTGTGGTTTCATGGGAGTGGAGAGGTTGTCAGTGGTATTATTGGGTGGGCAAGCCATGGTAGAAGGGAATTTTTTAAAAAAATTTATAGAGCCCATCTGGCAGTGGTAGAAGGGAGAGTTTGTTATGTGCGAGGAAGGTTAAAGCTAGTGGGAGAGTGGTTGCTGGTCGTGGAAGGATGGTTGGAGAAGATAGAGTCTAGGAGGGGGCAGTTAGGAGCAGATGAGGAGGAAGTAGAGCTAGTAGATGGGGGACTAGAGATAGTAGGGCTGTGAAGATTATGAGAGGGGAAGGGTGTCAGGAGAGAAAAGAGGTTGGGATGGAGAGGAAGGAGGGGTGGATGGGGGAGAGGAATGAACAGAAGGGGGGGTTGTTTAGCTTTACGCGTGGTTGAGTTTTTTTGTTTAATGCGGAGTGTGGGGGAGGCTATGTTGGACGTGATAGAGGTGGAGGAGGGGGTGATTGTGGTATCAGTGGGAGTGAGGTTGGAGGCTGTGAGAGGGAAAGTTAGGCTGCCGAAGGAGGAGGGCTGGTGGTAGGAGGGAGTTTAGGTATAGAGGAGGAAGAAATGGTATCTGTGGAAGGAGCAGAAGAGGTGGTATGAAAAAAGGTGGGGACAGTGGGCAGAGGAGCAGGTAAGGAGGGTAGAATGGCGAGAGGGGCAGGAGGAAGCAGGAGTGTGGTGAAGGTTGGGAGCGGGGTGTGAGGGGCAGTAGGTCCAGGGGAAATGGTGTTCGGGCCCACTGGGATAAGGAGGAGTGCGGGTCTCCTGTGTGTATGCTCGTCGATTAGAGCGGACACCTTATCGGGGAAGGTGATCTGTTCTAGACTGTGCGAGGCAAACAGTGTGTTTATTATGTTTGCGTATAGTCGGGCGTCACCCCTCGACATGTTATGGCCACCTTTGAGAGCAAGGCAGCCAGGTGTAGCTTTGGGTGTGTGGTCTCGTTGGTTGTGTGGTGTGGGGTATGGATAGTGGTCAGGAGTAGTAGGGGTCTCTGGATCTATGGTGTTTGGGTGGGGGCGTGTGTTGGAACATGTGGGTGAGTCTGGGTGCTGATGGGGTAAGACAGGGGGTGTTGTAGACAGCTTTGCGCCGGCAGTAGCAGCGAATGTTCTTGTGAGGAGAATAGGGGCGGGGGCGTAGTTTGTGGATGTGTTGGTGGGCTATGGACGCCGTATTACCACTATGGCGTCAGAGCAGGCCTTACTTAGGTAAGGGCATTTAGGGTTGACGACGACATGGTCGCTGCTGCAGTTTGTGCAGAGGGGTGAGGTGGCTGTGCAGGTGGTGTACTGGTGGCGTACTAGACTACACCTTGAGCAGACCAGGTTTTCTTGGCTGTTTCTTGTCTCGTGTCCAGTTTTGTAACACCGGTGGCACTGTGTGGGTTTTATTTTAAGCTGTGGCTCTATGTTATGTGGATGTGTTAGTGTGCTGCACCCTTGATGCCTTGGTTTAGCAGCAGTGTTTTATTTTATTCATCGGACAGTGTAATTACTGCTCATTGTTTTGTACGGTTGTAATAGAAATCTCTGATGACTCCTTCCCATACTTCTGTCTGAGGTGTGTGCGGAGGTCATCGGGGGAGAAAACCAACCATAGGGGTTTGGTCTTGAGAACTCGTATTTGGTGTTTCTTGTGTACACCGTCGGCTAGTTTTCAATGAAGGTCATGTGCGGCTAGTGTGTCCGACGTAAGTTCGTGGAACTTGACTGCGTCCTCCTGTGAGCGGAAGACGAGTTTGTGTCCTGTGTGAGTCTTTATTATGTTTGTGATGGAGTGTAAGGTGTAGCAGCTAGGTTGAGAAGTGTGTGTTCATTGTTGGTAATGTGTAGGAGTGTAAGTATGCATGTATTATTGTGTAGCATTGAGGATCGGTCTTTGAAAGTTACTTTCCTTTCTTTAGACGGGTCCCCTGCCGCACCGACAACGACCCCGTGAATATGACTTAGATGTGATGATGATTAGTGAATTAGTATGGATCTGGTTGGGCTCCTTAGGGGGTATGAAAACATGGCGACTTAATGATGACTGAAGCCCTAATTAACTGACTCCAGTCGGGGTGCCGCCCCCTCTATTGAGTTTTAGGTATTTCTCAGTCACGACCGACTTCTCACATTTCCCCAAAGTTTACAATTATGCCCTTTCTAAGTAGAAAGGCATAGTTGTAACGGAGTTCAAAGTTCAAAGTTAATGAAAGTGATGAAATGTGTGGTAGGTTTTCATAAGTGTGAAAATGTTAACTAGTTTGCCCTGGTGTTAGGGCATCACGGGCATGCTTTCTTCTTGTTTGTCTAAAAATTTTTTTTTACCGTCGATGACGGTTAGGTTCTTCCATTGTTATATATATATATATATATATATATATATATATATATGTATATATATATATATATATATATTTATTTATTTGATTCCATTAATAAGTTCCTCTGTCGTGGCTTTCAAGCCTTTCAATTGGTTTTATTTTGCTAGTTATCTCTCTTTTCATATGGGAATTTTTGCTTTTTTTTATTAGTAGTTAGTTATTTATTACTTCGTTGTTTCTTTTTATTTAAATTGTAGTAACCTTGTTGTTATTGTATTTAGTTATTAATTTTTTATTTTCAATTTAAATCTTAGTTTGGGCACTTCGCCTCTTTTCGTTTATGTTAATCTATTTTCCTTTTCTAATTATTATTTGGTTAATTTTGTTGATTATTTATTCTTCTTCACTTCTTTTTGTTTCAGTTAAATTTTAATTTGGGCACTTCGCCTCCTTTTGTTAAAGTTAATTTCCTTTTGTATATGGTTGTGTGTAAATAGGTCTTGTATTCTCTCTCGCACAGGTTCTTCCGCTGGGAAATAGAGATGTCCTTTTTACTGTTCGTATTCTGTGTTCCAGTATATCTAATTGTTGTTAATAGTTGGGAGTATTTCTTGTTTTGCTTTGTCCAAAGTCTTTCTCTTTAGCCTTTGGATCTCCATATTCATCGGTTTTAGTCCGATTCTATCATGTAGAACAGATTATCGAATATGGTCGATCCTTTTAGTGCCAGTTATAAGCAATGTGGCTTTATTCTGTACCCTCTGCATCGTCCTGAGAGAGGTACAGCTTACCAATTGCGTGATCACAGCCGGGTACACCAGGATTGAGCGTACTAGGGCCATGTAGAGTTTTTTCTTGATGGGCACGTTGAGGCTTCGGAAGCAGTTCAGTTTCTTCAGTTCTCTTTTAGCTAGAGAGACTCTGTTTTTTACGTGGTCTTTGTATCTTGATTTATAAAGACGCAAGCCTAGGACATTTCCCTCGTTAGAGTACAGGTAAATTTCATTGTCGACCATGACGTCGTCTAATTTCCGGTGGTTAATTGGAATTATAGTGAACTTCTGGCGGTTGATCTTTATTTTCCACTTTTTTTCATAACGATTGATGTTATTAATCTCGGCAGCTGTCGCCCTTGCTTGACTTCCAGCGTTCCTGAATGGACTTGAAACGATTTGTGTGATGTCATCCGCGTACTGCAGATACATCGAATCGTACCTCACTGGACCAGGGAGGTCAATTGTGTACACGAAGTACAACAAAGGACCCAGACAGCCGCCTTGTGGAACTCCCGCCTCGAGATCGAATTCGGGTCCTTTGCAGCCCTTGATCGCGATTTGAGCTCTCCTATCCGTGACATAATTACAGAGGGGCCTTTCCACATTTGGGTATAACTGGAGATTGAGGATCTTGAATTGTAGTCCTCTCAGCCAGACCTTATCGAAGGCCTTCTTTACATCCGGCAGCACCACGTCTACATATTTTCTCTCAGCTTTGCTGCATGCGAGTTTTTCCATTAGGAGGGTGAGGGCGGTTTCCGTTCTTCGTCCCCTGCAGAAACCGTGCTACTGAGGATTGTGAGCTTCTAGATCGGCTAGTTGTTCTTGAAGCCTGTCAGCCAGGAGCTTCTCATAGACTTTCGCAATGAATTCCAGCAGGGCGATTGGCCTGTAATTGACCAGTTGATCGGGGGGTTTACCTCCCTTGGGTATAAAGATTATTTTAACAATCTTAAAACCCTCAGGGAAGTAACCCGTATTCAGGGAAGCATGGTAAACGTTTGTAATTCCCTGAGTGATCTGCTGTAGAACATTTACCGATTTGTTTCTGTTGATGCCCGTCCAGCCTTGTGCCATTTGTTCAAAGGCTCTCACAGTGACCATGACCTCCTCTGGTGTTATGAGACGGCCATGGTCCACCTTCACCCTGCCTTCGTCTACTTGATGTTGTGTGTGCGTGCGGTGCATAATCTCATTCAGATCTTTGAGCAGTTGGCCTTCAAATTCCTGATCGAACTCTTTATTGTCTTCTGGGGTGATCCTGAAGACGTTTTTCCAAAAGTTCCTGAATTTGTCTTCTAGAACCGCCGGGTCCTCTTTATAATACCCGTTATCTTTTATTCGAGCCTTAGTTCCTCCGGTTAGTCCTTTTACGTTCTTAGCTTGATGCCAGAATTTAGCCGGTTTGAGCTCGCTATCGATTTTGGCTATCAGGCTGTTCCATATTTCCTCTAGTTGGAGGTTGATAGCTTCTTTTAGCTCAATGCTTAGGCGCCGAAGGAGCGAGCTTCTTTCCCAGTTAGGACCTTCCTGTCATATCTCTTCGTACACTTCCCTGTAAACACGAGCAGTCTCTCTCATCTCCTCTGTCCATCCGGGCTGAGGAGGTGCAACGGAGTAAAAAATTGCTACATTATATATAGTATTTCTACGCGAACATAAGTATTACAAAAATTTGACAATCATAGCGCAGGAAATTTTGAAGGAAAAACTAAGCGCTACAAGAAACAAAATTGGAAGGCTTAGATTTGGCCTTCCCCGACCGATCTGGTTGCCGGAAATAAGTCGCATTCTCTTACGCTGTTGAAAGATTTTTACTTTCATAAAGTCAAAAGTGAGTTAGTGTTTTGTACTCGCGAGTACAGTGTTTTCAATCGCGAAAGTCTTAGCAAGTGATAAGTGAGATTTAAGTTCATTTTGAGAATTGTGTTAATACGTGAATATTTTCTTCCGCTTTTGAATCCTGTGGCGAGGATTCAACTCGCTTCACTTACCACCTCCCATCTTCAACGCGTCACCCTCGGCTTCGGACGAACTCTAACCTTGGTCGGACTTTCGAAAAGCGCCTCCGGTTAAGGTAAATTTCTTGTTGGGGTGAATCTTTTTTATTTTATAACTCTGGTAATAGACTCTTACATACCCATACACATAGTCAACACTCCCACGCTCACTCTGTGTGGCTCCCCGTTAAATTTATATTCATCATATGTCAAAATTAGGACAGATGGAGAATAAATGATAGAGACCCGTCGAATCACACTAAAAACCCTCTTTGATGGATCCAAGACTAATCGTGCGAGGGTCTTTGCCAAATTATATGCTGATCTAAATATCGCGTTGGTGAGGCTCATCGACATTCACAGTGACTATGCAACCATCTGTTCAAGCGAGGTTGATTGTGAAGCACTCACCTCCATAAAAGCAGCAGAGTGCTTAAAAAACATAAACCTAATGCCGAATATTCCACTTCAAATTTAAAGCCATCGCAGCGTTATCCTTCGCCGCCTCGATCCCTGGGTTGGGGGGTACTACGTGGAGTAAATTCACACGGAGGTGAAGAAAAACCCCACTTGGGCTACGGTTGCAAAAGTGATAAAATTTAAAGACTATACTCATGTCTTCAAGATTATCTTTTGCTACACAGCAATGGCGATCAAGGCTGCGGAGGGAGGTATGCTCCTCTTCAACGTCTGAATCTGCCCTGAACAGATCGAACGTGAGGAGTTTATCGACCTCCAGATGTGCTTTAAGTGCTATAAGTAGGAGGAGCACACTACAGCCGTCTGCCCCAGGGGTAACTCTCTTATATGTTCCATCTGTTCTTCAGTTACCGATTCATTGAGGGATTGCAATAGTACTTCCTTGATGTGTCAGAACTGTGCAGGAGCACATAAGACCTTATCCATGGCTTGCCTAGTTAAAAAAAGAAATGATTAGGAAAAAATTAATTAATAAAAAACAGGATGAAAAAACTGAAGCAAACAGAACCTATGCCAAGGTTGCGAAAGCTGCGATTGCGGAGTCTAGGGAAAGCAAGACACCTGCACGTCGAAAATGAAAACTCGACGAAAATTATGTGTTGCATTTATTATGCTCATATCGCGAATCTCTCCACCCCGGGGACCTTTGTGAAGGAGCTTAATAGAATGCTGACGAATAATGGCTTGCAGAAAATGTGGTTTGCACAGAACCCACAGTCCGAGGAGGTTCTAAAAATTAGTCTCAATCCCCAGTGCGAGACTAGTTACCAGAAACTCCCCACCCCAGGCAGCGCTCCTAATCCTTGCAGAGACTCTAGGATTCAGGCGCAGGCAGCGCGAGATGCAAAGCCACCCACTGAGAAAAAAACAACGCAAAAAACAAACAAACACACAAACACAAGCGGAAATGAAAGTTTCGGTAATTGAGACTGCGAGACCCGAGAGAGGAGCACATTCGCCCCGCGCCCGGAAAAGCTCGCAGCCACAAAGACGTCCATGGTCGTCCTCTTCTTATAAGAGGGAATCTAGGCACGTGTACCACTCAAGAAAAATAAACTTGAAGGTCTACGTCGCCGAAAGGTTCCCTTTCCCAAAGGAGATAGATGTCCTTGATGTATCAGAAGGAGTAATATCCAGAAGATACAAATGGGAATTTACCTCGGACGACTGCAGTGAAAAACAAGTCGAGGAGGCTTTACTCTTAGGCTCAATCAAAATGGCTCCCGAAACCTTCACTACCCTCACAGAAGGCGAATACAGTAAAAAACGTAATGGAAAAACGATTACGCCACCAAACACTCCACAAGGGGCCAAGCTCATGAGAGAATAAGCCCTAACAACAACACATATACAGGAATCTTACGTGAATAAGACAATGGACAAACTAAAAATACTATATTTTAATTCAAACGGTTGGCCTGAGAAAAGACTACTTTATCGTAACATGATACGACAAATTGATCCAGACTTTGTATTTATCTCAGAACACGGGGTATATACAGATAAAAACCCAATAAAAATATTTACATACGAAATCATAACCGGAAATCACAGTGGAGAACGATTTGACGGTTGTGCAATTGCTGTGAAAAAAGGTATTGATTAGAGAGAAATAAGTGGGTTCGATGAATCTTACTTAGCTTTAGAGGTACGTACGGCAGTGGGGCCCCTGGTGCAGGCAACAGGGTACCAGCCCCCAAGGAGAGTGTATTTACCTCTCCATAACTCCCTGCAGCTTTGTGGTCACAGCAGAACCAATATTTTTGCTGGCGACCTCAATGCGAGGAGTGCTGCCTCAAACTATACGTCGACCAACCCAGCAGGTAGGAATCTCAAGACACTTATTGACAGACAAATTATGACAAGAATTGGACCAAACTTTCCGACATACATGACGAACAGATCAGCCATAAAACCAGACTAAGTGCTCACAAGCACTGCGTTCCCATTTAATTACTTCATTGACCTGGACCCTCCCGTCCCCAGTGACCATCAGGCTATCCTTATAAAAATCTCCACCGGCCCTATTCAGGTCCTTTTCTAAGAACGCAAGAGCTACACTCGCGCCAACTGGGATACGTATAAACAACTCCTCGAATGCTACATTCCCGACCCCTTCATTGATGCAAATTTAGAAGAAATCGAGGAGGAGTTAGACAAATTCACCAATCAATTAATAAATGCTGATAAGGAAGCCATTCCCCGATTAAAGTATAAAACACTCTCGGCCCCTTCTTGGACCCCTAGAATGAGATCTCTCGCGAAAGAATACGAGAACTGATCAAAGAAGTGAACCTCACGGGCCCCAACATCACTACACAGAAGAACACGACAAATACGCGACGAACTAATGACACTCATTAGAGAATAGCAGAATGTACTTTGGGACAATTTAATAGGCAGACTTGACTTAGAAAACGACTCGCGTACATTCTGGCAGACTGTAAAAAGGCTAAAAGGAGGACAGATACAGACGTTAATAAAAATCACACGAGACAAGACGGAAATTACTTAGACTGACAAAATCGAGGAAGAATTCAGACTCTTTTGGGCATCTATTTGATTTAGACTTCAAAGACAAAAGCATTGACAAACTAAATAACCAGATCCATAGAACCTATCCTCATCATTACGTGGCACAAGAAAGGAATATGGAGTAATACGGCGGTAAAATTACTGCCGAGGAGCTCTCGAAAACTTTAAAATCCTTTCGTCAATGGGCACCAGGGCGTACAAAATTGACAAGGGAGAATTTTATTCGAGCCCTGCCTAACATCCTTCTGGGGCTTATGAACATCATGAATGCGTTCATAAACGTGGGTTAGTTTCCTGACGACTGGAAGGTAGCAAAAATGATATTCATTCTCAATTCTGGTAAGCCATCGGGCAGTCCAGCTAACTTCAGGCCTATATATCTCTTAGAATTTGCAAGGAAAGTCTTCGAGAAGATATTGGTAAACAGGGAAATACGTTTCTCGAAGAAAATGATTTGCATAACCACCAACAACATGGCTTCCGGAGGAAGCGAGGAACGCACACGGCGCTAGCCGTAATCACCGAAAGGTTAGTAAAAATAAAAACAGAACAACACCATGCAAATCTGGTGCTCCGAGACGTGAAAAAGGCCTTTGACAAAGTATGGAGAAGAGGTCTACAATACAAGATCTTACACCTGGGCCTTGACCCAAACTTGAAAGGATAACTTTGCGATTACGTGATGGAGAGGAGAGCGTATGTGCACGTTAAAGGCTTTACGACTGGTGGGTATGGGAGTCATGTGAACAGTATCTCGGCAAATGCACGGAGGGACTTAGGGGAATTTTTCCGATTCATAAACCTAAGAACCTCCAACGAATTAAAAATCTATAATGCGTGCATACGATCCAAACTCCAGTAACCCCCCGGTCCCCATACACGCGAGTCTCAAGACCCAGATCCTTAAACTGCTAAGGGTTCAGAATAAGGCTGTCTTACTTACAATGGGAAACCGAAGGAGAAATATGAGAAGGCAGGATGAGCTCCATGGCGAACTGGGGTTGACCCCCCATAAACGTAGAGATTCACAATAGAGCAATAAATATCTGGGACGCCGTAAACCGGCCTTTCCCTCCCGAGTTTGTGGCCGAGCACATGGACTTTAATGACGCAAGACACAGAAGATCATTTACAAGTAGCAAACTGCTCATCAACAACGACATAAACCAAAAGTTTGCGTGTAATTCCGTTCAGAAATCAAACACAAACAAAGCCAATCACTTTAAAACAATTTTTATTATATATTTTTCCCTTGAATTAGTAAAAACTCTAATTCCCCCCAAATAAAAACAACAATAAAAACAGCAAAAACACAAGAATAAACGCAAAATAAGGAATTAAAAACCCAGAGAAAAAACTCTTCACCAGCAGTAGAGGCCAAAAACCCCTCTGCCTTTCGTATGCGTATATATATATATATATATATATATATATATATATATATATATATATATATATATATATATATATATAGTCAATATTAAAAACAAAACGCAAAAAAAGCCAGAGCTATCCTTTCACCAGCGACCTGTCTTTCATTCTACTTTCATTTCACTTTCCAATTATTTCCCTAATTTCCCTACTATTTTTTCCTACTAAACACCTCTACCACTATATTTCTCACTTACATATGTCCACTGTCCAATGGGCCACCCCCCTCCCTCCTTAGCCGCTCTATGAGGTCCAAGGGGGGCGTGGAGAGGGTCGGAAGAGCTGTTCTTTGTCTCCCACTTCTCTTTTCATTTCATTTCATTTCTGACTATTGAGAGAATTGATTGTGGATTGAAAGATATGGTCTCGCGCTAGTCGTCAAGTCTGATCGTGGAAAAGGAAGAAATGTGAAGGCCAAGTGAGGAAAACGCTATCTTCAGACAGTAACACCGTAGTGTCAGCAAGTTCTCTTCACATGAATAGAATATTGCCCCAACAAGAGTAGAATTCCGCTACCCGAGGGGGTCTTATGGGGTCAGCCCTTAAAGAAAACAGACGGGTTCCCCTCCGCCTTATACGAGGGGGAGGCAAAACAAACAAGACCGGCTGTTATATAATTTCTGTTCGGAGTTCTTTCTCTCCTCATTATGAGGCTAATAGACACCCCGAATGGATAGGTCGCTATTTTCTACTCGATGGAGGACGTGGAACATCTTGTATCTGAAAAGGCCAAAAAGGAGCTTGAGAAGATCGGACTGGAAGCGTCCGTACCCCCAGGACATGCTCGTTCGCCGGACCATAATCCTCAGAAGGCTTGACCCGTTTTTCTCTGATAACTCCTGTGAAGATATCAGGAAAGAGCTGATAAAGCAGTAGACGTGGGCAAAGATTACCAAGGTAGACAAGTTCGGCAACATAATAATCAACCTGACAACAATAATATACAATAATCAATTTAATATTTATCTAAAAAGTAATTGTAATTTGTTGTAAAGAGTTGACTAGCCCAACCTCCGGGTAAGTGTATACCTTCTACTGTATTTAACCTTTAACAAATTTTCATTCCTTCCATTTCTCTAGTACCCTAACCCACGAGAGTGTGTGGAGGGTCCCTAGGCTTTCATATTTCTAATAATAAGGTTTAAGTTAATGCCGGACTATTTGTCGCTCTGATCTAGTTCTATGGCAAAAAAGGCAAAGGAAAATGAAGTTTGAAAGCGTGCTTCTTTTAATGGCAGTCATCTCGGAGACGCCGAGATGTCGGGAGTATGGTTTCCGGCTGAAGTTGCATGTTAATTGCCGGTTTCTTCATTTGAATAATGACGGCTTCGGCCATCCGCAATCTTCTGTGGTTTGGGAGTCTCAGGTTGATGGAGGTGTCCCTATTAAGTTTTTCACGGGTTAGGGTAGTGCCAAGAGAGAGAGAGAGAGAGTGTTTTTTAATCACGCCATCTTGAAGGTGAGGTGTCAGTTGCCTTGACAGGGTTGTGGAGGTTACGCTGATGTACTTTGAATTGCGGTGTTCGCAGTCACCGACTTTGCACGAATATTCGTACACGACGTTAGTCTCCTGGAGTTCGCTCTTGACGCACCTACTTGTTTTCTTGGTTTTGTATATAATTAGATTAATATCCCTATTGGGTCGGTTGGGGACACGTTACGATGAAGAATGGCTTTGAGAGCCTTTTCGTCTTCATGGTAGCCGGTGTTCATATTGGCCTTGTAATAAAGGTCGATATTATTCTTTTTCGGAGTCACCCTTTGGCGTCCTCTTTGCCAATTTTTACATGGGCTCAGTTGAGAACGAGATTTTCAAAAGCAATATAGCACCCGAACCTTCCATCTACGCGCGCTATATCGATGATATTATTTTGAATACGAATAGCCTTGAACAAGTGAACGGCCTAGTTAAAGCATTCAAGAACAACTCGTGTCTGAATTTTACCCACGAAACGGAAGATGAAGGATCCCTTCCCTTCCTTGATATCTTAATAAGTGCCTAGGAGTCCAAATTTGTGACCCAAGTATACGTCATCAATGCCTTAGTTAACAGGGCAATTTCTCATTGATCCTCGTGGACGGCTGTTGATCACGAACTTAAGAGGGTTTCCCGTGTTCTCGTTAACAACGGCTACCCACAAAAATCCATCGACGCCACCATGAAAGAGAAAATGAACTTGGCTGCTGGTCCTTGAGGCAGGTCTATCCGAAAAAGAATAAATCGACCTTTATTCACAGGCCAATATGAACACCGGCTACCGTGAAGACGAAAAAGCTCTCAAAGCCATTCTCAAATAGGGACTCTTTCTTTCCCGCTAATCTCTCAAATCACTTCCTCTTTATACACCTCATAAATCGGTCTGAGTTAAGTAGAGTAATCTATCTTAAAAAGAAAAAGATGTCGCATCTTTACAATTATACTTATAATGGCTTATCTCTATCAGTGTTCAAGTGAGCATGGCTGTTTTTGTATCGTGACTTTTGTGTTCCGGTGACTTTATAATCTGACTGACTAAAGATTTACATGTGAATTAATAAAAGGAAAACTGAGCTAACTCCCATATGTGGGTAATTTGTTAATAGATGTATATCTTTAATATCTCAATTTAGATATGGCTGATCTTTACTATCTCTATTTAGAGAGGATTTATCAATATTAACTTGGTTTAGAGGTGGCTTCTCTCGATTATTCTTGAGATGACTTATCTTCTCTTAAATCTAAACTTAATTATATCTTTGATTAGCTTCACTATTTTAATCCTGAACAAGTAATCGTGCTTACCTTAACTCTTACTTGGTGTTACTAGCACAAATAACCCTACCACTGCACCCTACAAAGATACCAAAACTATTTTCAGGTAGTCGAATTAAACTGAGAATATCACCAATCTCCACTGAATAATGAAACCTATACCACCGGAAACCTATAGCTTAACTAGAAATCTGAAGGCACTTTGCCTACTCGACTAATCCGTAACCGACCTAATATGTTCACATACTCCGTGAATTTTTTGTAGACTAAACGGCCATGATTTAAGAATCATCGTGTAGTAGGATAAACAATTATTAACTCTCTAGATCATATGTACTAATGTAGGAGAGCTAATCTAGCGCACCAAATTAGGATTAGAAATCGTTGCTGTAGCAACCATAAAATAACTTAGACTAGAAAAAATTAAATTAAAGTGATTTTCTTATACTGACTAACCATCAATCGGTTAGAGCATTATGTAGCAAGGCTCAAGAAATAAAGAGGTAAAACAATTTTTAGCTTTATCTGAAAATGAAGAGGAGATTCTGTAATTAGAAACTAGATTGATTTTGTCGGTGGTAAGAACGTTGGGACGGTTAAATTCAGACTTTATCCAGGAGTCACAATAAAACAGTAAATGAATAGATTGATAATTATTTAAGAGAAAACCTCCTACAATGGATAGAGTCGTGGCTAAGTAATCGTAAGCAGAAAGTAGTTTATAGGGTAAATTTTCAGAGTGGTAAAATGTAACTAGTGGCGTGTCCCAGGAGTCTGTGTTGGGATCATTGTTGTTCCTTATTTATGTAAATGATATGGAGACTGGCCTACTTGGTAAATTATCCAAATTTTCGGATGACACAAAAATTGGGGGATAACATTTTAAATGAGAACGATTGCAAATTAATTCAGCGAGATCTAGATAAAATCTTCAAATGGTCTAATTAATGGAACATGAAATTCAATTTAGACAAGTGTAGAGTTTGGCACGTAGGTCGAAATGACCCAAGTTTTAATTATGAAATGGGTGGTAAAGATCTTATCTCGGTGGAGGAAGAAAAAAGATTTAGAGGTGCGGGTGTCAAGGGATTTTAAGTTTAACAGTGTGACAAAGCGTATAAGAAGGCAAACCGGATGCTTGGATTTTTTGCCCGAAGTTTTCACTACATTCATCAAGATATAATCTTACCTCTATATAAAAGTTTAGAAAAGCCACACCTAGAATACGCGATACAATTGTAGTCAACTTATACACATGTAAACATCAAAAAATGGAAAGAATTCAACGACGGACAACTAAATTAATTCCCTAGATTAGAAATAAGTCGTATATCGAAAGATTAAATATACTAAAACTACCGACTCTCGAAACTAGGCGATTGCGAGATGAGCTTATCGAAGTGTTCAAAATTTTAAATGAATTTGAAAACGTAAATTATGAATTTATTTTAAGTAGGACGATGGTTTAACACATAACAACGGTTTTAAACTGAAAGGACGGAGGAGGTTTCAAACGAACATAGCTAAAAAAAATTCACCTTGAAAATCTTCGATAGATGGAACTCACTACCCACGGAGATATTAATGGTAGTAGTGTGAATAGTTTCAAAACAAAATTGACAGTAATTTTACCAATAATGATATCCTTTCAATACGGAGCCCTGTTTTAGATTGAATTGAGCGTGAGTGATCATCGTGGCGACAATATCCAAAAAAGGACTACTAGCATATTTGTATACAGTGGGACTGGCCTTTGAGTGGACTAAGCAGTCCTTGCTGTCTTCCTGTAATTATGTAACCTAAATTTTCCAATAATTATTTTAGGAAAAATGATGTATTTTGTGGGAAATACTTCCATGTACCCTAAAAAATAGTAAATGCTGTACAGAAATGGGGAGAAAAAATAAATAACAAACGGATAAAGGATCAGTTGTGGGCAACTTAGCCAGAGTAAAAGCTAAAACTTAAACAGTAAAATAATTGGACCAAACGAACACACTATAGTATCATATATATATATATAAAAGCGAGAATGCGAATTTTGCCGATTTTTGGCTAAACATGGACAACAAAGATTATTTGACCCAGGATAGAACCCATATTAGCCCAAAAGTTAAGGAAAATTATGGAGATCTGATGAACTCTAAATTATACGATACCCTCAAGTAGAACAGCTCGAATATTACCTTCTCCCCGACTTCGGGAAACGATGAGAGCCGAGGCACCTAAAAGCTATTTTGTTTAACGCCAAACTGTTAGAAATAAAATTTCAGATCTAAGAGCTTTGGAGCATTAGAAGTATATCACATAATAAGCATCATAGAATGAGAATCCATTGTCACTTAAGAGATGTTAGTATTGACACTCATTTGCAAAGGTATAAAATGTTTCATCAAGACCGTGTTGAAAAAGAACGTGGAGGAGTGGTTTTATAAATTCGCAAGAATCTCCATCCTAAAGACTGTAATATATGTTCGGAATTCGATTTAATTGGATTTAAGCTAATCTTTGGTAGAAACATCTATGTTTATTTAGCTTATAGAAAGCCCCATCAAACCGTAGATAGAGCTAAACGATTCAATGATTGTATATCAAATACAATCATTGCCAAACTATCTCTAACTATTAGTGATTTTAATTTGGGCTAAGTAAAATTGTCTACGAAGCGGCTGACTCGGAATAGTACAGATTATTGAATTTTCTTGGTATATGATAACCTTTTAATCCAGTAAGTGAGAGAATCTGCAAAAGGTGAAAATATCCTGTATATAATTTTGACCACAGACGATGCTTTGATTTCAAATCTGAATGTATGAGACAAATTCAGTAATGATCACCATAATTTTATTCAAATCAATGTTAAAATGCCACCCGAATAACCCGAAGTAAACTTTTCTAAATTTGATTATAAAAAGGCGAACTTAGAGTGGTTTAAAGAAAACTTGTGTAATTATAGACTAAGTGGTTGTTCGACAAATGAAATTTGGAAGCATTTAAAAACAAATGACAACACTCTGTCACGGCCGTTGTGAGGTTAAAGAAACGCCATGCGACAATTTGCTTTAATTGATCAAAAAAGAAAGAAAGAAAACTGAAATTACAATAAGGCAAGATGATGAATGCATCCTGCAAAGAATAGGTTTGATATCGCTAAATAATATTTACATCAAAGAAAGCATTTTACCTTCAAGGAGAGCAGATGTTATATTGTACATAACATTTTAACTAAAAGGAAAATGCTTAACGTTTCATATAAGATATGGTTTCATTTAATTTATAGTTTCTTTCAGCATGGTTGTTTATTCAATTTCTGACATAAGAGAGATAGAATTAATAACAAACCACTACACTCTCCTTTCTCGAAAAAGGAAGTCCATGGCAAGAACATGCCACCGGACAAACATAATGAGCATCGCAATGAACAAGAATTGAGGTGTTTGTAGCGCTCGATACGTCTTCTAAAGCGTGCTGAGCGAAGGGGAAAGACTTCAAAGTCCGAAACCACAGAAGTGGGCTTAATTGGTATGGAGGGAGGCGGAATCAGCGGTCTCTCAGTAGACAGTAATGAAGGTCATTCGGAGGATTTAGTTTCGTCACCCGGTAGACGCATCTCTTGATGCTACCATCTGGGTGGAGGGTCCCCATATTGTCATTCTCTGGTCCATCTATCCTAGGTTCCATGCTATCTC
This sequence comes from Ceratothoa steindachneri, assembly GCA_963969495.1. Taxonomy (NCBI): domain Eukaryota; kingdom Metazoa; phylum Arthropoda; class Malacostraca; order Isopoda; family Cymothoidae; genus Ceratothoa; species Ceratothoa steindachneri. Next base: position 99,288,544 of record OZ018328.1, read on the forward strand.
AAGGTCGGGACAGGATCACGGAGGGCGATAATATCTTTGCGGCCGTTGAGAAAACGAATATTGGCGTAGCTGCTGTTAGCCTTGATGAACTATACCTCCTATACCGAATGTTCGTCATTGCGGCAGATATGCCTCCGGAGGAGAACCATAGAATAGGAAGAAGCCATATAGGCAAACTCTGTCCCTGCAAAATTCTCCGTGGGTAGGAAAATGGTCTCTCGTGAGGAGTGGCATTGGTCGAAGGACAAGGAAAAGAGCAAATAGGGAGGAGAGCTTTAGGTAACGCCAACTCCCAAGCTGAAAGGAGGAGTTTGCTAGAGTTCACTGCAAGAGTCGCTGCTTTCCAATTGATGCCCACATAGCGCTCACATTTTCCATTTCCCGCTCTGTTTTAAAGAGTAATGCAACTCGTAGCTATTGTGTTTGAATGAAGAAAGGATCTGCATTCAGGAGACATAAATAATGTCTCTAGGTAGGATGGACATATGCCGAATAGAGAGAACAAGTTAGCGAATCATAAATTCATAGTAGACGATGACATATTTGTACACTGGTAACTCATGGATTAATGATATTCGTCGATGAAGATACGTAGGTACTTGTTTCGGGAAGATGGAGTGTGAGGGAACCCCACGTGGGATCTCTTGAGCAGAACGGAACATCCATGCGCTGCAGAAGGCCCGGTTAGGCCTAAATTGGTAAGCCCAACCCCCTTCCCCATCAACAAGCGGTAGCCACGAACCGTGTCCCCCACGATTCACTTTTACACGTTCAGAATAGCCTCTCCAAGAAGATTCAAGGCCATTCGAGAGTAGAGCTGTTTCCCACTCACCGCCCCCACAACCCCGGGGAGAGCCTCGGACATAAAGAGCGCTCGGCTCCCATGAAGAGACACAGAGTTGAGAAGTCTCGCCCAGACCCCATAAGATTCCCCCTAGTTCTAAGTCAGGTGCTAACAACAAAGCAAATGACAGCTGAACTATTTTGTGTATTTGGAATTAGCCCCAGGCAGTGAGGTAATTCCACTTAATGATCGCCACCGAGTGATTTTTCCGACTTCTCTCATCAACTCCTGTCAAAGCCCTCCCCTCATTTCGGGTGGCCGAAATACTCTCTCCTGGACCGGAAGTTACCCCCCTCCCTGTTTTTGGAGAACCGTCATCACTTTAACCTCCCGCTCAGAAGTTCCGAGCGGCCTCACTTCACGGGCAGAAGACATCCGTAAGCCAACCCCTCTTCCCCCTTTAGTAACCCAATTGAGTTAATTCCCCCCCCCCTTCCATTTGAATAGTCTCTTCCTGTAATACCTTAAGTTCTAACTTCATAGACTGATTAATAACTACAATTCCTCCCTTCGTTCACTGATGTGATTTTGTCCGTTAATTCTCTGAGGTAATTTTACCCATCAATTCTCTCATTATTTTTATGTAAATAAAATTATATTTTTGTACATGCCTCTTTAAATTACCTTGAGCTTTGGCATTGCCCATTTGTTACCTGACCTCGTTGCACTCTCATCTCGCATTTCAGCCCGTCTAAACTAGCGGTGTTTCGTCCCTTCGTCGGTTCACCTGTAAGTTATCGGTCTCTCCCCCATAGATATAATATGGTATTGATGTAATATAATGTCATACCACGACATGGAAGATGTGGTCCCTTGAATTATTGGCTAATCGATCAAATAGGCTAAGAGCTTTACAAGCTCTTGCCTCTCTGGAAGATGGTACCAAGGCTTAAGTCTAAGGAATATGACAAATTTCGTGAGTACAGAAAATGCAGCAGGAATAACAAAGGAGAAAAATTTCCCGAAAGAACATCAAAGGCTTAGTTCTTGGATCCAGGCCTATACACGACCTCTTATAAGAAGATGGTGCAATTTTTTTTGTTTTTTTCATTTTGCTCCGGTGCTAGGAGTCGAACATTTAGGAGACTAAACGCTGATCTGTGGTTAGGGTAAATTCACCTCCGAGAAGGAAGTGCTACCATCGTTTAGCCTGATTCAATGATTGTGTCATGGTATAGCAATTATACATATATATATATATATATATATATATATATATATATATATATATATATATAAAGGACAATTACACGCTAATGGCTTGGTCTGACAAGTCCAGTTGGAGAGGGGATAATGCGAATGGGGAGGAATTTGTCCCCTAGTATGTATGTAATAATTATGAAAATAATAGAGTGAAGATTGGCTTAGGTTGAATAATGGCCGAGAGTGTTTCAAAGTTATTTAAAGAATGCGACAAAAATAGAGTTTAATAACAAAAAAAAGAAATATTCAATATATACAAAAGAGGTTTAAGTGAGATACGTGATCACATAAGTAACGGACACACTCAGTGTTAGTAAATGGGCAAATCCAATGGATTAAAGTGGTTAATTACCTGACTTGGATCGGAATCTTAAAAAGGGGCTACACTAAGCCGAAATCAAAATAATAACAATTGATTTGGAAAGACCAAATTATAACTAAGTCCGCAGCATCGATGTCTGGCACGAGCTAAGCGTCGAAGGGAAGGTTACTCAGTGATGCGAGGATGCAAAAAATGAATATGTTTTACCTCAGAGGTCTCGATGAGGTGCTACCTCAGGATGCTGATGAAGCATGACTGGTTTTACCTCACGGTTCTTGATGAGGGAGTACTGGCGCGAATTGACAGAAGAATGACCGTTGTAAGGAGCGGCCAATTCACTGGGGCGATGTCCACGGCGGAGAGATTATAGCCGTCGGTACCCGAATAAGCCACGGAGGAGCCGACTCGAGAACGTAATGTATCCTCGTCCGCGGGCAAGCTGTACTGCCTATCCAGAGGGAAACCTCTGATTATATAGGTAGTCGGCGGGCGGCGAAACTGGCTCGAGCCACGGCGTGCTCTCATGGGATTTGAAGTCGCCGGCTTCGGCTGGGGTGGGGGGGATGGCATATCTAAGATAAGGTCTAATAGTCTTTTGGATTCTCTCTTGCGTTACGAGTATGGAAGGACAGCTTAAAGCGCCCCGAGCGCGAGAAGTAGGCCTCGCAAGATAAACACAGATGGTCTGATAAAGCTATTTTTACCCAATTCCTTTCTTGCTTCTCAGGCTTTTTGTGTCAGTGTTAAGGCTGCGTGTTTCTTCTAATGGTTCAAGGTGGGCCTCGAGATCCTATTAGACTCTATTCCTCCATAGATTGCCTATACCTCTTTCTATCCTGCGCAGTATCGTCTATCAAAAGAACTTAAAGTCGTTTAAATAAAGCTTATGTTTAAGAGAATTATGCGACATGCCATCCACTCTGGCTTACAGTAGCTCAGTTCCCTGACCTAAAGGCATCAGTTTCAACCGTGAATGGTTCCTTTTCATCTACCCTTACTGTGATTGCTGAGATAATGGCAGCCGTCCTTAACTCCTCAGTAGTGGCTTTAGCCTCGTCTGAAAAGGCAACTGAGGCGTTACTGACCGTCGTCTTCTTTGGGAGAGCCGTGGGACCCATTGGGCGTAGTATGCAAAGAGTCCAAGTAGCCGTGACAAAGATTTTCTATCAGATGGGACTGAAATGTCACAGAGCGGGCTCAAGCAAATGGGGTCTGATCGGAGTTCCGTATGGTGCACCTAAACCCTAGTAGGTTGACGATGTCAGTGGAGAACGTACCTTTTTGTTTGTTCAATGATAAGTTGTAGGTTAGCACGGCTTCAAGTAATAGAGCTAGATTAGAGTCACTCTGTTCTAAGGTACGCCCGCAACTCGTCACACATTCCAACTAAGAAAATCTAGTTTAAACCGGCTGGAGCGGATGAAGTCGTCCATGATTCTTTGAAGCCAAGCAAACCCCATTTTAAGTCTTAAGCTTAGACACCTGAACTGGCAGAGAAGCCATTTGACCTCGAAAACAGTGTAGATTATATCCTCTGCATCTATAGGCGAGCACTCGTGCGCACTATGCAAGTCAATCGCGATGTAGACATCGTTCGCATGTGTTTTGACCACATGCAATTGTGCCCTCATGGGCAAATTTGATGGCGCAATGATCCTCTCTTCGACCATGCGAGCAATTTCTGATCAAATGCTCTCGCGATCTGACTCTCCGAACAGCCTGGACTTGGTAACCATGAGATAACAATCGAAAGGTAGATGAGAGAAGACACTCACGGGTTCCTATTGACATTGCTACTAAAAACAAACATCCAAGTTAGAAAGAAGGTCACTAAATTTAAGCCTAAGCGACGAATGGCGAGAATGACACCAGAACAACAGTCGTCTAGTACCAAGAAGCGCCATCGCTAACCTGAGTTATCAGTTTACTGGATGCCATAGTAATTTCTCCCTGTGTTCAGCAAGGCTTTATGTGTCATCCCAGTGATGACAGAATAATGAATGTTACAGAAAAGGAAAAAAATCACGGCATTTTTTGTCAAACTATCTTAAATGTCCGCAACAAGGCAAAAAGGTTAAAACGAAGGCTCTAAAAATACTGAGACACATTACAAGGCTATTCAGTTTAAAAAGCTATATCGGATTGATAAGAAGCCCAGCTAGAGTACTGTGCTCAAGTGTGGTCACCATATTTGACAGCAGATTTTGAAAGATTGGAAAGAGTGCAAGGTAGGTCGATGTAACTAAATTCCTCCCTAAGAAGCCATAATTTAGAAACGCAGCTCGAAAAGTTAAACTTATTAATTGTATAAACGTGACATATTAGAGGACTTATTACTTGAATTTTTTAAAATTTTGAGAAGAATAGATAATGTGGACCAGTCAATCAAGTTTAAAATTAAAAAGTGTTCTACATGTAATAATGGTGTGAAGCTTGTTCTTAAACTATTTAGGAGATGTTTATGTGGAAAATTGTTCTCACACAGAATAGATATATAATGTCTAGAACATGCCGAATGTTGTTTCTTGTAATATTGTAGAAGCATTTGAAAAAAAGGTTATATTAAGTTATCAGAAACTTAAAGTAATGAAATGTGAATTTTGTAAAAGGTACCAAATTATCCCTTTATTATCAAAAGTCCTGGGTGTAGTCTATTTCAATTTGACTCGTTATGTTTCTCAATCTTTCATTCCTGCTTTGGCGGGTGGAGAAAACCTCCCATTTACTGTCCAATTTTCTCATACTCTCAATATAAAAGAATAAATATCAGAAAGTCTCACAAAAGGCGCCTTCTCGTTAAGGATCTTATAGTCTATAAGGTGCTTATATTCCTTGTAACTCTATATAACACACACTCTCACTTTTGGTGAGATAAAAAAGAAAAAAATTGAGAGAGAGAGATCAATAGAGAGGGGAAGGTTATGATAAGGATAGTAGTAGTAATAAAGAAAAGATAAATGCAGAAAATATGGGGAATGAATCCTAGTTAATGGGCTAAAATTCTTGAGAATGAAAAAATCTATGTGAGATTGAAATCGAGTGGAAGGGATAAAATTATTGATAATGAAAGACAAGTGTAATAGAGCAAAAAAGAGGGAGTCATAGAACTAACACTTCACACACGGATGCTTTGGCAGAGACGGTAAATGTGAAATTGAAGATGAGTCTGAAACAAAGAGTCTTTCACAAGGTGTTAAATGGGTCGTTATATATACCACTTGGTGAGCCTTTTTGTGTCTGCGCGTATGTTTATTTGTGTACGCATTTTTTGAAGGGAAAGATAGAATATTTACTTATTATTTGCTGTTATTCCGATTTGAAAATCATACGTACACCACTATAAACTCTTGTTGTGCCGAATTGCAGCGAAAATTATAAAACAGAACCAAAAGTGGACTTGCTTTCCATTCCTAAAGATAGCGAAACTATACGAAACGGCTCTCATGCTATTAAGCGAGACCAGTTTTCTTTTACAAACAAGAGCTGAGTACGTAATAAACTGCTTCCTAAAAATGTGTCATGATTTTTTTCATTAGATTAATTATTTTAAATACTGATAGTGTGAATACTATATTTAAAAATCCAAGATTTATGCAATAATGATTAACTACACGTGTATGTTTTTGATCCAAAGGCCAAGCAGTATTTACTTTACGGGTAATACCACACTTTTGTTTTCTACATGTTCATAACCTATGTTATATAATAATACTTTGAATACTACAATAAAATAACATCTAGAAACTTTAGTTGACAACTGTACTATATGCACATGTAAAAATTGATTCATTATCAGCACAGTTCAACTTTGAGGTAGTGTATATACCAACTGGTTTTTCAAATCTGTGAGCACCACTTCTTACCGGATGATGAACAATGAGAAAAAAGGTACTTTGATGAAAGAACTGGAAGGAGAATTAGGGCAAAACTGAAGTGCCCTCTCATGCAGTGAACGTTCCACGATGAGTTTCCAAAGATAGGATTAAGTCTTCGTCTTCTTTCACCTCTTTCCCTTAGTGCTCCTATGCATGTAATTTCGAAGTACGACACAAATGTTTGAGGAATTTCACCATTTATTAGTTTATCAACCATCATCATTATTATTATTTGTTAGGAATGCCATTCTTTCTTAATATCTATGTACACATTTTGTCTTAAATGGAACAAGACACATGGCAGCTTTGCAGGAACAATTTTCACAGCACCAATGCACTTTATAACATTATGCATTTTCAGTTTGTTTGAGATAAAGAAATGTTCATCTTCAATTAATTTCTTCTTTTTCTTTTTCTGAATCCAGAAACTTATAAGCTTCTTTTGGAAAATGGTTGGGTAAATAATTAATTGAAATTAACAGCAACGAGACGCAGCTAGTTACGGGGGCAGCAGGATATCTAGTTTGCCAGGAACCATTTTCATACTACGACGGCACTTTAGAACCATTGGAATTTTCATTTTTGTTATGGTAAAGGAGCGGGATATGAAGTGTTTCCAGATACATTTAATTTGTTGAAAATACAAAGGAAAATTGGTCGTGCAAGGCAATTCGCTAATGAAATATTCATCTCATAGCAAATTGTCCTATTACCGAATTGTCGTACTACCAAACTGTCCTATATCGAATTGTCCGGTACTGTACTGTTCCATACAGAATTGTGCGATACCGAATTTTTCGGACGCACCCAATAAAGTTGAAGATTTTTAGTCGCGTGCGACTCTATCTCACTATGTCGGTCGGTTGGTACCCGTTTGGCTTTTTTTTGTTTTTGTAAAAACATTGTAACTATTCGGCTCATTCTAACGAAATTTAATACCTTTGCGTTGCTTTATATTTTCTTTCGAATGATATAATTGCCAAGGTCTTCATCTTCCCAAGGTTATCCCGGGACTTTTTTTTTTTTACAATAACATCACAACTATTCGGCCAATTTTAACGATATTTGAAGGCCTTATTTTGTTTTACATTCTCTTTCGAATGATATAATTTTCAAGGTCCTCTCTACGTTAGTCCGGGAATTATTGAAAGTTTTAACAGTCGTAAGGTCATAAATCAGAATAAGTGAGAACACGCAACCTTCGTCAGCAGACCTTGTGTTGAAAGATTCATATTTTCTTCGTATTCCAAGTTACTTCAATATGAGAAGTCTGACTCAATCAAAAACATGTCTACTACTGCTGGGCAACATGAAATTAATTTTCTTATATCAAGGATAAATAGAAATCAACATGTAGGTATTAGAAAGCGATAAAACAGCCGCGTTATGTTAGATGAAATTTACATGAACCCAAATTTTAATTAGAAAAGATAGAAATGTTGGCTTATCTTTTAACTGTATTGAAAATGAATGACCCGCATTTGTTTTAATGATGAAATCTCTTCTCTACTTTCAAAGATGTCCACATTTATCCTTTACAAATGTATGAAAACTAAAACTTTGAATACCTTCATAAAGCCAGTCATTATAGGTTTAGAATATGTAGACTCCAATATAATAAGTGTTAACGGACTATTATGTTATCTATAATAATGTTTTACAATTCTTTTCTGTTTTTTCACAGTATCCGATCTAAGATTGTGTAGTAAACTTCATACCGAAACTAGTCTTCCCCCCAAATATTTTGCTCCTATAAAGGGAATTATTTTAACCTTATTTCTACTCTATATTCACTTCAATTAGTTACAATAACTAGCTAGAACAAGGTCAACAGACCTAGATCACGTGCTCTCAATTATTATAATTTATGACCTTGTGACCATATGACCTTCTGATCTTCAAAACTTTCACAAACCCATTGAAAAGTAAAATGGTTACCCACTGACCAACCGACATAGTAACTTATAAAGTTGCATGCACGCGACTAAAAATAATTAAAATAATTATAATTGCATAATTTTCCAATTTCTGTTGCTTCATTCTCCATCTCGCAAAGCATTGTTTATACATCCACATAAATTAACTCTCAATTCCCGTAACTCACCTTAAACTAGAAAAGGAAAATGTAAATTTAGTTTTGCAAATCTTCAATGACTATGTCACTCAGGCCTTGTTGACATTAGAAACAAGATCCCTTGTTATAATTTCATTCAAGCCTTGTTAACACTTAGAAACAACATCCCTTGTTATAATTTCAAGAGTTTGCAGAATATATGGAACTCATTTACATATATTTGGTGGATGATTATAAACATTAATTCTGAATTTAATTGTTTGAGTTTTAATAACAATTGCGTTATCCTTTGATATATGAATTGAAAGATAATTATAATTTTTTAAAATGGTTAGATATCTTGAAATGTATGAAAGACTTAGTTGTAAAATTAAATAACACAATATTCATTGCTTTAAATCATACTACATATACTATGATAAAACTAGCAACTTATTGTCTAAATGAGTTGTAAGATGAAATACATAGAGGTAAATTTCAAAGAACGAACACAGTTATATTGAAGGCAATGACAGATTCTTTTTATAATACCGAAGGACATCACGAATAATATTATGAAAAGTTTGTGCAAAATACATTTCTTTAATAATTCAACCCCTCAATGAAATTGATATGAATGTAACATTAAGTGTACTGACAGATGGTGATGATAATGATGTATGAGACGAGGGCCAGAAAACAAAAAAAAAGAACAAATTATTGTATGAGCTTCTTCTAATACACTTATAAATATTTTGTTACGAAAAATAGCTACATTTTTTGCGAGCAAATATTAATGATTTTAAGCGATGCATAATCCAATGTAAAAGTTCTTAAGATGTTCTGTAATAATTTCAACTCATTGATATTTATTGCTATTTATTTATCATAACCACACCAGTTCAGTAGTAACATAAGGTTATTAAATAAGATTACTATAATGCGAATGCAGCTAAAGAATTATACCATCGTGAAAAAGTTCATTAAGTTTCTAATTTAATTCAATAAGTACTTTTATATAGTATATATTCGTTACAGGTAAGGTATATTTTTTTAATATTTTTATATTTAATGTTGTTGATTATGGCTTATAGCTCATGTGAATCAGAAATCCAGTATCTCAAAATATTATAATATATCTTAATATCAATCCGAAAAGGATGTTCAATAATGAAATGTCCAATTTTATTGGTTTGTTTATACACCCTCTACTTGGTTGACGCTCTTTTACCGCGAATTACTGCATCAATGCCGCGTGGTATGAATGCGATGAACTTGTAGAAATGCTAATGTTTCATTACGACTATGGTTGCTTTGATAGTTGCATTCGGCGCCTCTATATTTTTGTGTCTGATATACCTCATCTTCTTCTTGAGAATATATCACGGATTCTCTATTGGATTCAGGACAGGAGAGAGGGATGGTAAGTCAAGCACATTAATAGCATGGTCAGTAAATAATTTGGTAGTTGTTTTGACAATATGAGAGGTGATAATTATGCTGGTTCCCCAAATCAAAGTGCGGAAACTTCACACTGGAATTCAAACACCTTGGATTCTGTGTCTGTCTACTCTTCCTTCAAACTCTTGAACTTTGATTTCAAAATGACATGCAAACTTTATATTCATCTCAAATCAGGACTTAGGAGTGAAGCTCCGGTTCTTTTTCTTCTTTGCCAAAATAAAACTCTTCTCATGTTATCTCTAGTTTAGGAGTGGCTGAATATAATAAATGCAAATGTTGTAGCTACTTTCATTAAGATGTGTTGGCGTAGTGGATTTTGATGCTCTGAGACTAGCCTGAGTCCAGTCCTAGTGAAGTCCTTCCAAGTTCTTGAATCGACTTTTATTGACAATCATCGCAAGGGCGCCTCATCCCTGTTACTTGTGCACTTTTCGCTACCATCCTTTTTTTCTTCTAATCAACTGTTCATTAATATACTTCAATACGGCACTTAATGAACAGCCAGCCTTTACAGCAAAGACCTTCTAGTAATATAGCACTCTTAGAGAAAATAAAGGAACTGAGTTATTTATGTAAGTAACAAACGTACATACATACTCAACCGTATACCACGACATTAAAATTTGGTATTCAGACGTGGGGTGCATAGATATTCAGCACGACACCAAGACTTTTAAAATTGGTGTCAGGTTTTTTGAGGGGTATCTTGAAGAACTCAATAATAGTTGATTGTGTTGCATCCCTTTGATTATTAACAATTTTGGGCCTAAGCATTCGAGGAAAATTAAGCATAATAAGAGGATCAAGTCTGTCTCGAATTTTGTGTTAATTATCTGTGGTTAGCCCGTTTAGGGTAGTAATTAGTTTTTTTGTGGTATCCCAATTAACAGAAAGTGTGGGTGGTAAGGCTGGGTTAGACAGAGTGCTACTTGTTTCCTGGTTGCATACTACCTTTAGCGTACATCAGTGAGTTTTGGAAAAAAATACGTAAAATGTCGCCGTTCGAAAGATTCCCCCTTTAAGGCCAAATCCTTGGACTAGCAGGCAAAAATCTAGTTGCCTACGTGCTGGAAAAAGAGACGATAGAGAGAGAGAGGAAAAGAGAGAACAGGCGCAAGCGCGCAAGAGAAGCAGAAGAAAGAAGAATACAGATGAAAATAGAAATAGAAGAAATAAGAATATAGATGAAAATATAAGCAGAAGAAAGAAGAATACCGAGGTGAAGTAAAACAAAACAAAGAATAATACAGTTGAAAAAAGAAGCAGAAGAAAGAATAAAGATGAAAATAAAAGGAGAAGAAAGAAGAATAGAGACGGAAATAAAACAAAACAAAGAAGAATACATATGGAAAAACAAGCTGAATAAGGAAGAATACGGATACAAAGAGAAGCAGAAGAAAGAAGCATATAATGGAAAGAGAACCAGTGCAAGTTGAAAGAGAAGCCGAAGAAAGGAGAATATAGATGGGAATAGAAGCCAAAGAAAGATAAATAAAGACCGAAAGAGAGGAAAAAAGAGAACATGAGCAAGCAGAAAGAGAAGCTAAAGAAAGAAGAATAAAGATGGAAAGAGAGGCAGAAGAAAGAAAATACAGATGGAAAGAAAACAAGCTCAAGCGGAAAGAGAAGAAAGAGAAAGAATACTCCCCTATGAAAGGGCATTGAGCAAGGATCAGGTGGAAGTCAAGGTCGTTGTGTCCTGGCCTGGAGTTACGAAATTACATACGATGAAACCCAAGAAAAATTTTGTAACGATGGATGAAGAAGGAACCATGGAAGCGTTATACCCATGTGAACCTCTTCAGGTGGTAACCACGGTGTACTTAGAGTCATATAACGAGTATACCCTACCCTCATTAGCCTCCCCCCCAAGACGACCGTCTACTGAATTAGATTTAAACCCCCACCTTGGACCGCTTATAGATTCGCTATTGTCCGCTCGTGTGAAGGAAAAATTAAGTTCGACTCCTCAATCCCCAAAAGTAGTTTGGATTCGAACCGATGTCCGTGGCAATTGAATCGGTTGTGTCATAGTACAAAATGGAGACAATGATACTCCTGTTCCCTTAGCTTATGCAACTATATGTAGAACAGGCAGCGCTAGCCATAATTTATGGGATAAAGAAATTCAATTTCTATATAAAAGGTAAGGAAAATACGTGGAATTCAAGCACCGGCCTCTGGTATATTTGCGTAACAGCAAAAGTCAGAACGGCAGACTCATGCGATGGAGTCTATTGTGCATCGAGTACCAATTTAACATAAAATATTTTAAAGGCTACGATAAGTATAAAGCTGATAACTCTGTGAGCCGAAACCTCACAGAGGGCTAATTAAACTCCTTTTTGTCTTAAGACCAATTTTTTTGTGTAGATATTATTGTGTTAAGGTTTATTTGTGTACGAGATTAACTGCCTAGCTAAGGATTAATAGTCAGTTTCTTTTTCTTGTTTTTTTTTGTAATTGATGTTTTTTGTTAAATTGAATTACGAATAAAAAAATGCGTTCTATAAGAATTGAGTGGAATTTGGAAATTACAACTTGAGGACTGCGTATTGCATGTTATGTGTTAGAGTAGGGGTCCATTGTATAAGAAACTGTGACCTTGTGATTAAAAATGAACCCTATAAGATAACAGGTAATTTCTACTAAATAGCTAGAAAAGAATAAAAAACAGAGTCAGAAGACAAAGTCAATTTTGAAACCAAAAATGATTATGGTCCTTGTTTGATGGAATATTGATGGAATCAACCATTTATAATATTAGGAAAAGATGAAATCAAAAACAGCGCAATCAATTTGTCGACAAATTTCTTTAATGCATTTAAGATTTGTCATCAACTCACTACATTATCAAGAAGATGGACCTATCATGCTTCATGATAATCCCAGGAAACACGCACCAGCCTGCTATGTCAGAGCTTAAAGAAATGGAATAGGAAGTTTTGCAAAATCCTTCAAATAAAGCTTCAATATAATGGAAGATATAAATCTTGTTTTTGCTGGATATCTGAACAGGAGCCCTAATTTCTTTGAAATAGGATATTGATGCATTGGGTCATATTTTGATACCTATTCACGATTTTCCTTTGCTAAATGGCATCTCCAACTCACTATTTAAAAGCCGACATCTTATCGGAAGCAATCGAATCTTACTTTTATGGCGCCATAGTGGCCCTGATAATCTATATGTATTTTGTTTATAGTCTAGAAGTTTCACTTTCATAAGTGGCAATCGGTACAACGCATTAAGTTCATTAAACTTGTTTTTTTACTGTATTTGGAAGATATTAAGTTTATATTTAGCTGAATATAGGTTTGTTCCCCTACTCATAAGGTTTAGCTTTCTCTTGTTTTGTTGTTTCATAGGAAATGTGGGTTTCTTTTCATAGCCACTTGAAGATTGCATAACAAATTAAAAAAGCTTTTTGATGACTAAACTCGATTACATTTCGCGAAACTAAGCGACCAGACCATCGTTTCGCGTTTCCTCATATTGACTACATGGAAGGAATAAGGTCGGTCCTTAAGGCTGCCATTACGCTGCGACTGTTCCCATGTATCTACCTCTGATGCCACGGCGGCTTCAGGTCACTTTCTGTCGTCTTCAAATTGGGCAGACTCGCCAGAGGCAGGGCCATTTGGTTAAGTGTTCCCCTGTACCATGCGGCGAAGACTGTCTTGTCTCCCAAACTGTTCTGAACATTCTTGTTTAATGCCCCATTCAGGGTGATCTTCGCGCAAGTTACCTGTTACAATACCTGGACGAGCAGGGTCGTACCTGCCTGTCTCTTATACTTAGGACAATTTCACCCCTTCAGATTTGCGGACTATTTGATTTTTTTAGAGGCTGCTGACCTCCTCCACTTTATTTAACTCTCTTTGGTTTTGATCGGATGTTCTCGCACCGGGAAGAAGCTGGTCTTCCTCCCACGCCGGGGGTGCTTCCTTCTTATTCTTGTTTTTTGCTTCTTGTTTTGTTTTGTTTTTTTTTGCCTTTGGTCCTGTTGTATTTTTTTTGTTGTTTTTAATTTAGCCTAGCTTTGTGCTATAAGTTTACTACGGTGACTAATGTCCTTGTAAGTAGTCATCCGACGGACGCTAAAAATATTATGCTTCACAACATATGATAAACTGAGATCAAGACATAGCAAATTCTGACTTTCATTTAATTACTGTGGAACCCACTTTAAAATTTCGTAACCTTCCATGTTGCATTCGGAGGAAGTGAGATAGTGGTTGCTGAAGTGACAAAGGATTTAGCAATTAATTACCCTGTTGTTCATGGGGTTTGGGCCAGGTCAGCCGATAATGCTCTAGTATTAAGAACATATTTAGGCCTCCCATGAGGTAATTGTTGTCCATGTTCCAAAACCTAAATTTATCAAAGCAACAGAGAATAATTGTCACTCGAGTAGTGTAAAGCCCAAACGTTTTTGACGTCATCAGCAGCTTGGAAAGCGGTTTCTATTAATTTAGATTCATAGTTGAAAATTACTCTAATTCCTGAGTTAAATATCATTTCCTATAGAGCGGCTTGAGCGACTCAACAATCATTCAATTGCACTAGATTTATCGGGTGATCTCATAAGTAATATTCGAAAGCTAACGTTTAAAGAATTCTCTGAACTAAGTAAAAGTTATGCTGCTGTGGTTGAAAAATTAGTCACCAAACTGGAATATTACCATTTAACCGTTGACCATCATCTTCAATACCAAGGATGCTGTCGAAACTTGGAAGATGCGTTCCTTATGATTTGATGGATGCCAACAGCAAAGCAAGTAGACATTTATACTTTTCTGCAATTTCGTTAAAGCCTTTTTTCATTTCTGTTACCTTTAGTGACTAGAGATGAAAAAGGATACTCTACTGGAATGGGAAAAGGACCCACGCAAGGGTTTAGTGGTATTTTACATGCTAAAGCACAACTCAGAAGTGACCTCCATTCAAGGAAAGTTTTGATGTTTAGTAGCATTCTGTTGATATGATCTTCTTTAAGTCGCTACCAGTGAAACAAAAAAATAAAACAAACGTCTATAGTCAGCTGGCGGACAATTTGAACACTGTTTGCAAGAAAATATTACTTCTCTGATTAGTCGCAAAAGTGTTCTGATCCTTCTTGAAAATATATGACCTAATCTACCTCAACCTCGACTGGGAAAAACTCCCGCACCCTTACTCTTCGCCAGACCTTGTTATATCTGATTACCACTTATTCCGTAGCTTGCAGAGTCATATTGATGGATTAAACCTTACAACAACTCAAAAATGGGAAACCACCCTTTCCATATTATTTTCTTCTTAATCTAAAGAGTTCTGTACAAATGGTATTAAGAAGCTTTTAATTCTTTGGAAGGACGTAAATGATGATGTTGAGGATTTCGTTATTAATGAATAAATTCTAATAAATCAGGAAATTCAGCTATCTTTTTCTCTTATCTGAAGTTCTAACATTACTTATGAGATGACTTGATAGCTGCAAGTGATGATATCGTAACTGAGGTGGTATGTATGTTATGAAGTGGTCTAAGGTTTGTATTATAATGCCTTTGAAAATGGAGTTGTGCAATTCCGACGATATAACCTAGAATAGAGTAGTAGCTTAAATTTTTGGTTAGTTCTTCCAGGCTCTTGATGTGGTTGAGTTCCTATGTTAGAATATGAACTTGAAATTTACACCACAAATTGGTAATCGTTGGTAAAAAATGACGAAAATTCTTTTTTAGTTTTCTTAATTGTTTTTTTTTACAAACACATTCGTTTCTCATCCAGGCTAAGGAAGTGTTTATATTCAATGGAACAATCATATGTTGATGCTCATTGATATACTAACTGAATACCATACTACTGCTGCGTATAATGCAATAAACTGACAATTGTTAGTGGATATTTTCTAGTTAGCTTACACTGGTGTTCCAAGTTTAAACCTTAAACGTGTTTTAGAGATCCCTATTTTTTCGCTTCATTCTCATGTTTTCCATCTCCTGGTTATTTGGACGACAAACATATAGCCAACGGATAGCTTACCGCCTTAAAATTTAACCGAGCAGACATTCAGACGACAGCAAATTAGTGAAATGGCCAACTGTTCGAATGAACGAATGCCCAAGTTTTTCATACTCGTGTGTACTTTTAATACAATGCACAATATACATATAGGAACAAGTAACTTTCTGTTAAAAATTAAAAAGACTCTCTATTTTTCGGAATCACTCAGCATTACTTTCCCAATTTAACTTCAATACGAGAATTTTTCAATATTGTCCTAAACCAAACGAATGCTTTACGCTCTTCATGCACTCTGATGCAGTTGTTCGTAGTAAGCTGTATAGGTGTGCTCATGATTTTCCACGGCTTGTTTCAGTGTTTTTTTACATTTAATTATTTTGAGACTTATTTATAGTTAATGATTATTTTGAGATTTGGTTATATCAGGTATGCTGATTTAAAAAAAAATATGAAATATTTCACACTGCAGGTGTGTGTTGCCTAAATAAAATAAAATATTCTGAATTATTTTGTACATATATATAAATCTATTTCATAAATCACCACTACCATAAAAGCAATCTTTCTTCTGGCAAATAAATATTTAAACAGACTTTGACCTCAACATATTGCACATAAAGCCTCATTTAGAATTCTCTTTTGCTTCCATTTTACTAAACATAGTCCACCTTCACCACAAACCTCTCAGAAATAGAGCCCATTTTCCCCTAATACCCTTAATCCCATTCCCCGTTGCTCAAACCTTTTTTCTATTAGGTGGCTTTCCTATCGCTTGCTGACCTGAGAAAAAGATTTGACTTCCGATATAATTACATCTGATAAAGTCGATTTAGTTTTCTTAACGGAAACGTGGAAAAGATAGCACGAACTCTATTTCCATATCTGATACCTGTTTGGGCTAGATGTTTTAAGAGATGTGACTAGTGATACAAGGCGCGGAAGCGAAATTGGTTACACTTCAGCCACACATCTTTCTCCTTCCCTCACTACGATTGAACCTCTATGGCCACAACCAAAGTTTTCTTTGATCCATGCTTCTAAAACTAAACCGAAATCGCAATTATTTACCGACCACTTAGGCACCCATCTTATACAGCGCTGTCATAAAGGCTAATGACCGCACTAATGTAGGATACTTAATCTTGGACACGCTCAGTAAGAATTTAGCTTTCATGTGGGTAACAACATGCGCGGTTTCGTCTAAGAATGCAAATTGAAATATAAAAAACAGTATGACACACTCGCGTGAAAAGGATTATGAATTTGGTTTAACTACCTAAGAAACCTTACTTCCAAAAGCAGACGGGAGTATGACGAGGCTGAGAATAAGGACGAAGTGTGTACATTCATGCACAGCAAATTTCCGTCCTCTTTGATGGTTCTTGGAATGGGCAAAAGCAAGAGGAGCGTTATGCCTCATTTTATTCTCCCAAGGGCCTCAAAGTCCCCAAGGAGGTTTACCATAACTTCTGAAAACTGTAGTCAAAGATTGGATGAACCGGATAGCAGTTGAAAGACTTTATGATTTCCAACAGGAATCTCCTCTCACACACAAGGAAAGGAAGACAAAGAAGTGGTTGGGCAACTCCGTCCCTCACTACTAGTCCCAAGACCTGTGACCGACCAGCTTCTCCGACTGCAACTTACATTATTTCGTGTGAGGCGTTGTTGAGAAGGAGGCCAAAAACTGGTCATGAAAATTTAGGATTTCCGGGGCCGCCATTGTGAAGGTAATTTCATTCACCAACAAGGACTTTCTAACCATGAAATGAAACTAGCTCAGGTCCCACCTTGAGAGGTTCATGAAGGCAGATGATAGCCATTTTGAATGATTTCGCAAATATAGGTATCTTTTTATTTGGGTGTAAATTCTCATAAGAATATATTGCTTCGTTTGGTACGTAACTTGTCCTTTCCCGTAATCATTTCTGAATTCATATACATGGTTTTGTCTAACTCCTCTGCAGCTGACCTTAGCGTCCATTTTAACATCCCCCATCATACTCCATCGTACCAAGGACTTCTAGATACTTCTAAACTTTACTCTCTCGATTTCTCACAGCCCCATTTGCGCTCTTAGAAATATACTTTACTTTTATGTTTTCTCTTTCAAAATTCACATCTTCTGGATTATCAACAATTCCACAGCAAGTTTTACCACTTCCTCATGCCATTCTGTTTTTATACTACATTGGTTATGGACTGATGTTCATGAACAATACGTCACTCCTTCACACTTAAACAGATGCTTTCTCTACGCTTTTTAATCCTAACCTGTGTTTTTCTTTGATATGCATGCAGTAATTCTCTCCGTATCTTCTCGCTTACGTTGGCCTCTTGTATTTTTAACTATATTCTCATTGTAAAGAATCACAGAAGAGTATGCGTGAGGCCTAATGAGACACTCAAGTTTGGGTAGAAGAACAGAGATAGCATTGTGTCGTGGTACAACCGCTCTATACCACACACTACTCCTATATTATGTGGAGTTAACTTAATTACCTACTGCAACACTAACCGTTGAAGGACTGCTCACCGGGATTAACGACCGACTAGGAGGTTACACTTGAGGCGTTGGGTTTTAAAATCGTTGGCTAGATTTACTTGAATAGATCGAGAGTATCGTTCAAGGTTAGTTAAAGATGAAACAACAAAAATTTAATTTTATTTACAAAGATTAAAATAAGAATAATAATAAGCAAAGGGGAATTATTTAAATTGAAAGAGTCGCTTGATAATTAATATGATGAGGGATTCTCAAATGGAATTAATTGATTAATGTTACTAGGCTCAGACCAAAAGGAGAAACTTGACAATACTAATAATAGAGGGCGTTTCAGTCTTACGGGTCGATAATTTAGAGGAAAGTGCTTCTTGCTATGAGGCGAGTGGGAACGATCCACTGAGGCAAGTGGAGCACAATCCGAATCAACCTTCCGATTAAGATAGACAAACTTCAAAGATGACGTTCGACGGGGAATATGGGAATTTTCGTAATTCCAATGGAAGAGGCACCTTCTTTTCCTCAAAGGTAATCGATAGAGATTTTCTTCGGTTCGATTAACGAAGGGAGACTGTTGCGCAAATTTAAAGGCTTGCCGTTCACAGAATTGACTAGGCTAGAATCACGGCTTAGGAAGTCTGCTCTCTGACGAACGCTCATGGGACTTACTTAGACTTGAGACGATGAGGACGGCCTTGAGGTCCGGGCTGGACTTTTCGAACTACAGAATAACTAGAGTATCTGTAGGCTTGGGACGAGTTCGCAGGATTGGGAAATATTTTCTCAATGTGCTCAAGATTCGAAAATGTGGGGGGAGGGGGCCTCAGAGGTTGTTCTTTTACACATTGTACTACTTCCTTGATACTTGCTCACCTATCGCTCCTGTTTAGTCTAACTATGAAGCTAACAGCCTCCCTAACCTTGCTTATTAAAAAGGAAATTTACACACCTTGTTCCTTCAAATTGGATGCAAATTTAAGGTGACGCAGAAAAAAGACTTTGGTATTTTTCCTCGCATTATCTTGTGATATAATTTCCTATGTATTCTGATGATACGCAAATGTATCTCTCGTTCTCTCCAATTCCTTTGTTAGTACTCTTGTAAATCTTCTATCTACATACGAACTTATTACTGAATGTCTCTCGGATACCTAGCTGAAAAAAAATCATGGCAAAAGAGGAGATTCGACCAGTGGGTATCCGTTTAGATTTGTCTCGTTCTAAAACTAAGATTTGTTACTTAATCTTGGGGGATCTCTTGTTCCAAGTATGGTTAGATATATGGGTGTCACCTTTTATAGTCAATTTTCTCTTAAAATGAACGTTAAAATGTATGCAAATCCTCTCCAATTAATCTGTAATCTTAGATGCACTTACTCTCATCATGATTGCAATAGTTCCTAGAATGTCTTTTATGATTTTCTTAGCCCGTGTTCTTCTCCACTGGGAACGTTACTCTCATGAACCACATGAATCCAAAATGGCTTTTGAACCTATTTCTTACCCTGAAAACTCTTCGTTTTGGATCTGTTCCCATACTATTTCTATTGTGTAAACGTTTATGTTGCATGTGTGACCATGATTTCTCTACCTGTGGTCTTAGAATATGGAGTGATCTTCCTGCTCTCCTACACATTATCCATCAGAAACCTTTAAGGGTGCCTCAAAATCCACTTATTTTCTCAAGCGGTAGAGAAGAACATTAATGAAGTGAAAGCAAAGGAAGGCATTGGTGCCGATTCAAAAGAGAAGATGTTATTCAAGGAGGAGACGATAATCACTCATATTTACCTGTTACATGCTGTAACTTGTGCAAGAAAATGATATAACAACTTATCATTGAAAACTGCACCAATAATTACCCACTTGATGCTTTAGGTGCCCTTCCTGACACAAACAAGGAAACAAGAACGTGTTTTGCAGATATAACATTCGAAACAAGCCTGCGACCTTTTCGCTTATTTCCTATGGAAATCAGCTCAAGAAAAAATTGTCATCCACGAACATTCTCTGCTTATAGACCTATTTCAATCACCACAGTGACTCTAAAATAATGCCGTTAATAAGAGTATCACAGTATGTTTCCCAACCATATATGAATGTTATCCTATTTTAGCCAATACTTTTGAAGAGAAATATAGGGGTTATGTCTAAACGCCTTGTAAAATAATAAATTAAACACGCTCATATTCAAATTTAGCTAAGCTTTTCATTTGATCCAGCCAGTGCCGCTTTTGAAAATTTTAATCATTTGATCTAAGCAGAAGAGGACGAAAGTGACAAACCGTGTTTTCTGGATACTCTGGAGTGAAATGGATTGGTGTTGTAAGGCATAATAGACGAACAGGATCTTAAAATTTAAATTGTTGATATGCCTTATAATTGAGAGAACGAAAAATATTTCAAATTCATTAAAATCTATTTTTAGACGGCGTAGAGTGTTTGATCCGACACTGAGTTTTACGAAGAAAATAGTTTGCTGCCTCACTTAGAGTTGGCATTTGAGCAAATATCACTTAAGAATAAAATTGAGTATACTTTAGTAACATATATTAAATTTAAGGCCGAAAAGTCTGTTATGCACTTATGAATATTTTGTTATACGCAATAAAATTATTCTCTCTTTTCTTTTAGTAATTGTTATATTCACAAGTTCATTTTATGGTAATTTCTTATATTGATATCACGTGATAATTAATATATTTTGTTTAGCGCGCAAGTATATGTCAAGTGACATCTGAAAGATTTTGTCCTCCCCCCCCCAACTCCAAGAGTTAGAACTCCCGGCTCCAATGTTTGCAGGATCTCCAGTTATAATCTTCGGCACATTTTTACTTCCTATATTATTATATATTCTTCACTTTGTTCACGATTTTCTCTTTACAAACTTTCTGCGTCTCACTGCTTTTGCATCTTTGACCATATTTAAGTAGAGAAGTTTCTCTTAGGCTTTTAATATTTTTGTTTGGTTTTATAAAAAAAATACTTTATCAGAAATAAATAGACACTAAAAATAAAAATAATATTAGTGAATTACATTATAAAACCAATAAGTCAATTCAGCCAAATGTCCGCTCTACTAATATCGGTTCGGGTACTCGTATCGAATAAAAAGTCATTGGCCAAATTTTCGTAGGGGAAATTATCATCCGTAAATGACTATCATTTCGATGTCCATTTCCTCAAGCTTCATTTTTCGAAACGAAAACTAATCGTTTTACCAAAATTCTGTCGACTCAATTTTCATTCAGTCAGATTCTCATTGCTGAAGCGTCCGTTCGTACAAATGTTCGTAGTTGAAACGTCCGTTCGTCACGTTGTTATTCATTTTCTGAATGAAAAATTCCGTTATTCTGGGAATAGGAGAAACACGTACGCGAAAATATATAAATGCATTTGTTGGATATATATATATATATATATATATATATATATATATATATATATATATATATATATATATATATATATATATATGCACATGTTGTATGTATGTGTCATAAAAAAGAATATGGCTCATCAATTGGTATATAATGACAAATAAATGTTGTCTGTATGGAGTAGTGACTGCTTGATTACTAATAGACGGAAAATGGTAAAAAGGAGGAAATAGAAATTCATGAAAGATGTTCACCCACACAAACACACAGACACATACACACTTTAAATGAAATCAAAGAGCTTACTGTCTATTCTTATCTCCCCCAATAAGCTATTAAGATCCCGAACACCTCCTCCGAGCAAATAACTTAGCAATGGAGGGAGGGGCTAAGAAGGGAATAGGATGGGAGTGTTTGTTGTGAAAGCAAAAGCGAGAAAATCACTATTTCAACCGGAACTATCGAGTGTAAGATCAAAGAGAGTGGGAAGGAGTGATTGAAGGAACGTTTGTTGATATATATAAATTTCTCTCTCTCTCTCTCTCTCTCTCTATATATATATATATATATATATATAGATATATATATATATATATATATATATATATATATATATATATATATATATATATATATATATATATATATGTGAGGAATTAAACAAGGAAACACAAAGAACATCATAACATAGAAGTATATGCAATACCATGCAACGATTGCCATAAAGTTTATATAGGGGAAACGGGGAGAAATCTAGACAAGAGATTGTGTGAACACAAAAGAGATATTAGAGTGGGCAGCGAAAGTAGTGGAATTTTTTGCCATGTTAGAGACAAGAATCATACGATCGATTTCAATGGAAGTAAAATGGTATTTAAATCGGCTAACTATTTAAGAGAAGAATCGTAGAATTGAGCTTGATATCGTCAGTTCCTAATTTAAATCTATCTGAGGGTCAATTTTCTTTTAATCCTGTAGTAAGAAAGCAAATAAACAAAATGTCAGCCCTTCAATATGTTTAGACCTAACCTCCCTCCTCCCCCCCTGATTAGCCACAAGTAGGGGATTGGGGAAAAAAAGAGGGGATCTTTCACGACCAGACCTTGTGTTATGCTTATATGCACTTTTCTTATATTTTCTGCCCAGTGTCAGTTGAAAAAGGGTGTGAGATACACCGAAACTGTTCTGAATTAAATTGTCTTCGGAGAATGTAGTTTAATTCGCATCTTTTCTTACGATATTGCATTAATTTTCATATATATATATATATATATATATATATATATATATATATATATATATATATATAAATATATATATATATATATATATATATATATATATATATATCTATATATATATATATATATATATATATATATATATATATATATATATATATATATATATATATATATATATATATATATATATATATATATATATATATATGGAGAGAGAGAGAGAAAAAGGAGGGAGAGAGAGGGGAATAGAGATGGAGGTGGAGGGAAGAAAAGAGGGAGTGGGAAGAGAGAGAGGTATGGAGAGAGAAAGAGGTGAAGAGGACTACATAACTAAGGCCAGCAAACACCCTAAGATCCAGTGAATACAATCTAGACTTTTACAGACGAGATTAACTATCCTATCATTTCCGTTGGTTGCAAAGAGATGGCAACTACCCTTACACTCCCTTATATCCTTGTGTATCAGTTAAAATATTGCCTTTTACTTTTCTACCCTTTTTTATGACTACAATACACTTATCAACATTTCTATCCTTGAGATATCAAGGGTTCTCTTGTACCTCAAGGACAAACGCTCAGTTAAGGTTGCTCGCTTTTCTTCCGTTGGGCTTCGCCTGCTACTAATAAAATTAACAGACTACATGATAGACAGATAAATGAGCACACTACATGATAGACAGAAAATTGAACACACTACATGATAGACAGAAAATAAAATGGAAAATCTTTGGTGCATATGTTTTACAGGCGATAGTCACTTGGATCATCCCATTTACTCTTTCTTATATTCCTCAACCCTCTCTTATATAGGACGTTTTCATCCGTGCCTCCTAATATGCGATCGTTATACTCGACTAATACTTGTCAAGTCAGATTTTAAACATTTTAATCGAGGTGCTTTTCACTATTTAGCGAGTTAGGATATTAAACGTTTGACTGATTTTGTAACTAAACTACTTTGTGGCTACGGCCGAGTTGAATTGCTTATTTACTAATTTGAAACTGTTTTGGCTTGTGTTTATTCAGTAATCTATATTTTATATTAGTAATCCTTCTAAGATTTTAACTACCGCCTAATCTTCCTCAGAATGACCTTGAGATATCCCAAATGTGACTTGTGGCATTCTGAGCCCGCCTCATATAAAAGAACCTTCTGTAAGAGATTTGATGGACAGTTCTTTTCCTCTTACTCCGTGCGCTTATACCCACCGCTTTGATGTCATCGTAGATGGAAATAAATTTCTGATTTTTTTTTAACGAGCGCCCTCATCGAAATCCGTATTGTGTCGCCAGAATAGGCAGGATCATTTTGCGATCCTTGCTCTTTTGATTGTTTTATATTTCCATTTTATTTTTATTTATACATACATATATCCTCTCAAATTTGATGAACTTTTATCTTTTCTTGCCTTTATTGTGTGTTTTATTATGTGGTATTTGACTTAACATAACGTGCATTGAGTGCAAAGGGACTGAAATGCCATCAAGGATTCGAGTATATAAAAATTATAGCAAAATGAGAATAATAGATAGGTGGAATAGTCTTCATGAATAACTGCTCAATTCTTAAAACTTAAACACTTTGAAGAATAATCTTGACAATTGCATGATAAATAAATCTGTCAAGTTCAATGTGTGGCAGAAATATCGGATATGAAATGATAAGTTCGCTGATTACTACTATACATGCTTTCTTGAATGTTCAGGAATTTTGCTCATGATAACCTCTGCCTCTGAATCTTTTTCATCAGCACCTTCTTTAAAAATGCTGTCAATACGAATTTCAATACGAAAACCGAACTCGTTAAAGCATTTCACCATGTTCGATGTATTGTGGGTGACTGTATATGCAACATTTTATATAAGATAAACCTTACACCGAGTTGAGCCTGTCCAATAATCTATTTATTTTATCAAAGCTATCTGTTCCAAAAAGTATTCTTCAGGCCGGTGCAGTTGATCCTCGCGACAAGTCTTCATTGATCTGTAATGTAGGAATATAAAAACAATGTTTGTATGAAAACAATATTTTAAGGTAAATATAATAATATTAGTTATATACGCTTATCTAGTCTGTTTCAAACATGATGAGAAGAACTTTGTGATATAAAGGAGGCAATTCAGCGATGAGTCACCTACAATACCATCACATCAGTAACCCAACTCATAAGAACAAAATGTGGAAGAGTTCATATTCAGAGGAAAATGAAGACACACCGAATTAATGAATGAGGAACACATGTCGAATAATTAAATATATTAAACTATAAATCTATCAGACTTTCGCCAATGGTCAATGTATCAATTATATAACAAGGTCCGTTGACCAAAAGGTCCGTGCCCTCACTTATTCTGATTTATGACCTTCAAAAATTTTAATAATTCCCAGACTAACCTTGAGAGTACCTTAGCAATCATATCATTTGAAAGAGAATGTAAAACAACATCAGGGTTTCAAACTTCGTTATAATAGGCCGAAGAGTAATGATGTTATTGCCAAAAATAAATAATTTCCAGGTTGCTTTTTAATTGAATTTGAAGATGTGGTTGGTATTTTTAATGTCACTTCATAAATTCAATCCTTTTCATCTTGAGCATCAGCTATTTGTTCTTAATTTTCATCAGGAAAGAAAATTATTTTACTTGATAGTAGTGAAACATTGGCCTACTTATAGTAAGCAACTCTTCTTCCTTCACCTTCTTGTCGCTTTTCTTATTGACTTGTCTATTTTACTAAAGTTAATCTCAAGGGCAAACCTGATGTGGTCGAAAAGAAGTAATCCCTTCTCTCTGACCTTTAATGAAAGCAAGTTCCTTCACAGATATCATCATCTCCATAAGGGATTTAAATTAATTTGACTTTTATTTTTGCAACCAGGGCAGCCAATTTCACAGCAAAAAGCAATTTTTCACTTGCTCCTGAGGATATCTAAAGCTTGTCTAGTTTTGTAATAAAAGTGTCTTAGGCCTGTAGCTCTCCTCTCCCAAAAGATATGTTTTTGGCCTGCTCCCAGTTCTTTTGGATCCGTTTAGGATTATCACTCTTGAATTTACAACGGGGGCTAGAAAAGAACTGTTCACTCGTTCCCTTCGCAAGATTGGCTGCTGGGTAGTTTCTCATATCGACATTTCAAAACGTCAACCAGAGTTTGGTATTAAGATGGTAACAACTCTGCTATTTTCAATTTAGGTGTTCAAATGTGTGAATGTCGCCAGTTTTGTCCTAATTTTAAAAGCTATTATAGGTCAAATCCCACTGGTAGGATGGTAGTACTGAAGGACACATAATCTTCAGCACAGAAATGAATGTTTCAAACTGCGAAATAAGAAAAAAAGTTAAATAGATATAATTATCAATATATCAATAGTCATTTAATGCCCCAAGATGACAAAACTAAGTCCAAACTTTTAAGTAGCTGATCAAATAGAAATACAATTATATTAAAATAAAAAAAACTTTAGAATTCATAAGTAGGGCTGCAAATTTTGAGCACAGCTCATTTTTGTAATTAGAAAGTTGAAAAGATTGACGCACAATAATAGTACAGTATTCCATAGTATAGCATAATATACCAGAGCAGATTAGAGCATAGTATATTATAGAATATTATTGCATATCATAGTATAGCATAGCACAACATTGCATAATATAGCAGAGCATAGTATAACATAACATAGTATAGCATGACATAGTATATTATAGCTTAGTGTAGCATAGCATAGCACAGTATAGTATAACATAGCATAGTCTAGCTTCCCCTAAAATAGCATAGTATAGTCACATACTTTAGCATAGCATAGTAGAGAATAGCCTAGTATAGCATATCGTAGTACTGTATAGCATAGCAGAGCCTAGTATAGCCTAGAATAGCCTAGTATAGCATAGCATAGTATAAACTACCCTGTTTTAGCCTAGTATAGCCAAGAATAGCCAAACATAGGATAGCCTAGCCTAAAATAAAATAGCTTAGCTGTACCGGGCCTAAACTAGCTGAGTTTAGTATAATCTAGCTAGGCTATTATAACATACCATAGTATAAACTAGCCTAGCTCAGTACACCTTAGTATAACCTAGCATATTATAGTATAGCCTAGCTTAGCCTAGCCTAGTGTATCCTTTCCTAGCGTAGCATTGCATAGTGTAGCCTAGATTACTATAGCCTAGCCTAACCAGGAATGGCTTAGCATTGCATGCCAGAGCCTAGGGTAACGTCGCCTATAGTAGCCTAGCCTAGTATAGCTACGCTAGAATAGCCTACTCTAGACTAGCCAATGTATTCTTTCAGACAATAGCCTAGCTTGGTATAGCCTATACTAGCATAACCACACCTAACATAACATAGCCAAGCGTATCATATTATAGCATAGCCTAGTATATCTTAGAGTAGTATAGCATACCATACTCTAGACTAGAATAACCTTGCATAGCTTAGCCTATTATAGCCTTGGTTAGCTAATCTATCGTAGCCTAACATAGTATTACCTAGCATAGCCTAACATAGCAGCGCATAGCAGAGCATAGCCCTACCTAGCCAATTATACTTTAGCCTACTCTAGAATAGCAAAGTATAGCCTTGGCTAGCCTAGTATATCTTAGCATAGATTAGCCTAGCCTAGCATTAACTATCTTAGGCAAGTATAGCCTATACTATGCTATTATACCCTAGTGAATACAATATGCTATCCTAGCATAGCATTTTATAGCATAAATTGGCATAGTGTATGTTACCCGAGAAGATTATATCTTAGCATAGGTTAGCCTAGTATAGCCTATTCGCCTTGCCTAGCAGAGTATAGAATATTATAGCCTAGTCTAGTCTAGCAGAGTGTTGGCGGAATAGTTATGATGTTATTGCCAAAACAGAATAATTCCCAGGCTTAACTTGAGAAGACTTTGACAATTATACTATTCAAAAGAGAATGTACAACAACATAAAGATTTCAAACTTCGTTAGAATCAGCCGAATAGTTATTATGTTATTGCCAAAACAAAATAATTCCTGTGCTAACCTTGGGAGGAATTTGACAATTATATCATTAGAAAGATAATGTAAAACAACATAAGGATTTAAAATTTCGTTAGAATCGGCAGAAGAGATATTATGTTATTGTCAAAACAAATAATTCCTTAGCTAACCTTGCGAGGACTTTGGCAATTATAGCATTCGGAAGAGAATGTAAAAAAACATAAGGTTTTCACATTTCGTTAGAATTGGCAGAATAGTTATGATGTTATTACAAAAAAAAGAAAAGGCAAAACGGGGACCGACCGACCGAGATAGTGAGATGTAGAGTCACTCGCGGCTAGACACGCACACGACTAAAAAAAATGCACTAAATCAATAACATACCAATGCACAATGACTCCTATGAAACTGGGATAATTAATTGAACACATGGAACACTCATGTGTTCACCTACTGACAGTTTTGCTTGTATGTCTTCTTTCATTGAACGGGTTGCTTTTGCAAGAGATCTAGCCAGGTCGCGTCTGGATGGCACAAAAACAGCTGAGTTTAAGTCTATAAAAAATACTTACAAAATTTAAACAAATACAATAAATTAACAATGGAAAATTCTAAAAATATCTAGGTATGTTACCAATAGTTTAATGTTCATACAGAGAAAATGAATAATTTTATTAATCAGAGATTAGCTATGGAAAATATCAAAATATTTAAGTTATACTAACATGAAAGAAGATCCTTAAATTCTTGTAGTTCAACTAGTGTCAATAGTAGGAGCCCAATAGCTACAAGCAAGAGAATCCTATATTTTGGATATTTTTACATATTGGTGTGCCTGGTTTTTGCCTGCAGTTTGGAACATACATAGTGTTGATTGCTTGACAATTTTGGCAGAGCCAACATTCTTCTTCGATTTATATACACCCAAAAGATTCGAAAGTAGTTTCTTCACAAGAAAATAAATTATCATCATGCGGAGATAATTCTTGAACACTGTATAATATAAAACAGAGTATCAAACTTATACTTGAAATTAATACTTAACAAGATTTAAAATTTTGTTTATATTTGACTGAAATTATTTTTATTATTTTCAATGCACTTTATTTTATATTAAATTGAAAGCCAAATTCCGTCCTTCAGTAAATAAATATGAGAAATTACAGACATGGATCAGACAGAGAGAAAGACAAATACACCTGTCGTTTGATTATAATTGGATATCGGCAATTTTTAACGTAGTTACCTGTCCATAATCAATTAATATCTGAAGTACACAATATATTAAATGGACGTCTATGAAAACGTAGCATTAGTCTTGTATGGTACCAGTCACTTTAAATATGATAAAATATGACATGAACTATTTTGTTAAAATTGCTACTTACTACTTAGTTTCTAAATAGTACGAGCCCTGAGGTTCGTGCACTGCATGTAAATTAATTTTATACTGCTTCTATTTTTCTCTTTTATATCGTAAATGTCCCGACGGAACCGAACTTGAATCACACTCCTTGTGTGTTCCCCGCTCTCACGTCCCCTAAGTCCTCCAGATCTCTCACAATAGTTTATTCTCCCGTCATTTTAGTCATAATAAAACGGCTCAGAGAGTTTTTAAGTATTTTTATTGGCCAGGTGCGTCCAGAGAAATTGCAGATTACTGCAAATCATGCTATGCCTGCCAAAGTACATCAGCAAGAAGGCGTGTCAAGCTAGCCCCCCTTCAGAAAAGCCCAATCATCTTGAAACCTTTTTCTTGTATGGCCATTGACCTTATGGGTCCTATTCTTCGCTCATCTAGTGAAAGACACAGTTACGTCCTCACTTTGGTAGACTTCGCAACCCGTTTCCCTGAGGCAGTTCTCCTTAAGCGCATTGATAGCATTTCTTGCGCCAAAGCCCTCATTTCCATTTTTTATCGGGTAAGAATTCCGAAGGCAATCTCCTCATGGTAAAACCTCTGTTTATCACCCAACTGCAAACGGAGTTTGCGTAAAGCTAAATG
The DNA here is from genome assembly GCA_963969495.1 of Ceratothoa steindachneri. Lineage (NCBI taxonomy): Eukaryota > Metazoa > Arthropoda > Malacostraca > Isopoda > Cymothoidae > Ceratothoa > Ceratothoa steindachneri. Next base: position 99,318,414 of record OZ018328.1, read on the forward strand.
GTACCTTGAAATCAATCCTCAGAAAACTGTGTATAGATCAGCCCTGAGAATGGCACCACTCTTTACCCGTGGCAGTGTTTGCGCGTCGTGAAATCCCACATAGGACCCTAGGATTCGCCTTCTTTGAATTACTCTATGGCCGTAATGTTAGAGGCCCCCTTACCATTTTAATGGGCTTTTTTCTAATCCCCGTCTGAATAACGCAATCCAATCCTCCTATTCCTACTTCCTGGACCTCCGAAAGCGCCTAGAGATATGTGCCGACATCGCGTGTTCAAATGCTGAAGTAAATTTGGAAAAGTATCAAACTTATTTCAATTTAAAAGAGAAGGAAAGAAGTTTTAAGCCTGGCGAGGAGATGCTGTTGCTATTTCCCACGGAAAGTAACAAACTTTTGAGCCAGTGGAAGGGCCCCTTTTCCGTTTTAGAGGTAAAAGGACCTGTGGATTACCTGATTCGAACTCCCTCAGGAGATAAGGTTTTGCACATCAATATGTTAAAGAAATATCACCGCCATGCTTGTCTCAACAATATTGTGGCCCTCAACGAAGCGTCCCATTTGAAAGCGATGTATTTCACTGACCCTCTCAACGTCGTGCGATGAATATGTATTGAACAAGATAGTGATTATCTTATTCGATCTTTACTTGGACCCCGTAATCATCATCCCCTGTGTTGGATGTCTCCCCAGGCTAGCGCCTCTTCAAAAGAGTCAGCTGCAGCAGTTGCTAAATGGATTTGAAGATGTTATCTCCGAGACCTTGGTTGCTCCAATCAATTTAAGCATGACTGTCCTTACTACTCAAAAGCCTGTTCGATCGAAGCCCTACCCTCTTCCCATTCACCTTAGGAAAGCCTTTAACGAAGAAGTAGACAATTTTTGAGCCTTAAACTTCATCGAGCCCTCGAGGTCAGATTACTGCTCCCCAATAGTCATGGTTCGCAAGCCCATCCAAACCTTCCGCATGTGCGTCGATTTCCGAAAATTAGCCACTGCATGTAGCAACTATAACAGGATGATGCGAAGGATTGTGGATGATTTGCCGCACGTTCCCTTTTACTTCGGCAACTTTTGTGTTGCTACCTTTACGTGGGACCAGCACTTGATAGCTCTTCGCGCCATACTTATTAGGCTTCATGAGCACGGACTCACCCTTGGCCATAGTAAGTGCCACTTTGCGTACGATACTATTAAGAATCTGGGTTTCAATGTTGAGAAAAATAAGATGGGCCCCCAGGACGAAAAGGTCCGAGCCATTGTCGAGATAACTTTTCGCCGCACGAAGAAACAGCTGAGGTCATTCATGGGATAGGCCTCCTTTTACTATAGATTTATCTCCAACTTTGCGTCTATTTACGCCCCTTTAAGTGCTCTTTTCAGAAAAGATCCCCAGATCCCCTTTCATGGAATCTCGAAGCCACTGCCCGGTTCCAGCAGCTCAAGGACGAGTTAATCTCCGCCCTCATTTTCAGGCTCTCTAATCTCTCCAAGCTCTTCGGCATCAGGGTGGATGCGAGTGACGAAGAAATTAGATGCGTGCTGCTCCAATAATCGGACGAAGGTGAAAGCCACCCGGTGGCTTATGCGAGACGAAAGCTATTGCTCCATGAACATAATTACTCGGTAATAGAACGGGAAGCCCTAGTTATAGTATGGAGTATTACCAAATTTAGCACGTATTAGATAAGAAAAAGTAGGACAAAGTTTTCCTTGTCCTACCTCTGAAATACTAAGAGCCAGAACTGACGTATAATGCGATGGCTTTTGATCTTCCAGCAGTATCAGTTTAAGGAGCAGCCACATTCATTTTTTCAACGTTATACTACGTTAGATTATCATATATGAAATTAAAAGCCCTTTTATTCTTGCCAAAAGGATCATAATTTAAGGCGCTGTGTTTGAGAACACTTTTCTTTAGTTCCATTAAAATTTATGTTAATAGTAGCCTAAGACATATATTTTTCGGACAAGGAAAACTTTAGGCTTTGTTTTCAGTTGGAGGGGGGGTGTTAGGTGAATAGTAGGGGTGTTCTGAATGCCCTGGAAGTTAGGTCAATCTATATTCGAATGATGGTAAAAATATATGCCAATTCTTAGGCGCCGTATTTTTAGCATATATTTAAAATCACATGGTATAATTTTGCGTTTTGTACACAAATCAACTTTAAAAAATTACGGAGAATTTACACGAATATATAAAATTTTGCATTATCATATTTTTCATTATGTTCTAGTTATTTTTATGAAATAAAATGTATACTAAAGAAAGTGCATAGAATCTGAAATAAAATGATATAAAAATCAATGGTGTAGTTTTGTTTGTTTTTTTCACAAATTAACTTTAAATATCTAGGAAAGATTTTCCATGAATGTATACAATTTTGCATTATCTTAATTTTCACTATGTTCTAGTCTTGTTGCTACAAAAATAATTATACCATAAAATAGTGCATATAATTTCCAATAAAATGATATACAAAACCCCAAAATGCGAATTTTGAACGAAAGAATTTGAAGAATGACTAATGGAAATATATGGTATCCCCTTAAAGTTTGGTATATACGCGGCCCCGAAAATTGTATAGCTAATAATCTTAGCCGGAATCTATTGGCCGCCATCCCGCCTAATCTACTAATTTATAGGTGCTTTGTAAACCCTTAAGTTAATTATGTATATATGATTTTTTCCTCTTAGTTTTATGTTTTATGTACATATATCTATGGTCTCTGTAGTTACTTATTTAATATAATGTTGTTTTTTTTTGTTCCACTACCCTTTGAGACAAAATTCTAATTTGGTTTCCTAATGTGAATGTGATTTTTTTTGTCGATTTATTTACCTTAAAATTATTTTTTTTTTAGCCTTTTGTAAACCTGTTGAACACAGGTCAGGTCACCCGTTTCTTTTTTATCAGGCTAACGCCTAATTATTTCCACCCGCCATCCACATTTGCAATGTCCCTTTTTCTTCCATCTCTCTCAGAAAAGTTCCATCGTATGGAAGGGAGGGGTGTAAAAGAACTACCTCTGACCTCCTCACGTTATTTGGAGATTACGTGCGAATGTATCCCGCCATGGAAAACGTCACTTCCTATTTGGGACCATTTGAGAAGTTTCGACTCCTGGGGGTATTGGAGAATTGTCCCTAATCCTGCGAATTTGACCAGAACCCTCCTTCCGGCGACGAGGAGAGAACGTGCCGGGTTTTTTTTCGTAACTTGCAGCTAAAAGCTGAATTTCCTTCCCTTTCACAGATTAAGATGCCTGGAGTTTCCTCACCCACTGCTCCGAATCCCCATTTCTCCCTTCTGGATCACTCGTACAAATACTTGGTTTTGACTTGAGATCGAGGAGTGTCCTACGCACCTCAAAGTCGTCCTCATCATCTCGAATCGAAGTCCCGTGAGCGTTCATCAGAGAGTAAGATTTTCTCCGCCGTGATTCTAACCCCAGTCAATTGGTAGCTTCTGTGAACGGCAATCCTTTGAAGTTGCACGACATTCTCCCTTCATTTAATCGACCTGAAGAAAATCTCCATCGATTACCTCTGAGGAAATGAAGTTTCCTCTTGCAGCGGAATTACGAGTAATCCCACATTTCCCCGTCGAACATCATCCTTGAAGATTCGCTATCTTCATCGCTATTCCTCGGAAGGTTGGTTCGGATCGTACCCCACTTGCCTCATCAGGATCGTGCCCCACTCGCCTCCTCCCAAGCAGAACCTTCCTCGAAGTCACCGACCCGGAAGATTGAAACCTCCTCAATTATAAGTATTTGCAAGTTCCCCCTTTTGATCTGAGCGTAGTAACGCTAATTAATTAATTTTATTTGAGAATCCATCCTTATCATAATTATCAACAGACTATTTTATTTTAAATAATTCCATTTTGACTATTTTTATTCATATTTTGATATGTGTAAATAAAATTATATTTTTGTCGTTAAGGACTTGAAACCCAACACCGAGTTTGACCTCCTGGTCGGTTGTTAATCCCTGCGAACAGTCCTTAAACGGTTCGCGTTTAAGGACTAAATTGATTACATTTGTATGAGATTTTCGGTTGAGTTTTGTCAATATTTTTTTATCCGAAATAGGTTTTTAAGATAAAAAATATAGTTTTCGAAAATAAATTATTAATTAAACGTTAAAAATAATTGATTAGTGTACATTGAGTTAGTAGACATTGATAAAGGTAAGTCATATATATTGGATATTAGGTCATCATTGTTCAGAATTCAGGGCATAAACTTCAATTTATTTCGAACTACTATAATGCTCAGCGGGAGAGATGTCTCTTTTCAGAGTCGAACAGTAATCAGCCATCATTACTGCATCCTGATAACTTCCCTCCATTTCTTTCATGTACTGATGGATTCTCTCCCCCTGCTCATCCCTTATTAATCGCAGATTCTCAGAAAACCGATTGATATGTTGGAATAAGTAATGCATTTCGATGTTCATGTTGCATCCGAAGTTTCTGAAAGCATTTATCATATTGGTGACAAATTTTGTTTACTTCCTGGACTTCTTGTTGTCAGAAAGTTCTTAATTAGTAGAACAATAGCCTGCACGCTTGAAGTTGCACATCGTTAAATGAATTTTGAAACTTTAGAATCTCTGATGAGCTGACAGAATTGAAGACCGTCAAAGATGCCAGTTTCAACTTCTCTATATTCAATCTTAGAAAGCGTGGCATAATTTAGTGAAGCAGTTTCCATCCTTGTCAAGAGCTTTGGTAAACTGTTTGATCAAGCTAAGCTTGATGTGCAGCAGTAGGAAGAGTATACACTAGAGAGTTGTTTATGATGTTTCTTGCTCTGCAAGGCACCAATTCCTCCCGCACAGGCCACTCCTTCGTGTAATGCTAAGCTCGGTCACTACTATCCCAAATGCACATAAAGTACGGGTACTTGGTTAATTCGGACTGTTTTTCCAGCAAAGTTTCATCCTCTTTAATTCAACACAAATCAACCACTCCTGTTCAACATAACGAATTTTATACAGCGCGTACTTCACCGCCTTATAATTCTCCTTAAGTGTAGTTGAGTGAGCCTGGGGTACAGAGGTAAACTAGTTGCCGTTGTGCAGCAGAACACATTTCAGCGATCGCTTGCTCTTGTTAAAGAACATTCTCCAATCTTCGAGTTGCTACTGTGGCACTGTGGCACTACCATGTGTGGCGGCCACGCTTTATCCTACTCACCATGTTTCCTACCAAAGTAAGCATAGTAAGCACGATTTATGAAATTTGTGACTGGATTTCTGCTAGAAACAAATTTATTTTCGTCGCAGATGGAGCAGCATACATCAGGCATATTTTTTTCAAGATCTTCTGGGTGAATCGATCTTTTTAACCTGCAAAGGATAAATACCAGTTAGTCAATGACACTGGGATGCATCCCCCCAAAAAAATTTCTTGCAACAAAGACGTCATTACCATTTCCCATTAGAATTTTGAATGCTGAATCCAGAAATAATACTGATTTTTTTCAGGGAGGTTCTCACTTTTTTGTGATAACCAACACTAAATTATTCAGATTTATCGGGCAGAAATGTGTCTGAGCCAGGTCTATAAAATTTCTGTAAATTTATATAGGTAAGTAAAGGCAAACAGAGGTTGACAGGCTATTTTATTTTATTGAGAAAAAACAAAATCATGATAAATAAACGTTACACACATACAGGCATGTACATATCTGCTTACGAAAATCAACATTGTATGTGAATGTTGAGGCCAGCTATTCTCCCTCAAAGGCACACGTTCGAGACTTTCTCTTGTGTGCCGGCATCTCAGCAGATGTTGCCCGGCTTCTTTGAAGCGACCAGCAGAAATCAGCCATCATCATCACGCTCCAATTGCCTTGATAGCGGTGCTCCATTTCGGATATATCTTGATGGAACCTCTTCCCCTGTTCCTTACTGAAGTCACCTAAGTTGGCAGGAAAGTAGTCAAGATGGCTATGGAGGAAATGCATTTTTATGCTCATCCGTACGCCAGCCGTCTCATATGCTTGAAGCATGTTCCCAATTCTTTCCTTGTAGTCATTGGCTTTCGTGTTCCCCAAGAAGCCTGTTACAACGGACTTAAAACTATTCCAAGCAATTTTTTTATGAGGTGTTAATGCTTCAGTAAAGCCGGTATCTGAATGAAGCTAACAAATCTGTAGTCCAACAAATATGCCGGCTTTCATTTTAGCATCACCTAAAGATGGGAATTTGTGAGGCAGGTACTTAAACCCTTCTCCATCTTTTGGAAGTGCTTTTACAAAGTTCTTCATCAATCGCAGCTTTATATGAGGTGGAGGTAGAAGCAATCTCTCCGCTGGTACAAGTGGTAGAGCTTTGGCGTGATCGTGGCCAGGTACAAATTCCGTCCGTTGTGGCTATTGCACTTGTCGGTAGTGTACGTAATCTGCACGGCTGTGCCACAAGCTTAAAAAGCATGGATGTTTTGTGTAGCCTTCCTGAAGCCCTAACAAAATACTTAGGAGATTCAGCTTACCACAAAGAAGCCAGTTGTGATCCTGATATTGTATGTTGTTAAGAAGAAGTGAAATGGTAGCGTAGGTTTCTTTCAGGGTGACGGGATGCGCAATTGGCAATGATGCTTCTTTTTTGCCAGTAAAAAGTAGCACGGCTTTCAGACTCCTTGTAGAGGAGTCGATATAGAGCCTCCATTCTTCAGGACTGTATTTCTTGCCCATGTGTCCCACAAGACCTGAAATATCATGACAATACACCATGTCATCTGTCTTAGTAAAGTACCGCACAAATTCCTGCTCTCGATGCCTATACCATGCAAAGTGTGTGCTGCTTCACAAAAGAATTTTCTCTGCTAACCTTGAGCCTAGCAATTGTGCAGATTCTTTTGGCAGCCCAAGATCTCGAACAAGGTCATCCTGCTCACTTTGTTCAAATAACTGAGGGCTTTCCCACGGATCTCGGTAGGGTTAAACTCTTCATCCACATCTGCATCTTCAAGGTCACTACTTAAAGAGTTACTAGAACTGCTACGGTGCACATTCTCAGGACATATTGGTACTAGGACGTCATCACTGTGTGGTACAGCTCGCATAGCTGATGGAATGTTTGAATATTTAATGTGCTTCATGCTTTTAGCATTCCTCCCCAGTGGTTTCACCATAGAAAAATACCCGTTATCATGGTAATTTTGCGGTTCCCGCCAAACCATTGATATACCAAATGGCATTGACTGACGTTTCCCTTTAATCCAATGGCTGAACCCAGAAATACAATTCACACAGGCAAAGTGAGGAGCCCATGGCTTTTCCTGATCTCCTAGTTCAATGGCAAAGTAGGCACGATACAGACGTTTTACTGAAGATGTGATAGTGCGCTTCTGTTTTGAGGGTGTGTACTTTCCGCATATGTAGCAGAACGAGTCAGGATGGTTCTTGCAAGTCTGCGGCATCCTTCAGTTAATCTGCAACAAAATAAATAAACATAAGACATAGTCAATGATTACATGGGGACATTACACAGTAATAATTCATATATAGCTGCTTCTTCACATAGCTCTATAACACGTGCTGTGCAACACAAAACTAGAACCTCAGGAGCAAAACAAATACTACCACAGTGTTCAGCACGCAAAATTGGTCTGGAAAATGATATCATCATTTATATTGCATTTTGATGCAGTCCAGTATAATTGGTGCATGTAAATTCTGCAGAATTCGTTTATTTAAAGAAATAAGAAAAATTTAGCATCATAGTCAGATTCGCAAAAGTTCTGTTACACTCATTTTTTTTTATCTTTCGAGAGGTTTACGTGTGTGATATAAAAAGGTTCGTCAAACACTGTTAAAGTTTGACTTTTAGCACATGTCATTAAAACGTCTTTTCCATTGACTGCAGGTGTATCGAGATGCAAGTGAAAAGAATCGAGATCTCTGCTCTCCTACGCGCGGGCCACAACAAGTCCGACAACGCCAAGCGGCTTAACGTCAGCCAAATGACCCTCCACAATGGTGCAGAGAGGCCAAGAACGGGAAAGACCTCAAAAATTGACCTCTTTCGGGCAGACCTTAAGTTCTCGACTGTTTAGCATTGAGAAAGGTATTCGAAAGTGGTCCGAAGCTCAAAATTACTACCCTCGAGAAGAAGACGAATTCTTGATTTCCACAGTGTCCATGACCGTCTAGGAGGAGGTTGATATGAGCTAGAGTTGCATGAAAAGGCCTCTGCTCACTGCCTATATACGATAAGAACGTCGGGGGCGCTTTCGTTGCCTTCAACCACTTGAAGAGTCATGGCAATCGAATTTTCATTTTTCTGATGAAAAATCCTTCACTCTAAATTCGGTCTTCAACAAGAATAACGCCCGCTTGGTAAGCTTCGGCCAAGACATCTACGAGGGCAGTGACGTGTCCACGACCAAACACTCGATCTCCGTGAAGATGCTTTGCGATAAGATGCCGCCGGTTATAGGCTCACTGCGGCCGATTTAAGGTATATCTTGCCACGAAATTCCTGCCTTGGTTGAGAAAGATCGCGAAGAATGTGGCTAAGTCTTTCAGAAGGACGGTGGCCTGTCTCATATTGCCAAGACCCTGGACGAGTGGCTAGGGTCGAATGAATTTTTGCCGCTGCAGCCGCTCGATTACATCGTGTGAGCGCATGTGGAGGACAAGGTCTGCAAAATCCGCCGCAACAACGTCGACGAGCTGAAGTCCTCCTTCAACCGACTGTTCTAGGGCGCTGTTTAAACTTATATCATGCAGTGTTTGCTTCCTTAGTGTACTTGGCTCGATCCTCACACCTACATGGAAATTTTCGCAATAATCCAAAAAGATTTTCGAGGAAATATTATTATGTTTATATTGGCTCTTTGCTCTAAGACTCATTCACTTCATCTTTCTCTTTGCTTTACATGTACCACTGTCACTCAAGATTCATCCTTAATTCTCAAAACAGTACACTTGATCAAGGGCAGCCACACGGACCATCATATCACTACCTTACTCTTTCCTGAATTTACACTAAGGCGATTCCTCACTCATACGAGTACCTTGTCAAACGCTTCGATCAACTTTTCCACACGAAGATGCTCCGTGTGTAGGAAGAGTGAATAAATGAATAAATGCACTTTCTTAATTTTATAAAGTCAAATATTTTCAGGAATTCGGTTACTATCGCAATAATTTCATTGATTGCCACATTTAACAACATAAATTATCTAGGGAGATTCAATTATCTTTAAAATAGTAGGGCGCCTGAACGATGAATTCAAAATTTGAGTGTATTTCTGGTCGCATGTAATTGGAAAAAATGAAAAATAGGAGCATACATAATAGCATTTTCGCGTTTCAAAAGGGGTTAAAAGTATTCATCGTCAAAATTTCTTTTTAAACATAAAATAGAAAGAAAATGAAAAATTAATTTTAGAATTCGACAAAATAACTTGGGAATTTAACCTCTCAGAGGACATGGGTTTGTTAATACCAGAGAAAAGACAATAAAAATACATATTAGGTATAAAGATAGTTTCTCTTAGGGTTGGCCGCAAGATAATCGAAAACTATTTTAAATACAGGTAAATGATGTCTCAGCTAATGGTCGCAGAGATTTGAGACTATTGTCTTTATAACTAGCTGGGTAAAACTCTATTAGGGTTAATAAGGTCATTACTCTTATTTTAATATTTATTCTTGTAGTATAATTCATTCAATACGCGAGTCCCGTAGGGCAGTTTTTAGTCGTGTGCGAGTCTAGTCACGGGTGACTCTACATCTCACTGTGTCGGTCGGTCGGCTTTTTAAAAAAAATTGTAATAACATTGTAACTATTCGGCCGATTCTAATGAATTTGAAGCCCTGATATTGTTTTACATTCTCTTTCGAATGATATCATAGCCAAAGTATTCCAGAGGTTACCCATGGGATTAGTTTTGTTAGCAATAACATCATAACTATTTGGCTAATTTTAACAAAATTAGAAACTCTTATGTTGTTTTACATTTTCTTTCGAATGATATAATTGTCAAAGTCCTCTCAAGGTTAGCCAGGGAACTATTTTTTATAGCAATAACATCATAACTATTTGGCCGATTCTAACAAAATTTGAAACCCTTATATTGTTTTACATTATCTTTAGAATGATAAAATTGTTACTCTACTCCCAAGGGTATTCTGGGAATTATTGAAAGTTTTGTAGGTCATAAGGTCTTAAATCAAAATAAGTGAGAGCACGCGACATTTTGGTCAACATACCTCGTTTTAGTCGCGTGCTCTTGGTTGCGTGCGACTCTATATCTTAGTATATCGGTCAATCAATCCCCGTTTTGCATGTTCTTTTGTTTTGGTTATAACATTGTATCTATTTGGCCGATTCTAATGAAATTTGCAACCCTTATATTGTTTTAAATTATCTTTCCAATGATATAATAGGCAAGGTCCTCCCAAAGTTAGCCCGGGAATAATTTTGTTTTGGTATAACATCATAACTGTTCGGCTGCTTCTAACGAAATTTGAAACCCTTATATTGTTTTTCGTTCTCTTTCGAATGATATAATCGTCCATGTCCTACTAAAGTCAACAGGGTAATTGTTTGGCGATAACATCAGGACTATTCTGCTGATTATAACGAAATTTCAAACCCTTATGATTTTTTACATTCTCCTAAGATTTATATAATTGCTAAGGTTCTCCTAAAGTGAGCTCGTGAATTATATTCTTTTGGCAGTAAGATTATAACTATTTGGCCGATTCTAACGAAATTTAAACCCTTATGTTGTTTTACATTCACTTTCGAATAATATAATTGCTAAAGTCCTCCCAAGGTTAGTCTGGGAACTAATTTTTAGCAATAACATCCTAATTATTTGGCAGATTCTAAGAAAATTTAAATCTCGTATGTTGTTTTACATTTTCTTTCGAATTATACATTTGCAAAGTCTTTCCATGTTTATTCGGGGAATTAATTGACCATAACTTCATAACTATTTGGCCGATTCTAACGAAATTTAAAACTCATATGTTGCTTTTCAATCTCTTTCGAATGATATTATAAAAACGGCCCTCCCAAGCCTAGCCCGGGAATTATTAAAAGTTTTGTAGGCTGTAGGGTCATACATCAGAATATGTGAGAGCACATGACTTTGGTCAACAGACTGTTTTATTTTTAAGCACGTGACTTTGGTCAACAGACCTTGTTTGTGTTTAAACACGCATCTGTCAATTTATTATTGGGGCATAAGTCAACGTAATCATCTTATAAGCAAATTTTAGGCCATGTTAAAAAACAAACAAATGAGCAGGGGATACGCCCCAAAACAAATCAAAAAGAAACAAAAAAAAGTAAAAACAAAACAAGAAGAAGAAGAAGGCACCCTCATGCGTCGGGAGGAGTTCCGCCTCACCCCGACGTCGGATCATGTGACCAATAACAAAGAAAGTAAAATGAAATGGAGGAGGCTAGACTTTTGCAAGAAATCAAATAGTACTCAAGTCAGTGTGCAAAATTCAACAAAGAGCACAATGGAACAGTGGTAGGACCCCGATCATCCCACTACCAAGACTGCTAACGTACGCAAAGATCACCTAGACTGGGGACTTCAACACGAATATGACCAACAGTCTCGGAGACAACGCATTGCGTCCGGCAAGTGTGTTCTCATTGAAGTTGACAGAAAGTGAGCTGAAGCGTGGAGGCATTGTGCGGTAGGTCCTTGGGAACAATCGCGGCGCAATGGCACGCAGCATTAGGTTTGCTTCGGCCGTCTCTCATCTTCTGTGCTAAGCATCCAGGAGGGCTGCATAGATTCCTGCCATGTAGTCTGTGTGAGGAAGAGCAAAACGCTGGTCTGGTTGTCCAGTCCTTCCTAACTTTTTGTCACCCTCAACCGCGCGCTCATTACCCGCAATTCCCACATATCTAGGAAGTTAACAATAGATAATCTCCACATCCGCCCAGCTTGCGGCAACCGTGATGTCACAAATTCCGCGAACCGGAGTGCGTAGAGATTCCTATACCTAGAGTGCATTCGTGGCGCTTTGTAAGTTGATAAAGATCACAATCCAGTATTAGAAACGGGCACAATGCGTTTACTCCAGTATTGTGCAATATATTGCAACCAGCTCGGCCATGAAGACGGAAAAATTCACGGATAGATTCCTGCTGACTTCAAGCGGAGGGGATTGGGTGTGAAAGCAGACCCCTTCTGGACCTTGGAGCCATCCGTGTACACTGACACGGATCCAGAGTGACACAATGTGTTCCAAATATATCGAAAGCATTACATCAGTCAGTGTTGGCCAAGCAAGGCGCTAAAGAGAGTGTTGCTATTGAGGATTTATCGATGGAGAAGAGGAAAGCTTTAAGAACTGCGGAATACGGCTCTACTCTTCCTTCAGAGGGTTTAACTTCTGTCAACCTAAAGACTCGGTGGAGGCACGCAGCCGTTTTGCATTGCGGCGAATGAGAACCCGCTGAAGTTTCCGGATAGGCGCAAAAGTGACAGTGCTCGTTTTAAAATTAAAATATAAGAAGTCAAAGACAGCGGTGGGGACGCCAGGACCAAGTCCTGAGCTCAGCAAAATGAAAGATGATCTGGAGCCGGAACGTACAAGATTTCATTCTTCAGGAGATATACGCCACCATGCTTCGAGGATATATGGTGCGGCCCTTATTAAATGACACACCTGACCATATACGATAAGGATTTTTGTGTACGGCTTTACAGCAAATTACACAGACCAGGTAAATGAGAATTTTCACGTCTACAGGAGAGATTTGTATGACCGAAGCGGTGGCAGTATTAGTGCTTCCACGTCAATAGTACGAATGTCTTCAAGCGGTATCAAAAATAACCGTTGCGCACCAAATGAGGGAACTTGCCACGTTTGAATATGATGAAGAGTTTAGTTGTGGGTCCCGAGGCCCCTTCCTATTTTCTCATTACCCGTTCAACTTTGACTGCTACCTAGTCATCCAGGTATTCAGTGATGTCCTTTAAATAGTAGTACACGAGTTCGCTTGCATAAAGCAGTCCTTTTACGAAGTTCACAGTAGAGTACGCTCTCACATTCTCTAGATACCCATTAAATGTCCTACGGGCACTAATCATGGCCGACTCGGAAGAGTCGGACGCATTCGCGAGAAAGCTCCCGTCAGAGAAACAGGTCACATTCGGCTATATACCAGATAAATTAGCTAATACTCTCATCTGATGGATTGTGTTGCCTTGAAACAACAGGCTCTCAATGGTGAAGCAAATAAGACAGAAGGCGTTTGAAGCCAGCCAACTCGAAAACGCTAGGTAGTCTCTGAATGAGTGCCCCGATGTAAGCGAGACTCAGGTAACTGCACTTGCGACTTTGGTCTTAGTTTAGGTCTCTTCATTCGAAGGCACCTCGGAGATGAACGTGTTGATCTTGGTGCGGTTGCTTGCTGAAGCGGAAGCTGACCCGTTTGTTCCTAAACCCTCGGCAAATTGAGAGGAATCCATTATTCTCTTTGATTTCCTCTTACCTATCTTCTTTTTGGAGAGGAGGTAGGGGAGTGAATCCGATTCTCTCCTTCCCCCGATAGGGCCCCAAGGTCTGACGGACAAGCTTCGATGACATCTTCCTCCAAGATGTAGAAGTTTTGGCCGTCAATGGGGAACCAGGCGTGGGACGAAATTCATTCTTTCCTTGTCAGTCTTCTGTAGCACGCGCTGCCTTAATAGGGCATTGCAGATGGCCAGATTCAGTTCCGATGGCTGGCACTAGGCTTAAGATCGTCCACTTTGAACACCTTTCCATCTGCGAAGGGGTCTCCACCGGGATCATCTACAACTCAGGAATGAACGCTGACTATCTATTTCCCTTCCAGGTTTTAGGTATCCAGATCGCAGACACTTAAGGCCTATTTCTGGTCATGAACGTTACTTGGGTCATCATGCTGATTTTTGGGGGTATGAGTAGGAGATTCAACATGCCGCCTTTCATTAATGTGAGAAGCTTTGGATCAACGAGGTTTCTTAGTAAAAGACAAGAGACTCCCCCGTCTCTTACCCCTCTGAAAGACTATAGGTGGGTTCACTTGCCACAACCGTGGGGGCGAAGAAATTCGAAACGGTGCGTCCTTTGCCTCGCCGTGTTCTTGGCGGCCCTTGAGAAAGCTAAGGAAGACCCAACGCAAGTTTGGAGGCAACTCTTGGATACGAAGTTTTACATAGACCCCCAAGCCTGTCACAAGGGGAGAATGGAAGAGCCCTCTCACCAGATATAATCTTCGTGGGCCCCTTGAGAAAGTATATAAGGGCATGCCACTGTAATAGATTCACTATAATTAACTCTGCACAAAGGGGAAAGGGGGAAGCCCCTGAACCCGTATCTTTTGGAGATGAGACATGAAGGGGCCACTGAGACAGCACAGGTATAGGTCCCCCCTCTTAAAAGAGGCGGAGCTACACGTGGGCAGCTGCAGAAGGGATAGAAGTGAACCTCCTCTATAGGTTTAAGGTGGTAAGAATGGAGCCCCTCGACCAAGATTAATAGTTTACAGATGACGGTGTAGTATGGAAGGAGGCGGAGGATGCCTGTTTTTTCAATTTACTTATAGTTGTACTCATTGGGGGTTAGGCGTTAATTTTACAAATAAAAAAATATTAAGACAAAAACAGAACTCACTCCATCCGTGCACGTTGCATTTAGCTGGTTGGAATTGGCGAAGGGGTTAGAAAACTTAGAAAAGTACCACAAGTCTGGTTTCCAGCAACCACTGAGGGTGCCTCCGTTAGCGCAGACAACTAGCCTGTTCTAAACAAAACAGTTGGTGCAGTTGCTAGGCTTAATGTAGATAGGCCACGGAAATCCACGCGTAAGGGTTAACCTATTCGGACCATGCAGGACGTATCCTGGTGGTTCGTTATCTCTTACCTCGTCCCCTCTTGCTGCAAGCCCAGTCTAACGGACCGAACGCCAACTGCTGAATTTCACCCTTCTTGGCAGCCCCCCAAAGTAGGGACGGAATAGGTTGGGTTGGTAGCTGCCAATATTCGGCTGCGATTACCGGATATGGCAAATAAAGGTTAGTCCCAAAGTATCAGGCATTACTGTGACTAGTTATGAGCCGGGTCAGAACCCAGAGGTAGGAATGTGAGAAAGATGCTAGAGGAATCTAAGCTGGGGAAAGATAAGGTGCTGAGTCTTGTCAGTAGGACGGCCAGATAAACACATCCCCGTGCCCCTTACAATGGCAGTAAAAGAATAGGCTGACGAAAAGTTAGTGAACGTCACGGAGCAAACAGGAATGGGTAGAAAGACGAATGCAGGGAAAAAAAGAGTTAGTATTAAAAGAAGTGGTCCGGGTTAGCGGAAGAAGAAGGAGAGGCTAAGCTGGGGCCCTACGTAGTGCAGAATCCCGTAAGCAAGTTGGCTAGCAAAACAGATTAGTTTGTAACTCTCCTCCCGTATTATCTCATTTCTTTTAGTCTAAAAGCACTAAAATTGGCATGTGCTGAGGAGTGTTTTTGCGGTCTGATGAACGTTGCGTCGTGTCCCATTTTGCGTGGCCTAGTAACTGCGTCTTTATTTCCAACAAATAAAATAAAAAAATATTCCCCCTGCTCTCATCAAAGAATATATTGTGGAGATTTCAACCCTCCCCTCATCAAAGAATATATCGTGGAGATTTCACACTAAGAGGAAAAATTATCTGGAGTGTCACAATAGCATCGTATATGATTATAATTTAATGATTCGTTTCCAAACAGCAATTGACAAACGAAAAAAGGAGAAAATTTTGCAATTACAAAAGGAGAAATAAATCAAATTCTAGAATCAGTGGGACAAAGGATTTGACATATAGGCGAAAAAAAGAACTAAATGAATACAAACTATTTAAAATTACTAAAAACATCCTACTCTAGAGCAACGGGTGTAGGTGGCATTGTCTGCTAAGGGGTTGCAGCGGAGATTATCGGCCACGCAGTTGTCTGAGCCGCGAATATACAAAATTTTAAAATGAAACTGTTGGAAAATTAAAATCCATCGCATTATTCGCCTGTTTTGACTCTAACATGTTTTAGGCATGACAAGGGGCGGTGGTTTGTCTCTATAACGAATTATTTACCAATAAGATTTATTTTGATTTTTGAAATTGTCCAAATAATCGCTAAAGACTCTCGTTCTATTATCGAGTAGTTTTTCTCACACGGTAATAGATTTCGACCTGCGTATGCCACAGGTTCGCTTTTTCTGCAATCAGCGTACTGGAGGAGTACGCACCCGAGGTCTTCGTCGCTGGCATCCGTCCGGATACCGAAGGGCTTATTGGGGTTTGGGAGCCTCAAGATTGGGGCGGACGCCAGTTTGTCCTTTAGTTGTTGAAAGCTGGAAGTGGCCTTGATGTTTCAGACTAGGGGATCCGAGGTACTTTCTTGCAATATTGCACACAGGGGAGCAGGAATGGATGCAAAATTGGAGATGAACATTAAGATAGAAGAAGGCCGATCCCATAAATAACCGGAGCTGCTTCTTACGAAGGGGAAGGGGCATTTGTATTATGGCCCGAACCTTTTCTTCTTGGGGTCCCATTCGGTTCTTCCCGATATGGAAGCTGAGGTATTTAATGGCATCGTAAGCAAAGTGACACTTACTGGGGACAATGGTGAGTCCATGCTCACGGAAACGAGTCATAAGGGCTCGAAGGGTGATCAATTGCTGGTCCCATGTAGTGGTAGCGACGTATAGATTGTCAAAGTAAAATGACAAACGGGGCAGGCCGTCCACATTTCTTCGCATTATCCGGTTCTAATTGCGGCATGCAGTTACAAGCACGAAGGGGAGGCTCTTAAACTGCATGAGTCCTTTGTAGGTTGGGAACGCCATGTATTTTCATGCGGTTTTACGGAGGGGAATGTGGTAATAGGCCAAGCAGAGATCTAATTCTGAGATGAACTCGGCTTCCTCGAATAAATGAAGGTTCTCGTCCATCAGGGAGATTGGTTCTGCGTCAAAAACCATCACAGACTTTAATTTTCTGAAGTCTACGCACATTAGGAAAGTGGTAGGGTTTTTCAACCATGACGATAGGGGAACAGAAATCCGATTTTTCAAGGGCTTGATGATATCGAGTTTGAGTAAGCTAGCCACCTCAAATTGAAAACCTGCCTCAGGTGGATTCGAAGAGGATACGGTTCGAACAAACAGGTTCTTGTGTTGTAAGAACGATGTCATGTTCGAAGTGTTTTGTATGACCGGTGGGGTCTCATAAACGACTTCACCGAAGTCGTTCAGCAGCTCGTCAGCTGACTATTTTGGTGAGGAGCTAACCCGGGGTAGAGGTATAGCGCCGGGGAGGATGATTCTGGGGCCTCAAGTAGAGATGGGAGAGGGTTTTCGCCATCTTTTTCGATGCGAATCACCTGGACAACGGCAAGGGGGTCAGAGGGGTACGACGCTTCAAAGGGGGACTCTTCCTCAAGAACCACAAAATTATTACAATACGCACGGCGGTGATATTTCTTCAACATGTTTACGTGGAATACCTTATCTCCAGAAGGGGTCGAAATAAGGTAACCCACATGGGCTTTGGCCTCGAGAACGGGGAAGGGGCCCTTTCACTGACTAAGAACCTTGTTGCTCTCGACGGAAATTAGCAACAGCATTCCTCGCCAGGATTAAATCTTCTTTAAGTTCGAAATAGGATCTATATTTCTCCAGGTTCACATCTGAATTCTTGTAAGCGATATCCGAGCAGGTCTCCAAGCGTTTCCTAAGGTCTAGGTGGTAGGAGTAATAGGACTGAAATTCTTTATCAAGTTGGGGGTTAGCAAAGAGTTCTTTCAAAAGGCTACGGGGGCCTCGCACATTACGGCCATACAATAATTCAAATGGGGCGAAACCGAGGGTCCTGTGGGGATCTCATTGTACGCAAAAGGTGCTACAGGCAATTAACGGCACCATACTCTGGGCTGTTCGAAACAAAGCTTCTTCCGAATGGTCTTCAGGGTGCAATTCAATTTTTCGCAAATACCATTTGCAGCTGGGTGCAAAGGAGTGGTAAACAGGGGCTTTACCATTAGGAGTTTTTCGACATACTCCATAAGCTCCAAGGTAAACTGTCTGACTCTGTTGGATAACATCTCCTTGGGGATGCCTACTCTGGCAAAAATGGATATTAGTGCCTCAGCACAGGTGACAGTATCGATCCTCTTAAGGGGGACTGATTCGGGGAAACGGGTGGCAAAATCGACGAGGGTAAGGACGTACATGTGTCCTTCACTGGATGTGGGGTTTATCGGGCTAATAAGGTTAATGGCCATTCGGGAAAAGGGTTCTGTTATAATGGGGCTTTGCTGGAGGGGGGCTGGCTTGACGCGCCCTTTGGGAAATGTCTTTTGACAGGCATCACACGATTTTATGTACTATGCTATATCGTTGGCCGCACCTGGCCAAAATAAATACTCAAAACCCTCTGGGAGGTTTTGATATGACTGAAGCGTCCGGAGAAGTGGCTATCGTGCGCGAGACTAAGGACTTCGGAAACGTACGAACGGGGGACACATAAAGACTGTGATACGGGGTCAGTTCCTTCAGAACAGGAGCAGTACACAAGATCATCCCTTACGACGTATGATAACTTCTTATTTCCGTGGGTGAAATCTTGTGCCTGATTCCATGCTTTCTCCCCAAGAGGGAGGAGAGTTGCGCACCCCTTCTGGCCGCGGGCAAAATCTTCGCTCCAGAAAACGTCAAACTTCAGATAGACGAGGGTTTCCAAAGGAAGGATGGCCTGAGCTTCTTTTGCGGCTAGAGCCCACGTAATAACGAGCTGTGCCACGGGGTCTTGGGTGACCTGGGGACTCTAACCAATGAGAACCGAGCAGAACTTGATTGGGTCCGCTACCACTCCTGCCCAACCAGTCATATATGAACATTTGATGTGACATTTAACAATGAGTTAGCGATTCGCTCGGTCCAGATAATCGTAGACCACTGTGAATTTTTAGTGATCGCTTACCAATAGGGGGGGGGGAGTAAATCATCAGATACGACAATGCGGGTGCAGCGGTGTCCCGAATAAGAGTGGACACGCGACATCCATTGTCTTTTCCATTCTCGAACTTTAAACCGCCGGGAGAGCTCTTATTGAAAACAAATTAACGTGGAGACCCGGGGTGCTGGTGGAGGAGAGAGGAGCGGTTGTTTCTAGGAGAGGCGATGGAGGAGCCGGAGCGGCACTAATGTGGTGCACCTGGTGAGAGGGTACACTTCTAAATTGTGAATTCTGGTGTCAGTTTGTACGCATATGCCCTTTAATTACACAGGAGAAACAAAGTAGTGGCCTTTGTGGGTACGATAACGAAGTGGGCTTGATATCACTGGGTTTCGATAAAGGGAAATTTCTGGGCTTCGAGGGGCCAGGGATCTTTACGAATTTAGGGGTATTCCGTGGAGGGAGTTTGGAATTACCGAACTTGGAATTGGGGAAGGCTTCTTGTTCTCATTAGGGTATAAGTTATGGCTCAAGGCGTACATGTATGCTTCTTCCAAGTCTTCTTTGAATTTAGAGTGGCCCTTGCCCTTCACAAACGAGCGTACTTCGAGAGCACAGGAAGCTACAAGTTGGTATTTTAATACAAAGTCCAAAAGGGACTCGTATTCTGAGGAGACTTTCCATGACTCAAAACAAAATTGGAGGTTCTTTTAAAAGATAAAACCAAACTAGCGGAAGCTTTGTCAGGGCAGATTCTCTCTTGACGGCAACGTCCAGGAGTTCGGACTTGAGGGTAGTATAATCCACGGTGGCTTCAGATGGGAGGAAAATAAAAATATCGCGCAGCGTGGTATACGAAGGCGAAGTAATCTGGCGACACCATCTGACTCGTTATTCCAATTATTTATTTCGAAGCTCTTTTCGAAATGTGTTAGGTAGAACCCGAAGTCCTCTTCTTCCTTGAAAACTGGGAGCTTAACTGATGGGACTGCGAAACTTCAGTCTGAGAGTTAACCGACATTGTCTTCAATCAATTTCGGCTTAGTTCGTGCTCGTATTGTCTGATCCCCTCGCGTTCTTCCATTTTGAGTCATTTTTTCTCTCTTTAGGCCTACATTTGTCCTTGAGTTTACCTTTCTTTCAAGATGGAAGTGAGCTTCATCTGAGTTCCAAATGGGGTCAAGGAAAGTTGGGGTCTCCTGAATCTTCTCCAGTATCTTGACTGCCATAACCTTTCTCTTATCCTTGTCTGAGACTGTAAGGGTCTGCTTCGTCTGTATTATGCATGAGTAAGCCTCTACACCTATTACTAGCACTCTCCTGCAAGTCTCACGGGATATACCAAGGGACTGACTTCGCATGCACAAAGAGCATTTAGGACTCTGCTGAACTGACTCTCTCATGGTCTCAAACAGCTCAGCTGTACGCTTCCTACGACTTCCTGAATGGCTTGCAAGGTTGTTACTGTCTGCATTAAGGTTCTCCACTGTCCCATAGACCTCGAAGTGGTCCACCCATCCTTGATTCTGTTCTTGGAATGGTCTTTTTCACATTCGAACTGATGCGCGAAAGTGTCCTGCAATTTCTTGAATGAACCTATCTTGTAGTAATGTTTGAATTAGCATATTCTTTGCTGGAGCTTCCATTGAGATCTCGTTGTGTTCACAGGCGTTGCTTCTATCATGTCCTGCAAAGTAAGGGTGATTAGTCAATGAATAAAGGATATATCACAAAAAGTGTGTTCAGGCCCGCTTGGGGGTCATCTTGTATATGGCGTGGTATAGTCAACTATATAATATAATATCTATTGTTAGTATGAAAGGGAAAAGCTGAGGCTATTGAAGAGAAGCGTCGAATGACTGAACGCTACGTTGATGCGCGGATTAGAAAGGTCAGGTTGCGGCGCGGGGTCAATACGCTTAACTAATCAGTTCGAGTTCGAGGTTATCGAGATTTGAATAACGAGGCCGAGAGTGACGTTCAGGCTAATTAAAGATAAACATAAGAAAATATAAATTTTACTTACAAATTAAAAATGATCACAATGATATAGAGGGAAATTAAAGGTTGGATAATGATTTTTCGTTACCAGTGGGAAAGTCTAATTTCTATTAATTAGTTTAGAGCTACCAGCTCAGATCCAAATGGGCTCACAATATTAAAAGAGGAAAAAGGAGCCTTATGGATGGGAGGGCGACAGAGACTTCAAGGAAGCTTGAGGGAAAGTAGGGTTTTGATGAGACGATCTTGTCGGCGTGTTCAAAAGAGGTATCTTCGTCAGGAGAAAAGTGGGATGGAAGGGTATGGTCGGCACCTTACTTCCGTAAGTTTTAACCTTAGCTGGGACTCGAGGGGGAGCTGTAATCCATGGTGGTCTCGGGAGAGGTATGGCTACCTTAGGGTAACTTCAAAGTGGCTGGGTGCTTCGACGACTCGAAGGAGTAATCCGGCGGCGGGAGATGGGGAATAACCCCCACTTTTGGGAATTCCAAGGGGGCAGCTGAGACGCCAAACTGTCACCCTCAGATTTTGGTTAAAAATGTTTTGAAAATTTGGTTGAACTATTAAGCACCTTTTTTAAAGGAATATTGCATAAACCTATTGACTTTTCTGGCGTTTGAGACTTTATTTTAGTCAATCAGGATTTATTTGAGTGAAGCTAACAAATCAAGATACAGTGCCACGGCTTTGTTTGAGTCGGAATCGAATAAGTGACAGGTCTTAATGGAAAACACATTTCTTTATTCTAATGATGATTTTATTTTTCCTTTCGATAGAGAATTTTACTTGCCTCTAATTCCCATGAGTTTGAGGTAAGCCCACCTAAACAAACGAACATGATTAATCCACCCTAATATGTAAAAAATCAAACGCAGTCTGCTGCAGTCTGTTTTCCCCTTTAAAGGCACGTCTGAACTTTGGAACAATATTTTCTGAGGAAAAACATTGTGTTCCAGGATGAAAAGATCCAGTAAGCAAAACATTCAAACTACCATATCGGAGAGAAAGGCACATTTTGAGATTAATACGAACTATATATTATTGTCTGCTATCACTTGGAGTAATTTCAAAAGGGAACGGAAGGAGCTGTACAAGGTCGTAAAATTGATTTAGAGATTGTAAATGAGCGTTTAGAGATTGCACATGAGCGTTTAGAGATTCCACATGATCGGTTAGATATTGTACATGAGCGTTTAGAGATTTTACATTAATGTTTAGAGATTGAACATGAGCGTTTAGAGATTCCATTTGAACGTTTAAAATTGCCCATGAGCGTTTAGAGATTGAACATGAGTGATTAGAGACTGACCATGAGCTTTCAGAGATTGCACATGAGGGTTTAGAGATTGCATATGAGTGTTTAGAGATTGCATATGAGCGTTTAGAGATTGCCAATGAGCGTTTAGAGATTTCCCATGTCGTGGATTCAATGATTCTTCAGGATAAAAACAGTGGTTAGGTGAATCTCGTCAAAAAATTCTTTTTTTCCCGCCTCGCATTTATTCACGCCGAAACTCTTGCCCGGATCAAAAAGTCAAGGCCATGTCGATCGCTTGGCCATCGTTGTCACCAGTCCGTCTCTCGAGGAAAACGACTTCCGGCTATCTCTGCCTAGCCATCCGGTACCGGAGAAGCAATGGACAGCAAAGTCGAGGTGACTTTAAGACACAGGACGTTAGAAGACAAATTTAAGGGTATCTGCTTTGAAAACACCGCTTCAAACACAGGCGTCCATGTTGGCTGTTGCACACTCCTCGAACAGAAGTTGGGTCGTCCATGGTTAACTTGGTCTACCGTCACCACGTTATGAAACTCATTTTGGCCTTAGTCTTCGAGGCCACCTTCGGCGACGCTACGTCCGGCTCAGACGTTCAACTATTCAAACGGTTCCACAAGAAGTGGCCCACTCTCGCACATGCCAATGCTACGACCATCAACGAGCCTCCGTTGGCTGACCATGACGAATGGAAGAGGATGACCCTTGAGGCTCTTGCTAAGGTGGCCGAAACGACAAGAAACGATTATAAAGAGTTCGTGAAACTAACGGCAAAGGCCATCAAGGGGAAGGTTCCTACCACCTTCCGCAAAACAGGAGCTCACCACCACGTGAGGTGGATGGCGAAGACGATCTACACGCTCAAAATCATGATGTTCAAGGACAAGTTCGAACTCACCCTGATGGAACTGCGTAGCCTCCAGGAGATGAGTGTGTTCCTCATCCTAATCTACGCCCGTGCCTGGTTGGAGGCTACCTTGGGCGCAGACGCTCCTTTCAACGATCTCACTCTCTTTCAAGATCTCCACAACTACAGAACCCTCAACTCAAAGATCTCGGAGGCCACGGTGAAGACCTTCAAGCAGCGCTTTTGGTACTTGGGGACCTACCTCGTCGACCTTGCCTTGTTCAGAGACAAATTCACGATTGAGGAGAAGACCAAGATTGTAGAGAAGCTAGCCATTGACAAGGACCTCGACAAGAAGCGATGGACGACAGCGCCCCAAGTTCCTTCTTCGGTGACTTTGAGTCACCTTGTCTCCAAGCAGTCACTTTTCTCCTTAACGGCACTGAAGTTAGATGCCTTGTTTCTCCAATCTCCTCTGCCCAGTTGGAAGGAAAACGAGGCGTACAACCAGGGCAAGGAGACCGTCCACCATCTGGCAGTGACCAATGATGCAGCGGAACGGGCGATCAAACTGATCACTGATTATTCCCAGATCCTCACCAAAGACGAGAGCAACCGACAAGCTCTCCTACAAGCTATCGATCGCCACCGACGGCTAAACCTGAACCTTAGCTGATCTTACAGAAGAATATACAAATTGTTTCAATCGTTATTTCAGCCATATTTAGTTTTATTTTGAAGAAAATCCAGGAAATGTGCCATTCCTATCACTGTTCCTAAGTGTTCTTTGTATAGTATCTGAGTGAGATTCCTCCAATATACACTGTTGTATCGTTAAATGTTCCTATAATAGTTATTTACCTCACTTCAGAGCAAATAGTTTTGTTTCTGTGGCATTTATAGTTGATGTGAATAAATAGGCTTGAGAAATGAGCACTTGTATGGTCTCGAGAAATCAACAATCAACTACTCTGTACGACCCCTAAATCTTAAAAAATTCATATGAAACTTTTTGTGCTCTTTTTCCTTGTTATTCCTCATAGTAATTCATGGGTGCCGTAAGAGATTTCAAACTAATATTTTTTGACCAACCCTAATATATATATATATATATATATATATATATATATATATATATATATATATATATATATATATATATATATATATATATATATATATATATATATATATATATATATATATATATACGAGGTTGGAAAAAATAATTATAACACGTGTTAAATTCAATGAATATTTATTTAATACGAAGTTAATCCTCCTTTTGCTTTCTGAACAGCGTGCCGATGCGTCTTGGAATTTATTTATACATATTCCTGACTTCATTGAGAGGAATCTTGAGCCATTCTTCTTGTGATATCTGCTCCAGCTGTTTCAGACACAACAGTAGAGGGTAACGACTTCTAACTTGTAGGAACAAGGCAGTCAAGATTGAAAGCTTCCCCGTGCTACCTCCACACATAAACACGTCCTGCAGTGAGGAAAAGAGAAAAACTGGACTCGTCGGAGAATATTACTTTTTCCATTGATTTGTCAACCAGCCCTTGTGATCTTTACACCAGTTCGCCTTTTCTGAATGTTTTGATGAGGAAACAGAGGTTTCTTAATGTGGGCTCTCCCATGATATCTAGCTTTATTGAGCTCACGGCGAACAGTTTTGGTCGAAACTGGGCTAGTGATATGTGAATTCAACTGGGCAATCACTTTAGGGGGAGTTCTTCGTGGATTTTTCATCGCAATGCGTTTCAACACTCGTCGCCCTCTTTCATCGAGTTTCGAAGTCCGGCCGGAATTACTCCTCCTGCTGTAGGTTTTGCCCTACTTCTTGAATTCTGTCAAGGTCCGTGATATGGTAGCTCTCGAAAAGCTAAAGAGTTTAGCTGTTCTGAGGACGGAAGCTCCTGCAATTTGAGGTCCAACAATTTGCCCTTTTTCGAACTCAGTGAGGTGGCGCATCTTAGCATCTATACCACGATCTGAAAAAGAAAAAAAGTAGTGATTAAAATTAAAATTGATAAATATTACTATGTAACTACAATAAAAACAAAACACTCACGATGATATTTGGATGGATATTTGAAATACATTGGCGCATTGAAATTTTGGTATTAAATTTCTACTGTTGCAATTATTTTGTCCAAGCTCTGTATGTTTAAAAACAAGTGTTTTTCAATGTAGACAATGTTTTTTCCTTGGCAAGTTACAAAGAAGTGTATCTTTTTCTTTGTTTTTTGTTTGGCTATTGCAATTGCATCACATTGTATTATATATCATTTTTAAGGTTATTTCCAAATAGAGTCTTTCCCCCATACCTCTCACTTCATTGTGGGGCTTGCACCCCCACACTTCTCACAATTCAAAAAATAAAAGTCGTAATATTCCTAGTTTTAAGCTTAACATTAGATTCGAATTCAGAAGGCGATTGCTAAATACTGTTAGGCCTCTAGTTTCTCTAGCCCGTTGCTGGAGTTTAGACATATAAACCTCCCAAGATGACGAACAATCTATTTTTGTTATACCATCATAATTAGAAATATGCCTACATTATGTAGTGAAAGTGCTATGTAGAGTATATCGTCGATATATCTACGATATACTCTATATAGCATTTGCGTATTCGATGGCGGGCATAATCCCCAAATTAACACATCTTTAATATTCAAACTGAACTGACTCAGACTAAAAAAAGAATATTATTAAAAATGAGGATTTTACTTGCTTGGCATTGATGCGCGCCGATCCTTCGCTAATTCTCAAATTTAACTGATCGTCTATGTCGGTTATATTTACGATCGATTTCCAATAGAAGATGTTTATGTTTACCAGTTAGTGTAAGTGTGTGTGTGTGTGTGTTTGTATGGGGATAAAACATGTGGAAAGACAGAACTAAATAAAGGTGGAGAAATGTGAAAGTAGTGTAGGAGATTTGTCTCTAAAATTAAAGAAAATGGTTTGGAATTGCCTAGGATAGATGGTACCACCCCCATTGAGCGACCGACATTAATTTCAATAAAAATAGGATTTTCACCTCATTTAGGACACTTGTTTTTGGAAAAAGCTTTTTCATTATTTATAATTATGCTCCTGATTTAATCTGGCAAATAGTTTGAAAGAACATATTGATCAGCCTAAGAGATTTGAACTCTTTTGTTGCATGTTTCTTCTTAGCCCCTTTTTATAAAACAATTTAGAAAATCGTTATTAAGTCCATCATAAAGTTCTATTCTCAATTACTCTCATATAAGCCTTTGCGTTGGCTTTTCAAGGTACACACTATTAATAAAAGGTAATAGACAAGTGATAAATTATCAGCCATTAATTAAATAAATCTTTAAAACTGAGAAGTAAAAGTACTTTATCCTTTTTCGTTAATGTTTCATCTTGACAGGATACATATATATATATATATATATATATATATATATATATATATATATAAATATATATATATATAATATCTCTCAAAGTAGCGCGAGAGAATGATGAAGATGAATGCAATAAACGAGGCATATATATATATATATATATATATATATATATATAACTGTAAAGATAGAATCTCCCAAGAGGCGAGAGGTGTTGGGTAATTAATAAATTTAATTGGCCCGCAGGTAATCAAGAGAAGTACGTTGGCCGTAGCGTGCGCTCGCTTAGGGCCAGATTCTGTTTCCAAATGAAAATTAGCCATTGGATAAAAATGACTCTTTCCATCAGGAGTTTTCTCCAATGCGGCTTCATTCCATAAATTGTAAAGTCTAAGACTTCATAGACAATTTTAAAATCTTGAAACCATTTCCGATCAGGTCAATTACGATTATATGAACCCATTTATATCAAGTTAGTTTTCCTTTTCCTTAATTCCGAGCTAACTTTCTATCCGCTACTTTTGCTGTAAAATAATAGACAATCCAATTCTACATTTCCACCTACTCCCTTTCATACCAGCTTTCCAGTCTTCCGTTTTGAAGAATCCGATAAGTTTAGTAACCAATTAATATTTTTTGTGTTTGAACCAAAGTTTTGCATCCCTCTTTTTTATTATTTAATTTGCAAACGTGATTTTTTATGTAACTAAATTCTCGCCATGCCTTATTTTAAATTATTTTACAAACGCACACAGTCTCACTTTTATTCATAATTTGACCTTTTTACTTGGTTTAAACTTTGAGGATTTTATTTTATGCTTTATTAATTTATACATTTAGGTACTAGAAGATAGGAAAAATAAGAACCCAAAACGTTGTAAGAAATAATGAATCTCCCCTACGTCATTTCGTATATCCTGCAATGTAAATTGAAGCTTTAGAGTAGCAAATCAAACACACACACACACACACACACACACACACACACAAATATATATATATATATATATATATATATATATACATAGAGAGAGAGAAAAAATACCGGTAATTGCAACAGTCCTGTTACACTCGTTAAGATGTTCTCAATAATGGACCAAATTATAGTTTTGATGCAGTTCAAAACGTTTTTTATTGTGTAACATATAAATATGTGTTTAAATTGCAATATTAATCGATATGGCCTCTTTTGGCGGCGACTATACGCTCAAGTCTATACCTTAAAGTGACCATTTTTTCTAAATACAATGTTTTATTCATTATTACACACAGATTACCAAATCTGATAAATCCACCATGTGTGTAATATTGAATAAAACATTGTATTTAGAAAAAATGGCCACTTTGTGATCTGATATTACTACATACGTACCGTTAAGAAGCGATCCCTTAGATGATGTAATTAGGAATTTTAATAGAGACATACAAAATATATTTAAAAAACACAAATAAATTATTGACTAAGTCTATTCTAGTGGTTCATCATTACCTTATTTGTTTAGCCTAATAAAAACCCATAAGCCAGGCAATCCAATAAGACCAATCATCATTGCAACTGGGTCAATCCAATATAAACTCTCAAAGTATTTAGTAAATATACTTTCT
The DNA here is from genome assembly GCA_963969495.1 of Ceratothoa steindachneri. Taxonomy (NCBI): domain Eukaryota; kingdom Metazoa; phylum Arthropoda; class Malacostraca; order Isopoda; family Cymothoidae; genus Ceratothoa; species Ceratothoa steindachneri. Next base: position 99,346,479 of record OZ018328.1, read on the forward strand.
CCGATTTTAGGATCCATATCACAATCACATATAAAAAATTTAGTTGATCTTTGCAATAAGTTAGACAATGTGAATGTAACATCAGACCTGAGATTAGTCAGTTTTGATGTTACCTCATTATTCACTAAAGTGCCCATTGATGCCTTAATGGATCATAGCAGGTATTCTAAACTCTTATGAATTGCCTTTATCATCCAACTAGATCATTCAACTCATTTGTTTATGCATTAAAAAAGGTAAATTTAGTTTCAATGGCAAGTTCTATGAACAAGTGTTTGGTATTGTTACGAGTAATCCCTTATCTCCCTTATTGTCAAATATATATATGGAATTTTTTGAAACGAGGCTGATTCCGCCGGTTTGGTCCACATAAATTGTTTGGTACCGCTATGTAGACGATGTCCTGGGAATTCTAAAGGAAGATTTTGACATCGATGGTTTTCTTTTATTTATTAATTCATCAGTTACGTCAATTAAATTTACTTTAGAAAAAGATGAAAATAATAGCCTTCCTTTCCTAGATGTTCTAATAATTAGACAACCGGAGAGGTTTAAGTTTTCTATTTTCAGGAAACCGACAAATAATTTATCCTATGTCCATTTTTATTCTGGTCATTCTAAAAATATTAAACATCACTATTTTCTTCCATGTACCTTAGGGCACTTTAGAATATGTAGTCCTAACTATATAAACCAAAAATTTACAAAAATTGAAAAGATTACCTTCAATCTGTGTTACCCAAAATAGTTTGGGGAAAACTGCATGTATAAAACTAAAAATAATTCTAGAACCGCAAGTTGAGGAAAACAGAGCTTTTACCCAAAATATTACCTTTACCTTAAGATGGTAATTTCTTGGATGTAGTACCAATGTTAAAACAATTTGATATAAGTGTAATTTTTAAATACAATTATACATTGAAAAATATGTTAATAAAACACAGCTCAAGGAACGATAATAATGTAATATATAGTATACCTTGTTTGGATTGTAATTTATTCTATGCAGGGCAAACTTCTAAAAATATCTCCGTAAGAATTAAACAACATCAAAAGGTAATATCTAAGGGAAATACAAATAACGCTTTGGCCGTTCACAAGCAAAAGATGGCTCACCAGGTTAACTGGTCAAAAGCAGATACCATAATGCATGTAACTAATTATATTAGCAGAAATATCTTTGAATCGTTCCTAATCTCAAGCACAAAGGAGAGAAATGTAAATATTAGCCACGGTTTGTTTTGTTAAAATCCAGTCCTATCTTTCTTCCTCAAATCAAACTTATCAAAGAACCTAAAAAAATCTTACTTTATAGGGAAAACATTGCTTTATATAAATAGAGTGTCTCTCTATTTCAAAAACCATTATGAGTTTTAAGATGTTATTAAGATAACGAAAGTAATTGCTCCAATCAATCTTTCTTTTTCCCTACGTGGTACAACCAATTATTTATATTTATTCACGTGTTACCTCTCGTGATTTTTAACCATATATATATATATATATATATATATATATATATACATACAAGAGAAAGAGAAATTGGACGCGAATGAGTAATGAGACAAGAAACAGAAGGGTTTTTTGTCTTGCACTATATTGTTATATAGTCTGCAATACAAGATTTCTGCATCTTTCTTTCTCTCAAAATTGTTTTGAAAGGCATAAAATAAATATGGTGAAAGCTTTGTGGTGGTTTTTATCACCCGCAGAACTTGTAATTGCTTTTTATTTGTATATATATACATATATATATATATGGTTGGCAAGACAGACCTGACTCACCTAGGAAGCGGAAAGAAAACAACAGTTTTATGGAGCAACGCCAACATTTATTCTTCAGAATAAAGTCCATTATTCTCTATAATCACTTTCCACGAATTTACCAGCATCCGAATCTGTCCCAGAGTCCAGACAACTGGCTTTGAATAAAAAATTGTAAACAAGCTTCCTTCACTCCTTAAAAAGTGTTAACTCTCTGGTCGTGGAGGAAGTGTGCCATTGAGCGAAATATGCCATAGTCATTGGGAGCAGCATCAAGAATAAATAGTGGATGTGGAAAAATCTCAACACCGTCCATCTGTTTAAAATTATCCATACTCAACCTGGTATAGTCAACCAGCCTCTTATTCTCTTACTGAAAAAAAGCCTGACCTCAAATGATTAAAGCAGGATACTACTTCTTTAGTTTGTCGTACACGCGGTCTAGCAGCTGGCAATACAGTTTATCGTTAATGGAGCAACCATATGCAACAAGCTCGAAATGCAGTACTCCTTATAAATTCTGATTGCGTTGTAGAAAGTATGCCGGTTGTTCACCTTGCGGTACCCATTTCCTCTCTTGGTCGTGATTAACCAATTACACCCACTTCATATCTGATATGAGAATTCGCCTCCAGAATCGGTTGTCCATTGGGTTATTGAGAAGATGGCTTCAAATCTATACTCTAGGCGCAGCTTGTGCTTAGTTGAGGTCATATGGAATCAATCGGGGCTTCTTGTGAACAAATTCGATTTAATGAAATCGGTTCAGCACAATATAATACGATAACACTCCAACAACTTTCGAAATTCATGGCTGCTTGAAGAACGTCCAACTTTCAATGGTGCTACTAAAGCTCGCTTCTAAAGGTTGATGGTCGGTCAGAACGTGGTTGATCGTCAAGGTTAAGTTCCCCGGAGTTGAAACGTCTGTACCACCTTGAAACTTTCTCCTGATTGACTGTGCCTTCTCCTTTAGTATCGCAAATTTCCTTCACAGCAACACATGTAGAAAGTTTTTGCTTGTATCAGTAGCGAATTAAAATCTAATTTCACTTTTCTCCAAATTTATTTCTCTCAGTTATCGCTTACAAACAGAGAAATAAACTGCGCAGGAGAGAAAAACAACCTCAACGTACGTAGGCTGGTAGTCAAATGAGTAAAGCCAACCTAACCTAATATTAGTATTGCTCCATATAATTTTGTTCTTTTTTTCTGATTCCTAAATTAGTCGTGACTCAGGACTTTTTGGACTTTAATGGTACAACATAGAATTCGTATCTCATTAGCCAGAGGTGAAAGATCCCCCTGTCTTTGGCAAGAGGAGACTTTCCCGCAGACGCCGTAGCGTGTTTCCTTCTTCTTGCTTTGTTGCTTATTTTGGGATTTTTTTGCTCTTTCGTTTGCTTTGAGTATCTTTGTTGTTTTTTCTCACATTTTCTTTTTTCTTGTTAATCTAGCTTAGAATTATTCTGTAGCGTGATTATGGTGACTTATGCCATAGTAGGCAGTCGCCAAATATGCTCTTTTAAAAGAAAATGGCGAGAGGCGTAGGTTAGCTGGATGAGTAGGAAAATTCAAATTAGAGGAGATTTAAACGCGAAACTGATTAGTATTAATCAAATCCAATGGACAAATATTTGGCAAATTGGAGCGCAAAATGATTTAGATTAAACACTCTTTAACGTAAACAATTCATTAATAATATATCTGATATCAGCATTTTCGCTATATTTAGTAACTACAAAGCCCCAACAAAGCCACTGAAGCCCGACGCTCATATTTAAAATAAATCCCTTCTAACTTACACTAGCAACAAATTGACCAAATGATCAACATAATCCTTATTAGATTTAATTTACCAAATGATCAACATAATCCTCATTAGAAAACTGCCACAATATTAGTAAATAAACTATATTTGATTATCAACATTTTTGCTTAATATTAAATGAAGAAAATTAATTCAATTAATAATAAATGAAAGGAAAAATGAGACTTGTAGTAATATTAGAGAATGGTTCAAATATACACAACCCTTCAAAGGCTTAGTAAAAAAATGTGGCTAAAACAAAGAGCATAAAATACAAATCTTTTGACAAAAACATCGAAAACAACAAATCACTAACAATTGGAAGATAAAGAACGGCAACCGTGTATAAACAAGGTCACCAGACCTAGGTCGTGTGCTCTCAATTATTTGACTTATGACCTTACGACCTTCAAAACCTTCAATAATTCCCGGGCTAACCTTGGGTAGACATTGGCAATTATATCATTCAAAAGGAAATGCAAAACGGCATAAAGGGTTTTAAATCTATTAGAATCGAGCCAATAGTTACGATGTTATTGCCAGAAAACACATTGAAAAGTAAAACGGTTACCAGCAGACCGATCGACCTAACGACAGATAGTGTAACTTATAGACTCACTTACTTGCACGCGACTAAAAACAACAACCTAATAATTTCTATAAAGAAAGAAAATAACATTGAAAGAGTGAAAAAATTCCAATACGACATACTCGTATATGCTTATAATGGAGAACAGACAGAAGGGAGCATGAAAAGATTAAAGCTCTTACGGACGTTGGGGCTGCAATCAACCTAATGAAAGCTACAAGGAGGGGGGATATTGGCCACCTAGTGTCTAGCCTGATTCCAATATATATATAAAGGAGAGTAAGATTCTAATGAGATGATTGTATCATTGCTGGTTTGAGTCCAGAACAATACTAACCGACACCACTTCCCTAACGAGGACCAGCCCTTATTGCCCTTCGGCTTGTCAGCGATTGTTATTTTTATCTTTAGGTGCATTTCATTATCCGTTTGGAGTATCTAATCAACGACTTGAGAGTCGGATGGTATAACTTATCACAAAGAGACTTGAAGATTTTTAGCCTAACACATTCAGATTCAGGATTTTTGTGAGTAGCCAGGATTTTGCGAAAATAGACTCAACTAAACTCATGTCATATTTTCTTTGTCTTTCCTGAATTTGTCGAATTGATCTATTTCATGATTTGAGGATAATCGTAAATACTTCCTCCTTCCAGCTTGGCATTGGCTGAGACGCGGAACTTTCCATTTCATTAAAGCGAAAACTTGGCCTTCTGCATTAATTCTTTATTAATGCGCAATGGTGGTTGGTGAATTCTTTGGGTTGTCAACAGGATGTGGTAAAATATTGCATGAAGCTGATTTTAGTTTAGTGTCTTGCTGGCCAGTCGAGCTATTTGTAGTGTTTGTTGCTTATCAATTAGTTGTGGTCGATTTGTAAAATTAATACAATGAAAATGACTGGTAATTAAAATGGATAGTTAAATAAACTTAGTAGTTTCAGTGTTGAGTGTAGGGCTAGAGTAAAGATAAGCCATCTTAAATAAAAAGAAATGGCGCTTCTATATTAGGACTTTACTAGTGATCAAGTGAGCGGCAAAGATAAAGTATCTATAAAGTGACTAAGGAAATATTTACGTGAAAATTAGGAAAAAGGTAAACATAAGTTAATTATCACTGATGCTATCTTTACCAGATCCAAAAATGTGCCTTCCCACCAAACTTAACCTCAAAAAAAAATGGTTACATTTTTTTGTTCAGCAAGTAAAAATGATACAAATGAAGGTGAAAAATCGTCGACATCAGATATGATACAGACCTGTGTTATGACTGGAATACCGGGCAGAATTTTAGGGGTATTTTACCGTAGTTAATGGGCTAAAAATCAAAAACTACTTGAAGCAGAAAATAAGACAACCTATATGAGATTTGCTTCTAGAATCATATATGAATCAGTTGTACAACAAATATATAAAAAGGGCGAAAGTTCAAACGAAAACTTTTCAAAAAGAACGAAAATGAAAATAGAAACATCAAGGTTAGGAAATGGTATAATCACCCGCAGATCCTGTAGTTGCTCCTTCTTTGTATGCGACATGGAGAGTGAGCCTTTAAATTGTGAGCGGGTAAGAGGATGTGGTATAAAAATTCCTTGGAGGTTCCTAGCTTAGGGAGATACTGGGTTTGATGGGGTAACGCTTCGGGTGAAATATAGTTACTGTGCCTGGTAGCTTAGCGGTAAAACATCTGGCCGGCAATCAGCAGACCCGGGTTAGAGTCCCGGCCAGGAATTCAAAACTTTTTTTTCCTTGGCCTTATTTCTGTTTTCTCGGTAAAGGATCGCCTTCACTGTGCTGTCCTATGCTCCCTTTGATTCTAGAATCTTCTAATGTCCTTCTCTCTTATTTTGAATCCGCCTTTCATTCCACCGTCAAATTTAGCTAATATACCCTGTATATATGCATCTGCTTCCAACAAAGACATAAAAACCTAAATAAAGACCTGAACTTTGCAAGCTAACACTGCAGAATACTACCTGATGAGGTACATCCCGCAGAACTCCTCACTGAATTCATTGATATTAAATTGGATATAATTGGTTTTTGTGAAACCGACGAAAGGGAAAGCTACCACCGAACCAAGAGACCGTCGCATTTTCTACTACAAAGGAAAAGAAGATCAAAGGCACTATGGAATTGGATTCCTGATCCATAGAGTGCTAAAAGAAATGATAATAAGTTTTGCGGCATATCTGGAAGAGTAGCTCACGTAAACCTATAAGTCTCTTAGAAGTACAACCTAAAATTAGTTCAAAAATACGCACCGAGATCTTCTAGTACACAAGGATAATGGATTGATTTTAGAATAATATTAGGACAAGCCTAAAAAAATATAAAGCCATTTTAAAATCGTCATAGGAGACTTTAATGCAAAGTTTGGGCAGGGAAATGAGATACGCATAGGAAAGTTCCAAATGGGTGAAGAAAATAAAAGAGGACAAGATATGGTTAACTTTACAATGGCCCAGGAAGTCAAAGTTGGTAACACTATGTTGAAAAAGAGACAGAAGCGACGATTGAATTAGAAAAGCCCAAACTTTGATTACATGCTGATTGACCCCCAAATTACTGTCAATAAGAGCCCAGTCATCGATAAAATCAAAATCCATGATAACAAAATGATACGATGTAGGATAAAAATTAATATCAAGAAAGAGAGAAGAAAGCTATTTCATAAAAAATAAGCCCATTATGATCTAGAAAAATCTCATTTCAGAATTCCAGCGTCATCTTCATAGTCTTCATCCCCCTTCACTTCAATAGCCCAAGCAATAAAGGAAAGATGAATAATAACTTATGAAACACATGGCGACACTGCTGAAAAATACAAGAAAACAAAAAAGGTAACATCAAACTCTCAGAAACAACCTTAACCTAACGAAGAAGCGCTACCCCCTTAAACCACTAAAGACTAACCAACAAATTGAATTATTAGAACTAAACAAGTTTATCAAAAAGAAACAGAGAGATGAAATTTAAAAATATGATAAACCTATATTGTAGACAACACTATAGAAGAAAAGGGGCATAAAATTGCTAAAAGAATGACTTCATAAAAACAAAATCTCACATATTGTAATTAAAAAGGAAAGATGGTACAATCATCAAGCATTACGAAAGAATAGTTAAATGAACTAAAAAGTACTATGAAAGTTGTACTAAAGCAACAACACAATCCAGATCCACAGCCAACCAACAATAACCAATAGTCTCCCAGATAATCTCAAATCAGAAATTGAAATTGCAATTAATCAAATGAAGAGCCACAAAGAACCAGGTCATGACAACATCACTTTAGACTTGGTAAAAGATTTTGGAGTTGTCAGTGTAGTTATCATACTCGTCATCTTCTTCAATAAATGTTTGAACCAAGGCAAGATTCTGGTGGACTGGTCCAATGCCATAATATTTCTTGTACACAAAAATGTAATAAAACAGTCCTTACAAACTAGAGATCAATCAGCTCTTTTTCGTGTGTCTATAAACTCTAAACAAAAATCATTACTAACACATGGAAAAACTTCCAGATGTCCAACAACCGAGAGAACAAGCGAGGTTGAGAAAAGCTTTATCAACAATTGACCACATACATACTTTCAACCATGTTATTTACAAAACTTCATAGTTTTCTAAATTTGTAGACTAACAGAAAACATTTACATTTTGAATTAATAGAAACACTAGCGGTCATAAAAGCCTTGAAGAATCAATGCATAGATCCGGTATAGATAAATATTACAGGACACATGAACCAAAATTGAAGATCATCACTAGATTGAATAAGGGTTCAGATATTTTTTAATGATAGATAGGTGTACGACAAGGATATACTATCTCTTCGTAATTATTCACCTCCTATCTTTAAGAAATCTTCAGTAAGGTAACCAGGTAAAACAAAAGATAAGATCGATTGGAATTATTACCTTAATCACCTAAGATTCGCAGATGATATTGTACTAATACGTGATAACCTAGTAGTGTTTTAAACAATGCTTCGATGAATTGGTCCTGATAGCAAAAAGGTTGGTTTAAAAATTGATCTTGGGGAAATAAAGGTCATGACTATCCAACCAGAGGTTAACAACGAGAAAATTGAAATGGTAGACAAATATAGACACTAGTCAAAATTTGGGGGTGACCCTAGAAGTTTTAATATATATGCCAAATTTGCTAATTTATTTCATGCAAAGTAGAAAAGAATAAATATTTATACGAAATACTTTTAAGATTTATTAATTATATTAATTAAGTCAAGATAACAGTAATTTTTCCAAAGTAAACTTAAACATTGCCCTTACTAAAAACCCTCCTTTCTCTTTAATCGCTGCATGGACAAATTTCTTGGCTTCTGAAACTTTTGGGGGGTTAATAATTCAGCCCATCATTGTTGGAAAGTAGTGTTAGGTTTTATTCTGTCTTAGTAGAGTCTTGCTTTGTCATTTAAATCCTTTTAACACTGATACCAAAAGGTTAAAGGGGTATGTCCTTATTTGATAATTTATAACTTAAATTTTGTAGAAATTACCGTTTAGTTGCTAAAAATGGCAAGAAGATAATTATTAATTGAAGTACGAAATCAAATAGAAGTATTAAATAAGGAAGGATATTCACTGGGAATGACTGCCAAGAAACTACAGATATCAAGGCATGGTGTAAATTATGAGCTTGAAAGAAAGCAACAGACGGCAAGTAATGCTAAAAGATAAACACTGGAGAGGAAAAAGCAACATCTGCAACAGATGATAGAAATGTAGCAAGACCAAATTCAGTATCAGTCTCAGCTGTGCGGAGGAGACTAAGGACAGGTCGGGTCCTTGCAGTAAAGCCACTACTCTGATCAATCAATAGAAAAACAGAGATTAGACTGGGCTAAATATCATCAAAACTGGACGACAAGAGACTGGGAAAAAGGTCTCTAAGGTTTGATGAGTCCAAATTGGAATTATTCGTAAATAACAGAAGATATTATGATAAGCAAAGGTTGGAGAAAGAGTAAAGGATGATTGTGAGGTGCCAAGTATGAATCATGGCAGAGGGTCCGTCAGGATATGAGGTTGTTTTGGTGGAGGCAAAGCCAAATAATAGGTTTAAGTCAAAGGCATATTGGAAAGAGAAGGCTACCTCTCTATCGTACAATGACATATGGTTCTATCTGGCTTAAGATTGATTGGAACTTTTTTATATATTACAGCGAGATAATGATTCAAAGCATTCTTTGAATTTATGTAAAAAGGTGGACAGACCTAATTCGCGCGCTCCCAATTATTTCCATAATTAAAAAAAAAAAATAGCACACGTATTATCAATTAACAAACATATCATCTGTCCTTACGATCTTCAAAACTTTCAAAAACTCATTAAAAAATAAAATGGTTATCATTGGAAGGACCAAAATAGTAACTTATAGAGTAACGCACAAGCGACTAGAAATTATATTGTGAGAAAAAAAAGAGGCAAAATTGTAGGAATTATCACCTTGCCGCCAACAATCTCCGGATCTCTCTATCCAATATAAAATGCATCGGACGAGTTTGAGAGAGATGTGCGCAAACCGCAGCTAACAAATGAATCTCAGCTCTTTGATTGTCTGAAAATTGCGTTAGTGCATCGCCAAACATGTACTGTTACTTAATGCTGCTTAGGATAGCCATAAAGAACTCTAGGTGATGATCCAGAACAAAACAAACTGTTATACACATCTTCTGGGAGAACGTTAGAATTCTTTAATTTCCTAAGAAATCTATTAATTTTGTCTCCAATTTTAAGTGTGTAAGACTTTACAGTGTTAGTATTTTTTTCTAAATTTAGTAGAATCGGAAAGGATCTGAGAGATTTTGCTGAGATACGAATCTTTATCTAAAATAATCACACCCCAACCTTTGTCAGGTGTGAAACATCTCGGACCTTTACCTGCTAGAGTCAATATATATATTATAAAACTTTAACCCAGTCTAATTAATAACTCATTATCTGTCCTATTAAATATAGTGACTCATTAAAAAACATGCTAATTTGTTAAATTTCGCATTGTTTTTTTTTAGGGGGGAGGGTGCAAAAATAAAATCTACTGTCAATTATTTTCCCACGTAACTAGCAGCTAATATTCCTCAAACCCTTAGCGAACACATTCTTGAAGAGCCCACAATAGCAATAGGATTGCATTTGCTAACGAATGTTCCTTTAAAAATCGTCTAACCGTGTCCATATGGCCAACTAACTTCTCCGAAATAACATGAACAGAGGTGTCTTTCCTTGATGGGGAAAGAATTTTCTTCATCGTTGAGACCTCTCCAACGTCCCATTAGCCTTAAAGAGGATAGATACTGTTAGCGTGGTTCACCCCCAAAACGACAAATGTGAAAAAAATCGAAGGACTTAATACAACATGATGAAAACTTAACATTAGTGTTGTCATATTGGGCAGACTAAATAGAAAAGGTTTCATTAAGTTTGATTAACAGAGAACCAAGAAGTCCTACCTTTTCCTACAAAGCTACTATGTAGCGATCGGCGTGTATGTCCAAAAAAGAACACACGCGAAAGTCACCACACAAGTAAAGTACAGAGAGAGAGAAAGTAAAGTTCGAACCGTTTACGAGAATGTTACACGTTAGTAAACGGAGCACAGTTATCTCTGTTAGAGTTGGTCGAGGCAATCTTGGGCAAACATTATAATCAAAGCAGAATCCAAAATAAACAGGATAGTTATCACGATTAAGTAAATAGAAGAGAGATTAGAAAGCTGCCTCCATGGCAACATGCCACCGTCCACCGAGAATTTTACCTAATAGTCGGAGTGTCTCTCTAACAATATGTGCTGCAGTAGCCAATCAAGAGTCGAGTTATGTTAATACCGACCAATCAACAGGTCGGCACATAAGAGGGAGGTGTGGTTCATTGGACGGGAAACTTGTAGGGCGTGGCTTAAATTGAATATATAATTGTGTGGATCCAGAACAAAGAAGAGTACTATTATTTTTATATAGCAATATATCGCGTTATATATCGTTTCAGTCCGATCTCTCGGATTTGCGTAATTCATGCTTGTATATAGTCGTGTACATAACGCAGATATTAAGGTGTAACCCTTAAAGGCTCTATTCGCCCGGCCTCCTTTAGACTTTGCTCGCACTTGACCCCGAACTTAATTTATGTCATAACTTAGAAGTTAAAACTTAATTCAAGAACTTTATGTACAGTGCAATAAGATCTAGTTCAATAATAATTCTATTTTTGCTTTGGTGACTTCACTATCCGGACGTTCCTCAAACTCCCTGCTTCGAGGCCTTATTCATCGGGAAAACAACAGTTTCGCATTCTCCTCGTTAATCGCAATTCCTTGCGATTACATAACTCCCGAAAATCTCGGTGTTCTACCCTGGTGTGGTCTATCCCCATCCTCCAGGATATTTGACCCCGTCGCTATAATAAGACCGCCCATCTGCTTAAGGCACCGCATAGCAATCAACAAATCACTCTCGTGGGAAATAAGAAAGGCCAACGCAAACCAACTGGCGCATCTGTATCAACCGGAGGTCTTGCCAAAAGATTACACGATAACTCGGTAATCTCTCACCATTACTTGCAACGAGCTTCCCCTTTCCAAGGCTCTTGGGTTGTCCTCACGATTACCTTCAAGGTTTCCCCATAATTAAGGATGACCTCAAGAGCTCCCCCCCATAATTGTGTGGTTCAGGGTGTATATTACATAAAATCAAATCACTTCATAATCACGAAACGAAAAATATTAAAAATATGAAACTTATTTTTTTAAGTTTCTTTCCTTCTTCTTTGCTCTGTTTCTTTTACATTGTTCATCTCCTGAAAAACTGCATAGAAAAATTAATAAGAAAGCAGTTCCATTAAACCTTACATTTCGCTACAGGTAATCTCCATTTTATTTCGGAAGTATTTCTGAAAGATACGATGTTAAAATAAATATTTCGAATGCACTAATTGACAACGCTTTATGGGATTGACAGATATTGTCTCGCAATACGCTCGAATTACTAACTGATTTCTGCCCATAAAATTTATAATTGTATCCACTGCCAAAGATAATCAAAATAATATCGAAGATGTTATGGCAGTGGAAATAAAGATTTATATAGGAGTCGCAAGTTATAAAAGGTCCTCGATGTTATTCTAAGTCTTGAAGTCACCAGCTATAGCGGGTCTTTGACGTTAATAGGCATAACGAGTTGCGATGTTAATTAATTGGTACCCAGTTATAGGGTTCGAAAGTTAATATAGGCAGCGAACGCCCTTGTTGTAGGCTTCGGTGTGCAGAAGATTCGCTTGACCGAGGCTTCAGATTAGGTAGGCTGAGTTTAAAGGATCGATGCGGATTACCCATAGGAGGAATCTCGGACTCGTTATTTAGGGCCTAGAACTCAGGTAGCCTTGGGCGCAAGAAGGATTCGAGACGGTCGTGTAGTCTTTAAGTAAGCCTATTACTCTATATTGTATTTCTGACTCTGCCTATTTCCTCCCTGAGTGTGTTATTATATATTTGTGTCGGAGGAATAGGCATTGCCTATTATTATGAACTGATGTTGTTTGGATGGACCCTATTTCATGTTTGGGTCTAGGCTGTTCCACTCCCTGTTAATTCATGTATACGGAGATAGAGATTTACATATGTGCATATGTTACTACCGTCTCGAATTCATTCTTCTCGCCTCGAGCAAAATACATATCTTATTTCTAACTATCTTTTTTATTTCATCTTGTAAATGGTGGATCACTTGTCCAGTATTCATCTCTTTTTTTAAATGAATGTGTTTGGTAAAAACAAAACTAAATTGCTAAAATTTTAATCTTATTCGATCATCTTCGGAGCGTTTTGAAATGTTCTTGCCTACTTTATCGATGTAATGAGTGGAATGAGGATCTGACAGAGTGAAAGAAATAAAATGAAATGAAAAGAGAGGGGGAAGACAAATAACAGCTCTTCTGACCCTCCCCCCGCCCTCTTGGCACTCATGGAGCGGCCAAGAATGGAGGGGGGAGGAGGCCCGGTAATCCATTATAGAACCGCAGTAGGCTCCAAGCACTGTGAGTATGGCGGTTAGGAGTGAGGGGGAGAGGAAGAAGAAGGTTTTAAGATAGGACAGCGAAGAAAATAGTAGGAGACAAAAGTGGACTTAGTTAGTCATGGGACCTACAGCTTAATTTGGAATACAAACCACAATGTGTCGCTTGTCTCTAGCTATAACTATAACAGTTTATCGTGACCCCTGTCCCACGTATCACTGTAAGTCCCGTGTGCGAATATGATAGTATAAAACGAATAGATGCAGAAGGCTGAAGGAAGTAAGAGGTTTGCAAAGAGATGCTAATTGCCTGGAGGTCAGGCTTATCTCTATCCATTTTAGGTAGTATAGCTAGCATGAAAAAGGTTATAAAGTAGTATTGCTATTTATGAGGAGTTCAAACTGTTATTAGTAAATATTCCTACTAAAAACTGGTGTAGGTTTCTATCTCTCTATCTATTCTTACCTATTCCTATCCTATTTATAATTGACTATATGTTATTTTCTGGATTGCTCCGGTTAACTAATTACTCGTAGTTGTCGTCGAGTATTAATCTTTTTCTCTAGGTGTAGATTTATTCTTCTCCTTCTTCTTCTCTTCCCTCATCTATCCTCGGAAAACTTGGGAATAATCTGTGTGATCTCCATCTTTCTCTCTTGGCAATATGGTTGGTTAATTCAACTCCTACTTCATTCTGTCTCTTTTCTAAGACTTTGCTTGCTCTTTTTGCAATTATTCTGTTAAGTGGCTTTATCCTTGCTTCCTTATGCAGGTCTCGTAGTCTTCTTCTTTTTCCTCTTTTGGTGTTTGTTATTAAGTAGGTAGCTTTGTTTTGGACTTTTTGGAGTCTTAATTTATTACTTCTTGAGATCATGTAGATCGCGATGGTTGGATAAATAATCGCGGACTATACTATGGCTTGATAAATTTTTCTCTTGTTTCTCATGCTTAGGTTAACTAACTTGTACAGTGATGCTAGGCTGCTCTTCCCTTGATTTACCCTCTCAGTTACGTTCTTTTTATAACCTGATTTCGTAAAGGTTAGTCCGAGCACCTTGCATTCTTTATCGTATCTGTATCTTTATCCTTCTGTACACGGGTACCATTTTCGATTTATCCCTGTTGGTTTTAATTTTACATTTTTCTTCGTATCTATTAATGCTTCTTATCTCTTCTGCAGTCATCCTAGATTCCAATGGGCCGTTCCTGTAAGGGGCAAACTATGATTTGAGTGACGTCGTCGGCAAATTCGATGTTCAAGCAGCCTTCATTTCTTGGTGGTGGTATATCTGCTGTGTAGATTGAATAGAGAGACGGACTCAGACTCCCGCCCTGGGGCAAACCCGCAGCAAGTTCGAATATTTCACCCTGATGTCGTCCTATTTCCACATAAACACATCTCTTCATTACATAATCACATAAAATCCTTTCGATCTTCTTGTTCATTCCTAATATGAGTATCTTTAGTTGTATACCCCTCTGCCATACTTTGTCGAATGCCTTGGACACGTCCCGGCATACGATGTCTACGCTTATTTTTTTTTCTCTTTGCTTTCGCTATCTCTTTAAAGATAACTCCAAGGGCCATCTCCGTGCTTCTCTAGAAGCCAAATTGGTAGCTGTTTCTTCGGCCATAATCATCGAGGAATTTGGACGATCTGTTATTTATTATTTTTTTTAATACCTTAGCAATGAAATATAGCAGCGAGACGGGGAGGTAGTTAGCTACTTGATCTGGGGATTTTCCCAGCTTGGGTATGAATATCATCTTCGTCACTTTCAGTTCATCAGGAAAATATCCCGTGTTCAAGCACGCATTGAAGACGTTTCTCACTCCTTCCAGTATGTTCAGGGGTGCTTCGATGTAATTTAATCTGGCGTGTCCCGATCTGCCTGGGGCTCTTTTTCGGAAGTTCTTTATGGTTTCTTTTAATTCCTCAGATGTAATGATTGCGTCTATTCCGTCGTTATTGTTTCTCCTTTCATCGACAAAGTGGAAGGAGTATGTCCTTTCGATCTCTCCATTGAGTTCGTCTACAATCTGATGTTCGAAATCAATGTCATAGTCCTCTTTCTCTTCTTTGCTAATTTTGAATACATTTCTCCAATGCTCTCTAAATAATGCCTTTTATTTCTTCCTCATCTTTTAAAATGTCGTTCTATGTATCCTTAATTTTCATTTTATCCTTTGTTGTCCGAATTTTTAATCTGTTGCTATGTTTCCAAAATTCCCTTGGTGATGTTTCCATATCTATTTTCTCGATGTGTTGATCCCATTTCTCTTTCTGTTTTTCATAAATTAGTGCTATTAGTTCTCTTTTCTGTTCCGAATCTCCTTATGTGTTCTGCCGCCGAGCCGATCTCCTCACTCAAAGCCACCATTTCTGGTGCCCACCTAAATTGTTTAATGGTTTGGAATGAGTTAATGGGGACAGCCCCCTTCTCTGCCTTTTTAATTTCTTCTCTAATTTTATCCAACTCCCCGTCGATTTCCTCTAGGGTGGCTTCCTTGAGCTGGCTGGGCACGTACGTCTGAAGTAATTATTTGTACTTATCCCAATCCGCTCTATGGTACGCCTTCCATTTCTTCGAAGAGATTTGTATAGGATTCTTGTTTATATACATTAGAGTCGCAGTGTGGTCACTACATGGAACATCCACTGGTTCCATAAAATAGTTAACGGGCAGATTGAAGTTAGCCAGGCAGATGTCTTGTTTTTTTTGCGTGATCTCTTTGTAAGTATGTACGGAAATTGGGTCCCAGTCTTTGCAGTATACGTCTATTGATAAGAGTGTTAAGTTGTATTCCGACTCTGTTTGTATTTCTGTACACAGAAACCCCGCAATGGGCGTTTAAATCGCCTATGAAAATGACCGGTATCCTATAGTTGAAGAGTTTAGTAAAGTTTTGTACCGGTAATTGGGGGCACCTGGGTGGCTGGTATCCAGTTGCGCCAATGATGTTGCTTAATTCAATTTTAATTTCTATAGCTAAATATTCATCTACCAATCCTTGTATTGTTTTGTACTGCAATCCTTGCTTGAAAGCTATTGTCGCTCAGTCCTGTGTTTCTCCTGAAGGGTTTGTGTTAATAACATTTTAGTTCCATATATTTAATTTCTCGTTTTTTATGTTTCTTTCATGTTCTGATATTAGTATAACATCTGGGTCAATCTTTCTGAATAAGTTTCTGTACATAATTTCCTTGTCTTTCCATCCGCATGTGTTAATTTGTAGTATTTTTAATTTCTTAGAATCCATAATCCAATTGTCCATTTCCGTTCGTTTATTCGTTTTCCGTTTAGTTTGTCCTATCTGTTAAGTTATCGGCGTTTCTTCTTTTTCTGCTTCTCCTTTCGTTTATTCTGAGCTTTCCCTCTGCTGACCGCATTCGTGGGTCCCTCTAGTAGTTCATCTCTGGGTGATGGACTCCTTTGACTTGTGGATTTATATCTGTCCTTTCTTTGGGCTTTCCTGCGAGTAACCCGTGTGCCCTGTTGCTCCGTATCGTCAAAAAAGTTTTCAGTCTCTGAGTCTTTGCTGATTGTGTCCTCTTTTGATTCTTCTGCCTGTTGATTTCCTTTTGCCTCTTTGATTAACTCATGTTTTGTTTTTTTCTGTGACTTTGATTCCTAAAATGGCTGATGAGTCGACTTCTTTGGGAAATTTCATCGGTTCGAGCCCGTTTTCGTGTAACATGTTGTTGACTATTGTTGCATAACTTCCAGGGTTAGCTATATTCGTCACGTGGGCTTTTAATATGTAATATACAAGTAAGTATTTTTACGTTCAGCGTACCATCTAAATTAATCTGAGTTGCTGGTTTGTTGGTCACTTTTTGCTATTGCTGCATATGAGTTTTTATTTACGTTCGAATTATTTCTGTTTGACTATTTCTTTTCTCTTTATAATTTTTCTTCTTTTAGAACAAATCATGGCTATATTTCTGTGCTCCCCTTGGCAGTTAATGCATCTTTCAACTGTGTTATTGCAATATCGCCAAGAATGGCTTTCAGTTCCACTTTCAGAACAGATTATAAGGTGTTTTGGGGGCAATTTTGCGTCGTATGTTCTTCCAACGCATAACATCTAAAGCATATATGTATACTTGTGAAGACGTCTCTCTGTATGTGGGCGGATGGGATCCTCATATTGAAAGCAAGAAGACCCTGTTCCATGATCCTTGAAGCCATTTCGGTAGATTCACAAATGACCTCTAAAGCGTGAGTGGGATCATTAAATTTGACCACGTCTACAATTTTCAGCCATTTCTGTCTCTCCAGAAGTTCTCTTATTTCTTGACATGAGTGCTCAGCTACCCAGGACTCGATTTTTCGGCAGATGACGCTTGTGTTAGCCGTGATTTGTGGTGGTACTCTAGCTTCCAAGTCCAACTTCCTTAGCGTAATGCTTCCCTCAGATGACATTAGCTGCTCTACGTCTTTGTTTTCTGGGCAAATAATTGTGAATCCAGATGGTGTCTCAATGCATTTAATTAGTGGTATCTTCAGATCTATAAATATGCATTGCACTACTTCTTGTGGTGATCTTTTCCTTCCGTTGAGTATGAATTTCAAGGAAAGCCTTTTGAAGTCCAGTGGGTCCATCTTCCCGAGAGTCGTCCCCTCTCCGAGGAGAGGGTTTCTTCTGTCGATCTTCAGCTATGGAGTCTTGACCAGTTTCCACAATTGGGAGGAGCCCCTCTATCTGTTATAGTTATATCTCGCTTACCTCCCAATTTTCGCACTCTCCTTGGTCAACCCTACCTATCTGGGCCTAGCCCTAACAGGGGTCCACAGTTGGGTTTGGGCTCGTGACCCAGAATCGGCCCTCCTTTTCTGACCACCTAAGAGGGTCTCCTGCAAGGGTTTACTATACCTTACTACCAACTGCAACTCAGACCTTGCCAGTAACCAAGTTATGTAGTGCTAGTGAGAAGTAAGTTTGAGGTAAAAAGTGTGAAAAAAGAGTAAAGAATTTAGAAAGAGGAAAAACTTCACCTTCGGGGGAGAGGGGGCTATTTCGTTCAAGAAGAACAGGTCCCTGCTAAAGATAGCCTTTACCAGTTCGCAGCGAAATAACAATCGTACAGACTGAGTAAATCGGCGTGAAAGATGAAAAAAACGATTTTAAGGGGTATTTATTCCGCCTTAGTCAAACATAACGTTAAAGGAAATAGCCACTCCTGTGAGTGGAATTTTAAAATAGTTTTAATGTGCGATTACAGCTTGTGGCTTCACTGTTGATTGCTGGCTTATCTTCATTTATTAATATGGCTTCTAAGATGTTCAGCCTCACTTTATGGACATCTTTTCTTTTAATAATGGTGTAATCAACGAGCATATCTCTCGTTAGGTTAATATTATGGGCACTCTCTATATGATTCTTAGGCCTTCCGCTTTGTAGATGCATGGTTAAACGTCTCAAAAGTGTAGACGTTTTCATGATAATATATTTTGAGTTATTATAAAGCTTACAGTCTTTATTGGGGCAGATGAACTTGCAAACTATGTTGGTTGACTTGAGATTCGAGGAGTTCGGCAGCTGTTGTTTTTCATGAGGAGATTGCTGGCTTTTGTTGTTTTATAATAAATGATGAGTTGGATTTTATCCGTTTGATTTTTAACTTTGATGTTACGGTTAATAATCTCCTTGATGTTTTCTTTCATCTATTTTATAGGCCATGGACATCTGGTTTCTGTAATACACCTCGATGTTGATGACTTCTCCATGATTACTTTCAGTTTTATCCGCATGTTTGTAATGGTTATTTAAAAATGGTTGGAGTTGTTTGTCAATCATACTGTTTTAGAAACCACTATTCAGGAGTATTTGCTTTACTTGTGAAATCTCTTGGCGGAAAAGTTTCGACGTAGAGCAGATGGAATATAAAAGATAACTAGAAGAGGAGAAAGTTACCAAAGGAAATTAATTAAGGCAAAACACACAATGGTCTTCAACAAAATTTGCATATATATATATATATGAATATATTAAATATATATAATTATACTATATGTTACAATTATAATGCAAGATGTCTACAATAGGTTCACAGGCAAATAGCTGTGTACAAAATCACTTAGCGTGCCAGTTACAAGCCCTATACGATTCACATGACACTCATTTGTGAGGCTTAATTGTTGAACCTATTCCCCCACCAATGAATTTTGTCTTATTAGTTACAAGGATCAAAGCTATACATTATTATTTACAAAAATATCATATATAACATTATTATTTTACAAATATGTTATGTATATATATTATTATTATTCACACAAGGAGTTATTCTTATTTATGAAAACCACTATATCCTTTTTAGGTGAATTGTATTCGCGTACCAATTACAAGCCTTTATAGAATTCATATGACACTCATTTGTGAGGCTTCATACTGAACCTATTTTGCCTCGCAATGGGTGTTACAAACTTGCGTGTGCTTACCAGAATACCTCACTTCTAAATGGACTGAACCTACGCATACTGAGTTAACCTTGAAATTAATACATACACGGACTATGTACAGTTAAGACGAGTAACTTTACATTAATAATTAACTGACTTTGTACACTATTAAATTGTTCGGACTAATGTTCTTTTTCCACCACCTGAAATATACGTTTAGCTCTTTAAAAAAATACTTAGTATGGGTAGTTAAATTGATTATCACTGGAACACAGGACTTTCTACGCTTGTTATTAATAAATAAATAAAAAAACTGTACCCAAACGTATGGCGTGAGTGTGTCTCTTTATCTTGCTCAGTGCTGCCTATAGATATCTGATGCGTAGAAATGCGCCCTTCTACCATCCTCACGGCAGCTCCTTCGAAAGGGTAGGCCAACGATGATGGAGTTCGCCAGGTCGTTTTCTTCCTACACCGACAGTTTGCTCGATGGTATTTCCGTAGGCTTCTTCTGCTTCCTTAAGTTCTGCCCATTGTTTGTTATGCGAATTCATTTTTTTCTGATCCTGCTTCTTGTTCGAGCAAAGGGGTCACCAGTTTATAGAAGTCACCAGTTATGGAAGGTCTTTGCTTTATTGCGAGTCTTGAAATCATCAGCTATAGCGGATCTTCGACGTTAATAGTTATAGCGAGTCTCGATGTTAATTAATGGGTGACCAGTTATAGGCTTCGAGATTCAAATGGGGCACGACACTTTCTTGTGTTAGGCTTCAATGTACAGAGTAATTCGCTAGACCGAGATTTGAGATTAGGTAGTCTTGATTTAAAAGATCGATGCGGATTGCCTGTAGCAAGGAAATCACAAACGGAGGAATCTCGGACTCTTTATTTTGGGCGTAGAACTCGGGTAGGCTTGGGCGTAAGAAGGATTCCAGACAGGCGTGTAGTGTCCTTAAGTGGGTCTATTACTCCATGACATCTTTCTGACTTACTACTATACTGACTCTCTTATTGACGCTTTGCCTTTTTCCTCTTTGAGCGTGTGAGTATATAATTCTGTCGTAGGAATGGATGTGGTCCCTGTTAATTCGTGTATATGGAGATAGAGATTTGTTTTTGGTCAAAATACCAAAGACACGCCTTTGAGTTCGCAGTCTTTTGTTAATAAATAATGGCCGTTGATAAGTAAACAATGGTCCTTTCTACATCCCAAGCTTTGTTTAAACAATTGACCTTCTATCGCGGCTATGGGAACAACTTGTGCATGTGTGTGCATATGTCCATATGTTACTGCCGTCTCGAATTCATTCTTCTCGCCTCGAGCAAAATACATATATTATTTGTATTCATGTTTTCTTATCTCGTGTCTATTGCTACTATAAGTGTTTCGTTATATTCTAGATTGGTTTATTATTACATGGCATTTATTTTAGTAATTAAATCGTGTGCCCAAGTTCAGGATTTCATAGGTCATACAGAGTGCACATTTGGGAGGTTCCTTGTTGGGTCTACTCCACCTTGTAATTTGGGTACCACATTTGCACCCATTTCAGACTCCAGCTTCCTCATAATTTGTACTCAAAAGCTATCCGGGCTATGGATACCACAGCCAAGCTTTCTTCTATAGTTTGAGGTTCAGCAACTAAATAAAAGGGCTCTAATATTCACCCTCTTACAAATCATGGCAAGTTTTTTTACCATGCTTAGACGTATTCTTGTGACTTTTATATAGGTTTGAGGTTTCTAAGTTTTCAAACTTTACGTATGCGTACCCTTGGTTTAGTCAACATGTACGAAGCACAGAGGACACAGAAGTGGGGGATTGCTGAGATTTTCGAATGTGAAAGTAATCTTGAGGAAAAGCAAGAACCATAAACATAGGTATTATTAACATTATTATCATTATTATTATTACAACGGATGGCCGCTGGTGTAGATGTGCGGAGGCGAATCTAAAGGATTTGGGTTAATTTCTCACTGGACCTCCCTCCTGTTTTCTACGAAGTCGGGACCCCCCTCGTCCCCTCTTTCGTAGCAAAACCTTTCGCCGCCGTCTGGACGTCACATACACTAGCCAACAAATTTTAACTTTGTCTCTGCTACTTGATTAAATGTCTTGTAACTAACTATTTTCGGTGCGCTGATCCCATATCTGTGCTCAGATCTTTCCTAGTACGTAAGGTTCCTGATTTATGCAAATAGGCTATATGGCTCCCTTTGTCACCTTAGATATATTAATGATATAATTATTACGAGTTTGAAAAGAATGATACGTTTCTGGGCAAAGGTTTGGAATCGGGGCACCCTATTTGGCATTATGTACGTCCTTTTGCAGACCCAGACAAGATATATATTACATATAAAAAAGGTAATACTCACCTAACTATAAATTTCATCAAAAATGTTTGAGACTCTTGCTCTTTCGCTTGTACGTGGGTAGAGGATCTTCCTGTTGTAGGAACCAGCAGTAGTCACTCATCATGTTTTTTTGGAAGCGGCCTTGATTCCTGCTTTCCACCATTGTGATATCTCGGTGGAACCTTTTTCCCATGTTCGTCACTAATATCACCCATATTAGATGGAAAGAAATCTAGATGCGAATGCAAGAAATGCATCTTAAGAGACATCCGACACCCTTTTCGTTGATAGGCCTTTAGCATGTTGTCCACCAGTTCTTCATAGTTTTCAGCCCTATGCTGCCAACTTAAGTAGAGTTAGTTTATTTCTGAATCTCCGGCCTAGAAAAATGCCAGCTTTAAGTTTAGCATCGGTTTACTTTGCACCAAATTTCTCTTTGAGATACTGGAATCCATCAAAATCATGGGCTATTGCTTTAACAAAATTCGTGATAAGGCCAAGTTTGATATGAAGTGGTGGAATGTATATCTTCTGTGGATGTACCAAAGGCATGTGCTTCACATTGTATCGGCCAACCATGTGTTCTTCTTTTTCGGGCCACTCTTTGACAATATAATGATTAATGTCGTCACGGCTCTTCCATAGGCATAAGAAGCACATATTCTTTGTATATCCTAGCTGCAGTCTAAGTAAAGAAATTACCATTAGATCACCACAGATATTCTACTTATGGTGCAAGGAATGAACACCTTTCAAAATAAATTTCATTGAGTCATTTGTCTCTATTATTCCAACAATATGTGCGACAGGAATTAAAGTTTTTTGGTTAAAATTGTGGAGCAACACAGCTTTGAAGCTATTAGTGCCTGGTTGCATCGATGAATAGTCTCCATTCATTAGGTAAATGCTCGTTTCCTAGCTGATTTATGAGGCCATTAGCATTAGTACAGAATAAAAAGCACCATCTTCTTCTTTATAGAAGGCAGCTAAGGCCTCATGGCGTTTATGTATAGTAAATATTTTTGCACCGTTCTGTAATAGATTCAATTTCTGTAGTCTGGAGACCAACAGTTCGGCGTTCTCCTTTGCCAATGACAAATCCCTCAACAAATCATTCAATCTTTCTTGATTTATCAACTGCATCTTCTTTTCCTTAGAATCATCCTCATACATTTCATCGTCATTGTTATCCTCCTCTTCAGACGATGAATAATGTTCTTTAACTGCACTAGCTGATGGAAGAACTGGGATTGGCATCTCCATATTATGGGGGACTGGTTTTATAGCTGACTTACAGTCTGGATATACAATTTTTGACTTGTTCTTATTTGAGAATCCCTCAATATTTGTCATACAAAAGTAGCACTCAAAAACATGATTTGTTTGCTCACCCAACACCATTGGTACAGCTAAAAGCATACCTTTCTGTTTGCCATTTAACTACTGTGTGAGTCCAGTATAACACAAAGTACAAGATTTGTGAGGTGCCCAGGGCTTTTCTTGGTTACCAACTTTACAACCAAAATAATAATTGTATGCAGTTTTCACTCTTTTAGCTAAATTTTCCCGCTGGCCGCAGATATAACAAAAGTCGTTTGAGCTATTTATACATCCTCGCTGATTCATGTTTTCAACTTATTTTGTATATATCCTGTTATATACTTTTGTACAATCTTATTTCATTTACAAATTAATTGAGAGATAACTCTGAAACAAAAATTCAATTAATAACTGTATGTAAATACTGTTTTAACACCACTACTTTATTGGCTAAATTTGACAACGTGATAAAGCAGGAGTGTATCGCAGGAGCCAAGCAAACACAACACATCCTCTAACTATTGTAGCCGAAGCAAAACAGCCCATATGTGTATCTAAAGAGTATGTGCGTAACTCAGGAACCTTACTTGCTAGAACAATTCTGATTACAGATTCGGAATCAGCATACTCGGTTTAGTATAAATCATAAGATAATACCCAAGTAGTACCAAGTCATTGTTTGCTAGTGATATGGACGCGAGGAACCATTCAATGACTAGTTTTTTGGGAGGCAACTTACGTTCCGCTCTCCTTTCTTCCAAAGATACCATCCTTGTTCCGGACGATGTCCCGTATGCACTACCTTGACACCTAGTTGTATTCTTCGCGAATATCTTTCGTGCTGCTTTTTGAAACCCAAAGAATGACTATTCCATCCCAGCGAGTTTCAACGCAATTATTATTACTTCTTTTGTTTGCAGGTTGATGGATAAATTGGCATATGCTGGATTCGTATATTTTCTAGACAGCCAATTTCGCCTGTTTTCCTAACAGTACGGCTACCGTATGTTTCACTAGATGTGGGATGCTTCGCTACGCTTGAGGAGTTCTTTCAGCGAAACTTATAATTTCGCGTACAAGTTGGGGGCGCGGGGGCTATTCTAAGCCTATAAGGACAGAACAGGGTGTCAGATTCAAAGACCACAAAAATGAATTGATACTGTTGAGGCATTGCGAAATAGATCCCTTAAGAATCACTGCTATCACCTCAATGTACTGGCCAACCTCTACCTAGATGAATATTTTACCTCTTTTTAATGCTGCTCAAATACCTACCTCTAGCGTCCCCTCGAACAGGCTGAGAATGTGTCTCTTTAGAAATGACGAAGGTCGGGCGCCCTGCCGCATTTGTGCTCCTCACCCCACCTCGAGCTAGTTCTTAAATAGAGGTTGCCTGCAAATGGTGGACTTTCAGCGACAAATGTTTCGCTCCTCCTCTCTCTGATTATATAGCTCGGATCAGTTCAGCCCTTTTGGTTGCATGACGTATAAGATGGGTGACCGCACTATGGGATTTAAATTTTCGCATCATTTAGCCGCAATTTTTCTCTTGGACTAATTTTGCAATGCCACTACGGTATTAATTCATTTTTTGTCATCTTTGAATTGGACAGAGTAGCAGGATGCTGCACAATCTGATAAAGCGCTTCAGTCAGAACTCTTTAGTCAGCAGGTGAAAGCATGGGCACTTGCATAAGAATGCTGTTTTTTCCATTCCTGAGGATCTCCATTTATACCTCTCTGTTGAGAAATAATAGGTCACCTCTCCAGACAATACGTCTATATATACATATAGGTATCTTTTAGTTGGGAGAAAATAGATAAAAGCCACGAGAATATGTATATATACAGTTATATACACATATACCGTCTAATGTACGTACGCGTCCTTCGTAACGTACAAGTACGTTCACTTCGTAAAAGTAATCCGTTCTTTACGAGGTATACGAGTGCAATTTTAATACAGGGGCCGATAACGTTTAATGATTTTACCAAGTTGCAATTCAAGGATATATTTAAAGAGTATATATATATATATATATATATATATATATATATATATATATATATATATATATATATATATATACATACGGGAAATATAGGAAATTTAAATAAGGATAATACTGTCAGACTATAGAAAATTGGCAATCGGGTAACGTTAATTACTTGTTAATTAGCTTTTAAATAGGATACTATAAGTCAATTATACGGAAGGAATTTTTAAAAGACGGAAAGCGGGTCAATTAACGGGAAATGCAATCGTTTTACCTTAAATGGAGTCCTCGAGTAAGGGGACTTCTTTAGCGAGTCGGCGCGGGGAAATGGAGACGGAAAATGGTCGTGATTCTCGGCCGAATATACTGATGGTAACGAGGATGAAGAGGGGGGGCAGAAGACGAGTTCACGATCCTCTTTGAAGACGGACGAAGGCACATCTGCTCCAGAGAGGTGCAACCTCCCAAAATCGAGACTCTGACGTGGCTCGGCGCGAAATCTCACACGGGAAACTGGAAATCCTGAAAGGGGGGGGGGGAGGTCCTGATGAGACGAGGAGAATCCCGGCCAATTATTCAAGGGCAAAACGATTCGAGGCTTGCTCTGAACAAAGTAAGCCTTCACAAATGCGATGGATCTGCCTGGTGAGATCCAACCTTGATGTTATACGCGAATACCAGTGACTTGGGGAAACAAACACACGATCTAAACCAAAGGCGATGAGATTTCAAACTCAATCTGCTGATCTTTGAAAAACCCCGGGTATTTATATGACGGCCATTTTTTAGGATGTTCAATCGCTGGAAGGCACAGATGTCTGAGAGAATTCTTCCTGTGCCTAGAGGGATTAGCTTTTGTTACTTGACACCGGTCTTAATCGTTTCCAATAATGTGGGTGGGAACTTTTGGCTATCATTTTCCCGACTACAGAGATTAGCATTTCATCGGCGAAATGAAAGTTTTTAGCGCCCATTTTAACTAATATTCAAATTCCTTCTTCTTTTATTTTTCTCCTTGGATACAGAGCTTTACTCCACGTGGAGTTATACTTAGGAGACCACTCTCCGATGTGGTCCAAAGAAAAGCAAGATGATAGGCTTGCTGCCAGTTCGGCGGCTGCAATAGCAAGGCGTTCCTTTGCCCTCAGCATCATTTGAAGCCTCAGTTCGGATTTTCAGGCTGGGTTTTCTCCGATATCTTTTCCTTTTCCCAGGAGTATCAACAAATCAATAACAAAGTGCTGCTTTTAATATTCTCAATGTATCATTTTTTATCTTCTTGGTTATTTTGTAAAGAAAAATGTTTTAGAAAAAAACGTAACTGCATTGGTCCTTATATTCTGTCTTCAGAGGCCTAGTTTTTAACCCCCCCCCCCCAAAAAAAAGAAACTATTTCATACTTCTGCAAATAAAACAATTACGGGAACATAAATGCCTAAATGTAATAACATTCCATGATAATAGTATATAATAATAATAAAAAATAATTGCTACAAAGTAATAATATAAATAAATATACAACAGTAAACAAATACAAAATTCTTCCCTTTTTGAAAATGAGAATACGCGAATTTTTCTTAAAAATAACTATACACACTCAATAGATATAGTAATGATCTAAAGATTTTACATACCCGCATTAGTAAGATTTTCGCTCAAGTATTCCGAGTTCTTCAATAAAAGGGGTAGGATATCAGTTGCTTCCTTTCCTCCATAAGTTAAGTTAAATAGTCGTGAATATTCACGCCTACGCATGGGTCGATAACATATGTAGCGTGGCTAGAAGAACATGAGTGTATTGAGGATTGGCTTCTACTAACTAGGTTTCCTTACTTATTATATCAAACTTAGAGGTCTTTTTAATTCCATTAAAGAATAAGGCTAGGAGTAGAAAGTCATGGAGGATAGGTTCCCATTCAATGTTCATAGCTTTACTTGAATAACCGCTCAGTGTGTGTATTATTTATAACTATAGAAAATAGAGGGGACAGAATATAACGTGAGAGGAAAATGTTATTTTTTTGCTGCCTAATACGAATGAATTTGCGTGTGCACAAAGTGTACCATAGCAACTACACTAGAATAACAAAGAGGGTTATGTACTTGAAACAATGTTCGGTAAAACGAAGCATAGCTTTACGACATTAAAAGAGTATCCGAAGGACGGTTATATACTTTCTTCTATTTTGGCGATCGTTGATTTTCGTGAACCCTTTGAATAAAAAAATAAAAGATACTGGTCTCTGTTTAATTACCAGAGTAAACGTGCTTCCTGCCAAAAAGTGTGGTCACTTTCTTATCACTCTCTATAATAGATTGTTTCCTTTCCGAACCACTTATGGATTTCTACAAATGCAAAGAATGTTTATTTTGTTTAAAGGAAGAGGCTAAAGCATTAGTTTCGATAAATAAAGAGACTTGTCAATTTCCGTTACAAGTGAGCCTTTGGGCCTAATAGAAAAATAGGTTCAACGGCCTAATGAAATATGCCATTTTTATCAGGTGCTTTTCAATGGTTGAAGACAATAAATCTGGCCTTATGTTCCCAATGAAAAGAATAATACCTAGAAGGTTGATGGAACGAACTAAAAACGCGCCATTCTTTTATTTGATTGTTAAATTCTCTCTTATTACCCCCTAAAGGAATATATTAAGATTCACCCCGTGTTACCTATTTGTTATTTAACTTATAGAGTAATTCTCAATTAAGCAAGCGTATTAGACAGATTAGTAACAGCTATAAACTGATCAACCACTCATTAAAAGCAGAATACATTATTGCTAACTTCAATTACAATCGGTCGAAATTTATATATTGTTCAGCGCATGCAACGGAGGTAGTGTAAGTTTTTTTCTATATTAATTCTGTGTAGGGCTAGTTAGCAGTCTGAGAAAACCGATTTATTATCTAAGAGTATTCAATGGATAGGCATATTTTGGGGTCCTCTCTCTTATTAAAAACGATTTGTGCTCGCAAATCTAAAATGCTAAGTTCAATGATGCCCTCAGTAAACCGTATGTCAATCGTGGACACAATAACGCGGCTATCCGATTTGTTATATATTATTATTTACTTTAGTGCGATAGGTCTTCCCTCAGAGATAAGTTTAGTAAATAACAAAGGATATGGGGCTGAAAGAGCAGCCTATCCGCTTATATTCAGAGAGAATATTACACCTCCAATTTATGTGTTCATTTTGTAGTATTTTCATAACATCGTAATCTAAAATTATGCCACTAAACAAATATGCCAAAACAGACAAATGTGCACTTTTATAAAGCTCCCCCAGATCTCAATATAAACTAGAGCATACAAAGAGACACTTTTTTTGAAACGTTTTGCACAACAATTTCAGACATAATTGACGATAGTTTCACCTACGATAAGAGCAAAACTTTACTTTGATTAACAGAGGCTCTTAGGAATAGACTTTGATTGTCTGTTTGGAGTTGTAGTGAGAGTTAGCATTTAATGAGTACCTGACGCTGCAAAATCAGTCTACGTTGACTCACAGACTGGCATAGTTGCCCTTTAGTAGGACTTTTAGCAAAGTGCATCTCGAGCAAGGCTGTATTCAGGCATAATGATTATTCCCATTAAAAAATATTTTTTTAAGATTTTGTCAGTAGTTGTTCTCGGAATTAAGTCACCAGCAGCCTCAAAATGAAAAAATGATACATGTGTAACCCTCTTAGACACTTAAATAGCTACAGCATACAAGGCTATTGAGCTCAACATACATCTGGGAACTCGTGTGCATCTGCTCCAAGTCTGGAGACTGATCGAATGCAGTTTGAAAGTCCAAGAGTCTGTTTTCTAAAAGACGATGAGGCATAGCATTTGAGTATCAGTCCCTGATGAAGGCACTCAAAATATATTATTTATGCTGTTCAATACTGACGGGTTTCAAGTGATATCCTCAGCAAGCTGCTGCAAAGTTTGAGGTTTCGTCCAACGACTTCCAAATTTGTTATGGTTGATATACAAGACACGTTAAACATCAATGACATAGTCGTACCTCATGATAATGCTTAATTTAGCTGAAAAACATGTTGAGGTAAGGCCTAAAGAATATTACTGCATTATTATTATTTTTATTTCAAGAGCCAATTAGGCGATTGTCTACTGGGGCAAAATCGCCGTACTCACACTATAGCCTAATACTAGCTTAAAAAATGAATAACAACATGTAAATAAATAGCAAAGATAATAAAGAGCACAAAGGTTAAGAAACAAACTTCAAAAAAGGAACAAATGCCAAGTACAAACTTGCAAAAAGGGACAAAAACAAAAACTAAAAACAAAAACAAGATAAGCAAAAAGACAACAAGAAGGAAGGCACTCCCCCCCCCCCCGTTGGAGGTAGGCCCGCCTCCCCCGGAAATTGAGGCAGGACTTGTATGACTATCGTCATTGATATGAACCGAGTTGAAGTTAGTGTGGCCATCGAAGAGGTTATGATGCAAAACCTCTCAATTAAAGCTGAGTAAATTATCACCATAAATAAAATAAATATATATATATATATATATATATATATATATATATATATATATATATATATATATATATATATATATATATATATATATATATTAGTGATGGAGTCGTTCCTTGGGAACCTTATTCGTAGCAGGAATATGAAGACATATGCGATGGTTTTGAACATTTAATTTTCTGGATGTTTCGGTCATTGACGATGACCATCATCAGGGAATTCTAAATACAAAAAATTATTTTTATAAGAATAACTAAACACAGAAATAAAAACATTACAGAAGTCAAAAATGATAACTGAAAGCAAGAAGTTAAAATGAAATATATAATCTTAAACAGTTGAAAGCAAATTGGTGAAAATCTATTAATAAGAAATTGATGTAATATCTTAAAAAATAACTAAATTAAATAATAATCCCACGAGTTTAAAATATGCATAATAAACATGAATTAAATGACTATCGAAATACTATAGCAATAAAGTCGAAAGCAAGGCATGAAGAAATCGATTAATAAGACTGAAAAAAAACAAGAAGATTAAATAATCCCATGAGCAGCAAATATGAATAATAAACATGAATCAAGCGGAATACAAAAAAATCACTATAAACCACAGCAAGAGAGAATTATAAGGGCCGGGCGAACAATCGAAAATAAGTTAGATCAGGGGGTATGTAATCGAAGCGGATATTAATAAATGGAGCGAAGCAAGTAATTCAATTAAGTTAAATTTTAAGTGATTGAACATTAAATGATACGAGTAGACTAAGGCACGAAAGTTTAAATAGTAAATAATAAATAATGGAGGGGTCAAAAGGATGACTAAAACATTAAATTAAGGAAAAGTCAATAATAAACCAGATCGTTTAGATATTAATGGGACAAACTAAAATGGAAATAAAAATTTCTCTGCACGAGTACTAACCTTAAAACGGTGAAGCTGGGAGTAACAACTGATAGTACGGACAGAATTAGGCAAAAAGAAAACTATTATGGGGGATGTGGTTGATTGTACATTTATCTATATAGTGAATAATTTAAGGGATGATGAATAATCATTGAGTTCCAGGTTAATTTGTTTGATGTAAAGAGATTCAAGAATTCTTAAACTTAGAGAAGAGGAGGCAGAAGAGAGTATACTAAAGGAATCAGGGTCAAGCGGGTGGTCAAGTTTTAGTGAATGTTCTCGTATAGAGGGGTGTTCGGGTTTCGAGATGGGAATGTTGGTTCTATATGATACTCCGATATGCTTAGCGATCCTACATCTTAATTGTAGACTTGTTTGGCCTACATAGCGACTTTGGCAGGTCGCACAAGTGAATTGATAAATGATGGAGGAACGCAGGCATAATGGGAGTGGTTCTTTGTGCCGAAGGAAAGTATAGGTAGCCAGAGGATTAGAATTAATTAGGAGAAACTTGCATTGGGGTAAGTATTTATTAAGAGTCGAGAGTAAAGCTTTGTTGAATTTTGTGTCAAGTGGAAGATAAGGCAGTTTTAAGAATAGTTTTTGTTTGGGGACAGTTATTAGAGGGGTTTTGCGAGAGAACATTTTAAATAAGAAATTGGAAGTGAGTCTTTAAAAAAGATGGTCTGGGAAAAAATTAAAATGAAAAAAGCTCCTAAGATATTCTATTTTGGAAAGAAAGTGAAACGAATTTTAACTGATTTTGTAAGCTCTGTGTATACCGTTTATGATGGCAGAATGTTTGAAATTAGTAGGAGTACAACTGAAGAAGTGGGTGCCAAGTTTGGTGGTAGTGGGTTTCCTGTAAACTGATGTGTTAAATTTAGAACCAACTTTTGAAACAGTGACAACAAGAAAAGAGATTTTATTGCTTAATTCTGACTTCATGGAAAATTTAATATTAGGGTGTTGTTGATTTAAATAATTTAAAAATAATGGGGCATGGTCTTTGTGTTTAAAAGAAGCAGTCATCGATAAATCTTTTAAACACTAACGGTTTATATTCAACCAGACGGTTCCTTAACCAGTTTTTTTCGTGGTAGGATAAAAAAGCATTAGCGAAGCTGGGACCCAATGGAGAGCCCATGGCCATTCCATCGTGTTGAAAGTACAAAAGCTCATTAAAAAAGAACACTGTATTTTCTACGGACAATTTTAATAAGGTAGAAAAAAGAGACTTGGTTAGACCTAAAATGATATAATTAGATTGAAAAAGGGTATCGGTTATGATTTTGCAAGTTCCATGACAGGTACATTAGTAAATAGAGACTCTACATCGATTGAAGTCAGAAACGAGTGGTTCAAATCCAATTGAGAAATGTAGCTGACAAATTCGAATGAATCTTTCAAAGTGAATTCGTTGCGCGTGAGAGGTTCAATTATGGGGACTAGAAACTTGGCTAAGTTAAAGATAGGGGTGTTAATGGCAGATAATATTGGACGGAGAGGTAATCCTACCTTGTGAGTTTTTGGTAAACCATAGATAATACCTGGCGATGTACCCGAGGCAAACAGTTGGTTGTAAAAATCACAGAGAATAATATTTTAAACTCGTGGGGTTATTATTTAATTTAGTTATTTTTTTAAGATATTACATCAATTTCTTATTAATAGATTTTCACCAATTTGCTTTCAACTGTTTAAGATTATATATTTCATTTTAACTTCTTGCTTTCAGTTATCATTTTTGACTCCTGTAATGTTTTTATTTCTGTGTTTAGTTATTCTTATAAAAAAAAAATTTCGTATTTAGAATTCCCTGATGATGGTCATCGTCAATGACCGCTACGTCCGGAAAATTAAATGTTCAAAACCATCGCATATGTCTTCATATTCCTGCTATACATATATATATATATATATATATATATATATATATATATATATATATATATATATATATATATATATATATATATATATATATATAAGTATGTAAGGGCTTCATTTGGTTTAAATTAGTAACCGTACCTTTATTTCATACGTCTGCAAAGAAAAAATACATACATGAACTTTATTACATATGTAGATGTGATGATATGCCATAATAATAATAACAACTATATAGCAAAAAACAAAGATGATACTAGTATTAACAAGTCAATAAATTATTTTTAGTTAAATATTGCTATAATTTAGATGACACCGTCACCGTAGTGTTTATAATACATAAATATTATAAATTACCGCAGGAAGAAGTAAAAAATATTTAAAAGTGGTATGAAGGAGTTTGTCAAGTTAAAGGAGGGATTGCATAACGTGTCCTAATTTTTAAAATATGACACAACCATCTAACAACCTAAATAACTGGTAAATATTTCCCAAACCTATTATGAAAAAAAATTACACTTATCTACGGCTTATTTAACCCTTTCCAGATTTATTTTTGGATTCCGAGGATAGAAAACATGTGTAAAATATTGTAATGTAATCCAAAAATATTTAAATTGTGTTTGGCGAAAGCAATTGTGTTCTTTATAACCTTAAAGGTTTTCTATTTAACTTACCTTCACTATTCCTACTTGATAAGGTTTGAAGTGGCAGCAAATTTTCTTACCTGCATTTAAAAGATTGTGCCTCATTTACATGTCCACCTTTGTTCCATTTGTTCGCTACTAAGCTTCGTTGGGTCACAGTTAAAGTAATTAAAGTTATTTATGGTCGTCATTCTATCTTTCGATCTTGTGGTTATATTGCATACACGAACTTACAGGGAATCTAAAAAATTCAAAATTCATTTAAACCTATAATTTATTCAAATCCGCGAAGAAAACTGTGAATTTATTATTTAAGGAAATTACTTGAAATTATTTGAAACAGTAAATGATCCTTTACTTACATGTACATTTTACCATTTACGTCATCGCTGGGGCATCAACAATGTGAGCTGTATAATCGAGATCACCGAAAACCTAGCTAATTCAATTGGTCATTTAAACCCTTTTCGAGTTTAATACAAGAGAAAGGAATTTGTCTTTATCAGTCTCCTTCATGGATCGAAGGTAGAAGGGAAGCAAGCGAATCATATTTTATAATTTGTTCAAAATCGATTTTTTCATTTGAATAGGTTTATATGTTTACAAAGAGTATATTTATATTATCTAAGATCCTTTTTTAATATAGTAGTTAAGACAAGAGAATTTGATTAAGATTTCATATCAAGGAAAGAATATTTAGTCATAACCTAGGTAATCTAAATCATTCTTCCTAGAATCTCAACGAAGAGAAAGAAGACTCGGTTACTATCCTCCACACCACACTGCCTGCTAGGACTAAAAATATATCGTTGAGAGAAAGGCATAAGCATCATTTGTCTAACCACTGCCTTTTTGTAGCATATATTAACTAGTTGGGGGTTCTCTGGAAGGCGTATATAAGATGGTAAAATTTGGATCCTGAGTAAATTCTTCAACATTTAATTGCCTTTCTTATAGCATTAACGATGGCTTCACTGAGAAAAATAAAAAAACCGTATATATATGGCACCTGGATGCAGTTTTTCTCTTGTATGAACAAGAAATTTATATAATTGAGAAGGCTTTGACTTCTTATGTCATTTTAGAGATTACCAACATTAAGGAAATTCAAAAAATAAGTTAGAACTGAGTATAGTGCTTAAATTAATTATATATTCTAGGTCGAATAGTATAACCTAACCTAACCTTAGCTAACTTCGTTGTGAATTTCTATTAATTCACTTGCCACATTCCGGTATGCGCTCATTCTACATGTATCCTATATCTTGATCTCCTAAAGATCAAGTTGGGGAAATATCAATGAGTGGCGTATCAGTACTATAATTCAAATTTAGGATAATTTCATTTTATTTGAGTAATTTTATTGTTTTTCTCGTATTTTCTGATATTTTATAAGTCCTACGTAGGGATTTTTTTCGAATAAACCGTCTCGCTTTCTAAGAATTAGATAATTTTCTCATTTTTCATCCCTTTTATGTATCACTCTGTAGAGTTTCGACGCTTCCACGGGGATTTGAACTTGCCTAGAGAGAAAAATGCTTTTAGGTTCCTTTTCACTGAGTCCGTTTGTAAGCCTCTTTGCACCTGTTATCTTAAAGTGACAGGAAGATACCTCTCTGATTTAATCTCCCTCTCGGCGACTGAGACTAATTTACATATATTTCCATCGTGAAATGTCTCCATATATATTGCATCTCGCCTCAATCATCTGATATCCGCATTGGAGACTCATTGTTGCAGTTAATCAGTGTTTCTTATATGTTTTCCTTTTCGTTTTTTTAGTCGTTCCTCGCTTGATTCGTTAATAGGATTTCTTAATAACATCCAATACAGCTCAATTATTTATTTTCTCTTCGAGAACTACATTTCTCACAGAGATGGTGGTACACACCTGGGGGTGGTGTAACTCAAGGTATGCATTTGGCTGTGACGAAGTTGTGTGATTACATGACTGGAGGCATTGGGTGACTGAAAACACATAGAAAAAAAAGAGTTTGAGGATTTCTTTGCAAAAGATCCGCCTGAAGAAAAATCCTAGAATGGAAAAAAAATTCTAAGTAAAAAATTTAATAAAAAATTAAAACAAAACCAGAAGAACAATCTAATCAATTTGAGAAGAAAAACTGTACAAATTGGAACCATCTACTTAGAAAAAACGGGCATTATTTCAGAATACAACAGTATAATGACCTTATAACAAACACAAAGATTCACTGAAAAGAAATAAAAGAACAAAGAGATCGTCTACAAATACAACGGCATGAAAGCAAACTTTTATTTTTACGGGAGTAGATAAAAACCCCAAGAAAGTACAGAGATTAAACATAACTCGTGACAACTCTGTTACTCTGAAACTGTAAATCTTATAATATTGACGAGTAGAGACCTTGAATGTCCAAACGTGAGAAAATTCGTATCCTTTATCATCATCCATGATTGCCTAAAAAATATTCTTAAGAAATAAAAAAGATAATCAAAAGCGCCCATACCACCCTCTTTTGGCCTATTCGAATTTAAAAGTATGAATTTTGGTTTCAAGACAGCAGAATAATAAGCTACCCTTCAGTTCAATGGCCATATAAGTTGTGGTTTAGTCTTAAGCTTTTTCTACTTGGAGCACTTATTTGTTGCGTTTACATAAGCAGCATCGAAGAAATTGACCATTCTCCGAGAAATGAACGCGATCAAATAGTTTGTAGCGATGCCCGAATTCCAAGGCGAAGTAGGCTCAACGAGGAACCTCACAATTGAGCACCCTGTTCGACCTATGAAATCTTGAAATAATATGCCATGCAAGAGCAATGAAATAATGTAGAATAAAGGGAGATACTTATATATATATATATATATATATATATATATATATATATATATATATATATATATATATATATATATATATATAATGTTAAATCACAATTACAAATGTATTAAGAAAAACATGCATGTAAGGAGGCAAGGGAATATTGGGAGTTTTCCAAGCAAATGCATAAGCCTAGACATGCGAGGCAAAAGGCCTCGATACAAGATAACGAGGCAGCCGGAATGGAGTCAGGTGTGACCAGCTAAATTTGACATGAACCTGCGAAACGACAAAATCAACTTTTCTATCACCTTGCTATCGCTGCCAGTCCAGATGCGGCCAAATGTATCTACATTGAAATCTACACACCCTTTGACTCAACTCAGCAGTCTCAACAAAGGAACAAACGAACATACTTGTGACCTCTTAAGCTCCGCCTCGCGTCTAGATTAGGAGAAAAATAGCTATGCCCCCTTAATTGGAGGTGGTATAAATAGATGAGGTGAAAAATTCTTATTATTATTCAATTGCCAGTATTTTCATTCTAATTTGTTTATTAAATCCAGCCGTCCTTAGCCCAAACTATCTAACGTAGAGAGAAACTTACAACAAAGCCGTGTAAGCCTCGACTATCTCACTTGCCCCAATTAAAGTAGACCTAAGCCAAGAATAAAGCCTACAAAAAACATTTTACTTTCGAATCCTTCCTTTAACACAGCCTATAAACGGATTCCCCGTAACAACTTTGTGAGTCAGAGCAAACTCGACGGTGAGGCTTCATACGCCTTCGTCCGACATCCCTTTACGGGTTTACGGGTAACCTTGCCTCACGAACAAAATCATCCATGAACTAGTGATTCTATTAACTCTCCGATGCTCTATAAGTTCCTTACCTCAAAATTGAAGGGAACTCAGGAGTTTTATTGGCATGATATCCTATTATCATAAGTTTATTTCTAATTACCGTCACATTTTGTAACCATTTCATGTCATTGTTTGCTAAAGCAAATTATGAAATTTAATCTCAATTAAATTGATGTCTAATGGAAAGAAAATGCTCCAACGAGCAAAGGAACTCATCTCCAAGACCACATTACTAGCTAAGCTCATATTTACGTGCCAATAGATGATTCTCTCTCACTCTCATACATTTTTTCTTCCATTTTCTGGCTTTCTATCTCTCTCTTTCATCCAAATAACACTCCTTCGGATGTCGTTTAGGGTGAAGTCTCATTGGCACTTTCTTTGAATTGAAAGAAATTGTCCCATTTTAAAGTTTTCATGCCCTTTAGGAAACCTCTTACCTTTCATGTTGTAGCCATTAGTGGACGTGACTAATTTGCGACATCTTTTTCTCATAGGCTCTTATCCTCCGTTCAAATGTTGCAGCAACTGTTGTCTTAAATACTATTTTTAAAATATTTTCTAACTCCGTGCAATTAAATAAACGCAAAACATGCCATAGGCCCTCACATTGAGACGAAAGGTCTCCCTTTCTTTTCTCGCGCTTGTCATTTAGATCCTCAATCCTTCGAAATTTCTAAACACTCATTCGAAAATATGCTTGAACTTGTAATCCTCTACAGTTCAAATCTGCCTGATCCTACCTGGTTTATTTAGACCTTATTAAATATGGATGCGATTACAGAAATATAGGGGAGCACAGAGCAATGAATCTCCATATGATGGGAGATTTTTGTCTTCTATCATCATCCACGATTGCATCAAAAATCTTCATAAGAAACGATGATAATTAAAAGTGGCACTAACGACCCTTTCTCGGCTATTTGAATTTAAGATAATTCATTTTAGTGTCAAGACAGCAGCATAATAGTCTTTCCAGCAGTTGATTGGCTATGTAATGTGTGGTTTAGTCTTAAGCCTTAAGCCTATTCGGAGCAAATAATCGTTGCGTCCACCAGGCGAGAAATCATACAAATAGATCAAAGTACGCTATTCTTACCTAGCCATCATTTCTCTCTTCTTAAATCTGACAAAATGTCAATTCACTCGATAACGATTAACTTTTCTTGGTCACATTATTATCACTAAAGGGATTAACCAAAGCTTGAGAACCTTCCGTGATCAAACACTAGGTTGTAAATATAGATGTCACACAACTTTTATTGACAATGATCTACAAAGAAAAGATGCAGCAAAAGAAACATATCAATGAACAGTGTAATCACCGTTATTTTCGAGCACATGATTCCAGTGATGGGATAGATCATGGATGCATGGTTGTAAAATTCAATTGGTTTGTTATCAAAGAAGTCTCCAACTGCAGTTTTCAGTTCGCCGTCATTTGCGAAGGTTGGCCAGTGAAGAATTCTGCAGTGGCAGGAATAAATGATAGTCTGTTGGCGCCAGGTCTGGCAAATACAGTTGGTGAGAGGGAGAACTTCCCACCCCAAGTCGAGGAGTTTTTTACGACTATAATTTGCTATGAGGTCGGGCGATATCATGAAGAAACATGACATCAGTCAATTCTGGTCATTTCTGCGCAATTGCATCTACCACCTGTTGTAGTTGTTGACTATATAATTGAACGTCAATAGACTGATTTGCGTTCTAAAATTTCCCATTAAAAAACCACCCTAAGACCCCACTAGACACAAAGCATTAGCTTCTTTTGATGTCGGTCGGCCTTTGTCTGAAGTTGTGCAGGTGCATCTTTATTTGTCCAGTTTCTTTTGCGGGCCATGTTCCAGTGTAGACATCATTCGTCCTCTGCAGTAACCACGTTGTTTAGCTAATCGAAAAGAAGTTTCTTGGATAATATTATCATGCAGATGTTTATAAGGCACTAACGGTCGATTTCGGTCTGTTTACGTCTAATCCATTTGTCCAGTTTGCTGATTTTGCCCATTTCTTTTCAGCTGGCTGACGTGATATTAAATGTGGATAAGCTTTGGCAAAGGCGCACAAATGGTCATCGTCAATAAGTGACGGTCGACCACTTCTTGGCTGATCTTGGAGAACGAATGGCCAAATTGAAACTTCTTATTGTCTTCTCCAAATGGTTGGTTGACACGCCGTTGCGATTGGGCAGCGTTTAGGTCAGCCTCGTAATGATCATACATTAAAAGAATACGTTGCTGTTCACGAGAAAAATTCATTTGATATGTAATTTTTGAAACTTACGATATCATATAGGCCATAGGGTGTCCAATTAATTAGTGTGTAGTGGCATAGGCTTTCCTAGGTCTCACTTAAAAGTGCATAGTAATCTAGTCTACTTAGGACCTAGGTCACTGTGCACTTTCAAGCGAGGCCTAGCAAAGACTAAGTCACTGCACATTAACTAGTCGTACACACTGTATATATATATATATATATATATATATATATATATATATATATATATATATATATAATTAGATAATTTTAAATGAAGCCTTGAATAAATAAACTGGGAACTTTTTTTCTAACTAATATTTCCCCACTCATAAACTCGAAAGAAGTTCAGGTGTTTTATTGGCATATTATCTTATTATCATAAGTTCATTTTCAATTACTATCACATTCTGAAGCCGCCTTATGCCATTCTCCGCCAAAGAAAAATGGGCAAGTTAAACTCGATTAAATGGACGCTTGAAGGAATCTAAAATGTTCCAAAAAGCAAAGGAACACCTCACCGAAAGACGGTTCTATGCAAGCTGTATTTTGTATATAAAATTTGCCTCTCGATAGATGCTGCGAATCTTTTAACTAAAGCCTCGATTAATTAGGTTAATAGGTTTTTGCCACAATTTACCTAAATCTCCCAAACCTTAACCTAAACGGAAGACAATTGTAGCGTATTCGGTGGTAAATTGCTTGCAATCTATTTAATTGGTAATACGAAATTTTAGCGCTCTTCTGATATGTATAAAAAATAATCCCATCAGTAAGCACTTAAATCCTATTCAATAACGCACTAACCCCAGAAGATTAGGCATTTGAACTATATATCCCCCAAAAGAGCTAATTGCAATATTACAAAGTTTAGTAAAACATCGTCACCGACACAATATCTAAAATTGAGACAGAAATGCTAAACTTTATCCAGAGATAATTACTACAAGATAGCGGATGATCAAAATTCGGGTGAGAAACTGAAGCACATACCAGAATCTCCATACATTTCTCTACATCTTCAACTGATGATTCTCAAAAATTCCTTGAAAATGCTCTTCTGCGGTTTGATGTGCGTTAACCCTTAGCCCTTTGTCCACATAATTTACCAAAGACTAAATTTCGATTCTTCTTAATTTATCTCGTTTCGTTTCGTTGGGCCAGTCGTTAAGACAGATGAGAGTAAGATAACTTGTCAAATGTCAAAAAGATAAGATCCAAACACAAAATTGCCACTCCTAAACTTTCTGCCTGAGAGAACGTTTTTCAGGTTTCCATCTCCACCACGCAGGGTCTTTCCTTTGTCGGACTGACAATAATACGAGTACATACTCAG
The DNA here is from genome assembly GCA_963969495.1 of Ceratothoa steindachneri. Classification (NCBI taxonomy): domain Eukaryota; kingdom Metazoa; phylum Arthropoda; class Malacostraca; order Isopoda; family Cymothoidae; genus Ceratothoa; species Ceratothoa steindachneri. The sequence goes on from OZ018328.1 coordinate 99,386,958, forward strand.
AGGTATAGGCCATTATCAGCATATCCAAAAGCAATTATTATTCGAGTAGTAAAGTTTATAATCAGAGATCTGTAAAGACAGTGGTGAACATGGGGGGAGTGAACTTGTGTGGAAAACTTTTACCTGTACATCCTTCTCTAGATATTGTGGCCGTTAGGATACACACTCTTTAAGATGTCAGCCACAATAAAAATACGTATCAACATGTAGCATCCACGAGGAGGACAAAACGGTTACCAAAGCGTCTATTGCAACGGGATCGTTCGTTTTTTGTAGGTGGGGAGTGGGGGCTAGCAGCACCAATTACCGATCAAGGCGTAGGAATTCATTCCTCATTGCAGGATATTATGTTTGCTCTATGTTATGTGGTACATAGAACATTTCCTAAGCTGTATGGCCTCCAGAGAAATCTGGAAAATAATGGTCAACACCACCCTACCCTATCTTCGGGTAGACCAACTAAGGTCAATTATTAAATTTTAAATTTTATCATATTCCTTTTCACTTTTCTGCGCTCACCCCTTAACTCAATCCCGTATCCCGCCTGTACCCTGCTGTATATCGGCCGAAAGCTAGCCGAAATAAGGAAAGGGAGAACTTGCGGAGAGATTGGCCTGGAATAGGCCCTTCGTGCTTCCACAAGCTCTGGGAGACGATGAGGAGATAGTGTGCTTCCAAAAGGCCGTGCTATACCTTCCCCTATCATCCAACTCAGTCTATTTTTGACATCCACATTATGAGTACCTTGTCCCAAAATGGCTGCACAGACCGAAAACTTGCTTTAGCCATTGGTTAATCTTTAATCTACCTGTCATAATTAAAGTAGTAGGAAAGATGTAAAGCTGTAAATTATAAAGCATATGAGACTTCTTCACGTTTGTATTCAACATATAATTTAATATTATCAATTTTATTCATTCGATTTGCTTGCCTCCACAAATGAGGCAATTAGACCTAATGGCTTGAATAAAGAGAAATTCATACGTTTCCATTTATTCTCAATAATTGATAATTAAATTTTTTATTGATTCCTTCTATGATGCAATGGAAAATCAGGCCTGTAGCATTGGTCTAAAATAATCACAATACAAGAGTACTAAAGTAGAAATCCTGTGCTAACTCACTCATTAACAGATGTCATTAATAAACTTCTTTAGAGATACCTACGTCAAGTCCACGTACTCATTAAAAACAAGGAAGGAAATTAACATACGAGTGCGAGCTTCGAACCCCTTTTGTTAAAGGAAATGAACAATAATGGGTTAAATTCAAGCACACCCTATTGTAACCGTCGGTTTCTGTTTTCAGTAAAATGTGGTTTTGCTCTACATAGTAGAGATAGATGGCAGATCCTCTAGTTTTTCATATCATATTCCGTGTCAAGAATAGGACGTCAAGGGAATGACGTCTTTCGGAAACCATGGAAACAGATTTTAAAGTAGTCTGAAAGTTGGGGAAGTGAAAGCAGTAGACTTTTAAACGATCAGGTTAATCAACTGACTCCCTACGTAAAAGAGCTGCTCGCTTGACACGCTATCGCATCCAGCCCAAATGTGCAGCTTCTTTTCACCAATTTATCTTAAATCACTTAATTAAGAGAAAAGAGTCCCAGAAGGATGCATGGAACAAAGGAGCCCTTTGCCATGGTCGATATAGTCACTCAATTTAGTTGAGCTCTTGAGGTTTCCTGCTATCTGTTTTAATATGGGGGAAATGTTCCCCACCACATTCCCCAACCTCTATTGACCTTACATCAATGTTATATTTCATTCAACATCTAAAATCATTTTAACATAAGAAGATGCTCTATTAGTCTGAGTTAACTTGATCTAATTTATTTTCGTAACACCATAGGAAGGAAAAAATAGCTCTTTCATTTGCGGCTAAAAGGATCATACGTTCCCTTTTACGAAGGGAGACATAAATGCATTTACTTTTGCTATCAGAACGTAATTATACCAAATCAGACAAAAAATGAGAATATCTTAGTAAAGACTTCAGTATTCCTCCACCGGCATGACCGATACAAGAAGAAGACAAAAGAAAAAGTGGAAGAGAAGGGGAAAAATGGATGAACTCTCTTACAAGTTGGATATCAAATATCTAAGGAGAATTTTTTTTTTAGTAAAAGCTAACAAAGGAAAAAAGTTGCACACAATGCCTGAATAATTCGACTAATTTCATATAGCTTAAAATGTCTACTTAGGCTGTTTTTTCCCAAGGCAAGGTACATTTAAGTGTTTCGAAACTCATTTATTTTTTACACGAAACATAAATTCCATCATAAGTGTTTTGGCGAGTTTTCCTAGGTAAGAAAACCACGTAAGGGACACAGTGAATTGCTTTCTTAGCCACCATGCTGACGGGACTCAGCGCTCCGTCCGGCCACAGCGTAGCCTCTTCTCCTTATATCTGACACCCTGTCTTCTTACCCTGCTTCCTCAGTTCCCATACAACTTCTCCCACAACTTTCTCTTGTCAGCCTCTAATTTCACAGGATAGACGCCGTCCAGCTTCCTCTCACCCAACCATCCCGGATCGGGACTTCAGGGGAGGGGAAAACGCCCCCTCACCCCTGAGCTTCGGTGTGGGGAGATGGGTTTTAAACAACCTGCTTCACCCCCACCCTCACCTTCCTCACATACCCTTTCTCTCTCCTTTCATAGTCTATCAATTTTATGCCTAGGCCAAGTGGAGCCGCCATGCCGAAGGGCTGACTGGCCACAGGGCGAGAGGTGGGGGCGACTCCCTCTTACTAGCGGCAGTCACCCTTTTACTTTCCCATGGAACTAACAAGAAAGAAGGCAGGTGACCAAAAAATGACCGCTCCTGGTGGGAGCTGCTCGATAGGGCTAACCTCCTTAGGGGGGGGGAAAGGATGGCAGGGCTCTTGTGCCCGTGCCCTGTAAAGTTCTTCTGGCGTGCATAGCAAGTAAACAGAGAGTAACTGTACGTGTCCCCCTCTCATTCCCGATGGATGCCGGATCGCTGGCCCAAGACGAGACAAAAGTTTCCTCGAATGGAATCTGTAATGTCTGGTGGGATGGCCATATGGAGCTCTACTCCCCTGAGTTTGACATGGTCCCAGAGCTAACCCAGCCCCAAACGGTAAGATCTTTCAAGGAATCAAGCCCAGGCACGGTGCTAAGCACAGGACCCAAGTCTGCCCTGGTGCAAACACCTCTTCAGACGGCTTGGACCCCCGAGGTCTCAGTGGTGCCCCTGTGAGAGACAAGACATTCTCCATTTTTGAGAAGGATCTTGCTGAAGCCGGAATATCAGGCCAAAGGGCTCCTTCTGGCAGGGGAAAGAAGCGGGGTTATTCCCCACCCCTCTCTTCTAAAATGAAAAGAGAGAGGAACAAGACTAAAAAGACTAAGGGCTACTCTCCCTCAGCGGGGGGCCACCGAGACGGACGGGGCAGCTGCCGTTTCAGTATGCGAACAAACCAAGATCGGCACGTCCGTCCCTGGTGCTCCCCCGGGTGGGGAGTCCTTGACAAGGATCAAAAGTGCGCAGAGCAAAGCCTCGATTACATCGATGCCCCTTATTCAGAGGCTACCTGGCGTTTTCGAGCCTGCTGGCTTAAAATGTCTTCTCTTTATCATCTTCAATGATGGCAACATTGCGAGGGAATTCGTGGACTACTCTATAGATAACACCACCATAGAGCTGGCCGACTAAGGAACAGTCAAGTTCAAACGTATGGTGAGAAAACGGGGAGGGAACTCTAGACCTACCACTACACTCTTCGTCACCTTTGACTGTAAAAAGCTCCCTCAGTCGGTGCATGCCGGTTGGTATCGCTACCGCGTGAAGGCATTCGTGCCACAGCTGTGGAGGTGCTACTACTGCCATCGCTTCGGCCACACATATCGCTACTGTGGACGTGCAAATTCAGGGTTACCTGAAGTCTGTGTAAGTTTCCTCAAGGCCGAACGCGATAAGTCCAAATCGTGTGTAGCCAAGTGTGTCAATTGGGAGAGAGCCGCACACCGCTTCTTTGAAGCATTGTTGTTCCTATCCCCTTTGGAGAGGAAATCCTAGCCTTTCAGGCCTATGACGTCTTCCATTTTGTGAGGCTAAAGACTTTGTGCTGGCGCGCCTGGCACTACTTGGGACAATAAGACACCATATGACTCAATGTATAAAAAGGCCTCAGGTCTTAGCCATTCCAGGCCTACGAGCACGCTCGTTTTCGCGTTAATTTGGAACCCTTCTGCGTGTTTTTCCCACATATGGTGCGTACTTCATAAAGCTGGCTGCACAAATAGCTCATACCCTGCCCCTGCAAAAACCAGGGCTCTCCTCCTTCCCCCAACGTGACTGTTTCCAGTAAGGCAAAACGGCCGCGCGACTCCACCGAGTCATTAGACTCATAGGAGGCAAGGCCCTTGAAGTTTGTCGTGAGGCCATCTTCCGCGGTCCTAAAGCTGCCCACTGCGAGGAGGACAGCAATAAAGTAGCTTCGGCTTCTACGCCCACACCGAGTGCTAGGATGCGTGACTCGACGTTGGTGGATCCTCGATAGAAGGGAGCCCCGCCTCCGAAGCCGCACCATCTGCCCAAGATTTTAAGGCGGAGGGAGGAAAAAAATGCATAGTGAGCTCAACCTGTCCCGTTGAGTCCTCGAAGGCGACAACACTTTCAGCGCATTTTCGGACCAACAGCACCCGGAGTACTGTCCTCGAGAAGCATAGGGCCTTTCCCGTTAGGATCTTCACTTTGAAGAGGGTGTCCTCCGAGCTAGGCCTGGAGGGCGTATTCCTTCAATGGAATTCCAGCGGAGTCCGAGCTAACTGGGAGGTGCTGCTGAGGTTCGTCTCCTCCCGTTTTCCGTTAGTTATCTATGTGCAGGAGACGATGATAGGCCCGTTCCACCTCCCACTATCCCCGTGGATGTCGGTTTTTCGACCCCAATACCACTGGATGGAGACGAGAAGAAGGATGAACCATTTACACACGGCATGAGGTGTTGGGGTCTCATAGCTACTACAGCACTATGCTACAGTGTTTTTCGATCTGGAAAAGGCAAAAGATGCCGCATAGCGATACGTTTTCATGCAGACTCTCTAAGTGATCATCGATTCCACGTAAGGGAGGGGGAGAGCCTTCTGCGGCCCAAGGAGCATGAAGAGAGTGTCCCGCAGGGAATTGTCCTCAGTGTCACACTCTTTGCCTTGGCCATCCTTGGCATCACCTCGTTGCTGCTAGAAGTTGTTATAGCAAAGCTCTACGTGGACGACCTCTCAATCTCTTTAGCGCGGCCAAAATGCCAACTGTGGAGTGTCGATTCCAAAAGGTATTGAACCGCCTCTCACTATACTGAAGCGCACAGCCTTCGGTTCTCCTTAGCCAAGACTAAGGTGGTGCAATTCTGATTCATCTACGGCACCATGATGATCCAGCATTGTTTCTAAATGGGGTTCACCTAGAAGTGGTGGAATCGCATTATTTCCTTGGTGTTGTATTTGACCGACGCCTCACGTGAGAGGCTAATTTTTTTACGCCTTAGAGCCTCTTGTACCCGCATCATGGATAATCTTCGTTCCGCGATATGTCTACTGCCTTACTTCTTTTATCGATCCTTTGTTCGTTATAAGCACGACCTACGGATGCGAGTTTTATGTATCTGCAGCCGAGCGTCTATTGAGGAAGTTGGACTCTATCCCACCACACCGGCCTTTGTCTGGCGACCGGTGCCTTCCACACGTCCCCCATTGCCGATGCTGGGGAGATGCCAATATCTCTGCGCCGTGCATAGTGCATTATTCACCTGTACGCGCGAGCCCGGTGCCTCCCTCAGTCGCCAGCAGCTCTCACTGCATCGGCAGCTGATATCAACGGTGCCTATGCCACCGAGAGAGGGGGGGGCATACTCTAAGCCCTTTGGGTTTAGACCTAGGAAACTCCTTCAAGAGCTTAGTATAGCTCTTGCGCCGCCTACACACCTGGTTCTCTCTAGCATGCCACCATGGAGGGTACCACCTTTGAGTATTTTTCGACACGTCTCTGGTCTCAAAGATTCTACAAAGCCGGGAGTTTTCTGTTCGGTTTTATTGGAGCACAATTTGTGTCACGATGGAACCATGCCAGTGTATACGGATGGCTCCAAGTCCCAAGAGGGGTTCGGTTTCCACGTCGTATTCCTTCTGTTTGAAGTCAGCGGGGCTCGGCCAGGTGCTGCGTCTTTCTCGACGGCCGAGCTGGTTGTAATACTTCGTTCGGTATGGGAAATAACACGACGTACCCTTTTCGGAGACCGGATTGTAATGTATAGCGACTCACAAAGTGCCATGAGTGCTTTTGTCACATTGGAAACTCCGCATCTCCTGGTTCATAATATCCGTTATGCCACGGTTTTGGTGAACTGAGAATGTCGAGATTATCTTCTGCTGGGTTCCTGGACATGTAGGACTTACGGGGAATGAGCTCGCTGATGAGGGTACCAAAGAGCTTGCGAAGACTGGGCGGCCAGACCAGCGTTTCGCTCTTCCTCACACTGATTATATGGCAGGAATACGGGCAACTCTCCGGGCAGCTTGACAAAGATGTGAGACAGAGTCGAAAGGAACTTAAATTTGCATGCCATGGCGCTGCGACTGTTCCCATGGACCTACCCCCCAATGCATCGCCGCCTTCAGGTTTCTTTCTGACGTCTCCGAATTGGACACACTCTTGGGACACACCATCATTTGATAAAGCGCTTGCCTGCACCTTATTGTGACGATTGCGTTGTCCCCCAGACTGTTCGGCACATTCTTGTTGAATGTCCCAGTCTAACTGATCCCGCCCACTTTACCTATTCCGGTAGTGAGACGAGCGGGGTCGCTACCGCTTGTCTCATGTATTCGGGACGGGTTCGTACACAGAGACTTTTGGAGTATCTGACTTTTTGGAGGAGGCTGGCCCCTTGCATTTTATTTGACATTGTTTTTTTATTGTTCTTTTTGTAGGCAGCTTGTTCCTTTGCCTAGGGGGTGTAGCCTGCCCCCGACACCGGTGCAAGCTTGCTTTTTATTGACTTTTTGCTTTATTTTGTTGTACTGTTTATCCTTTTTACTTTTTAGCGCTGTTATTCACATATTGTTATGTGTTTTATTTAATATAGTCTCGCAGTAGGCTCTTTTGTGAGTACGTCTACCTCTGTCTTAGTAGGAAGTCACCAGATGGGCTCCTAAATTTTAAAAAAACGTAAGAAAAAACATTATTTCTATTTTAATGGTGTAGTTTCAAATACTTGAAAATTCCTTAGGATATATAAAATTTAATTGAAGAATGAATAATAAGCACATAATTGCATTTTGCCCCTTTGCATAGCTATGCAACGAAAAATGATATCATAATCAACTTAAGAGGTATATATCATATGAATATAAAGGTATCACGTGCATTTTGTCAATTAAAATATAGTATCACATACTTGTATGCATCTTTATTAATAGTGAACATGAGAGCGTGTCATATTATTTAATATAAAATACTAGTATTCGACACTAATAAAAATTTTACACCCTCAAGCACAAACTTTGACTTCCCACTTATTGGCATTTAATGGTAGTTACTTCTTACTTTCATAGGTTTCTGTACATTTTCAGATTAATATTGACAAGAATGTTGGAAAGCATTGCCAAATGGAGATTTAAAATTTTCTGCCTTGAAATTGGTCAAAAACACCAGGTCATGGGTCCCATGATCTAGGTGCGGGTACTGCTCTGATTTTCCATTATTTAATAAAATTCGGTGAAATACATAACTTATACGGAGGTAAAATAAAGTAGAACTACAATTGATCAAATGCGTCAATTTTCTAATTCTGATTCTGACCAAATAAATCCCAAATTCTCTTTGATTGCGCAATGTCTTTCAATAGCTTATGTCTGTCAATATGAGATTTATTCTGTAATCACCTCAGGAAAATCGTAAAAAATCCCTAAGCCATCTTATTCCTAAGCTCTTTTAATACTTTCTAAATCCGAAGAGCTAAAATGAAATCGGGATGGGAGCGAGTACGGCAAAATTGGTTGTTTCTCTTCTCAGTCGAACAAAATGTTAAACATTAGGAAAGGAAAAAGAGGCTGGTAAGTAGATTGCTATCAGAAAGAGGGGGGTGGCGCAAACAAATAGAGGCACCTGCGTCAGCTATAGATTAAAGGAGGTTGCTAAAGTAAGTGGTGGAGTTAGAGCAAATTCAAGAAGAGGATGATAAGAGTGATTTTATTTGCTCTCCTTTCAACATAGTCAGACTGCATGGCGAGATTTTAGTTACCTCTTCGGCCTTTTTATTTTCAGGCCACTGTTTTACTGAGGCATCTTATCCATATCCTGGCCTCAGATTTGAATTTCAATAATTTGGGTATCGGAGTCTATAAAATCTTGTCCCTTTTAATTATTGCTTTTCTTTTCGTTCATCTTTTACTCTGTATTGAACCTTCATTCTTCTCCAATTTTTTGGGATTCATTTAATCGCATCCGCTTCATTTCCTTATTCAGTAGTTAAAACCATCACCTAAAACAGTAGGAATATTCGTGCCAAACGTAAATAATCGCCAATAAAGGATGCAGTGTGTAGTAGTGTGTATTTCAACTATCTAAAGTTATAGAGTTACATCTAAGTATCTGAATAAAACTCGGTAGGCTTAAATGCTTTACATGTTATATCATTTAGTGGAAGATCCTATTTGAGTTATGCCAAAGTGAACGAACCTTGATAGATACCGAAAAGAAGCTCTGAGAAAATGGTACTATTCGTAAATAGAGATTTAGAGTAACTGGGAAGAGAGAAATAAAATATAACTAAATAAATATGAATATGGAACGGAAAAGTAGCGACTTGAGTAAAGGCTGAAATTTCCAGACCCAAATGGGAAGCAGAAGTCAGCAGAGAATAATTTGATGTTAAAGTGAAAGAGAAGTGGTACTGAACCTTGTAATAATAGAATAATACGCAAATAACTAGGCTTCCACGTAAGGTCCTTTCATGAAAATTCCGCCCAGAAAATTATCCCCATAGAAATTTTCACTCAATACAAAATTCCCCGTTATATTTTTTTTACACGAAATAAATTATGGAAAATAGCTGTAGTGGGAATTTGTATTTTACCAAACTTTTCTAAATGTATTTTTGATTCATTAAACAATATTCTATTTGAGTGGAATTTACTCTTATGGAGAATTTTCTTTCTTACTCTTTTTTGTTCGAGTTTTCATTGATGGAATTTTCATAACTTTAGAAATTAAATTTTTCTGACTCAAATTAAGACCAAAAATAAGCAGCGAGTCTTGGCAAGTCTCTCCATGTGGTTACTATTTGGGGGATAGTAAAAAGACATTGACCATCTGAAGTTCTACATTTATGGAAAATGCCACGTCAAAATCCCTAAAAGAGCCATTAGGGTGACCCTATTTTGAGTTTTAGTCGCGTGTACGCAAATCTATAGGTTACTATTTCTGTCAGTAGGTCAGTCGGTCGGATGGTAATATTCGACTTGTCGATGTTTCTTTGGCAATAACATCATAACTATTCGGCTGATTAGAACGAAATTTGAAACCTTATGTTGTCTTATATTCTCTTTCGAATTATATAATTGCCAAGGTCCTCCTAGGGTTAGTCTGGCAATTATATTCAAAGAAAACTAACTATGGGTCGGATATTCTCACTTGTTAAAAGTTTTGAAGGTCGTAAGGTCATAAGTAAGAACAATTGACAGCACGCGACTTATGTCTGTTGAACTTGTTTCTGTTGTTTGTGGCAGACCACAGCTAATTTAGTCTCTACTCTTCCCTGTGGTGAGGAATCTACTATGTCTTAGATTGTGGTACTCTACCGGAAGAGTTCTTTTAATGAGTCAGCAGATTTCTATCATGAGTATACAGTTGTATTGGGAGTTACCTCCTCTGCTAGACGGGATGACGGGCCATTCACGCTGATCATACTGCTTCATATCTGCTCGTTTATCTGATTTGCAGAGGAAACATTGGTATTTTGTGTATCCTACTCAAATTTCCATTGCAATATGCATTCTAAAAATATAAATAGTCTATACATTGGACTGTATCATGTCTGCAGAGCAGTTGTTTTATGCTCTCTGAAATAAGCTGTAGAAAAACAACATACTCAATAGCATAACTAAATAATAAAAAATAAAGTATAGTTTACTCATGATATTAGTTTCCATATCCTTTCCTTCTTTGGTCGTTTTGAGGTAACATATGATAGTTTCGAGAAAATGAAACTTCAAAAAGCAGCAGGTATGGCTGTTTTTTTCCAATATAGCTGCCTTGTTTTTTTCAAATCAGGCGACCTTTTTTTCCTCAAATTAGGGAACCTTTTTTTAAATTAGGCTACCTTGTTTGTTTTTTTAAATCAGGCCACCTTGTTGTTTTTTTCAAATCTACCCTTGTTTTTCCAATCTAGCCACCTTGTTTTTAAAATCTAGCCAACGTGTTTTTTCTAGTCTAACCACTTTGTTTTTCAACTCTAGCCACCTTGTTTTTTCTTAAATCTAACCACCTTGTTGAGAAAGAGAAAAAGAGTTATAGAGTGGCCAGTCATTTCCAAGTGGATATGACGCCCCCGGCCACACCTGGATGCAATCCTGTATCGGAACCATCTCACTTAAATGCTCCTCACATGAGGTTAAGTTGCAATTGAACTTCCGTTTCCTAGGTTTTGCCATAGATTGCTAACCCGATTTCCACAGCATACAACAGCATCTCTTCACTCTAACTTGGTCCCTCAAGACCCTCTCAGAAAAGGAGGGGGACCCACTTAATTGAGATAACGTTGACTGGTGCCAACAGCACAGGGTGTAGCATCAAAACTCTGTCTCTGTATCTCCCAAGTGGTCGGAAGCAGCAAAGGCCATTTGTTCCCGGAAAGCAATTAACACCACAGACAACAGGGATATTACCTTCAAATCTTCAGAGGTATCTAGTTTTTTTATAGTGGTATACAAGAGCATCCTGTAAAATGTTATTATCGAAGCTCTCGGGATGTTATACAGTGTGTGTTACAGGGAGTAATGAAATAGTATCACCAATTTTGAGAAGTACCGCTTTCAAACTTCTTTTGACGCCTTTATACTCATAAATAGCCTATATTCTGATGGGTTATATTGCAGGTCTTCTGATTTGATTAGCGCCAAGACGTTGCAGCAGTACACTTGGGAAGCGGTGATTTCTTGCACTGGCAAGTTCGTGGCATACGACTCACGTTTCGTATAGCAGGAGAATGTTATTCCAGACGCCAGCAAGTTGTCCTCCCTAAGTTGTGATGCCAAAATCTCAGCAGCTAAATTGAAGAGTTCTAAATCCCTTGTAAGATCGTTAGTTTGTTCTGATTAAGAGTCCTTTGTTGATTTTAGCGGCATTTCGGGGTCTATACGAGTGCATTAGGTTATTGATTCATCAACAAAATTATCGAAGTCCAGCTTGATCGGGGATTGGAATTCCAGGACGTTTGAGTACAGATCAGATTGCAGTAGATATGTCAAGGTATACAACAATGTGTTTAATCTTGTTTTTAACGAATGGAAATACACACATGAGTAAAAAAATTGCATATAAAATAGAAGAATCATTCAGACAGTAGCGGTTCATGAGAGAAGGAGAAAAATGAAATAAGTCGAAAGAGTCTGGATTTTTTTTTACTAGTATTGTTCCTTCGGTGATAAAGTAAATATGAACTCCATCAATCTATTTTATATCTTCAAGACCGCACCTTTCTCTCACGAGCAACCAGTGAATTCAAATGATTTATATCATTCAAAGTGAAACTTGTCAATAAAGAAGGTTTTGAAAGCGTTTATTATAATAAATGCTTAATAATAGATGAATATCTAAAATAAGTATTTCGGATCATATACTGAACGGTATGTTAAGTTTCACAGGAAGATTTTAAAATATTTAAGAAAAATAACTTTAGAATTCTACTTTGGAGGCTTGTCAAGCAGAAATAGCAATCGCTAACTTGATCCGTGCTTTTGCTGAAAATTATAGGAATTCCAAAAGCCAAAAGTTTCTTTCTACCTTTGCTCAATATTCTCCAATTTTCCATGCACGTCTTCCAGCAGGTAAATGCAGCGAAAATTTTGTCTTGCTCCTCTAGCTTGATTCCAAAGTATGCTATATTTATTATTTCACAATGTTTTTGATTTGGGACCTCTTATTTGACATACACTATCAAGCAAAATAAGAGAACGATTTACCTTTATTAAAATATCAAACAAATATGATGATTAGCAAAATGAGATATCAATATAGTACATAAAGGCATGCATTTACTATATTTTATGAAAATTTATTACGCTAAAATCGTATATTCAAGAATTTTTACTAAATAAACTAACAAAATAAAAGGTAGACATGTGTAAGATAAGAGAAAGATCATTCAAAATTGCTTAGCAAGCAAATACACTAGAAACTAAGCAAGTTTTGACAAAGATGAAACTAAAAACATTTTATATGAGATCATGAAGCCTTTGTTTTATATTCGGCGCAACGACGACCATTAGACCTCAACAGCGTTTTTCAAAATCCTGATAATATTTTGTTCACTTCTAGCTCAGGTTTGATTAATAAATCTGTCACAGTTGAAAGCTTCTGGGCTCGAACTTTATCTCTAATGATTATTCGTGAGTTTCTCAATTGAGTTTAGGTCCGGGTTCTGAGCAGGCCACTGCATTACTTCGATATCATCTTGTTCAAAATAGTATATTACTCGCTTTGCAGCATGGCACGGCGCGGTGTCATCCATTTATACTCGTGGCAGGTTCAGAGATTTTCATAGTGAAGGTACAAATTTTCTTTTACGATGTTAGCAGAATTTTTAACAAAGAGTCTGCAATCAGATCGAACGAACTTAAATTTACTTTTGTAGCTGAAATAAATTCTCTCCCAATCTTCATCCCTCTAAACAACATGTGCTTCAACACATTCGACTGCGCCTTCTAGTGCTTTTTACTGATGATTGGTTGGGTTGCTGGAGAACGAGCTTTTAAACCAGATACAATGAGGTGAAAAGTCAATTAGGCTGCCGGTGAGATCCAAGGGACATGCAAGAACATGTCCCGCCTGGGTTAGCTCCCAAAGCCTTTCTCTGGGTGGATATAGCCGAAAGGCCTCGGAGGTTTAAGGTCGGATGTTCTCTTTCCTAAGTAAGCTGCCTTCTCAAGCTGACGACTCTTACTTGGCCGACACGACCAGTTTTAAGGCCAAAGTCACCCGCTTCCATTATTTTCCCTTGCAATTAACAACAGTTTTGCGTCCAGAAGACTTGTAGTTATGCTTTAGTTGCCAGAGGTTCATATACCTAGTGTAGGGAAATCAACCCTCTCCCGTCTTTTCAAGTTGAGACACGGGACGTTGACCGCAAAAACATCCGGGCCAGGCACCTTGGGTAAATCTCGTAACCACAGCCCCTCGCCACTCGTCTCTATGAAAAGCCGTACGGTTTAAAAGGTAAGATCTCCCCTACGAGTGTATATTCAATTTCACTTCAAGTACGAAATTAGAGACGCTTTTCTCTCAAGCTCGAAGGGTCAACTGGACCAGAGGGAAGACTTACTGAGAAAAACCGTTTGAGTTAGAACCCTCCTGCGGCCCGTCCACAAGCCCTCCCCTCTCCTACCCTTACCCCAGTGGGGTGACGAGGTATAAATACCAAACACTTGGTAAAAACGGGATAGAATACGTGAGATGCCAGGCTACGAAGTCCCAGGCAATAGAGGCCGAGCTACCAAGACTAAAACTAAGAAGAAGCTCATCCTCGAGCTAGTTCCTGGTTACCAAACCGAACTTTAAGTTAACTTGTTCAAGTTCAACTTTCTCTTGTTAGAGAGACTCCTCCTATCCTAGTGGATCCTAAAGCCCAGGGATAGTCCTCACCCTTGAGAAATTACGTAACGAAGAAGAACAAGATCCCCATCGAGCCCGTTTCCCGGTGGTCACACCAAACTCTAAGTTAACTTGGTTTAGGAACCAAGCTCAACTGATTCTCGTCAGAGAACCCTCCCTTCCACTATCCTGGTGTAGCAAAAAGCACCTTGATAGTCCTCGACCTTGAGGACTTCCGAAACGAAGAAGAAAAAGATTCTCCTCGAGCCAGTTACCCGGTGGCCACACCGAACTCTAAGTTAACTTGGTTTAAGCACCGTGATAGTTCTCGCACTTGAAGAACGAGACCCCCCTCTGAATACCGTGGGGAGCCCTATCTGCTACACTTGCCAAAGTACCTTGTGACTGCCAAGTCATCCAGTCCACCTCCAACAATCTAGTCGAAGCACGCGTCAAAGGACCCACCAGATTCCTGTGGTGTCTGGGTTCATTGAGTTTAAGGTCAAACTCAAACCCACCGCCAGAGAAACCAAGGCATTTAAACTCCAGTAGAGACAATTAGCCTATTTCTTTTATATTGAAGTCATTTTTGTGTATTTTAAATTCGTAGTATTTCTGTGGTTCATGTTTTTTTGTGTATTAATTTGTTAAATTTAAAATATATGTTTATTTTGGGATAATTCCTGTGCGTTCATCTATATCCTTGCGTGTTTGAAGCGGCTCTTCCTTAAAAACAACAAAAAATAGCATTCTTAGACAAAAGTATACTTAAAAAAAAGAGGTTATACCGCGACAAAAGGTATTCTATGACCCTTAGTATATTGTGATGTAATATTTCCTTCTCTGTAGAGTCCTTTAAGTCATTTCAAAGATAATTCTACATATTTAGGCAAATAAATTGAATATTTGTGAGCTTTACTTAAGGATTTACATACATTAGAAGTGAACTTATAACGACCGTATGCTAAAACAAATGTGAAATGCACATTTGAGCAAAAGACCTATCTTTTTTAATATATTTTACATTTTATCCCTTTGCATATGATAAATTTATAAATAATTGTGAAGCTACACTAAATCTGATAAAGGTGCATTTCACATTTTTCTCAGCCTACGGCCGTAATTAATTTCATTTAGGCTATTTAGAACAAAATTCTATATATTTATGCAAATAAATTGAGTATTTGCGAGTTTCTTTCTTTTTCTCTAAATGTGTTAGAAGTTAATTAGAGCTTGATTTTATTTAAAAGAAGTTAGGAAAAATATCGATCCTTATTATGGCTTAGGCCTGGAATCTAGAATACATTTCAACGAAAGTTTGTCATTTGAAAAATCTAATTGGTCTAGAAAGTTGTTATAATGGAGAAAATCTTCTTAATGTACCTAGTCTTCTAAGAGGGAGAAATTGACATATAACTCGCAGGCGATTATGCGGATTATATACATGCGGAGTAATTGAATACCTCGAGGAAGTTTTTTTTTACAATGATTATCAAATAGTTTAGAAAATAGAGAGACTTAAATATGACCCCAACATTCATGACCGAAACTACTATAAAATACAAATAAAAAATATATATTGATATAGTGTTATAGATTCCACGATCGCCCTTGCAACACATATGATTACGAGGAACAATTATTAGGTTTTGGCAGATCCAAAGGGCGAGATTCTCAGGGGTGGAGTGAGAAAGAGGTAGGAAGGAGCTACGTTAAGGATTGTCTCTGCTCACCTCAGCCGATCATAATGTACTGTATTAAAAAAATTGAGTTGTTGACTAATTTATCACTTACCTTTGGCCACGGCACAAAATATTTCCTTAAAACAATTCGTATAATATAACATGCGAGAGATGAAAACTTTACCTCTATATGGGAGTTATGGTTCAATACTCAAGCTATTGCCTGTTTTAGGTTTGCCTAAGTTAATTAATTACCTAATGGTTTCTATTTACTAAGGGTAAACACAACTATCTCTGTTATTGGTTGCGCTTTTCTCGCTATGCAAATTCATTCCTAATGCTTTTCTCTAAATTTCGTTTATCCTGAATATATCGAATAAGTTTCACTTGCTCGGGATTTGTGCATTCATTGAAAACTCAAATAGATTAAGTAAACAGAAAGTAGACTTGCCTACTGAACTTCGATAAGCAAACGAACAGTGTAAATATGGAAGTGGGCAACTTTATGTCCTTTCTGCTTTTTAATTTTCCTCTAAAGGTATAGAACTTTCGTCTTTCTTCCTCCATGTACATATAATATTCTGAATGTAAATATTTACTCGAATATTTTGAAAGGATTCTTAAAATAATTGTTTAATGTGATAAGTAAATTTCTATTCACATAATTGACATTCATAAAGTTCCCATAAAATGTATCTTATTTACGTCAGATATGGAGTAAATGTGCGGGATTCAAGATAAATATTCAGACATTAATCGCTAACTTTTTGTACAAATCGGACCTATAATAGATGAAATGGTAGGACTTACTATATTTAAAACAATACAGCCTGAAAGACAGCGTGGATTGTCAAAAATTGAAGGTTGCTCACAACATGAAATCTTCGGTCAAACCTGGTTGAAAAATAGATACGATAACAAATGTTTAAGGATGCAATGCTCTAGAGAAAACGACACTTTATGAATAGATAAATCGCTTCTCAATTGGAATATAGGATATTTCTTTAAGATCGCAAGTGTTTTGAATCAGAAGGACATTGGGTAGCAAAAGAAAATTTCTATTCTCTATATTTCAACTGTTATTATTCTTTTAGCGTCGTTCAGATGACCCATAGCAAAATTCTTTGCTCGATTAATCCAGTTCTTTCTTAATTCGCCTTATATTGTTCCGCTACGTTAGCGTACCCTCTCCATTGCATCCCTCCCAATTTTATGTAGATAAAATTGCTCTGATTTTTCCCTATTTCCTGACAATTAATTGCAACCTATTTATAAACATGATAAAATAATCTTAAAATTTTGATTCCTTGAGGGAAACTGTGTTTCGTCCAACATAGGTTCGTATCATTCACTCCAAACGAAATATATCTCATTTGTTTGGTACAGACAAATAGGTTAGCTAAGTAGCACCATTCGTCCCTTGCATGATGGAAAAAGACTCCTCGAAAGGATAATGAAATGCGCATAAAGATCAGAATGACAATCACTGGGGAATCTGAAAGCCCCAGAGACCAGTCCTAATTTAATTGTGCTTTTGCCAACCAGGATAGTAGAATCTTTAATGATACCAGGGGGTGGGGGGGTCAGCAGATCCTCGTCATGGTTATGGGGGCTATGAGCGCCACCATTTGGATACTGGTGCTCCATGGACAGGGCTCCCGGAAACGGGAGACAGTACAAATGTTGTATGCAGTGTTGTGATTGATGATGGGTATGGGGGAGAGTGTGCAGCTACTTATTCCTGCAGGGGTGAGTATCAGCGTTTTCACCCAATGGGCGACCAACTCATGACCACGCTGGAGAAATGTGGCATGAGTTTAAAGGAAATTCCCTAAATTAACAGGTTCAATTTATCCCATTAAATGTCAATAACATCACTAATGTCAATAAACCTAAATGGTTATCTGCTGAAATTATGAATATCATTAAAAAGAGAGATAGAGCGTATAGAATGCCAAAATCTACCAGGAGCTTAGAAAATATAAGATATTATATAGAATTTAGAAGAAATGTTAAAGCTGAAACCGAATGAGACAAACGGAGAGAAAGCACAAGGTAAGACCTCAAAATTGATAACAGAATTACGAAATCATAACTATGAGACAATACTAGGAAGGGTAAACTTAATTAGGCTTGAAAAAGGACGTTTGAGAGGTGAATTAATAGAAGTGTTCAAAATCTTGAAAAGAATAGATAATGTAGATTATTCTACTTAGTTTGAACTTAGCACAGAGTATACAAGAAAGAATGGCACAATAATCGCCCCAAAACATTTTAGAACTAATTTATGTTGCAACTGAACAAATAATTAGAAACATTAGATATCGAGTGCCCAGACGTACGATGAAAAACGAGAGGGAAAGTTTCTTCAATGAACTGCGGCGTTTTGTGATAAAATGATAAATGGTTATTGCATTGATGATTTCTCATGGTTCAAATCATTTACAAGTGCCTTTGAATGTCTAAATGAGGCTCCTGTCACTAGATGGCGCCACCCAGCCCAAATCTGATGGCCGATTTGAAATTTCCAAGGTGAATAACCCTATGTTCCATGCTCATATGGGTCATTTTATGGCTCTAAATGGGTACAATTGAACTTTATTCCTTTTTGAAATTGAACTTTACTCTTGAAAAAAAAGCGACGCCTAGATCTGGCGCTTCACGGCAGGTAAAATGAAAAAATATAAGAGCATGATCTAAGTTTAAATTAGTAAATTTTATATATAAAATTATTATTATTATTTGTTTTATTATGTTAAGCTATTGTATAAATGTTTATGTCATGCATTCCTAATAAAAATTTCTTGGACGTATATATTTACCAAAATTTTCTATAGAATTGCTAGCATCTGCAATCGTAAGTAGTGGTGTCCCATAGTTCAGTGGAGAATTTTACTAGTAGACTAGTCGTACCTAGTAATTAAAATTATTAGATATTAAGTGAGAAATAATTGTGTGTTGATAAAAAAACATGTTCAAAGTTTATATTAGTAAGGAGAATATTACATGAACCAATTAAAGTTTAAGAAGGAAAATGGGAGATGTAGAGAACGGAAAGATAGGGCAAACTATTTTAACCGTTATATGAAAATAAATAAAGAAGTTGGATTTGAACCTGTGTCATCAAGCGCTAATCGCTTATATGACCAAGACGCTCATCGCCAGGATGGCAGCTCGGCTATAAGTTAGATTTACCAAGATTTAGGACAAGCTTCTGCGGGAACCTTTACTCGTACCCTATCTGTGAAAGATGGAACCATCTTCTAGTGGAGGTACTGGACAGTTCAATCTCAACTGGACACTGTACTGCACGAGTTAGGATAGACAAAGTAAAACTTTCACTATGCTGATTGCAGAGGAACAAGTGGAGTTTAGCAAGGAGAGAGGGTCTGTAGATCAGGTTTTACCCTGAAGAATATATGTGTGAAGTACCTGGAAAAGAATAAAAGTGTTTACATGGCATTTATGAATCTGAGGAAAGCGTATGACTGAGTAGACCAAAAGGGGATGTAGAATGTGTTGAGAATGCTTGGGATTGAATGCACACTAATAAGAGCTATTTAAAGCTTTTATGAGTAGTGTAAAGGATGTGTGAGGGTTGGTAGAAAGGAAGCTTACTCGTTCAGTGTAAAAACTAAACTCAGACAAGGATGCATGATGTCACCCTGGCTGTTCAATCTGTATATGGATGGCGTTATGAGAGAGGTGAAAGCAAGAGTGGGAGTTAGGGGTGCAGCATTAGTGAATGAAAATGGAGAGATGTAAGAGCTAGAACAATTGTCGTTTGCAATGATTCATTGCTGGGGGCTGACTCAAAAAAGAAACTACAGGCATTGAAAGATGCATTTGGGATTGTGTTGGACAGAAGGATTCTAAGTGTGAATGTAAGTAAAAGCATGGTAATGTTGTACAATAGGGAAGGAAGGAGTTGGCTACAAGTGAATCTAAATGGAAGGAGACTGGAAGAAGTGCAGTGTTTTAAGTATCTGGGTATTGATCTGTCAGCTAATTGAAAGGGTAAAAATGAAATATTGCAGCGAAGGGAAAATAGAGGGTAAGCATATGGTGCGATAAGGCGTCTGACGAAAGGGGAGCGAATTAGCAGGTAGATGAGAATGGGATTGTATGGGGGAGTGGTGGTTCCCACTGCTCTTTATGAAAGTAAAAAATGGGCGTTGAGTGCGAACAAAAGAAGAAAGGTTGAAGTTATGGAAATGAAATGTCTGAGAAGTATTTGTAGTGTGAGTTTGATTGACAGGGTGAGAAACAAGAGTGCGAGAGAGATGTGGAAGAAAGGTGAGTTTGCATAAAAGAGCTGTTAGAGGTGTAATAAGATGGAATGGTTACATAATGAGAATGGAATATGAAAGGCTGGTAAAGAGAGTATATAGATCTCCTGTGATAGGAAAGAGACAGCGTTGGCGTCCAAAAAAGGGGCGTATGGAGTGTACGAGAGATGTCCTTGCTGGACGGGGCCTAAGCATCTAAGAGGCAGAAAGGAGTAGTAGGGATAGGAATGAATGGAGACGAATGGTTATGAGAGGATGAGTTGTGTGGGGTGACACACAAACGCAGGTAATGAAGTTTTCATGGGAAACCGGATATCCGGACTCTAATGATGGTTGGGAAAATCTAGTAGGTGGGAAACCTTGGTTAAGCAGCGAATGGTGAAGTAGAAGTGTCACTGGCCTTGCGCCACCCCGTCCGCGGGAGATATTCTCGGGATATATTAAAAAAAATCTTTCCCTCAGACTTATGTTAGACCTGCATATACAGTGCCTTCTCGGTATCGTTCGCAATAGCTTATGAGGTGCTGCTTTACCTTGCGACTACTTGTGACTCACTTAATCTGCCTCTCTCTCTCTCTCTCTCTCTCCTTCCGCTGTCAATCTTACTTTCCCTCCCCGCTTCTCTTTCCCCTCTCCGCCTCTCTCACCGTTCACCTCTGTATTAATCTCTCTCTCTCAATATCTTCCTGTCTCCCTCTCTCTTTCTCTCTCTCCGAATTTTTCTCTCTTTTTTTGTCTCTATCTGCATCCCACTCGGCTTTTCTGCCTCTCTATGTCTTTCCAACCGTCTCTCTCTTTCTTTCTCTCTCTTTTTCTCTACCACGGAGAAAGCTGAAGGCAAGAATTGGCTCCGGTGATTGCTGAGTTATCGCTATTGAACGTATATGGCAAACTAGATGCCAAAAAGTGCTGCACACGAAGAAGGCTAAAGTTTTTTCTCTCTATTTTTATCTCTCTCTCTCTCTTACTCACTCTTTCTCTCGATCTATCTCTCAAGATAGTGTGCTCGGTCTTCGTGGAAGATAGGAAAAAGACACGATTTAAAGATCCAAAATAGAGGGATTTCAGTGGAGTGCAAATAATTGCTCTTAAATAAGAATATAGATATAATAATAATAATAATAATAATAATAATAATTAAGGCTTTATATGATGCAATTCAAGACCTTTAATCCATAACAACGCACCCGTCCAATGACTAGGAAAAAGCCTGATAGAAAAAAGTGGGGTTTCATAGTTTCTTGAAAGCGACAGGCGAGGAAGAAGATTGTATGCTTTCATGCAGACCATTCCACAGCTTAGGAAACACTACAGAGAAGGTACGAAGAACCGAAAGAAAGAAAGCACTTCCAGAGCAAGGGGCTCTTTGTTATCTGGAAACAGCTAGTGTATGGAGCGGTAAAAGAAATTTGCAGTGTTAATGTTTTACATATGAGAAATATTAATTTAAAATTAATTAGAAATTTAATGGACAGCCAGTGCAGTTTAAAGAGCAGTGGTGTGTCACGAGATAACTCGAGCCGCGATTTTTTGGGACAAGTTGAAAGTGACGAGTTGTAGTATTTGGCCTGCCAGTAAGGAGAGTTACACTAACAAAGGCATGGATGGACATCTCGAAACTGTTTCGGTTAAATTGGGACAGGATTCGACTGAGGCCTCGGAGCAGAGAGAGCAGGGAGATGATTTGCTTATGTTAGCAACATAGGATTTGAGTGGCAAAATGGAGAATTCAGGATTGGTATTAATGAACGCCCATGAGATTAATTAACTCTGCTCATTCTTACGAGACCCCCTGGAATTACTTGTGAGATTGGTATGGCTCTGCCTTGACTCCAAACCACAGAACCACAAAGTTTTGCTCTTAATTTGAAAGCTGCCGTTAAGGGGGATCAGGCTTTTGCGAGGATAAGGTGACTCTACATCGGTGCAAGATGCCCTAATGGTTATGTTGAATGTGATCTGTCTGTATTGCTTCCGAACCACAGAAGGACATGGATTTTCCCTCGGCTTCAGAATGGCCCTTCGGAGAGAATGTAGGTAATTTTGCGAGGCAGTCCTTATTGACTTCCCCGAAATTATCATAGTTTTATACATACGCTGTTGAGAAAACATCTTCTCTTCCTTAATTTTTTTCGATCTTGCGCAATATTTTTCGAATGTTTGGCACATTTTTGAAAAACTCTCCATCTTCTCGTTGGTATTCATTTCGGCTCTCTTTTATCAAGTGGAGTTTTATCGATATTTTTCAGGTCCATCTAATGTATTTGCAATCTTGCAAGCTCCTCTTTTGTTTTCTTTTAACTTCCAATATATTCATCCTCACGTTTGGTTTGTTCAACTATCCAATTGAATGATTTTCTTCCACACCAAGTTATCCATCTTGTAGTGCGGTGAAGGTCTCTTTGTATTGGTCTAATTTTGATGACTCTATTGGTTGCATACGTTGTTTTACAGGCACAGGGGATTTTCCTTTTTAAGATGATGTTTGACTTTGAAAATGCCTTCCAGCTTTGATTAATTCTCAGTGACAATGTAATCAGTTGATCCAGTTGGCAATTGTAATGTCTATTAGGTTGACATCTTGTCGGAAGTTTTTTTCCATTTCTGGCACAACGCCAGAGGAAAATTTCCGAGCAGGGAAAATATTGGGATTGACCTTTTGATGAGTATTCTTTTCCGGAGAAAATGGCGTTATTAACTTGTGTCTAGCTGACCTTTTTGGAAGATTTCCTTTGTGAATCACTCACTTTGTGCATTTTCTGGAAGTTGGTCGTAATTTAGTACTCTGTCTAAATTTAATATTTTAATTGATTTAGCTGAACCGTTTAATCCGATATTTCTCTTGGAGTAGAGCTTCCAGCTATTTTGTTGACTAGGGTCCTTAAAATTTAAACTAAGAAAACATGGTTTGTCTGTCTTTAGAGGTAAGAGTTAAAAAGGTACGTTGTTATGTTTAGCCTAAGTATTCCTTTGTTTGCTGCATTTAGAAAGCTTGTTTTGTGCCCCCGTTTTTGCTAATTTAAACTTGATAGGGTGGTAAGCTTCGCTTACCACAATTAACCACTTCCACTGGCGAATCGCAGTCTTAGTAGGACCTGCTCACGATTTAGACAGATTTCGATTTAACCACCCGCTTCACGGAGTCTAAGTTTATCACGTAGACTTACATTTTCATTTTTATTGGTGGAGTCAGAATTATATTTAGGGACATATTACTATTATTTGGTTTATTTGAATATTTAAATTTACGTTATTATGCGTTAGGTTATTTTGTGGGATTTCTTCTCATTATAGTTTAATCACTAAAATAATTGGTCACTTAATTTGATTTTATTGATTGCAGGTTTGGGCATTTAACGTGTCATAATCCAATGTTAAACCGTGAGATTCCCACGTTTAAGGTTTGTCCTTCTTGGCGGTAAATTACTGCCCCTCCCCCTTGGAGTTACAGTTCCCAGGGGATTTATATGCACGCCGGCTGGTCAGGGTCTGAAGCTCAGAGTAGCTCGACGGTGTACAGACCCTTGGTAGCACATACTAGAAAATTGGCTAGGAAGCTTGCCAGTGAATTAGGGTTGGGCTCTGTCGGGGACGAGAAAGCGCAGTCCGCGCTTATTCCCCCAGCAGCTAGGTTAAGTGCTGCGGAGGCTACCTAAAATTTTACACACATTAGGTTAGTTTGTCACTACATTTATTTTTCTAAGATTTATTTTTAGGTCGACTTTATTACTTTCATAGTTCTGTATTCGAAGCAATATTTAAGTTTCTTCTAGGTTATTAGATATGACTACAATATCATCCGAGAAACTAAGTTGAGTGAGGTAATCATTAGTTTAGATTCCTGAAGATTTCTTCTAGATATATCGTAAACAATTACACATTTTCGTAATTAAATGATGGTATTTCATTATCTAGTGCAAAATTCCTACTTCGAAAGTCGCCCTACGTACCCTTGAAAATTCAGGTACAGAAAGCTTTGATAGTGCAGTCACTAATCGAGCTGTTATTTATTCTTTAAATCTATGTTTACATTTTTTTTATAATCTCGAGAAAATCAAAGGGGCTACTTTTTTAAAACGAAATTTTGTTATTATTTAAATCAATTGATATGGTTCTGTCATGAAGTCTTCTTTCCTATGGTAATCGTGGAATAGATACAATTCTTAAATCTTATTTTAATTCTGAATCCCCACTAGGTGATTGAATGTGAGGTACAGGGGCGAGAGAAATTGTATCAGAGCAGAATGGTCTAGCTTGATTTATTTTTTCAACTAAACAGGGTCTTCTGTATTGGAGAATTTCAATGATTTCGGCATTTTCCCATAAGATTGAAATTAATGAAAGGAAAGACCCAGAGCTTCAAAATTGATCTATTTTGTTCATTTCATATTCGTTTGCAGCGGGATATGGTCCTGTTAACAACCTTTTGCGCCATTTGAAGAGGTTTGTAGTAAAGAGTTGGCCTAATCGTAAGTAAATTATAGTCTTAAACTCAATTTTTTCCATTTGCAAAGAAGTTTAAAATTAACATTTAAACTGCTAATATATCTAGCACTTTTCTACATCGATGATATTTTTGTTAAAGCACAGTCTAACCTGCATCTTGGACGTTCTATTCTATTATCAAAAGAACTGCTTTAAATACTCATTCTGATTGATTACTAGGACTATTTATTATTCAATAGCTTCTTTGAACTTTTCAAAGTATTTTGTTGCTTCCACTCGCCGCACTTATTATGCAAAAACGAACCAAATGATTTAGGCTTAGGTCATGTTTGTATGTTGGCAGAGGAACCTTTTTCTAATTGTCTAATGGTGATAATTAATTGCACTGCCAGCCCATTTCTTTGGCGCACTCTCCGACTTGATAATGAAATCAACATAAAGATCATCATGACAATTAATAACAAGCTCGTGTGGACCGGGCCGGTTCTTGACGGTTTAAGAACGCTAATAATGTGTTTTGACACCAACTAGTGAAGGTAGGGACCCTTTGCTGCCCAAACGGGGTGTGGATATAGAAAATCCTTCTGTGGGGAGGGATCTTCAGACAGAATAATATGTTGTGTGCGTGTCGTGGTTATAGATGTGCGTTAAAAACTTATCGTGGGGGGGGGAGGCGCTCATTTTTGTGTTTGCTCATAGGAACTATGAAAAGTCAATCGTTTATCCACCCAGGTGACGAGACCTCTCTAATTTACTGTTTCAGAGAATGTCCGTAATCTTCACTGAAAAGGGCCCCATTTATTTTGAAAATTAGTGCTATTAGAAATATGAATCCTCCGTAATTCAAGAATGAAAAATATTTTGAAGCATTCTTTAATCAGATTAGCCATTGAGTTGTTTACTTCCTGAAGATGAAAGATTAATGGTCCAAAACTCATAATGCTTTGCAACGTATTGAATTTTTAGGAATTGAATTATTACCTAAACTCGATTACACAGATTCTTATAATTATTTGAACAAAAATATTATATTTAGGTCTTTCGTTTCAATTAGAAACAGTATTAAATTTCCTCGAGTTAAGGGAAAGAAAAGAAATGACTTAAGAGATACAATAAGGAACTGCTTGCGTAAATGACAGTAAGTAGTAAAATATAACTAAGCTGTTTATTCTTTTACGTTAGGGAACATATCGATTATTTGGTTGACGGTATTTTTTTTATCATGGTTTTTTTTCGACCCGAACGCTGAACTTCAGGAAAGCAGTGATCTTAGGCCTGAGTATTAGGATCCTAAGATTCAGCACGAGCTCTAATTATTTCTGTGGTTTGGCATTATCTCTAGGTGCTCGTTACCATCCGGTAGTTTAGTGTATTTACTAACATTGTGTTTTACAACGCTTGCTCATATGACACCAACTTAAGGAACAAAGAAAAAGACCTGGTCATTTGGTTACTGTTTATTTGGACTCTTCCAAAAGAAAGGTATTACTACTATGGGAACAGTGCTTATTTTAGAACCCTTATCCATCCGGTTTTCTTTACGTCAAATTTAATTTCCAATTTACCCCATTATAAGATTTCATAAAACACTTTAAAGTGCTCCTATTCCATATTACATTGTGGACCCCACACTCTACCTGGCAGTTTATTACTCTTTGCTACATCATTTTCTTCTTCTTAGGTATTTCCTTTCCATTCAATGTACTCAAAGACTTACTTATACCATTCCATTTATAAGTCCTCTAAAAATAACTTCGTCTTCCTTCCTAAAAATAAAGTCCCTTGGAAGAGTAAAACATTAGGACATTAGATATATCTTACGTTTCTCTTGCGTAACTAAATTACGGAATTATTTCCGGGAGGCCACCTCTAAATTTTCTTAATATTCAGAACCCATGCAAGGAAAAGGTGGCGTAGCGCTTGTGGAAACTCTATTTCTCAACTCCGACGGTTTTACCATCACCAACCCCTGTAACTGATCCTACCATAAAGCCCATGAACAGGGTATTTTAATCAAAACTAATATGAAATGTTCACCTGATAAATGTCAAAATATCCGTTTGTCAAGATCTTAATGCTATTAGAACATTCATTACTGTTTGCAGTACCTAAGACACACAAGGAATATCATGATTTTTCAATGTAAGGAAGGAATTAATGCCAAATTTGAGGTTAAAAAATTACAGAAGCGTGTGATTGTGATTTGAATATTTATAAATGTCCGCGATAATTGAAAAATTGCGTTCAGAAAATTTCAAACTAAAACATTCCGAGGCTAGGGGCTACCAAACTGCATTTGATCCCTATATTCTCAAGGCCCTTGCGATATATAAAAATTCAAAGAGATTCAAAAATAAAGAACACAACTTTTCTAATGATTAGATGACACAGTAAATAGATCTAAGCTTAAATTTTTATGATCTCTAACGAATTGAATTATAGTTAAAGTTTATCCTGAGGTTCTCTATCTGCCCTTATCTATGGTCTTCCGCCCGCAAAGATATCAACATGGTCTCCCTCTTCACCCTATATTTGCAGCTTAACACATGGTAAATTACAATTTAACCAAATATTTTGTTCTTTATCTTAACCCTTCCACTATCTATGAATGCAAGAATGATAAGAAAACATTTTGGTGGGCATACTTCCACTAGCACCATTGTTATACTAGCTTGACCTTGGAAACTTATCCCATCATGTAGAATATGTTTATCATTATAGTCTAAAAAAAAAAGAAGATTTTTCTGTACTGGAGGAATGAATCCGGATTTCTACTCTGAATCAGATATAGACCAAATGAGCATGCGCACATCGAAAGATGTTATAGCATCAATTTCATAATGGCCAGAAAATGGGGTCAAATTTCGGAAAGTATTCTTATACTACATATATCGTTCTCATTCTGTAGGTTGGAAACTTTAATTAAATTTCTTCAAGGATTAATTGTAGAATGTTGCTCATATAGTATTTTACTTTATCTATGACTACTTTTAACATTATTATTAATAATATAAATTTACAATTTGGGGTTATTAAAAAATAATTTTGCTAAATTAGAAACCGTTTTCTAGTAGTAATTTGTTTCTGATACATAAATATGGTCTTTCAACAAGGACGCTCGACCTTTGTCAGGCGATAGTGGCCATGATGTTAAAGCGACATCTGACAACCTCACTGTCAACTGTTCAGTAGTACTTGGCAAGTTGCGCTGGATGGTTATAACGTTGAACAGTGGCGTGTGCCAATCATTAAATGCTATTATCAAAATCAGTGCTCCGTTCGACAAACGTTCCGTGCATTACATGATCTCTATCCTCTTCAGCGACGAAGCCCATTTTGGGATGAATGGATTTGTGAACAAGCAAAATTGTCGGATTTGAGACGAAAACCATCCACATCAGATACACCAACCACCAATTGCATCCAACAAAGTCACTGTTTGGTGCGGATTTTTGTCCAACGGAATCATCGGTGCGTATTTTTTTGAGAATGAAGATGGGATTGCCATAACCGTCAACGGCGAGACCTACAGATCGATGATAAGCAACTTCTTGTGTCCTCAACTGGATTATATGCCTGATATGGATACTGACGACATGTGGTTCCAACAGGACGGCGCTACGTGCCACACAGCGCACGCCACGATAGATATTTTGCACCAGCGATTTCAGAGCAGGGTCATCACGCGTGGCGGCGACGTCAACTGGCCACCGAGATCATGCGATTTAACGCTACTCGACTACTTTCTTTGGGGCTACCTTAAATCGCAGGTCTATGTGAATAATCCGCAAACAGTGATGTCCTCAAACTCAACATAACGGACACCATTCAGCAAATTCAGCCAGATTTATGCCACAAAGTCATTGAAAATTGGGCCTTCTGAATACGTTCTACCAAGCAAAGCCGCGGCAGACATTTGAACTAAGTCATATACCACACTTAATGCCATAAAATTTACTTTCAAATTTAAAATAAATTGAGTAAATATATCTCACATATTTTGTTTTATTTACATTTAAAAATTGAGCGACCTTATTGAAAGACCCTTTATAAGCA
Organism: Ceratothoa steindachneri; assembly: GCA_963969495.1. NCBI lineage: Eukaryota > Metazoa > Arthropoda > Malacostraca > Isopoda > Cymothoidae > Ceratothoa > Ceratothoa steindachneri. The sequence goes on from OZ018328.1 coordinate 99,415,267, forward strand.
ATGATTATAGTCATTATGACTAGCCCTGACTCCGTTCCCTATGGATTATGGAAACGTCACTAATCGCACAACTCCCGAATAATGATAGAGTAATGGCGAGAACAAGACAAATATTCAGTATACTACTGCTGCTGAAGGCTTTAGTGCACACGTATAAATCCCTTATCCCTTATATATAGTACATTATCAGGAATAAGTCATCTTTGAAGGAAGCAGAGCTGATTGTGTTGCTAGTGACGTCTGGTCCCTCTAAGGCGGGTAGATGGCACATAGTAGTGGGCTCCATTGTCTAGGACATTCTCGGTACTAGAATTATGTATTTTATTCGCTCCTGCTGTGTGCCCTTTAGATGTGAAAGATATAAGAAAAGTGTAAGGAGTGGTAGAAAGAAGTAGAAGGGTTGCAATTAAATGCTAAGGTGCATGGAGGCTATGATTATTACCTTCGTTTTAGTAATGTCTTAGTTTCGAAATTCGAGTCTTAGGCTTATCCCTCTTTGTTGTTTTGTGATATTTTTGTGATATGAGGCGTTCAATCCGTTATTGTTGTTTTTTTACTACTGGTAAAAGTTTTCTCTTAACTATTTTTCGTTGTTTTTATTTTATAAGTTTTCTGAGTCTGATAAAAAGTAATTAATTTGCTACTTACTCTCTCTTAACTTCCAAGTTATCATGTGAAAAATTCTTCCCCTTCTTGGTCGATCCTTGTTGCATAGGTGGGAAAGAGGCGATGTGATCTCCCGTCCTCTCTTTGGTTTATAAAATCAGTTTCATTTTCTCAATCAGTTTCCTGGCTCTTTCCTCTATTATCTTGTTAAGTGAATTCATCTTAACTTCTCTATGGTAATCTCATTGTGTTCTTCTGTCTCCTCTTCTTGTTTTATTAATTATTGATACTAATTTGTATTGAATACCCTGCAGTTCAATAATTCTACTATTTGAAATAGTATATATAAGAATCACTGGAAGTACCATTGCTGATTAGATGATTGCTTTGTAAATTTTCTTCTTTTTACTCCGGTTAAAGGATTTGAGCCTGTATTGTAGACCCATTTCCCTTGGAGTATCCCTCTTGGTAATCGTTATTCCTAGTACTTTAATTTCATTAATATAGTCGTAACTCTCTTCTTATATAAGTATGTCTTTGAGGATTTGAAGCTTATTACTGTTTGTACTTATTTTCCATTGTCTTTCGTATACGTTAATCCTTCTTATTTCCTCTGCTGTTAATCTTGCCTTCATGTCATAGTTCCTGTATGAACAAACAATTTGTGTGACGTCGTTCTCGAATTGTATATTGAGGCACCCATCCGTAAAAGGTGGTGGCATGTCTGGAGTATACACTAATTATAGTGAAGGACTCAGGCATCCACCCTGCGGAAGGCCAGCCTACATCTTGAATTCCTCTCCTCGATGGTTCCAAATCTCGATGAATTCACGTCGTTTCATCACGTAGTTGCAGATTAATCTTTCCATTTTGTTGTTCATACGTAATTTTAGTATTCTGAATTGCATTCTCCTAACCCAAACTCTATCGAATGCTTTTGAAACGTCCCTGCAAACGATGTCAACGCTATCATTTTCCTTTTTCGCTTTGGCTATTTTGGGGGGTAATAACCGTGAGTGCCATTTCTAGGCTCTTTTTTTCTAAATCGTAATTGAAATTTGTTCAGGAGATTGTTTTTATGATGGTTCATTATTTTCTCAAAAACCCCGATGGAGTCAAGTAGAACGATTGGTGTATAACTCTCTACTTGTGTTGGTGATTTTCGCACTTTGGGGATAAAGATTACCTTTGCGACCTTTAGTTCATTCGGGAAGTAGCCAGTGCTAAGGCTAGCGTTTAATACGGATGTAATTCCCTGCAGTTTTCTTTCGGGAACTTCTTCGTAGTGCTTCTTGGTGAGTCCTGATCATTCTGGTGCCTTATTTTTGAATTGAAAAATTGTGGTTTTAACTTCTTGATATGTTATTTTTGCGTCGGTAACGTAAAAAAGTCTCTCTTTCTGCATCTACAGATGGCTGAGGGTGTGTTTTATCTCCTTCCTCGTTGAGTGCTTCAATGATGTCGCATTCAAAACCGATGTTGAATTCTATATTGTCTTCTTCACTTAAGTTAAATATCATCTCCCAGTGGTCATTGAATATCTCTCTTATTATTTGTTTGTCATTTGGTTTACCTTCTTCCTTTAGGGGTGCATAATTGTCAATTTCCTGGATCGTTTCATTCTAGTGTTCCTTTTGTTTTTCTATTATCTACGTATTCAGTTCTCCCTTTATCCTTCTCATTTCGTTGTGTAGATCCCTCGTTGGTCCGTTCCCTTTCATTTGCGCTGAATTTTCCTTTAGTAGTCTGTGCTTCTGTACAATTTCGGGTGTCCATGTGAATGTCTGAATTGTCGTGTAACGGTTTTTTGGGGTGGCTATTTCGTCTGCTGCTTCCCTCGAGCTCTTTATATTTTCTAATTCAGCATCTATCTCTTTTAATGTTGATTTTTCTAATAGTTCTTGTTCGTATGAATTTAGTTCACTCTTGTATCTTTCCCAGTCAACTCTATGGAAGGCTTTTCTTACCTTTCCTAGGATTTATCGGTTATTGTTAATGGTGAGAAGAGTTGCTGTGTGGTCTGTACAGGGTATAACATTCGGCCTCGTATAATAGTTAATGGGGAGATGATTATTGTCTAGGCATATATCCAGCTTGTTGTATGTGGTCCTACTCACAAAGGTTGGGTACTCTGGACCTTCTCGTTCGAAGATACCTCTTGCGAGCAGCGCTTCAAGGTGTTTTCCTATTCTGTTCATGGTTTTGTATCCTCTCGCTTGACAGGGAGCGTTGAGGTCGCCCATGAATAGTACCGGATTCTGCTATTAAAGATATTGACGAAGTTGGTAATAGGTAAATAATCTCTCCTAGGCGATTGATATATTGTTGCGATTATGATATTCGTTAGTTCCATTCCTACTTCAATTACGATCTAAGATTTTTCCAGATATTGAGTTCTGAATTTGATACCCTTCTTAATTGTTATAGCAGCTCCGTGGGTGCTTGCCCCGTTGGGTTTATGGATATGACGTAATAGTTCCATATTTTTATTTCTTCATTTTCTAGCTTGACTCCGTGATCCGAAATTAAGATAATGTCTGGGTCTATTCTTCTAAAAAATGTCTCCGTATATCTGTCTTCTATTTCTCCATCCGCTGTTGATTATCTGTAATATATTTGGGTCCGTCTTGTCCATCGTAAATTGCCTGTCCATTTGATCGTTTAATCCGTCTGTAGAAATAAGTGGTTCTTATTTCCGTTTCCTTAATAGCCTTCTGGTCCCTTTGTCTTGTGTTTTTTATTGTGGTAGCGAGAGCCAGGCTAGGTGAGGTTGGGTTTTTCTCGTAACCCTCTTAGGTTCTTCTTCTGCTGATTCGGAACTTCCTTCTTCGCTGTTAATTTCGTCTTAAGAGTCCGTCGCGCTCTATTCTTCCTGAGAGTTCTTTTTAGCGTCCTTCTCTGTCACCTGCATACTTAATATTGCTGACGAATTTACTTCATGGGGAACGAGTATCTGTTCCAATCCGTTAGATTTCAATAATACGTTTTGTGTCTTCTCATATATTTCAGGTTGTAGGGCGTTCTGTACATGTGTGTGGATCACGCATGTATATATTTTGCCAAACATGGCTCCTGAGATGTTGAGTAGTACTGCTGTTTGTTTTCCTTGTGCCTGTGCTGTTGCTGCAGAAGAGGTGCTGCCTCCCATGAACGTTTTTTTTCTGGATATTCTCTCTCCTTTCCATTAATTACCTCTTTTTTATAGGGCATTGAATTCCCATTATTGATTGGCTTCCTCCGAAGTTAACACACTTCCTAGCATTATTGCAATTCCTAAAATCGTGTTCCTTTGTGGTGCACTCAGAACACATAATTTGTCCTTCATTTGAGCAGTTGGCCGAAGTATGGTTTTCAATGACATAACAATGAAAGCACGTTTGTATATTAAAAAATGTCTCCCTTTGTATGTTAGCAGGGGAAATCAGTATACTGAAAGATAACAGCCCTTTTTCTTGGGCTTTTGCTGCCACCTCCGTAGTTTCCCACACTACCTTAAATACATGGGTGTAATCTTTAAACCTAATCACCTCCAGTAACTTAATCCATCCTTGTTTGTCCATAGGTTCATCCTTAATTTATTCATATGAGTGAGCTACCGCCCATGCTTCAATTTTTCTCGGTGATATGCCCCTTTGGGGCATATCACTGTGAATCCATTAGTGGTTTCTATCCTTTTAATTAGTTGTATCGAGAGGTCCGTGAAAATTGTTTGGCCTACTTGCTCGGTGTCCTTTTCTTCCCGTTCGCCATAAGTCGAAGAGGCAGTCTTTTAATTTTATCGAGGTAGTCCATTTTTCTAACTAGTGTGCCCCACTAATGTGGGGTTGTTAGTAGTTTACTCTGGAGTGGACAGATTATCTTGCTCCACAGGTGGGAGAGCCCTCTATATATCCTACTTCTACCTAGCCTACCTTCCAAGTGCCGCACGCTCCTTCGTCACCCTACCTAGCTGATCCTAGCCTTATCAGCAGTCCGCAATTAGGTTCTGGCTCGTAGCCAAGAATTGAACCCCCTTTCTAGCCCCCTAACGGGATCTCGTGCAGGGGTTCAATATACCCATGGAACAACTGCTTCTTAGACTTTACCAGTGACCAAGTTATGTAGCACTAGTTAGAAATAAGTAGAAGTTAAAAGATAGTTAAAAAAGGTCAAATAGTAAGAGGAAAGGCACCCCACTCAAGACGCATTCCAATTCCCTATTTATACTCAGGTGTCGGATACCTCGCGGCAACCATGAGTTTCAAATGAAATTAAATTTGTCATCCAGCTTACAACTGCTGCTGTAATTTTTAGGCATGTTGATGGGTCGAAGAGCGAAAACATGAAATTCAACGAGGAATTATATTCTTGTTACCTAAAGCGCCACTTCTGAAAACGCATGTAGAAGCTCTCATCATCGACTAATTTCGTAAAAACTTAAACCATCATATAATGAGCAAGTAATCTCAAGACTAATTTCCTTAGTTCTGTTGCTTCTTCAATCGGCCAGACTCAGTGGCTCCAAGAAGCTGGCGTGTTATGATCAGCGGCCACACCCCGGAAAACTGTTTAACTAGCAGGCTAAACCAGGTGAGGGTAGCTGTAAGGAGATCTTTTCCTCAGCGAGAATAACACCACCCGACCTGTGGATTACCCTTGATTAGGATAAGTATACGGGAGCACAACCCCGAATGAAAAAGCTGTGAGTGGGGTTCCACATTAGATGGCTTTCGGCAAACATGATGTCCAGCAGACCTCTGCAAACTCTCACAGTCGATGGTTGTCATGATTAACTCTTGCCACCATCAATTCTGTGTGAGGCTAAGCTGTAGGGATAGGCCTAGCGCAAGCCCCTCTCCACATTAATTCACTCACTGCGCAAGCACAGCTCCACTCATCATTTTCTCATCTCTCTCTTTCACTCATGTCTCTCACTCTCTCTTTCATTCATTCATCCCTTTCACACACTCATCCCTTCATTAGCCTTTTATCATCATACTTATAAATTCATTCTCCATTTTCATCGAGTGAAGCTTGAGTCGTTTTCGTATTCAAAGGACAGCCATAAGAAGAAAAATGTTTGAAATTACTAGAAGACTTTATAATCTTTATTTACTTATATTAAAGTGGTTAATATTATCGTTTTATTGACATACACTTTATCAAATTTCATCATTAACAGAGACATTAATCTATCTGAAAACTTAGTTGTTGGTTTTAATATCATATCGTAATTTCGTTGTTTTGCTTACACGTATTATCTTTTCCAGTTTTCAACTGATTAAAACAATACTATTTTACAAGCTTTCCTTTTTTATTATTGGAAGATTTAAGTTAGAATAAGCTTAAACATACGTAAGTAATTATAATAGTGATATCTTTGAACCGTATTCCCTGAGATGCCAAAGGTCGCCACATTTCTTATTAAGTACTTAGGGCCTATTTTATGTTATCAAATCGACCATTTATTTGCTTGGAACAAAATATGCAGCGGGCATTGTATTACAATTAATTCGTATTTTCATATATATAGATATGTCATAATTATCAAACTGAATACTGTTATATTCTTAAGTTTTGTTCCTTTTGAAACGATACAAAAGCTTATTTGAGTTGACGGGAAAAATTAAATAGTTATGTACGGAGAAAAGAATGAAATGCTTACAAAATGAGATTAAATTATATAGATATAAATGAGGTTGTTCACTCTTTTACTTTAGAGCAGTCGTTCCCAACCTTTACGAAGTAATTACCCGAAAATGCAATTTTGCAATTATTAATTACTCCATTGAACATATACCCGTTAATATCGGATGTTTTCTTCTTTTTCATAGTCACATGATGAACAGCACGGGTCATATAGATGGCTGTTGGTTGTATATATTTAAGGATCCTGCACAAATGCAAACTTTTCCATTTTTATTAATATCAAAATCAGGCATGATAAATGCGAAATATTCAATACAACAATAATAATACATATGAATCAGTGATCACTTTATGCTTGCTCTGGTTCTTCAGTGTGAGGATTGAGCTTGCATTGCCTATACAATTTCTTCTATTCTGAGCTTGGTCACAGAAAAGGCTACGAGGGCGGCGTCAGATGAAGCGTTGAGTCTGTTACGTTTCTTGGTCTTCATTCCAAGGACAGTAGAGAATTCATGCTCGCAGAGATAAGTGATAGAAAATCCTATGAGAATTTGTACTGTTCAAGAGGCTGGTGTTGGTATATCCTGCAAACGAAAGATCCAGAAGGTGTCTAGACCAGCCTTGGCCTCAAACATTAGTTTTCGCGCATTATTTGTTCTGAGTACGATAATTTTTTCTTTTGCTGGAGAGTCCTCATCAGGAATGATATTTTCAGTCACATCAAAAGGATTTTTTATCCATTCACTGTTTGTACTATTCAAATCTGGGAAAGAGGCCGGTCAGACGATCTTTAATGTCCGTCTTCATGTGGTTGAGGATATCTTCAGAATTCAGCTTATCAAGGAAGGCCTCCAATGTAGGAAATTGTGCAAAAAATCCCTTTCCAACATGTCTGATCCATAGTTGCAATTTACCAAAAAAGGAAGCGATATTACCTGGAGTTCCAGTCACGTGGTTTGTCTTCCTTGAAGTTTAAAATTGTCTGTATTCACCTATCCAAAGATAATATCTTGGTAGCATAAACGTGTAACCCATAATTAATCATCAAACAGATCCACGAGGGATGATCCTTTCTCTTGCAAAAATATATGAAGTAATTCACAGAGCTCAGCAACACGAACGAGGACTTTCCCACGTGACAGCCAGCGAACTTCAGTATGGTCCAGTATATTTTCATAATGAGCTCCCATTTCTTCACACATCTTTTTGAATATGCGACTGTTCAAACTTTTTGATTTGACGAAGTTTACAATCTTGATCACGTCATCCAAAACAATCTTGATGGACTCGGACAAGTAGCGTGAAGACAAGGCATAACGAAGAATGACACAGTGCACAACCTCAATATTTTGTTGTTTTTTATCATTAAACAAGCCATTGAATACTTTGACCTAGCCCATCATGCTTGATGTTCCATCCACTGATACCAGAGAAACCTTGCTCAAATCTAGACCTGCGTTTCTCAGGAACCCATCCACTGTGTTGAAGATATCTGCAACTTTTGTAGTTGTCGGCAATTCTTGACTTAGTAACATTTCTCCCTTGATACTGCTCTCATGAACATATCCAATGAAATCCATCAAAGTGGCACAAGATGAAACTTCCGTGCTTTCATCAAACTGCATTGAAAATTTGGGATAGGAACAAAATAATACCTCTGAAATAAGTTGTTCAAGAATGTCTGCAGCGAGATCGTCTATCCTTCTGCGAATCCTGTTGTTGGAGGGTGAAATAGCATTGAGCATTTTGGCTTGGTCCAAGCCACATGATTTTTCTACCTTTATGATCGAGCATGGTAAAATCAACTCTTCAGCAATTTTATGTGGCTTTTGTGATTTGGCTATTCGATATTCCACTTCATACGAAGCTTAGCAGCAGCTCCCAGTTATTATGATGCAAGTCCAGTTTTTCCAAACTTCACAGGCTGCAGATTGTTTGCCTATTGTTGAAAAAATGTGATACTCTGGGAGACACTTCCAGGATAACACTTGATCAGATGTTCATTCAGCTTTCCTGGTTTCAGACTTTCATCGATGACAACTTTTTTGCAGCACAACACACATTGTTGGCGATCTCCAAAAAAATCAGACATATTCTCAAAGCCATACTGTAAAAAGTCTCATTGTAGGTTCGTTTTCGTGTGACTTTACTTGCCATCCTGTGAAAAAACACGTATGATTAGCCAGAAACAAAAGCATGAGTAAAAAATAATAATAGTAAATATAAAGCCAACAAATATAATATCAGTTAAAATACTCCCAATAATAATAATAATAATAATAATAATTTCTTTAATTTATATAATAGTTTCCCCTATTATTCTCTGTACTCCAGTTTACTTTAATGCCAGTGCTTAGCACCGCATTAGCAACGTACCCTGCGACACGCCCTGCAGCGCTTTGCTGTCCACTACTGCACCCCTCCCCGGCCCCTCGCGCCAACGTGACTCATCAATGGGTGCCCGAAATCTCTGTCTCGCTTATAGGCGCCTCGCATCACACCAACCTACACTCCCTTATTACATGTTCTCGGATCATGTTGCCTCTCATGTACTTATCTCAGTCATTTTCTGCCTCACGTATCAACTACCCTGCAGCCCTTTCTAAGTACACTTGTTAACTATTCAGACATGCCTTCCAACACCACGATACTGGCTGTCAACCTCTCTGCGCTCTCATGCACCGTGGTAAACTATATTTGAGGGCTGATTTTTGTTGGAAACTTACATAATAAGCATAAATTAAGAAAAACTACTCATTTATAATGTAAAGTTTACAAAATTTAATATTATGCCACGATCTATATATTAAGACGTAACTTTGGCGATGCTCACACAGTTTGTTCCGTTTAAATCACGTATTGTCTCGACTGTTGCCAGAAAAATCGAGAAAAACACCTCGACGAACCCTACCAACGCCTATCGCAAGCAAGGCAAGTATCCAACTAACGCTTCACAGCGCGAGCCGATCATATCACGTGACCAACTATCCTGTATGTAGTCACGTGCTGGTAAGTTTGAGAATATATATTGGACATTGGACATTGGACATATAAAGTGAGGAATATAGTAGAAGAGGGTTTTAGTAGGAGAAATAGTGGGGAAATAGGGGAAAATAATAGGAAAGTGAAAATGAAAAGAAGTATGAAAGACAGATCCCTGGTGAAAGGGTATCTCTGGCTTTCTTTGCGTTTTGGTTATATTTTTTTTTTACAATATATAAATATACTATCGGGTAATGCGCTAGGCATTCAAGCCTTTGTAGTAGTGGGTGTTTTTTACTCTCTACGTGGCTTGTTGAAGATATTCATCTTCTTTTCCGGGTATTTTACACCCAGATTTTGTTTTTGTTTTGTCTCGTTTTTGCTTGACTGTTTGTTGTTGTTTTTTTGGCGATATTTCGCACAAAGATTTTGGGGAAGTATTTAATAAAAACTTATATTGGGAACTGCTAATATAGTCGCTAATTTCGCTTGGCTTTGTTAGTGATTTGTGTTGTGAATTGGGGTTTTTTACTTTAAGTGAACCTTGGGTCGACGTCAATGTCAATCGGTAGTCTACTGCTTTTAAACGATATTGGTCGTCTTATGTTGTTTAAGTTGTCAAAGTCAATGTGCCCGAGCACAAACTCGAGAGGGAGGTGCCGGTGCACCTTGTCCCAGATTTTGGCTGCTCTGAGGTAAAGCTCCACGTTTATGGGGGTCATCCCCAGCTCACCATGGAGTTCACTCTGCCTTCTCCCTTCTCTCTTTCGGGTTCCCGTAATGATATATACTGCCTTATTCTGGAATCTTTTCAGTTTAAGGACTTGGGTTTTGGAAACTACGTTTATAGGCACCGGGGGGGGGGGGCGGTACAGGAGTTTTGAGCGAATGCACGCATTGTAGATTTTGAGTTTGTTGGAGGTGCTCAGGTTTACGAATTTGAAAAATTCACCCAAGTCCCTCCGTGCATTCTGTGTAGTTTTTGCTCCATGATTCCTATACCCACCAGTCGTAATATGCAGTCCCAGAACCGTGCCCTCCGTGCGGTATGGGATGCGTGCACCCCCCACACGGATGTCCGCCAGTGTCCTTCGGAATAATGAAATTACACGGAACTTTTGGGCTTTGGTGGATATCTTCCATCTTCTCTCGAAAGAGTTGATGTTTTCGATTTCCACTGCCGTACTCTGTGCCATGAAATTCACATTCCGATAAGGCCCCGTACACATCATTGTTATGCCTTCCGCAAATTGGACGTACAAGGAACCTTCAGTCAGAGGCTGGGGAAGGTCAATGGTGTAAATGTTATAGAGCAGGGGACTGATGCACCCGCCTTGCGGCACCCCCGCCTCGAGTTCGAACTCAGGGCCACTATAACCTTTAATACTCAATTACGTAGTCACAAAGGATCCTCTCAAGTATGGGATTAAGCCCCAGTTGTAAGAACTTGTATTGTAGGCCTCTCTTCCATACTTTGTCAAAGGCCTTTTTGACATCGCGTAGCACCAGATTTGCGTGGCGTTTTTCTGATTTTACTTTTGCCAACTTCTTGGTAATTACGGCTAGCGCCGTGTCTGTTCCTCGCTTTGCTCGGAATCCATGCTGTTGGTTGTTGTGAGAATTGTTATTCTCGAGGAACGCATTTACCCTATTGGCCAATATCTTCTCCAAGACTTTCCCTGAAAATTCTAAGAGAGATATAGGCCTGAAGTTAGCTGGACTGTCCGGTGGTTTACCGTCTTTTGGAATGAATATCATTTTCGCTACCTTTCAGTGGTTAGGGAAGTACCTCAAATTCAGGCATGCGTTCATGATATTCATGAGCCCCAATAAGATGTTGGGCGGGGCTCGAATAAAATTCTCCTTCGTCAGTCCTGTACGCCCCGGTGCTAGCTGTCGAAAGGACTTTAAAGTTATTGAGAGCTCCTCGGCAGTAATTCTACCGCTGAGTCCTTCCATTTCCCTATCCTGTGATACGCAATGGTAAGGGTGGGTTCTGTGTATTTGATCATTCAGGTCGTTAATGATTTTGTCTTCGAAGTCCAAAGCGATGTCATCATTCTCTTCCGGGGATACCTTAAATATAGATGCCCCAAAGAGTCTGACTTCCTCTTCGATTCTTTCCACGTCCGAAATTTCAATGTCATCACGTCTGAGCTTAATAGTCTTTGGTGGTTGTCCACCTTTTAGTCGTTTAACAGTCTGCCAGAATGTACGTGAGTCGGTTTCTACGTTCAGTCTGTCAATTAAATTATTCCAGATTACATTCTGTTGGTCCCTTATAAGAGTCATTAGTTCGTCACGATTGAGTTGTGTTTGTCGGTGTGTGTTGATGTTGGGGCCAGTGAGGTTCACTTCATTGATCCGTTCCCTATACTCCCTCGCGAGGGATTTCATTCTAGGGGTCCATGAGGGGGCAGGGAGAGTTTTATATTTAACTCAGGGGACGGCTTCCTTGTCGGCTTTTAATAAATTTTCATTCATTTTATCCAACTCCTCGTCAATTTCTTCTAGGGAGGCATTAATTAAGGGTTCTGGGTTATAACTTTCGATGAGTTGTTTATACTTATCCCAGTTGGCTCGAGCGTAGCTCTTTCGCTTTGGGTTTGGGATTTGATGTGGGGGAGGTTGAAACTTTAATAAGGATAGCCTGGTGGTCGCTGGGAATAGGGGGCCCGGTTCAATGAAGTAATTATATGGGAACCTATTGCTGGTTAGTACAATATCTGGTTTGGTGGCTGACCTGTGTGTGATGAATGTGGGGAAGTTTGGTCCAATTCTAGTCATAATATGTCTATCGATAAGTGTCTCAAGATTCCTGCCTGCTGGATTGGTCGACGTATGACTGTAGGCAGCGCTTCTTGCATTGAGGTCACCGGCAAAGAGAACGGTTCTGCCGTGACCACATAACTGCAAGAAGTTGTGAAGGGGCAAATACCCTCTCCTTGAGGGTTGGTACCCCGTTGCCAGGACCAGGTGTCCCACCACCGTGCGGATCTCCACAGCGAGGTAAGATTCGTCGAGTCCACTTATTTATTTGAAGTCAAGACCTCTTTTCACAGCTATAGCCCATCCGTCAAAACGTTCTTCGCGGTGATTTTTGGTCAAGACTTCGTAGGGAAATTTTTTTCAGTGTGTTTGTTTCATTTATTCCATGTTCGGAAATAAATATGAGGTCTGGGTCGCATTGTCTCAATACATTTCCGTACACTGTCTGTTTATTTGTCCATCCGTTAGAGTTAAAGTGTAATATCTTTAAAGTCTTCATTGTATAGTTCACTTAAGGGTTCTTGAGTGTGATATGATGTTTTTTAGGACTTATTCTCTTACGAGCTTAGGTCCTTGTGGAGTGTTAGATGGCGTGATAGTTTTACCTGTACGTTTCTTTCTAAATTCACCGTCAGTAAGGGTGACAAAGGTATCCGGAGTCAGTTTGATCAAGCCTTGGAGTAAAGCCTCCTCGACCTGCTTTTCACTGTACTCGTCTAAGGTAAATTCCCATCTTCCGGCTATTATACCTTCTGATACATCAAGGGCATCCATCTCCTTAGGAAAAGGGGACCTTTCGGTGGCAAATACCTTCAAGTTAATTTTTCTTGAATGGTATGCGTGCCTAGATTCCCTCTTGCAAGAAGAGGACAATCTCGGGCGTCTCTGGGGCTGCGAGGTTTTCCGTGAGCGGGGCGAACGTGCCCCGCCCCTCGGCTCTCGCAGCTCTAGTCTCCGTAGCCTCATTGTACACCTGTGTGTGTATGTGTGTGCGTAGATGTTTTTGTTCTGGTGAGTTTGCGTTGTTTGTTGCTCCGTGCGTGCTTTTGCAGCCTGGATCCTGGGGTCCCTGGAGGTGGCTGGGGTTGTGGCACTGCTGAGAGTTGGGAGCTTCTGACAACTAGTCTTGCACTGGGGTTTGAGACTAATTTTCAGGATCTCCTCCGACCGAGAGTTCGGGGGAAACCACATTTTTTCCATTCCATTATGAATTAGCATCTTATTAAGCTCATCTGCAAAGCACCCCAGTGATGAGAGATTTGCAATATGAGCATAATATATGCAACAAATAATTTTCGTCGAGTTTTCATTTTCGACGTGAAGAAATGTCGGGTTTCCTTTAGACTCCGCTACCGCAGCTTTTGCAACTTTGGCATAGGTTGTGTTAGCCTTTGTTTCCTCTTCCAGCTTCTTTTGATTAGCTTTCTTCTTCAAAATCTGTTTCTTGATGGGGCAAGCCATGGAGAGCGTCTTATGTTCACCAGCGCAGTTGAGACACTTCATAGAGGTGCTCTTACAGCTCCTCCATGAATGGGTGTCCGACGCGCAGATAGAACACATCTAGCATTCCCTCTGGGGAAGTTGGCTGTAGTGTACTCCTCATACTTATAGCATTTGAAGCACATTTGGAGGTCGATAAACTCCTCACGCTCGACCTCCTCGGGGCAGATTCGAACGTTGAAAAGGAGCATACCGCCCTCCGTTGCCTTTACCGCCATAGCCGAATCTGTAAACACTATTTTGAAGACGTGCGTATAGTCCTTAAATTTAAGCACCTCCGCTACCTTAGCCCATGAGTGATTATTTTTGACCTTAGCATGAATTTATTCGATGCTGTGGCCTCCGACATAAGGATCGAGGCGGCGAAGAATGATGCTGCGGTGGGTTTTGATCTGTTGGGGCGTGTGAGGTTTTAAATTGATTTTCTTCAGGGATTCTTCCGCTTTTGGGGAGGTGAGGACTTCGTAGTCGCTCTCCATTTGGCAGATAGCCGAGTAGCCGTTGTGCGTTTCTATAAGTCTCACTAGGGTCACCCCTAGTTCTCCATGGGTAATAGCGAAGACCTCCCCCCCCGATCTGGCTTCGGGCCATCGAAGAGGGTCCTCAGCTGTATCCGCCGAGTCTTCCTCATTTATTTTTCCATTTCCACATTTAGGGTCCGGAAAAACAAATTTTTGTGAAAGACTCGGTGTGCTTGGCTGTGTTCGTGTGTGTGTGTGAGAGAGATTTTTCACCAGTGAGAACAGAGCTAGTTAAAGAGGGTATTCCCTGTCCAAAGCAAAAATGATTACAACCCAAGCAAAAATGGCACTTTACCTTACGTGCAGGCGCTCTTCGGGAGCCTGCAGGTCCTTGGTCCACCTCAAAGGGAGTCCGATGAGGAAAACGGAGGGGGGGGGATGGAAGCAAGTTCACCTTCACTACCGGCGCACGAAGCGAGTGAAATTTCACTGATTATATATCAGTGATTCCCAACGTGGGCGTTGTTGAGGTTCAAGGGGTGCTGTAAGATGTTGCATCACTTAGAGGGCGTTCGGCATTTATTCAATGTTAACCATATAAAGTTTAAATATAACTCAATTATTAGAGCATACTTACTTGTTGGACTTGTAGAAATCTATAAAAATAATGCAATTCTATGGAAATCAAAAAATCTTCAGAATTGCAGAAAATTTATAGAATTCTACAGAAAATTCTACTCGATGCCAGTGATGTGTGTTAGTGTGCTTGTTTTCTCGCTCAGTTAGTGTTACACCACAGAGTTGCAAAATTGACAATCTCATAGTCAGAATTCTTGAAAATTGATTACCTTATAACTCTGTGAACATAAAAAAATTAATGTCGATACTTATGTAAGTGCAATTATAAATTTGACTGTTATACAGATTTAAAATTTTAGGGATTATTTGCATAGCTTAATATTGGATGAGTCTACACTGCCAGGCAATAATGCACTACTTTTAGGATTTGTTCGCTGTATTAAAGATAAAAAAATTAAGCAAGAGCTGCTCTTTGCAAAGGAACTTGAAACAAGCACTAAAGGTGAATCTATTTTTACTGCAGTTGAACAGTTTTTCAAAGCAAAAGATATCCCAATGATAAATATTATTGATTGCGCGACTGACGGAGCTCCAGCATTAGATGGACGATATAAAGGTTTTCTTGCATTTTTTAAGAAAGTTGTATTCGGTGTTTTTACAATACATTTCGTAATTCATCGACAATATCTGGTTGCCAGGAACTTCATAAATCTCTTAACGTTGTTATTACATCAGTAAATAAAATAAAATGCCATCCCCTTAATTCCCAAATATTTCGACAGCTCTGTGATGAGAATGATGAAGAATTTGATCTCCTCCTTTTACATACCGAAGTAACGTGGTTATCGAAAGGAAACGGTTTAAAGCGATTTTATTCACTTTTCAATAGCATAATTCAATTTTTCCGGAGAATATATGTGGTCATTTGAGTGATGAACTCTTAGCTTGCAAGAAGAACATTGCCTATTTAACAGATATCTTCAGCATATTCAATTGCAAGGCTGTGATGTATCTCTAATCAAATCAAAATCTAAAATTTGCGCATTCTTGGACAAGCTTTCTTTTTTCAAGAATAATATTGGTCGTAAGGAGCTGTCTTTGTTTCCAAATCTAAATGAACTGGAATATGATGAGACTAATAATTGCATATCGGATGATGACCTCTTGATTTATTGCGAACATTTGAAAACCTTACACGAGGACATGAGGTGTAGATATCAAGATCTCATAGATATGAAAATACCTGACTTGCTGATAAACCCATTTACAGATGCTTATACAAATGAAACTAATCTTGCAATGCAAGAAGAATTAATTGGTCTAAAAAATTATTTCGAATTGAAGCCTCTATTCAAGCAATCATACCAGGAATTTTGATTACAAAAAGAAATTCCTAAAAAGAAAAGTATCCAAAGCGGTGGGAATCAATTGAACTATATTTCGTAGCTTTCCCATCTTCATATATAGAGTAAGGCGGGTTTAGTGGTTACTCGAGTTCTCACAAAGAAACCACCTGTAAATCACAAAAAGGGGGGGAGATTTAAGTTTACTTCTTAGTAGGATGGAACCATCTCATTACACATATTGCGGTAAGTTTACAATGAATTTCTTCTAATTTTTATATTTAAAATAATATGTTTTGTAACTAGAGAACGATGAAATTCCGTTGGCAGAGGGGGCGATATCAAAAGATTTTGTGTCCAAGTTGGCGTTAGTGCAAAATAAGTTGGGAAACACTGATATATGTTCTCAAACGTACCCGGCTATCTGCAGAGACGCCATATATATATATATATATATACATATATATGTATATATATATATATATATATATATATATATATATATATATATATATATATATATATATATATATATATATATATGTACGCAGAAACACTCCGACACAAAGTTGCGCGCCCTCTCGTAACTCTAAAATGCAATCTCGCCTCGAATCCTCCGTCGGCATTTTTCGCACCGCCGTAAACTTCGAGATGGCTTGAAGGCGTGAAAGAAATACCGTCGCCCAAAGATGAAAAAAGGCCTTTCGCGCGACGATACGGATTTAACGAGAATTCGATTCTCTCTCTCGGTTCTTCTCGTGAGAGAAATTAAAAGGGGACTTCTCCCTGGAATAAGGCAGAAGCCCTTGGACCTACGTCGAGTTTGTGTGAGCCTCGATACACATAGGAAACTGTTCGCCCGCTGCAAGGAAGGAACGTCTCGGGGAATTGGTTGTTGCCGTCACGGTACTTGTAGGTGCCAAACTTCTCGCAGCCCCACCCTGTCTTCAGAGTCTGAGGTTACATAGGACCTCCCTCTGCCGATTACCCTAGACGTAGCTAAGTAATCGGTTTTGGCTACCCACTCCAGGAGCCGAATAATCGGACAGGTTCTTCAAGAAAGAAGTCCGATTTGAGTCACCGTGTAGCTCACCTTCGTGATAGGGCAAAGGATCAGCATATACCCGGTCTAGGATTACCCTCTAATTCAGTAACCTCGGACGGCCAGGCTAGGTGCGATCATCATCACAAGAAGAAGATCTTCACCGCCCCCCTTCAAAAATACTTACGAACTCAAAGGTATCGTTAATTTAATTATCCCCTCCCCTAACTTCACCAGTTTATTTGTGAACTAGAATTCTCATCACAAGCACGTAACTTCGAATATTAGAAGTGCTTACTTAATTCAGTGTTTAACTCAATAATAATATTCAATTCGTTCTGGTGGGTGCCATTAAGAAGTGAGCACCCTAGTGAGTAACTTGCATGTAATCCCTACGACATTTTGTAGACTTATTTATTCAGTGCAAGATTAATCCTATTTATATTTATATACGCTGTTGCTTATTACAATTTCATGTACATAAAATATTATTTTTGTATAGGTGTGTTTAACTAATTTGGACGATCCTTTGGCAATTATTAAGCAATCCACTCGGCTTAAATCTCAATATTCCACCGATCTACCCATGGTTGGCTTTTACTGAGTGTGGACACACTCAGGGGGATCATCATCTTAGTTTTCATCAAAAGTTACGCACCGGAGCTATTGTTATTCACCGGAAGTGGTGAAGTGAGGTGCATTGGATATGCTTCACCTCCGCTTCATCTCGGTGTGGTAATAAAATTTATGTCCAGGAAGTGGGACTGGGATTACGCACTCACTAAACCTCAACATATATATATATATATATATATATATATATATATATATATATATATATATATATATATATATATATATATATATATATATATGTATATATATATATATATATATATATATATATATATATATATATATATATATATATATATATATATATATATATATATATATATATATATATATATATATATATGTATATGTATGGGAAATATCACGAAAGTTAGCACGTGATAACAATAAATATGAATATGTACCACGAAAGGAAACTGAATAAAAAGCAGATTGGAGTAAGTACTTTCGTCTATTCGACATTTTCAAACTCAATGGTGAGAAAAATAAGTTTGTCGTAGAATGACTCCCGACGATATACCATATATCACTATTCGTTGAGGGAACTTCCTTAATTATTTTTAGAGTGCGTTAATGTCTGGCGGCCGATATTATGTATCTTCGATATGCTTAAGAAGTGGAACTGAGCTCAAGGATAATAATATTGCTATCATTAATAAAATAGAGTTTTATTAATAATAACTATCAACAAACACAAGACGGAAAATATTGACATAAACAGAGAATGGAAAGGGGCGTGGGGGCTCGGGCTAATCCAAGGAGTTAAAGGATTTAAAAAGGTAAAACAAATATAGAGTTAAAGAGATGGGATGGTTCGATAAACCATTTAAAGCACAGGATAGAATTGACAAAAGGGTTAAGTACTTAAAGGTGACGTTTGGCTTACGTAACTTTATGCTAGTGGTGCAGCGAAGGTGGCTTGAAGGAATTTTCGGTCCGCTGGCGAGTTCCAGCCGAAGGGGGGGGGGAATAAAAGGATCCTGACGTGGCGTCTTGGGAATGAGAACCGTTTCTCGACGAACGGCTTCAAAAGAACAATGGCTGTTCTACGTTGTTCTCTTCTGAACAAAGGGGAGGGGGGGTGAGAACCGTTTCTTGTCTACGGGCTCAGGAACAATGGCTGTTCTAATGTTGTTCTCCTCTGAACAACAGGTCGGGGGGAGGGGGGGTGAGAACCGTCTCTTGGCTACGGGCTCAAGAACAATGGCTGTTCTAATGTTGTTCTCCTCTAAACAACAGGTCGGGGGGGTGGGGGGTGAGAACCGTTTCTTAGCGAAGAGCTCAAAAGAACAATGGCTGTTCTACGTTGTTCTCCTCTGAACAACAGGGGGGTGAGAACCGTCTCTTGTCTACGGGCTCAAGAACAATGGCTGTTCTAATGTTGTTCTCCTCTGAACAACAAGGGGGAAGGGTGAGAACCGTTTCTTGGCAAAGGACTCAAAAGAACAATGGCTGTTCTACGTTGTTCTCTTCATGAACAAAGGGGGAAGCCTTGGGGACTTAGCGTCACGAAAGGCTCGAACCTTTGGCACTCAAGGGATATTGTCCTCCTTCTGGACAAGTGATGGTGAATCTCGAGGTCGAGGTCCCTTGGCGCACAAAGAGAGAGAGGGTCGTGGTGATGTTTCGCGATGAAAATCTGGATCTCCAATCTGATCTTAGTGGTAAAGTTTCCATATAAATAGCCAGGACATCTCCTTGGCGTGGGGGACAATGGAGTGGGAGCTTCAAGGGAAATGCACAGCCGAGCCTGTGAACAATTCCTTATCTGCCCATAAGCCTAACTCAATCTGGCGATGTCGGCGTATGGGGGCGAACGGGGGGACGATAACCTCCTTGTTTAAACATTGACCTCCGGTGGCTGTGATAAGGCGCCAAGCTTCAAATCGAACATGCACGTGGGCAACATCGTGGTTTTAAATAATATGTGATAGAAGTTGAAATTAACGCAGCTCCAACTCGTTCTATCACACCCCTCTATTCCGGGGGAAGTTGTTACTTTGAAAAAAAAAGAGAGAAGGGACAACGATAGAGCTCCGTTGTGGGGAACTCGTTTTCTTGTACCAACCGTACCTTCCTGCACCTAACTAGTATTACCTCAATACATATGATTATTTTGATCTTTTGATTACAGGGGAAAATAACCTTTAATACAACTTAATCAAAGAAAAAAAAGGGCATGGAACAATGAAATGATATAAAATTAGTACTTACGGGACAAAATAATTTATACGTAAATTAATGGGTACAAATATATATACATACAAAAAAAAATAGACATTGAGCGTTACAAAATTCAGACATATACATTAATTAATTATATTACAAGAGAATCTTAATTTAAGTCGTACAAGACGGTATATACCTACATGGGGATACTAATCCTATGAATACACT
Organism: Ceratothoa steindachneri; assembly: GCA_963969495.1. Classification (NCBI taxonomy): domain Eukaryota; kingdom Metazoa; phylum Arthropoda; class Malacostraca; order Isopoda; family Cymothoidae; genus Ceratothoa; species Ceratothoa steindachneri. The sequence continues at coordinate 99,435,210 of OZ018328.1, forward strand.
CACTCTACGCTATTCAGTAACGCATTCCTACTGAGTTCTTCAGCCACCTGGTTATTGGAACCTTATATATAATTTATTTTAAACTGATACTCTTGCAAGAGTAAACACCAGCGCATGATGCGGCCGTTTGAGTGTCGCACATTCCTAATATAGGCTAACGGACGGTGGTCGGTTCCTATCTGAAATTCTTTACCTATCAAGTACATCTTGAATTTGTCTATGACCCAGATATTTGATAGAGCTTTCTTTTCTATAGTGGCATATCTCTTTTCGCGGTGTAATAATTGACGACTAGCATATGCAACTGGATGACTCGTGCCGTCATCTTCATATTGAAGGAGTACACCTCCAATGCCCTCGTTGCTCACGTCGGCCTTAATCCCAAAGGATTTTTCCGGGTTGGGCAACTTTAAAATGGGGGCAGAAATGGACTTACTCTTGAGCTGATTAAAATAGGAAACAGCGACATCATTCCAACGTAAACGATCGGGGAAATTCTTGATTTGAAGGGGGCTGAGGGGGGCTGAAATTGCAGCTAAATTCGGAACAATTTGCTGATAGTGAGAAGCTGATCCTAGGAACGATCTTAATTGCTTCTGTGTAATCGGGAGGGGCATGTCGGCGATTGCCTAATTTTGTTCTCTTGGGGACCTAACTTGCTTTGTCCTATTTTTAAACCCAAATATTTTATGGTTTCGTAGGCAAAATGGCATTTGCTGGGGCCAATGGTGAAACCATTTTCGCGCAGTCGCTCGAAAAAAGCTAATAGGGTGGTTAAATGGTGACTCCATTTAAATAGTTCTTGTAGCTGACTCTTTTGATGTGGTGTCAGCTGCGCATCAATATCCAGGTCAGAGGGTTCCAAAGACTCGCCTGGTAGGAAAGGAGGAGGGTAACCGGCATCAGGTTGGATGCACACTGTCTGGATTCCATTAAGGGACTCCGCGGGGTAATCCTCTTCAAGCGCCGATGCTTCGTCCAGTTCTACGAAGGTATCTCCATGGGCGCGTTGGGGGTTCTTTTTTGTTTTGGGGTCCACGGACAGACTCCGTGTCCTTGTCTTGGGCCTTATCACCTAAGGGTGTTAGTGATTCACACTCCTTTTGTGCCGTCCTTAAGTCCTGATTAAGGGTTTCCGAGAAATCGGACGGTATCAGGGTTCTGATGGGGACGGGCTCCGGGGCTTCTTTCTTATCTCGGCCTCGAGGAAGGGCGGCCTGAGAAACAGGGTCGAAACTTACTTGGGGGCTCTGTCCTATAAGTACGGAACAGAATTGTATGGGTGCTGAAATGACTTCAGCCCAGCCATCATAATATTGACACTGCAGGTAACATCTAACGACGGGGAATCTGTTCGCTCGCCCAAGGTAGTCATGTACCACCGCAAATTTTTCGTGGTTAGGGTCCACTAGGGGGAGGAGTTCGTCGGACACGATAAAACACGTACATCCTGTGTCCCTGACGAGAGTCGATACTCGACAGCCGTTCACGCTGCCCTCCTCAAATTTCAAAGTTCCCGATGAACTTTTATCAAAAATAAAATTTACCTGGTGGCCTGACGGAGGGGGGAGAAGTTTTTGCTTGGGTCTGCACCACCGGGGGAGCCAAGGTGGAATTAATCTGGTGAACTTGGTGGGCTGGTCCGCTTTTAAGCCTAGAATTTCGGGGGCAATTCCAGCTCATGTGGTTTTCTACACCACAGGTGAAGCATATAATTGGTCGCTTCGGGAAGAGAGATGGAGGAGAAATCTTAACGGGAGGTTTGGAGTCCCGTTGTTGGTTTTGGCGAAAGAAACTTTGGGGTTTTACGGGGCTCGGAAACTTCGTCGGCTTTCCTGTGAAAGGGCGCGAATCCTTCCTTCTTTCCTTGTAGGGGGATTGGTGAGAAGTTCGATTCTCCTTTGGGTATAAATTATGGCTTGCGGCATAGACATCCGCTTCTTCGGTACATTCTTTAAAGGTCTGGCACCGACGATCCTTGACGAACGCGCGGATCTCTATCTAGAGAGACGCCAAAAATTGATCTTGCAACACGAAGTCTGTTGGGGAGTCGTAGTTCGGATCAACCTTTGAGGATTCTAACCAAAATTTAAAATTTCTCTGAAGAATGTATCCGAATTGACGGAACGTCTGTCCGGGTTTAATACAACCTCCTCGAAATTCTTGGCGGTAGAAATCGGGAGTCATATTATGAGCGGCCAATAACTCAGCTTTTAAGATGCTGTAGTTAATTGTACACTCAGATGGTAAAGATATAAAAATTTCGCGCAATTTGAAATTTAACAGGGAAAGTAATCTGGCTACACCTTCAGCCTCCAGATCCATGTTATTGATTTCGAGGATCTTTTCGAAGTGGGCTAAAAATGCACCGAAATCCTCTCCATCCTTGAAATTGGGGAGCTTTAGTGAGAGATTGGGGGGGGGGGGCTTCGGAACGGGAACTGGCGGACTGTATCTCCGCTTCAACACGAGCTAATTCAATCTGATGGTGAAGCTCAGCTTGTCTTATCCGTTCCTCTCTTTCTCTTTCTTCTCGTTGGATTTCTTTGTCCCTTTCTCTTTCTTCTCTTTGGATTTCTTTTTCCCTTTCTCTTTCTTCTCTTTGGATTTCTTTTTCCCTTTCTTTTTCTTCTCTTTGGATTTCTTTTTCCCTTTCTTTTTCTTCTCGTTGGATTTCTCTTTCTCATTCTTCTCGTTGGATTTCTCTTCCTCTTTCTTTTTCTTTTTCTTCACGCTCTTTTCTTTGCTCCTCTAGAATGTACTCAATTAGTACTTTTCCGGAAAGTCCCAAGGACTCTCCTTGCGCTTTAAAGATTTCGAACTGAGTCATCTTTGCACTTGGCGCGCACTAGTCAACCAACTAAAATTCCTTGCAACAAGAATTATGCCTTCTAGAGAAATTAGCCTACCTAAATATGGGCACTGACCTATTCGTACTTGGTTTCTCGATCTAAATAACCACTGAAAAAAAAATCACAAAAAAACACAAACAAATTATTATAACAGTTCCTTGAGCTACTCAAGCTTCTTAAGTTTAAAAAAAAAGGGGATAGCAATCGTTAAAACAAAAGGGAACTACTATACTCTATTATTATAACGAATAACACTATGCTTTACTCGACTGAGACCAGTGTTTGCAAAGATATAGCGTTAAACCTTACACACCTGATACCAAATTTAAATAGTATATATATATATATGTCGTAGAATGACTCCCGACGATATACCATATATCACTATTCGTTGAGGGAACTTCCTTAATTATCTTTAGAGTGCGTTAATGTCTGGCGGCCGATATTATGTATCTTCGATATGCTTAAGAAGTGGAACTGAGCTCAAGGATAATAATATTGCTATCATTAATAAAATAGAGTTTTATTAATAATAACTATCAACAAACACAAGACGGAAAATATTGACATAAACAGAGAATGGAAAGGGTCGTGGGGGCTCGGGCTAATCCAAGGAATTAAAGGATTTAAAAAGGTAAAACAAATATAGAGTTAAAGAGATGGGATGGTTCGATAAACCATTTAAAGCACAGGATAGAATTGACAAAAGGGTTAAGTACTTAAAGGTGACGTTTGGCTTACGTAACTTTATGCTAGTGGTGCAGCGAAGGTGGCTTGAAGGAATTTTCGGTCCGCTGGCGAGTTCCAGCCGAAGGGTGGGGATGGAATAAAAGGATCCTGACGTGGCGTCTTGGGAATGAGAACCGTTTCTCGACGAACGGCTTCAAAAGAACAATGGCTGTTCTACGTTGTTCTCTTCTGAACAAAGGGGAGGGGGGGTGAGAACCGTTTCTTGTCTACGGGCTCAAGAACAATGGCTGTTCTAATGTTGTTCTCCTCTGAACAACAGGTCGGGGGGAGGGGGGGTGAGAACCGTCTCTTGTCTACGGGCTCAAGAACAATGGCTGTTCTAATGTTGTTCTTCTCTGAACAACAAGGGGGAAGGGTGAGAACCGTTTCTTGGCGAAGGGCTCAAAAGAACAATGGCTGTTCTACGTTGTTCTCTTCATGAACAACAAGGGGGAAGCCTTGGGGACTTGGTGTCACGAAAGGCTCGAACCTTTGGCACTCAAGGGATATTGTTCTCCTTCTGGACAAGTGATGGTGAATCTCGAGGTCGAGGTCCCTTGGCGCACAAAGGGAGAGAGGGTTGTGGTGATGTTTCGCGACGAAAATCTGGATCTCCAATCTAATCTTAGTGGTAAAGTTTCCATATAAATAGCCAGGACATCTCCTTGGCGTGGGGGACAATGGAGTGGGAGCTTCGAGGGAAATGCACTGCCGAGCCTGTGAACAATGCCTTATCTGCTCATAAGCCTAACTCAATCTGGCGAGTTCGGCGTATGGGGGCGAACGGGGGGACGATAACCTCCTTGTTTAAACATTGACATCCGGTGGCTGTGATAAGGTGCCAAGCTGCGAATCGAAGATGCACGTGGGCAACATCGTGGTTTTCAATAATATGTGATAGAAGTTGAAATTAACGCAGCTTCAACTCGTTCTATCACAAAGACACCCAGTATTTAAACAAAACACGTTTCCTAAGGCTCTTCAAATATGTAGTCCCGACTATATAGATAAAGAATACACAAAAAATTTATGCTACCCAAAGTACTTTCTAGAAAAATGTATCAATATAGCCCCCAAAACTTTTTATAATTGTAAATTAGAGACAATAGAACCTCGTAAAAACCTATTAATTTTACCCTATCATGATAATTTTGTCTTTTGTGTCTATTCTAAAGCAACTTAATATTAAGGTAGCCTTTAAATACAATCATACATTAAAAAAATATCTTAATAAAGCATAGGCCCCAATAATGATAATAATGTAATTCACCGAATTCCATGTTTAGATTGTAATTTATTCTATGTAGGCCAAACTTCCAAAAATGTTTCCATAAGGACCCAACAAAACAAAAACGCAGTAATTAAGGGTTATCAGAATAATGCCTTAGCTGTCCACAATTCCAAGATGGGACACGGAATTAACTGGTCAAAACTGATACTATAATCCATAGTAATGATTTTATAAAGAGAAATATCCTGGAATCATTTTTAATCTCCCACACAAAGGAGAGTAATCTCAACATTATCTCAGGGCTGTTTTCGCTAGATCCAATTTTATCACTTTTTCTAAAATCCGACTTATCTGATAGCATTAAAATGTTGATCTCATCCCAGGGAAACGTGCTTTGTATAAATACTAAGTGTGTTATTTTTCTCACCATTGAGTTTGGTACATATTCGCATGTATATATATATATTTATATATATATATATATATATATATATATATATATATATATATATATATATATATATATATATATATATATATATATATACATGAAAATTAACCCACAGTAAAATGAAAAGATGAATTCAAACACTTTCGAACTTTTCAAGGAAGAGCATGAAAATGGAGAAGACAACCTTATAGGGTACAAAGATACGAAGGGAACGCCCATCACATAGTACAAACCAATGGAAAAACCACAAAAACAAGACAGAAAATTACCAGGAAAAAGAACAATAGGCAACTAATAACAGACCTATGCATTCCTAAAACGATATACACTTAACAACGCCATGTATATGAATGGAATATGGTGGATGAAAACCCCCTAACATTTTTAAAGGATTATCTTTAAAGCGAAAACATTTAGGGCTAAGAGTTAATCCACAGTCGCAACAGAGACACGTGGGGGAGGAGGTAATGCGAATGATATTACACTAATAAAGAGTGACAACAGGCTGCATTATAAAGTTATTTCATTTAGTACAAGTTTTTTGTTAAATAATGTCGAGTTTAAATAAGCCAGAGGAAATGTTTATATTGGGTAAGATGCCAATTAAGGAACACTTAAACATATTTCTTTTTGTAAAATCTGCGGAATGATAAAGGAATTTTGCAGAATTCCCGTCAATGGGTGGTTATTTTCAGATAAATGTAAAAATAAATCGCTGTTTATTTCACCTCTTCTAATATTATACTTATGTTTGTAACTTCTAGAAGATAAAGATTTACCAGTTTGCCCGAAGTAAGGTAAATTACAAATAGAACATTCTATAGAATATATGTACTCCACCATTTTTCCTTGTATTATTGTGGAGTAACATTTTATATAAAGTGGATTCATATCTAAAATTTACCCACATATTAAGTTGCTTAAAAATACGGGTGCGACAAAAAAATGGTTCAAAGTATGGCAAGATAAGACAATTTTGTAATTGAAAACCGGTAGGTTATCAATTCTATAAAAAGTTCTCTTATTAAAGTTTAATGAAGTATGCAAAGTTGACGAAGATAACAAAGATTTTTATCTATTTAAAAAATATTGGACAATTCTTTATCCAAAAATTCCAGAATTACAAGGCGTAATCAACGCAGAAACATAGAAGGTAATACATACCGTTTATTTTTAACACTATTATAAGAGTAAAAGTGAATATTTGAACTGGAGTTAGACGGTTTGCGATAATCAGAGAATTTAAAACCTGACAGCGTCCTATGTATCAAAAGATCAAGAAAAGGAAGAGTCCCATTTTCCTCAATTTCAAGTGTAAATTTAATACAAGGGACTAGAGAATTAAGATTACATAGGAAATTCTGAATATCTTTTGAGGAAGGCCAAAGGCATATAATATCATCAATGTAACGGTACCATACAATAGGAAAATCGAGGATATTATTGCTTTCCTCACGTGCCACTTGTGAGGTTTTCATTATATATAATATATATATATATATATATATATATATATATATATATATATATATATATATATGATGGAAGATATCACATTAACGTGATGTATATCAGTGGAAGATTTTATTCATAACTATCGGACTAGTTTCGGTAACAGGCCATTTTTAACTAATAATGATGACACTAGGCAAGGAGGACAGAATATATAAGATAAGACACATCCTAATCAAAATGAAACAGCAGGAAACAATCTGGAAAAAAATATACTCGAGTAAATCTGGCGTGAATGATAAGCTAAACAAAATGAAATGGAGCCGGAAACAATCTGGAGAGTTGCTAATCCCCCAAACTCATTGCATCTGGGTGTTTATAGATACAATTGGCGACTCTATTCGTTACATATTTGTTAAATTTGTATTGCCCTTCAGATAAATTGAAATTATCAATTTTGTTAATGATGATGGATTCAGAAATTCTCCTTTCAATATAATTGTTTGATTTATAATGATTTTTGCATGATTAACATCAATTCTATGTTCGTGCGTTTTCATGTGCGTAAAGAGATTTGACGAATTGTTACACCTTCTGATATCAGCTAAATATTCTTTCATCCTGTTAGTAAAGTGACTTGAGTCTCCGATGTATGCTAATTGGCAATTATAGCATGGTATGCTGAATACTCCAGCACCGAGATTGATTGGGCGCAGTCTAATCAGGGATATTTGAATGGTATTGGAATATTTAAATGTATTATTTATGTTATTCTCGTTTTAATGTGATTTTAGAGGAGCCAATGGTAGAGCGTATGGGAAACTCATACATTTTTTAAAATCATCCTTTCGTAGTGTGGAGGTAGGATAAAAGTTATTTTGTGCTTTGGAATGGCATCTATTTATTAGGTGAATTGGATATTTTAGTTTAATTAAATTTCAGATAAGGTGGTTAATTTCATCCTGAAGGAAGATTAGGTCGCACAATCTATAGTCTCGGAGAAAGAGGGAAGAAATAACAAATCATGTAGTGAGAAAAAATGTATGTAAGCATTTGAAATTGTTGGCTTTCAATAGACTGAGCACTGAATATAATTATCTAAACAGTGGATATTTACGTCTATAAACGGTTAAGAATTATTCTGTTCCCATTCTATTTTAAATTTTATCGATGGGTGTAACGAATTCAGGTTGTTGAAAAATTCCTTAAAATTGTTGTTGTCTATGGGCCATGCCGACAGGATGACGTCTACATATCGGAACCAGATAAGAGGTTGGGAATGGATCCTAGGAAGGAGGGTAATTTCATAGTTTTCCATAAATAGATTGCATAGGATGGGGGAAAGGGGATTATCCATACTTAGGCCATATTTTTGGCAAAAAAACTTATCTTCAGTTGAAAATACATTATTCGTTACATATAAGTGCACTAATTTAATAAATTTAGGGATCGGTAAAGGTAGGTTAATATCTAAATTGGGAAGAATTTCTTAGTGGTTATCTTTGCGGTATTTTTAATTTGATTGCTAATGTGAAATATCAAAATATACCCAAAAGGTTACTTAACACTTTAAAACTTTTACAGAAAGACCAAAACATAGCGATAACAAAATCCGACAAAACTAACCAAATTATTGTGATGGATAAAAGTCAATATGGGCACAAATTAAATTATCTCGAAAGTGACAACACTACCTATGGAATTTTAAATTTTAATCCTCTGAACAACAAGGCAAAATTTCTTAATGACGCCATTCGAAAAATCTTACGTTCCAAATCTGAATTAACTAGAAAATTTAAAACAATCAACCCCTCCCTCTCCTACACGTAAGGGTTACTGAAAACCCATAAAGAAGGTATCCCATTACGCCCAATCATCTCTTGCATTGGCTCCCATAGTTATAAGCTATCCAAATGGCTGCCTGGAACCTTAGTAAATGCGGTAGGTAAAATTTTTCACTCACAAAATTAAAAATCTTGACCTCAGCGGTAAAAAACTGTTAAGCTTTGACGTAAATAGTCTGTTTACAAAAGTCCCGGTCGATGAAGCGCTTGACGTTTTATCGAAATTTCTTCCCAATTTATATATATTGGCGGACGCTGCAGGCCTTTCCATCAACACGCGCCCACCCGTTGTAGTCGTTGGGATTAACGCCAGGAGAACGCAGCGGCAAGAAGTTTATGTTCAATCCCAGCCACTAATGCACGGTCTTGTCCATGTGGGCAGTGGCCCTGTCATGCTAAATGTATCAGTCCAACTTTTACGTGCTCTTTTCCTTCGAGAGAATGAATTTATGGCCAAGATAATTATGCAATTGACCGCGGTGAACATGTAACCAGCAGTGAACTACACCGGCGGCATCTTCTCGTCATTCTAAGCCATGACACTGAGCTTCATCAAGGATGCCGGGTGCTTGGTTGGAGAAACGTAGCGGAGTTTGGAGACGTCCTGACTAAAGCTTACCATGCGGTCGTTCTACTTGTTGATGATGGGATCGACCGTGAAAGGTTTTGCATCAAAAAAAAGGAGAACTCGTTAAGAATAAGTGAAAAGCACTCCCGACGTTGTTGTTGCATACAGTCAGTGAGCAGGAGCCTTTCAACGCACCTCAAGCTCTTGTCTTCCTCATTTATGACGGCTCTGGGTACTGTAGCCACCAAGATATTGTTTTTGTTTTTTTCGCTAGTGCAGTTATTTTGTTCTTCGGAGAAACGCTTGACAACTTGAGCTGTATCTGTAAGAGTTTGATATTTTAGGTCTTCCCCTTTCTTGAGCCTCTCAGCACTTCTGGAACGGTCCTTTCGCTGATCTGAATTCGTCAAGAGACATTTCCTAAAGAATGGCTTTCACTTTTCTCTTGTTCAAATTTGTATTCTACAGTTAAATTATCCAGTAAGACTCTTCCAACTTTCACTCTTCGTTATATCCTCCTTCCTGACATTGACCCCATTAATTCTGCTGCAAACTTAATAACCCCCTAAAAGTATCGTTCACTCACATTATCCTTAAAATGGTATTCATTTTTACTTATGAAAACTTTTCATTGTAAAGGCAGACTCTCCATTGAAACAAGCTACTCGGTAGTGTATATATTTACTTATCTCGGTTGCACCAGCGACCTTATATTTGAAGCACTGTTTGCTCGTTGAAGGCGAGAGTTTATTGCCATTTAGTTATACGTATATATATTGGCTCTTTTCACACCAAATGAGAGAATTGCTCCACCAGAGCCCATTCACGTTTGATCTAAAATAAACATATCTTTCTAATATTTTGTAATTTTATACAATTTAAAGGGTTCCTATTCACTCCAAATTCTGGAAGTTCTTTTTATAAAACAATTATACCCAACTCATACTAGTGATTGATTAACCTTCCCTCTCTTAGTCATGTGTAGAAGTCAACCAACCGATATCATATCACAAAATATAAGAGCAACTCTAGTTTCCAGAAAATTACTTTTGTCCTTTTGTGTTTACAGAATAATTATTTTAACCATAAACTGGTTAACCAAAATTTTTATGAAATGTATGCCCCTGCCCTAGTGGCAACCATTATTTCTCATACTTATTTGTTTTCAAAGCCAATTATGCAAGTTTTACAATCATTACACGTCACCTCTCTTTATTTTAACATACCTTTGTAATTTATAAAAAATAGAAGATGGAACGGAATAACGCAAAGGTCTTTAATTAAATGAGAATCATTGGACTTCTCTCCCTTAGTTTCACTCTTAAACTAAATATAAAACTTATAGAAGCAGAATAATTGAATATATATATATATATATATATATATATATATATATATATATATATATATATATATATATATATATATATATATATATATATATATATATAGTACCGTCCAAAGTTTGAGAATAATCACCAAAAGTCTCCACTTTCTTGATAATACTTGATAATATCAATGAAAATTGCTAGAATATTTTATGAAATTTTTCTCTGATAGTTTCCAACTTTCATTTCAAGTGGCTCAAAGAAAATTGATGGAAGTAATGGAAGAAACGATCTGTCCAAACTTCAGAACAATAACATAACTTTCAGTTTAAAAGTTAAAATCTGTAATATATGTTTATCAATATTGCCTCACATATATTATAGACTGCTACTGATGGGATTAATCATTTATCATGATGGCAAAATGAATCAGGGTCAACATTTTTTTTTTAGGGAGAGAAACTCTCCACACTTCTGACTCTCAGTTCAAGTCAGCCGATAGTGAAGTGCTTAATGTGAAGTCCGGAACAAGTTTTAGAAGAGGGTTTATAGCTGTGGGAGACAAAAAGTTTTGAGTTAAAAGAGGACAGATTGGTGAGGAGGCAGATTGAGCAACCTTGGTAGTCAAAGATGGAAAGGGTGGAATACCCTTGCCCGAGGTACAAGTGGGACCTGCTGATTAACGTGGATTCCGAACCACCGTCATGCATTTACTCATCACTATGTTCCTCATACAGAAGCGGGAGGATCGCCTAATCTCTGTTTCCCTATTCTTTTCATCTTTCATTCATGTGTTTATTGTAGCATTCATGCTGTTTTGAGTTTTCTTAGCTCTGAGCTTTGTTTATATATTGTTATGTTACTTGTTTTTACTTTCCTCACTTTGTTTCCCTTTCTCTTGTTTTTATCACTTTTTCACTTTAGTTTCAGGTTGTTCACTTGTTTTACTATTATTTTCCACTTTTTAATACTATATTTCACTTATTACACTTTTAGTTTACTGTTTGTTTTATTTCTGTTTTACTCTTAACTTTCACTTTACTAACATTTTTTTGTGGAATTTTTAATATAGTTCACTTATTATACTTTTAGTTGATTTTGTTTGCATTATTTCTATTTACACTTTTGATCTGTGTTGTCTCCTTAGTCGGTTGTTTCTTCCTCTTTAGGTTGTTTAAATTCGGTTGTCTTATTAGGGTATCAATCTGGTGTCTTGGTTGGTTATTTTGTTGGTTGGGTTTGTATATAGTTGGGTAAATATCTTTATCTTTATGCTTGTTCCCTCTCTCTTTTTGAATTTCTACTTAAATAAACATGGGTACCTCCTTGATTCTCAGCTGTTGTCTGCCGCTGGGAAATCAAGTGTTAAAGGAGACTCCAGCTCTGGTGTTTGTGTGCTCTGCAAATATCGGAGGCAGATCGTCTATCTTCCTCCATATTTTCCCCGCTCTGTTCCTGATGTTGATATTGACCGGTTCTAATCCTGCTTTTTGGTGTAGATCCTGTAATCTTCTCCTCTCACTCTTACGTGTGTTGGTGATTAGGTAGAGCTTTATTTTGTATGCTCTGGAGTTGCAATATTTTGATTCTTGTTTCACCGTTGATAGGGGTTGGCGGGTAGAGTAGTACCTCTCTTCCTAGTGTAAGATATATTTTCCTTTTATTTTCCATGCCTAACCCTCTTAGATTGTACAGTAGGTTAAGCATCGGAATTGCCTTGTTCTTCCTCTCCGTTATATGTTGTTTGTAGCCTCTTTTTGTTATTCTGAGTGCTAGCACTTTGCCCTCACTATGATATCTGTAGTACCAAATCTTTGAGAAAACATATTGACCAGCGAAATGGTCAAGAAATGACACTCCGATATTTCGAGGGATTGTAATTGGTCAAAAGGTGCGTTTCACGTAGAATAAAGTTCTAAAAAGATTCCAGGTAGTGGGTGTTAACCGAGAAAACAGTTTGCCTTTGCAAAAAACACTTCAATGAATGATTGCACGATGGAAAGGATGTGGAGAAAAGCCGTTATAAGACAGCAGCAAGTTTCCGAGTACATGTGCCTCGCTGGATTAAATCAATTCGTTTAGGAAAGGTTGGATTCGTAGCACACTTCCATGCTAGAAAACTGCTCACAAGTAAAAAGGAGCTTGGTTGGCCTTTGTTAATGATCATATCTTGTGGAGGGCTTAAAAGTGGGAACGTTTTTCAGCAACGAAAACAAATTTACATCTGGTTTGGATGTAAAATTTACATCTGATTTGGTGAAAAATTGAATTTCACATCCACGATTAAGACATTAAATTTCGATGTGATAGCGTCATGATGTGGGAAATTTTTTCAAATAATATCTGTACACGTGACCAATTAAACGTTGCGATATATATGAATCTGCTTCAGGAACATCGGGTCAAACGTGAGCCGGTTTTCTCGCAGGACAATTCTCGATGCTAAAAATATCAAGATGATGTTCTTGCCAACGCAGAGCTCTGATTTAAACTCACTATTAAACCTATGTAATATACAGGGTGTGAAAGTTTCGGCTCGGAAACCGACGAATGTTTAAGATCTCTAGCAAAGATTAAAAAAGGAATAGAAGAAAATCACGCGCCAACCATGTGGCACACTGGTGAGGTCCTGCTGCCGAACATTTGTGCAAGTCATTCAAAACAACGACATGCATACCTCTTATTAATATTTTGTTCATAAGTCTCTAAGATAAGTATGTTTTTTTCTGTTTAAGGCTGCATTTATATAATCTTTTCTAATTTTGGGGGTACCTTGTCTTCAAATACATATTGTCATCATCACTAACTCTATAATTTAAGAAGGGGATTTCTTTGAGTATTTGAAAAATAATTTCATCTTAGTTTGGTTATTACTTATTTTTTCTATCATAATTATTTCTAATAATTCTTTTATAATATGAAAAATAAAAATTATGAAGTTCAGAAATCAATATAAGTATCGAAATTTTGTGAAGTTTTAGAACCCAAAGAATTACAAATGGTGAAGTTCAGAAAATTTATTTTTATATATTTTTGTTCTTCTTCTTCGATAACTCTATATTTTAGCAACGTGATATTTTGAAAGGGAAAAAATTTAGTTTTGAGTTCCTTTTTAATCTTGGTAGCGAAGCGCCAGCTCCCCCGTAAGGGAAAGTGGCGAAGCCATTGCCTGGTTTAACTTATAGCTTTTTTCATCCCCATTTCTATGAAATGAAGCTTAGATACTATTAGAAGCAACTTTTAGAGAATATTCTGTACAGCTTTTGTAAAAATTAAAAGAGTATTTTCAAGAATAAGTTGACTTTGGTATTTTGTTAACTTACTTTGTGATTTATTGTAAATATAATGAGGAGAAGGGGAACAGTATTTAGTTATCAGTAATATATCGAACTTGTTAAGGAAAAATAAAATTAGCGCATAACTTATAAATGATGTATAGATTAATTAACAAATTTAAAAGAAGCAAATACAAATAAGTTCTAAATTTTATTAGTACAACACTTACTAATATCCTAAGCAAAGATATCGAACTACAGTTCAAATTTACTAAAATCGATGAGAAAACATCATTAATCTACGAGAAGTTAAATATAGAAAAATCCGACTGCTCGATTTCCCAGCTTCGTGTAACAGTTAGGAGGAGGCGGACGCCGCGCCTAGTTGGCTGCATCGCACTATAAAGCATTTTAAGAAAAAAAAGGGTTTAGAATCAAAACCATCCTTGGACGTTTTTAAGTCATTCAGATAGATACTAAATTAAAGGTTAAAGAACTTCCAATTTTACACATTGAAGAGTATGATTAGAGGCGATTCCACCGTCAATTTCGGCTATGGACCCTTAATTCATAACCTAGGCCAAATTTACCACCATCATTTTATTTTATCACTGGTGCTTTTTAACTAACTACAGTTACAGGCTATTCTTTTAATTATGTTCAGTTCTTAGTACTGGCGGGTGTGTTATCCTCTTGACCAATTAAAATATCAGGAAATATCTCAATCGGGTTATGATTCGAGCATGAAAGATGGCAGTAATTTTCGCCCGTTATTATAAGTGCTTGAATAATAATGCTCCCATTTTCATATTTCTGCAGGATTGATTTATTTTATTGCACATATTACATTGGCCAAATGTTTAGAAACACGAGATATTCTGGCATTTATTTAATAAACTTGCTAAAGATTGATTGAAAAAAATATTGAAAATTCTTTCTTTATCATAATTTCTTAAAAAGTATAATTATTCTGAATACCAAATCCATATGCATCAATTAACAAAGAAAAGAACAATTTTATAAAACGTTTTAACAATTTACATACACTGAAAAATAATAAAACATTGCTTGAGTGTTATATTTATGCAAATATATTTTGTTAATATAGAGGATATTGTTACTTTAAGTCTAATTGTGTGCAAGTAGTTAAGACAAAAACTTACGCTTATAACTCTTCCTGGTGTGTTCGATATGTAGACAACTACGCTTTATACTCCACCAGTGGTCAGCCAGCAAATTCACATCCCATCTTCACTAATACTGGTCCTTCATGAACTCAAAATCTTGGTAGAATCGTCACCTTGCCTATCGCTGAATTTCCCAAGGTTAACCTGGAAGTTAACAAGATGGATATTAAAAAAAATGCAACTTTATTCGCATGTTATAACTGAGCGTTTTGTAGCTCTCCAATAATTATATAGACAATTTCTATGTAAATCTTTGATTATATATTACCCCAAAAGTTTCTGTCAAGGTCTTGAATGATAACCAAGCATTAATTTCGAGTTCTGACAGTCCCGATGAAAAGTTCATCTTTGATGAGCTGCCGAATATGTACACCATTAAATACAACAGCATTTATTTTTTCACTTGACACGGCACGAAATGCTAAAAAGATGTGAAACAACCACTTTCAGGCGGCCATGTTCTAACGAATTGATTCATGAGACTCAGTTTGATGTACAGAGGTGGGAAAATAATTTACTTTCTGCCAACGATTGGCTGATTTACAGCCAAGGACAAAATTTTTGAGACAACTATATTTTTTACATATAAGAAAATTAATATAACTAATCAGGCGTTGCATTTTCATTTTGTAGGTTTGTATCATAATTTGAAAATGAAATAGAGAACAAAAATTAAGCCCAAACCCATTTTATTAATAAACGCAGTTAATTTATGGGCGCAATCAATATTTACAATGATATCTCTTGTTCTTTAGAACTGATTCAATTTATTTTGGCATGCTGGACACCAAATTTTTGATGATCTCTTGACTGATATTCCTTTATTTTGCTCAATAAGAACTCACAATTGCTCATGATTGGATCTCTTCTGCTTACCATTTTGATAATCGTCCACAAATTCTCTATTGGGTTCAAATCTGCCAAATTGCCGGGACAAGGTCCTAAAAGTTCGATGTTAATTTCACCCAAAAAACTATTTATTAGTTTATATTCATGACAAATGACTCCGCCATACTGATCAATTCAGTTACCATCCGTAAAATGTTCCTGAACTTTGGGTAAAAGGTGATGATAAAGCACGTTTTGGTATCGTTTAAGTTCAGGGCTGTGTTTTTGGGCAAAATTATTAGTGTTATAGTTTTCCTAGATGAAAAAAAACCCGACAGACACGGCGTGTGTTTTGATGCTTCACCGCGGGCACGGCACATAACTCGTGAAAGCGCTCCCTTTTTCTCTTCCTAACGAGGATTTATCGAATCCCCAATCAAGCGTAAGGAAGCTTCATCAAAGGATATGACTTTCCCCCAATTTTTAACAGTCCATTATTTATATTTCCTACAAAAGTAGAACCTATCCGTAAGATTCTTCTTGGTGATATGAGCTTTTGTCGTATCCTTTTTTAACTTGAGACCCTTTTCTAAAAGCATCCATCTCACTGTGGGCGCTGAAACTTACACGCTTCGTTCTTTTCAATCGTTAGTAAGCTTATCACTCGAGGAAAGTCAAGCTTTTAGCTGGGAGCTTACAAAGAGACGATCATGGGATTCATTTGAAGCTCTTGAACTATAGAAGACTTCTTCACACGTGTGTAACCAGTCTTTTCAAAATCATTAATGATCCTAAAGATCTATTGCCTTTGATTTCAGTCCACTTTGGTGCAGAGTATCAATTTTTACCTCCTTATCTTGGAGAAGAACCACCTTTGCAATTGAAAAAAATCAACATTTATTTTTAAAATATAAAAAATAGATTGTAATTACACATCATTCAAACAAAGAATCTGATAAGATCAGATTCTTGGTTTTTCTTTCAAAGCATTACTAAAATAAATTATAATTAAATGTATATAATTTTTTAGATATAGTGAAGAATATATAAGAATAAGAAACGAATATTTAAAATCACATACCAGTACTAAGTTTAGAAGAATCTTATTTATTATGCTATCATTTGAATTGGTCGACGCTGCCTAGGCCCGGTTCTTCTTGCCATCCAATGCAACAAGCACTTTCTTGTTTCTCTGCATTTTGTGTAGCACAGTCTGCCGCGCTTTTTGGGGAAACATCTGTGAACTAACAGTCAATGAATGATTCAATAAGAGAGAGAGAGCGTGAAAAGTTTTTTCAGGTTTTCTTTTGCGGCCTGTACGAGTATTACTCACAATAAATTTATTGTGAGTGATAACTCATTCTGCCTTAATTTACGTCACATCATTGAACAGCATACGAACACATCAGAAAATCCTCTTATGAAAGTAAGAGGAAGGACGCCAAAATGTAGATATAAATGAAAATTCTTATATAACTACTTTTAATTGTATGCCATTTTTTGTAATAAGAGTGCCGGAAACGATGAATAATTCATCAAAGTTTTGTAGTGTATGGGTTCAGAAGTCAGCTACATAGAAAATATTTTGCTGAAATCATGTCATTTCTTAGTTCTGAAAACGTAATACATAAATTTTCATGTTTTGTAAAAAAATATGAAAATTTTTGTATTAATATTTCCTGTAACTACGTCTGCAAAATCAGAAATGGAATTATTTATCTCTTAGACTTACCTCCTGTCACAAATCTCATTGGGTTGGTTCCGCGCAATTAAATCGAGGAGGAGACGAACTATGTCCTGGTCCTCATAATGCAGAGATCATGTGTTGGCTCTAATTAAAGGAACTGCGTGGGTACCTAGACAAACAAGCTAGAAGGAAACAGACGTTGTAGGTGCAGGGTATCATAAAAGGCACTCAACTTAGCCAAAAGAGAGGTGAAATTTTGTTTTAGACGAAGAGGCTCTGACTGAAGCTGTCCCCAACAGGTACGGCATAGAAATTTCTTTAAATTTGTCTGAGCAAGAGTCCCATACTTTCCTCTAGGGGCCCATTTTCTTTTCTCCTTCTAGAGATAGTTGATTCCGGATTAGATAGTATCTTCTATGAGGAAAGAAAGCAATAAAAAATAGTTTGATCTAATAAGGATAAAGAGAAAGGTCTTGTTAATTAGTAAGCTGTAAAGGAGCAATTATTTCGTCTCTGCCACCTTAACAAAGAAGATAAAATTAATAAAAACTACAAACGCATACAAAAGGGTTTTGTAAATTATAACAATACATTAATTATCCTCTAATTAAAAATGTCTTTATTAAGGAAATTTAAAATAGCTTGTTTTTTCTACGCTAATTTTATTTCCTGCGATCCCTTTACAAAATAGACAAATTATCTCCTAATTAAAATAGAGCGATGGCTTGATAGATTACCTTTTGGAGATAGAAATACACTAGTTACACATGTAAAAGAGAACAACGGAAAATAACACGGCAAATAAATATGTTAAAAGATAAAGAACATAAAAAAATAAATACCAGATAAGTATATAACATTACACGAAATAATAAAGATACTAGGCGTCGTACATTTCCAAATATGACAGAGAGAAGCAAAAATTAAATATAGCATAGATGTACGCAAGATAGCTTAGCTTTTAGCCACCGTTATACCGATTAAATAATATGAAGCAGAATTTCTTCAACCTAATAAATGAATTGAAACAAAATTCGTTCAATAAGCATACCAATTCACCGATACAAACTGTTAAAAAAACGACACAAGCAAAATGCACTTACCTTTTTTCACTGAATCAAAATTATTAAATGAAACAGTCAATTTTTTTCACTAATCACACAAAACTTTGCTAAATATTCAGCTAGTAAATACACGACACCCCAAAGTGAACTTCGCAGTTTTGTTCAATGAAAATGGCAATAACTTTAGTTATGGTCTACTGACGTTAGCTGATCGTCATGCATAAAGCATCCGCTTACTTCTTGTTTCCAAAGATATAGTGTTAAACCTTACACACCTGATACCAAATTTAAATAGTATATATATATATATATATATATATATATATATATATATATATATATATATGTCGTAGAATGGACTCTCGACGATATACCATATATAACTATTCGTTGAGGGAACTATTCAATTATATTTAGAGTGCGTGGTTTCTGGTTGACCGATATTATTTATCTTCAATATGCCTAAAAAGTGGAACTGAGCTTAAGGATAATAATATGGCTATCATTAATAAAATAGAGTTTTATTAATAAAACTATCAAAAACACACAAAACGGAAAATATTGACATAGACAGAGAATGGAAAGGGTCGTGGGAAATCTGGCTAATCCGAGGATTTAAGATTTGGGAGAGATTTAAAAAGGTAAAACAAATCAAAATTAAAGGGATGGGATGGTTCGCTAAACCATGCAAAGCACAGGATAGGGTTGACCAAAGGGTTAAATACTCAAAGGTAACGTTCAGCTTACGTAATTAAAAGTTGTTGTGCAGAGGAAGGCGACGCGAAGGAATCTTCGGTCCGCTGGCGAGCTCCAGCCGAAAGGGGGTAATTAAATTATCCTGACGTGGCGTCTTGGGAATGAGAACCGTTTCTTGACAAACGGGCTTGAAGAACAATGGCTGTTCTACGTTGTTCTCTTCTAAACAACTGGGGGGGGGGTGAGAACCATCTCTTTTCTACGGGCTCAAAGAACAATGGCTGTTCTAACGTTGTTCTCTTTCTGAACAACAGGGGGGGAGGGTGAGAACCATTTCTTGTCAACGGGCTCAAAGAACAATGGCTGTTCTAATGTTATTCTCTTTCTGAACAACAGGGAAGGCCTTGTGGACTTGGCGTCTTGAAGGCTCGAACCTTGGCACTCAAGGGATATTGTCCTCTTCTGGACAAAATAGTGGATCTCGGGGTAGAGGGCCCTGGTGCACAAGGTGAGACCGGATCGGTGGGATGTCTCGCGAAGATAATCTTGATCTCGAATCTCCTCTTATTGGTAAAGTTTCCATATAAATAGTCGAGCCATCCCCTTGGCGTAGGGGACAATGGAGTGGGGGCTTCGAAGGAATGTCCAGCCGCGCCTGAGAACAATACCTTATCTGCCCATAAGCCTAACTCAATCTGGCGTGATCGGCGCATGGGGCGAAACGGAGGGGGAGGGGGGTTGAACCTCCTTGGTTAAATATTGACTCAGGTGGCGCGATAACGCGCCCGGTTTTAAGGCGAAGATGCACGTGGGTAGCAACGTGTTTCTAAATAACATGTGATAGCGGTTGAAATTAAGCGGCCTCAAATCGTTCTATCACATGTATATAATATATAAACTTTTTATAACCAATCGAAGTTATGGAGAGCTTATGTAATATTCATTCGGTAGTTAATGCATACAGTATAAAATAAGAATAAAGGTTTCGAAAGCTATCATTAAGTTCCTTCTTTCTTTAATAAATTATGTTATGTGGTAAACAAAATGCACACATTTTCAATTCATGTAAACATGATATTGTTGCTTTGGGAAGTCCATCAAGGTCAATGATGACGGATGGCCTCTATAAGCCAGGCAGCCATCGTCGGCGGACTTGGTTACGGTCGTTTGGTTGAGGGCATCAAACCTGCACAAGTTTAAATGGGTACGAATGTGTGCAGTCTTCAGGCCCGTATCTTGACCGAAGGGAGAAGGACCCGGGTGGCAAAAGAGGCTTGCGACGACCAGGCATCCTCGGCTGCAGGGAGCTTACTATCGACATTATCTACTGCAAAGTTTACAAAAATGTAATTCTATCTTCTTTTCTCATCGAGTATAGAGAGCAAAGGAAAAACATAGGAGGCACATAGAACCCTCATCTGCTAAATCTCATTAGAAAACGGCACGAAATTACTTGGACATGCCCATTTTAGTCACTTTAGTTCATATCTTACAGCTGAACTCTAAACAAGATCAACATACCTAAGTCGCGTGCTCTCAATTATTATAACATGACCATTATGACCTTACCACCTTCAAAACTTTCAATAAGGGTTTTAACTTTTGGTAAAATCGGCTGAATAGTTAAGATGTTATTACTCAAAACTCAATGAGAAGTAAAACAGTTACCACCCATCCGACCGAACTACGGACTGACAAAGTAACTTTGAGTGGCGTGCGTGCACGCGACTAAAAACTGACTCCATCTTACAGAAAGCAGCCTGTACTACACGTTTATTACTCTCTTTCTTTTCCCAATTCTCCAACTTTGTTTTTCCCATCCTTGGTTGTATGGTTTAAGAAGAAATAAAAGAGCTAGAGAAATCAATATACAGTAGCAAACACGTTTAAGTCTTCTCCAAGGCGAGCTCCTTCAAGGAGTAAGGAAGAAATCAAAGGTTAAACTACGAAAGAAAATAATATGCCTATATATTGGTGTCCTGTAAACAACTTAAATAAATTTAAAGTTGAATAACATAAATAATGCAAAGTTTTTACACGTCATATTTGGCACACATTAACAGGCATGAATGTTTCATAGTTACTGCAAATTTCAATACCCTCACTGCTACAGTTTTATCACAGGGAAATAATAAATATTTTGTATGGAAATATCGTACCGGTATTGCGGCTGAATGTAATATGTTTATTACAAATAATTAATGCAATTTATTCTTGTTTTTGCGCTAAATCAATTTTTGCTACGATGTCGAGTATAAGTGAATAAATCATTAATGAAGGGAATCATTCAAGGAGGAAAAAATTCAAGTTTTTTTTCTGTTCAACCAATATAAATATACAAGGCGAGGCAGATGTAACCCGGCAGCTTTCTGATTGTATGATTTTAGAAATAATTCGATCGAATTCAATTGATTACGAAAGATCCTAGCTATCTGGAAGCAAACTTTGTCACAATTCTTGAGATGTAGTTTCAAAGAGACTGGGTACCACCCTATTGTAACACCATCGCATGGCTCGCGATTGGCTCGATGAGCAGTTAACTCAAGTATTCACTTCGAACTCCTGATCCTACACTTCCCAACCTTTTTCTTTACCCTGAGCTATGGTATTTAGTTTATCCTGAAAATAAAGTCTCATTTAGCAACCTACAACAATAGTTGTCAATTCTTTCCTCTTTACATGCATTGAAGGAAGTGGTCAATATTTGGATCACTTGCTTTAATCATGTTTTATAGCTATATTATTATCATGTACGTGGTAATTTCTTGAGTTGTAACGATTTTAAGAAACATTAACTCTGACTGCTCCGATATTTATTAATTTAAAAAAGCAAATTTCATATACCAGTGCGAAAAATTCTTAGGCAGGGAATATTATATTGTGCTTACTGTGCTTAAGCTGCAACCTTATTAGTTATAGTCTAATATAAGTAAATCACTACAGTACTAGATAAATTATTATGGATTTTGGCAATTTTTGGTCTTTTTATATAAAAAGATCAAATAAAATGAATTTATTTATTGACATATGCCTTATTTCCTATTATTTATAAGAACTAGTATTTCAGTAGTCAGTTTGCCCACCTTTAGCAGCATTAAGGGCTTGTACACGACGAGGCATGCCACGAATGAGTGTTCTGCAAAGATCCTTGATGTTATCCTAATGGAATCGAACTTCTAAGAGGCCTTCAATATGGTGTTGTTGTTTTTTTGTAGTTGGGAATTGATGCATTTCATCTTTCAACAGAGACCATCTCTCGATGGGTCTCATATCAAGTGAATTTCCTGGTCATGGTAACACCATTTTCGTCTCACCACTCCTTTACTGATTTTGCTGTATGGCACGGCCCCGAGTCATGTCAAAAAATCTAATGCCTATCTTCCTACCATTCCCTTTTTTTGTGATTATAGACAGCCTCTAACTACCTCTATGTACCTCTATTAGTTCATATTCCCTTTTAATTATCTTCAGGTGACTAGTTCCTTTCTGGAAACTTTAGCGTTTTTCGAAGTCAATCTGGTAGAAATTCCTCACCAGGCCTCCAATTGTGGATTCGTCAGACAACACAACCTAAACAATTGAAAACCATATTTGATTAAAAGGACATCGTGAATAAGGGACTGTTTTAGTCTATGGGAATCAGAAATTAAAAGTAATTTTGAAATAATTCTTCATATATCTAGCTTAATGGTTGAAATCAATCATAACATGTTATTTTAACAATAATATCCTATTTTATCAATAACAGAATACATGGACTCTCTTCCACAATTTTAAATGGTCTTACATGGTGCCATTGCAAGGAAATCCATGTAATATGATTTTTAGCCCATGCATGGCACGTCTCTACCATCGTCGGGGTAAGCCTATTTCTAGATAGTTTCCTACCATTTAACATTGGTTGTGACGTGGTTGTTTGGCTCATATTTCAGAGTGGTGAATTTACGAAGAAACTTTCTGAATACTCTAATATACAGGGTGTCCACAAAGGCTGGGTACATAGGGGATAAATACATACCTTTGGAACAAAACAATTTTATCTAATTATAATGTTAAGAAATTATATTTTCAATATGATTTCCATTATTTGTAATGCATAATTCGATGCGCCTGGCTAAATTCTGGTGAACTCGATTGAATAGGTGTACATTGCCGTCGATTTCAGCACACTGACTGATAATGCGTTCTCTCAAGTGGTTTAGATTTGCAATCTTCATTGAGTAAACTTTCTCTTTTAACATACCCCAGAAAAAGAAATCAAGGGGAGAAAGGTCTGGTGAACGAGGGGACCACTCCACATGACCTCTTCTTCCAATCCAGTGAGGAAAAGTGCCATTCAGCCAATCTCTAACATTTTTTTTGTAGCAAAATGGGCAGGGGCTCCATCCTGCTGAAACCAGTCCGGAAGTCCCTCGCCTAGGTGCTCAATTTGAGGCATTAATTTTCCTCTCAAAATGTTCAGATAAGTCTCACCGGTTACATGTTCATCAAAGAAGAAGGGTCCTAGCACATGAGCTTTCCACAATCCACACCACACCATCAACCTTTGGCAGCCTTGCTGTTTGGATGGATCCATCCAATGTGGATTGTCTTGAAACCAGTATCGAAGATTCTGTCTGTTGACTTCACCATTAACATAAAACAAAGCTTCATCACTGAACAACAAAAGGTCTTTAGTAAAATCGATATTTTTATCCAATTTATCTGAAAACCATTCGCACATCTGCATTCGTCTATCGGGGTCGTCTTCATTTAAGTGATGCAATATATGTAATTTGTACGGATGGAACTTCTGCTCTACCAGGATTTTGTGGATAGTCGACCTTGGAACACCCAACTCCATGGATGTCCGACGAAGTGATTTCTTAGGGCTAGCAACAATCTTGGCCATGACAACCTGTTTCGTTTCGTCCAAGACACTGCCTGTTTCTTTAAACTTCGTGACCAATTTCCCGACAGCAGTAAAATAAATAGGTTGCTGATTTGGGTGTCGAAGGTTAAATTCATCGGCGATTTTGCGATAAGACCATCCTTCTCGTCCACTTAAGAGTACCAACTCGATTCTGGGGAGGAGAAATAACATAAATAAATAATATATTAAAATTCCTATGTACCTCATATATATATATATATATATATATATATATATATATATATATATATATATATATATATAATATATATGAGGAATTAAACCACACTTGATGGAGACAGTTTCGGTGTATCATACACCTTTGTCACCGATATTGTCTTGCCTCTTCATGGAGTATTTTGAGACAGAACTCCTGCCCAGAATTGCTCCCTCTAACTTCATTTGGTTAAGGTATATTGATGATGCTTTTTTTAGTATGCCTGATGGTCTTGACTTTACCCATTTTTCTAGTAACTTTAATAATTTGCATGCTTCAATTAAATTTAAATATGGAAGAGAACTCACTCAAATGCATATATACATTATTTTTCATGCCATGATAATACTGTTAAAAAATCTGTAATATCTATCCTGCTTCTTAGAGCATATAAAATATGTCATCCTTCTTATTAAGAGGAATAAATCGTTAGAATCAAGACTATTTTTTCAGAACTGTATTAATAAGATTAGTTTATAACATCAGATCAGTTTACAGCTAGGAAAACATACTATTGTAATAAGCCTGCACGTTCTAATGACTTCATCAACAGTATAACATTGCCATTTAATGACAAACTAAATAAGTTAGGGCACTTATTTCCAGAAACAGGAATTAAAATAGCTTTTATACATAATAATTCTACAAACCAAATGATGACTTCCAGGTATCCTAAAGATTGACAAGATAACGGGGTATATGTAATTCCATGTAAAGATTGTGATAGTGTTTATGTAGTTGAAACGGGAAGAAATTTAGATAAGAGATTATATGAAAATAATAGAAACATCAAAGTTGGCAATGAAAGTAGTTGAATATTTTGCCATCTCAGAGATTTTAATCATTCTATCGATTTTCTAGGAAGTAAATTGTTTTATAAATCAAAAATTATGTCAAAAGAAGAATTGGTGAATAAAATTTGATCACATCCATTCCTAATTTCAATTTATCTGAAGGTCAATTTTTTTTTAATATTTTGATATTTAAGCAGATAGAAAAAATGTAAAACTGCCCAGCCCGAATCAAGTAGTAAATTATGTCTTTATCAAGTGTGGTTTAATTTCTCATATATATAGAGAGAGAGATAGAGAGAAAGAAAGAGAAAGATTATATAACTATATATAACTAGAAATAAAAGAAACAGGAATTCAATAATCAGTTGTAAATCTTAGCCTGGTGCTGATTGGGATAGTGACCATAACCCCGTAGTAGCAGTGGTAAGACTAAGTTTGAGAATTATGCAGAGGAGAAAAAGTGAGAAAAGAATAAATCTAAAAGAACTTGCAAAATAAGGCATAAAAGAGCGATATAGTGTTGAAATGCAAACCAGATATGAAGTACTTGCAGGTGAGAGTGATATGAATGAATTAGTAAATGGATTGAAGTGTTTACAAAGAGCATATCCACAACTAGCTGAAGAAATACTACCCTAGAATAAATTACGTACAAGACAAAAGTTGATGAGGGAAGATATACTAGAGATGATGGAAGAAAGAAGGAAATATAAATATAGTAATGTTTTGAGATATAAAGAATAAAAAGAAGATGTTCGGCTACAAAAGAAATTGGATAATCACCAGTTTGATGAAATTGAGGAATTATCGAACAGGGATACACAGAAGATGTATGAAAAAGTGAGAAAATTTACTGGTAAAGGAAGATTACGTACGGGCGAAACAATAATAATGAAAACGGTGAAATAGCAATTAAAAATAAAGCAGTCCTTGATAGAGGGAAAGAGTATATAAAAAAAAATTGTTCGAAAATTACAGAACAGAGCAGTTAGAGCTTAATATGAAAATGACTGAACCTGCTATTGGAGAAGATGAAGTAGAAAAAGCAATTAGTAAAATGAAGTCAGAAGAGACAGTTAGAGAAGAGCGAGTTGTAGTGGAAATGTTGCGTGCTCTGAATGACTTTAGTATTAGAAAAATAACCAGCATTGTGAATAAGATATACTGTAGTGCAGAACTAAGTAACCATATGTACAAATCAATATTTTCAACTATACAAAAGAAGTCAGGAACACTAGAGAACTATAAGTATAATGAGTCAATTAGTTAAAGTAATCCTATGGGTAGTTATAAAGAGAATAAGAGCTAAGATATGGAATGAAATAGCAGAAGAGCAATATGGCTTCACAGAATGAAAGGGAGAAAGAAATGTTATATTTATAGTAAGGATCTTAAGTGAGAGATCTATTGAGTCAAACATGAAGACCGAATTGACATTTTGAAGGCCGTTGTTGTAAACGGAAAAGACTTGAGTTTTATACACAAACTATATTGGAATCAGAAGGCGACAGTAAGAGTGGGCAGATTTGAATGATTGGATAGATATAAGAAAATGAGTAAAACAGGGGTGCGTTCTCGCTCCAGATCTTTTCTCCCTGTACATCGAGATGATAATGAGATCAATTGAGGACATAGAAGGCTTCAACACCAGGTAATGGCTTCGCCACTCCTCCCTACGAGGTGAGCCTGCGCTTCGCTATTAAGATTAAAATTTAAAATCTAAAAAAAAACATACAAGGTTAAATTTTTATAAATTTTCTGAACTTCGCCAATTATAATAATTTTAAAAAGGAATTCTAAACTAAATTTCACCCATTTCAAAATATTACGTTGCAAAAATATAGTTATAGAAGAAGAATAGAAGAAGATATATAAAAATAAATTTTCTGAACTTCACCCTTTGTAATTCTTTGGGTTTTTAAAAATTCACAAAATTTTGATACTTAAAATTATTTCTGAACTTCACCATTTTTTTTTTATATTATAAAAGAATTATTTGAAATAATTTTGATAAAAAACATAAGTCATAACCAAACTAAGATGAAATTATTATTCAAATGCTGAAAAAAATCCCTTTTTTAAAATTATCATGATGATGATGATAAAGTATGCCGAGGACAAGTACTGATTGCTGACACCCAAGAAAAACATCAAGACATTTTAACAGTGTTAAATGAAAGTAGTGAAGAATAAAGCATGTCAATAGATGCGGATAAAACAAAAGTTATGGTAATTAGTAAAAAGGCACAGGTCCCTGGGTGCATGGTAAGAGTGAATGCTAAGGCTATGAAACAGGTAAGAAGATTTTTCTACATGTGAAGTTAAATTACGAAAGACGGAAGATGTAACGTGGAAATTAAGGGAAGAATTTGCGAGGCAAATAAGGCATTTCAGAAGATGAGGAATACGAGTATCTTATGTAATAGACACACATCAAAACAACGAGAAAAAGAACTGTTAAAACTTATGCCTGGTCTGTACTGTTGCATGGAGCAGAAGCTTGGACGATAAATGAGCAGATAGAGAAAAGGTTGGAAGCATTCGAGATGTGGTGTTGGCGGAGAATGTTGAAGATCTCGTGGATGGAGAGAATATCAAATGAAGAGGTGTTAAGGCAAATGGAAACTGGAAGAGAATTATTGAAAAATATAAGAGGAAGTCAAATGAAATTTTTAAGAGATGTTATGCGAATAGGAAAAATAGAAAGCTTTACTCTATCTGGAAGAATTGCAAGGAGAAGAGCAAGAGCAAGGCAAAGAGAGAAGTAAATGGATGGAATAGTAAAGCCAGTGGGAGAAGGAAACACGGCAAGACAGATGCTACAATGCCAAGAGACAGAGATGCGTGGCATTCCATGGTCGCCCACGTAATATATATATATATATATATATATATATATATATATATATATATATATATATATATATATATATATATATATATATATATATATATATATATAGTAGGAATATGAAGACATATGCGATGGTTACGAACATTTAATTTTCCAGGCGTTTCGGTCATTAACGATGACCATCATCAGCGAAATCTAAACACAAAGAATTATTTTTATAAGAATAACAAAACACAGCAATAAAAACCAAAATAACAAAACAAGGATAGGAGTCGAAAAGGATAACCGAAAGCAAGAAGTTATAATGAAATATATAATCCTAAACCGTTGAAAGCAAATGGGTGAAAATCTATTAATAAGAATTTGATTAATATCGTAAAATAAGTAAATTGAATAATAATCCCATCAGTATAAAATATGCATAATAAACATGAATTAAATTCTTATTGGAATACAAAAAATATTAACTATAGCAATATAGTCGAAAGCAAGGAATGAAGAAATCGACTAATAAGAGTGACAAAAAATGATTAAATAATCCCATGAGCAGCAAATTTGAATAATAAGCATGAATTAAGTCTTAAGCGGAATACAATAAATTTTTGTTTTTTATTGCTGTGTTTAGTTATTCTTATAAAAATAATTCTTTGTGTTTAGAATTAGCTACGGATGGTCATCGTTAATGACCGAAAGGTCAAGAAAATTAAATGTTCGTAACCATCGCATATTTCTTCATATTCCTGCTACGAATAAGGTTCCCAAGAAACGACTCTATCACCAATATATATATATATATATATATATATATATATATATATATATATATATATATATATATATATATGAGAAACTCAGAATTTAACGCATGAGAAGAGCAATAATAAAATAATTGGGAACAAATCCCACAGAAAAATGAAAATCTATCTCAAAGTACTTTCGAACTGAATAAAGTTCGAAATTACTCTGAAATAACTTTTTAGTTTGCCTGGGAGATGTGTTTATATATATATATATATATATATATATATATATATATATATCTGTGGAGAAGTGATACACAGAATAAAAGAGAGAAGAGATACTACTGGTGGTGACCTCGAGAAAATCAAAGAGAAAAAAACCATTGCCCAGCAAGGACTCGAACCTCAGACCTCTGGTTATCTAGACTAGTGCTCTACCGACATAGTTAACGGGACACGTACGCCATTGCAACACATTTCATCAATTTAACTTTTCCGTTCGAGCCTCCAGGACCACCGTCCAAATAAAAGCCTGCCTTTAAGGATGGAGAAGATATAATTGGAAAAGCAAGACATCCCTCATTTAAGCGACCGAAAGCTATCAGCCCGTCTGGTTGGCTCGCAAACTAGCACGCGTCCCCCAAGTTTAAACGGTTGATAAAATTATGTGTGGAGAAGTGATACACATTAACAAGAGAGAAGAGATACCACTGGAGGTGACCCCGTGAAAATCAAAGAGAAAAAAAACATCGCTCGGCAAGGAGAGATGCTGGAACAAGGCAATAAACGAACTTTGAGATACGTTGCTGCCAATCCAGTACCCCGCAAGTGCTGGTTGCGCCTGGCGGGACTCCTTAACTTCGTGGCCTAGGTGATCCTTCTGCCCTTCGTATGAATCCAACTCTGCTTCCACCAACTTCGTGAGGACCGTTCTCACCTCTTCGGTGCTCTCCCCCGATTCATCCCAACAAGTGGGTCAAGTGGAAATTCCCTGTATGTAGGTCTGGGCCCCCGGATCACGGGGAATGCTTCCCCTTGGGGAATGGGCATTGTTAGTGACTCCCTTGCCCTTTTCCTTGCCTGGGAATGCAGGACATGGTCACAATATTTTTGAACTTGAATCCGTTGTCCTCATAGTTGCCTCTCTCATCTGGCCCAAAGTACAGCTCCTCTCGGATTTTATTCCGGCGATTGTTAATACATTTCGGGGTAAAGTTCCTTCTTTTCTGATTTCTCGACTCTACTCTAGCTCCTTGTAGGCCCCCAAGAAGGCATTCAGAATCAGTGCCCGTCATCTTACCTACATTTGAATCATGAAAAATCCAGCCGATACCGCCTCGCAAACCTTTCAGGAATCTCATCTCAGCATTTTATTCATTCATATTCAATTCATAAAATAGGCATGTTCAACATTTGTTAACACAAGGTTTAGACTTTGTTCATTTTCTTTAGTATACTCCGATAGAATTCATATAAACAACGGACTGATGCGTGTTTTTCTTGGAATAGTTTGTACATTGAAACAACGGAGAGATCTGTTGGAAGGTATCTTACATGTGGAGCGTGGTCTCTTCTGAAATGAGAAATAACTGTATTGAAATATTCGATGTGATTCATTATTACTTCTCTATTAACTCGATTGGTAGGTTCACGTTTTGCTCTGTTATCTGTCACTGCGATATTTCCTGATAAATTAGTTGTGGATGAAGAAGCTGCATCAATGTAATGAAATAATGATTTTATAACCTGATCTTGACTGTACCCTAAAGTGCTGAGAAAAAAAGTTTCTGACAGACTTTGATTGCTTGTCCTTAGGCATCTTCCTGGATAAATCTTCCTGAATATGCCTCCTTTCTACTTTTTCCTTGTTACTTTGCTTGACAACCATGCTCGCCTCATATTGTAGCAGTTTTTCCAAAATTCTGAGTGAATGAGATTTCGCATTTCATCTGAAAACTTGGCATGGCATTTGTAAGGGCATTTATCTATATCACATCCATTGGAGATTAAACTTCGATAGCAGCTGCTATATTATTCTCTTGAATGCATGAAATGTCTTGCCCTTCTGTCCTCAAAACACCTCTGAAAGAAGAAAAATAAACAAATATTTATGCATTGCATTTAAGTAGCACTTTCAATAATTTCGGGAATTACTGCATTATCATAATGATAATCATCACCATACTCATCTTCCCTTACCTCCCTCACCACCACCATAATTTATGCTTGTTACCTTGTACACACAGCATAACGGTGCAAGTATTTTTGTGTTAAAAAATGGACACACATATAACTTACAGGCATACAAATATTTAAGGCTTGCCCTGAATATAAATATATATAAACAACGATATATTAAAGATAAACGATATTGAAAGTTAAATGTCAGTGACTCAGCAAGAGATGCAGGCAGCCGCGCAGTGCCGTGAACATGGCAAACACACACAATGCACAAAAGAGACCGACAATTCACCCATACTGGGTCTAGCAGTCTAGGCTACCAAAGAAACAAAGAAAAAGAGGCTCGACAAACAGATGAAGCAAAACAAGCGAAAAAGAAGATCAGCAAAAGAAAAAGATGCGGGGGTGAGGAGGGCACTTAAACCTCCAGGAACAGACCCACGAGGAAGTGTAAGCCTGAACCCCTTCGCGGACTCATATTTAGTTTCATATGATTTAATTGGATTGAAGATTAAATTTGATACGAGAGACAACACAAACGAATCATCTCTCACCAGCCAAGCAATTCAACTTCATCTTGAAATCCATAATGAAAAGATTTAATGAACTCTTATTTCTTTTACATTCCAGTAATTATGCCTATTATTTATAAAACAGGCCATATTATTAAAAAAAAGAGTTATTATAAATATAGGGAAAACATTTAATTCTAAATCTAAAATAAAATAAAGAGGCAAACGCATTTTGTGATCGAAAACAAAACAAAATTCAAATTAAAGCTTAATATGTTTTATACTTACTGTTCTTTTAAAATTGAAAGACGTTTGATGGTGTATTGTAATTGCAAGCCATGGCTACCAGCCCTTCTGATTTAACGACGAGATTATCTCCGACTGAATTAAAAAGCTAAAACTTGACATAGGCAGAAAAAACTCTCCTGTACATTTCAGTACAGACGCGTAGCTCACAATTTGTTCAGGAAAAAACAAATTGCTGCATGAGAGGAGTGGCAATAAATTGGTAGAAAACTTGCATATTCGGTGTTTTATGTCTGGATATCGTGCTACATATAAATGAAACGACCGAATATTCAGTATAATCGGTGTTTAACCTCTGCATTTTACATATTCGGTGTTTCTTCTATGTTAACCATGGTAGTGTCGCGTATATTCGGTGTGTGGCCAATTTCTAACTCAAAACGAGTGAAAGATGGACGTAAACCAATGTGAGAAATGGAATTTACGGCTCAAACTACATAAGAGTCAATATATAACTCAAATTTGGAAAATTTGTATATTCGATGTTTTTCCTTTGAACGGTAGCCTAATTTGGATTATAGCACACCTATGCCATCAATGGAACAAACCTTTCATTAAACTATCCTGTACCCTATTTCATATATAATTCAAAATAATTATTATTTGTCTTCTTCCGTTGCATTTTGGTCATATTTCATTGATTTCCATTTAAAAATGGTAATTATTTTGATAATCTATAGCCGAAATCCTTTGTATATTTTGCTGCCTTATGAAAGTTTTCATTTTGGTATCTACGTGATAGTTTCGACATGTAGCCTTTCTATCTTTCCTTTACAATCTAAGACTTACCTCCATATTTTAGGACGGAGAAACATATTCGTTAACTATTTTGCATCCTAAGCATAGAGGGATTTTCTTTCTGATAATCATCCTAAGCTTTCCCTCCCACCTACAATCTAATTTTTCTATCTAGAAAAACGCCTTTACTTTACAATATCAGAAAATACATACGTTTGTATATTCGAATTTTTTAACGATTCTAAGCTTTTTTCCTCAACTCCATTTGAGATAGGAAGAAATAATAATCTTGCACGCTCTGAAACTGAAGTTGAAGATGGGAAGACATGGAGAGCATCGGGAGGGCCTTCTCTAAGCATTTCTGCAGAAACAAATAAGTTTAATGACAATTTTGTTTCCTAGGTGGGTATTTCTGCAATGTGTTCAGGTTACCCGCTATGATAAAAAGATACCACAAAGAACAAGCCATCATAGAAAAACAAAAACAAGCAACGGACAATGAGCCGAACAAGTAGGAAATAAATATATTATATATAGTCCTGATAAACCAAGAATAAGGCAACAAAAATGGAAAATGACTAAATAATGGGTAGCAAATTATAGTCGTTACGTTGTAGCAAACTCAAGAATTTGTTCACCTCTTTATGCGTAAAGATTTATTATGGGGGAAGGGCAAGAGAGAATATATATAAACACCAGGTTCCATTTAAAATATTCACAAAGCAAATGTAAAGCAAGTTTAAACACAATAGAACACTCAAAGAGACAAAAATAAGCTTTGTAAAACAAACCATATAATGCGACCACAACCACATACAAATCGAGTGTCATTATATAAAAGGAACATCAGAAAAAGATACATAGTGCAGTCATAAAATTAGGAACAATAACTGAATACAATTTATAGTTGCGAACTGAAAAAGACTGAGAACGAACCTCATATGGCTCTCTATCTTATGAATGCGGAGATGGGGCTCGTAAGCTCTCAATTGAATCTTTTTAAATTCACCGATAGCAGAAGGAATTAAGCCCATAGACACTTTTTTTTTCCACAGGTCATTTTCCTTTCTGCCTCTTTTTCATCTTTAGCTCCGTTGAAGCCTATGAGACCTAGTAGTGGTGGCATAACGTCCCCAATTTGCCAACACCTACATAATATGCCCATCTTAGGCCAAGTTTCATTGAGGACTTGACTTTGTCTGTACCATTAGCAAACCTAGACACCGCTATACGCAAGAGGGGTGAGGGGGTTCTAATTCGCAGTTTTGGTTACCGGTGCTCCTCGTACAACTGTGTATCTCGCCTGCGCCCTTCTGGCCTTGCCACGGTCTCTACTCAAACTCAACAGTTACAAACAGTGAATGGGCTTGGCCGACACATGCATCTCTAGCTGCCTCCAGCAATCTGGTAGGTTACAAATATATTTAAAACACGACGATCATTTGCACATATTAGACAGAGATCTGTAGTGGCAGTTGTCTGGGAGAACGTTACCCGGTTGCTGTTCATTTCAGTAGCTCTCGTAAAGGAAGAATCCTAAGCTTACACAACAGGAATTTTGGTGTGGAAGTCATTTATACCTCTGATTTCGACTTTTTATTCTTTCTTTTGTTACTGTTTAACTTTCTAACATCTAAAGCTTGGGGAGAGCCAAATGAAAATGAAAGGAACTTTGAGGCGGGTCGCTTAAAAGATCAAGAAAGAGAGTATGTGCTATGAGGGTTGAGGGGAAAAGAGTTACTGGAAAGATGGGAAACGAAGGGAGTAATGAATTTAGAATAAAATGGAGATCAAGATAGGGCTAGAAAAATATAAAGGAAAATGGGAGGAATAGATAAAATGAGAATGTGTATGGGGGAATTAAGAGAATGTCATTTGAAAATATATGAGATAATTGTAAACCATTTTGTTTATCATACACTATACTTGCTCTGGCGAACTTACTTCTACTTACCTTCTCTCTCTCTCTCTCTCTCTCTCTCTTGGTTCATAACAGAACCGAAAATGCTTTGCATTTTATTTTTATATTTTATCCTTTTCTTGTTTAATTGGAGGGGAAATTTTGACTTCCTGGAACGAAATTGTAACTAGTTGCGATTCGTTGCACACATTTCGTTATATTCCACTAGAAATATATACAAGAAAAATAATTCATACTATTTTATCAATGTATGAGTAATAATGATAAATAAAGGTTTACACAGGAATAAGCATAAACTTAACATCTAAAAATTTAGGCGTATGCAGTTATATAAATTTAAAACAGAGTGAAAGGTAATGAAAAAACATGAAGAAAAATCTACTCGTAGATAAGCAATTAACTCTGATAGTTAAAAAAGACGATGAGAGACCGACATTTCCTTGTTTGTCCCTGGCTATGGACCTCCATGGCATGCTGGGATCGTAGTCAATGATGGCCTGGATCTCCATGACATATTCAGGTAATTCTTTCCGTATCAAAGCGCTTATATTGATATTTCCAAGCCGTTGCACTCTAATAATTACAGCTTGACTCATCCAACGTTTTTTTGATCGTCGGCACCGTCCTTAGATCGACACCCCCCTTAAGGTCTCGGAGATCTTTACATTGAGGTTCTCGGCGTGAATCCCAAGCAGCGCAACTTTACTTTTACAAATTTATGGAGGATTGAATTCAGCCATGAATTCTTTTCCGTCTCATCCCATGCCAAACTGGGACTACTATGATAGTAATAAGAGAGCACCACCTACCTCAGAGGAAACACATTTGCGGAATTCAGTGTTGCATATGGCGACAAATTACTCACCTTGCCCTATATATTTTATGGTTTGTGGATCTCTAGAGAACATTGGGTATTATTCCTCAATTTAAACAAATAAATCGAAAATCAAAGAGTGCATTTACACTACCAAATTAATAAAGCCCAAGCAGATTAGGAGGCGCACAAGAGATACTGATGGTTTGGAATTCTCCCAGCTGCGATTCCGTGAATTATGGATCTGCTTGCAAAATTGCAGCACAGAAGAATATACTTAAGTGGCAAAGCAGTACAAACAATGAAGTGGCAACGCGATATCAAACAATGCAGTGACCCAGCGGTATCAAACAATGCAGTGGCAAAGTGGTATCAAACAATGCAGTGGCAAAGCGATATCAAACACTCCAACCAATAGCAATGAATAGGCAGTTATACCTGCAATGGATATGACTGATGGGTCGATCCTAATATGTCCCATGCAATTGAAAGTATCCATAAATCAATTTAACAGAAGTAAAAGAGAATGTTTTATTTCTCTATTTTAACATTCTTATTAGACGTTGCAGAAAATAACGTATCCAACTACTAGTGGAATAACGCTAATTTTACAATTGGATACTCGCACTTGCTCGACGTGAGTGAGAGCCGTCCTCGGTCATGTCCAATGCAGCGCAAAAGTTGCTAACCACTAACCAGGTTATTTAATATTGACTGATATACACAGATTCACTGGCCAAGAAAAAAATGCTTCCGAGATAAGATTAGCAATTTCCAACTAATTTTAGGTCGTTGATAATGAATATCATGCTGCGTATCTTTAAGGTCATATTTGGATTCAGTGCATGAAAATACCTAAAAATTAACTAATCTCATTTAAGAAGCACACAACTTTTTAAAAATTGTTGACCACACAAAATTGTTATCCCACACTAGTAAAATAATTATTTTACTACTGTGGGATAAATGTTCCTAAATAGTTAATTAATGACGTCTACGTTTCCGATATACTGGAACAGGGCAGTCATTCATCATTTGTAGGTCCTGACAAAACAACGTTCGCACGGGCCAATGGAATATATTTAAATTTAATTAAATTCTTCCTTTGTGAAATATTTGCGATAAATATTTAGTTTTTTGTCTCTAAACATTATGAGAAAATGTGTTAGCAATTATGTCTCAGAAACTACCATCGTCCTCAATATTCTTGTTACATAATGCAGAGATTATGAAATGTGTCGAGGAATAGGTCACCTTCCCAGATAATACGTCTATATATACATATATGTATCTATTGGTTGCGAGGAAAGAGATAAAAACCAAGATAATATGTATATATAGTTATAAATATATACATATATCCTCTAATGTACGTACGCGTCCTTCGCTATGTACAAGTACGTTCACTTCGCAAGAGTAATCCGTTGATTACGAGGTATAAGATTACGATGTACTACAGGGGCCGATAGCGTTTAATGAGTTTACCAAGTTGCAGTTCAAGGATATATTTAAAGATGGAAAACCAAAAATATAATTTTAATAAGTCACTAGTTAATATATATATCTATATATATATATATATATATATATATATATATATATATATATATATATATATATATATATAAATACGGGGAATATAGGTAATGTAAATAAAGACAATTCTGACCGAATATAGATTAATTGGCAATCGTGTAAAGTTAATTAGTCGTTAATCAGCTTTTAAATGGGATACTATAAATCAGTTATACAGAGGGAATATTTATATGTCGAAAGTGGTCATTTTACTTTAATTGGTTCACCTCGAGGAATGGGAATCCTTTCGCGAGTCTGCGTGGGGAAAATGGAGACGGAAAATGGTCGTGATTCTCGGCCGAATATCCTGATGGTGACGAGAATGAAAGATGAAGGGGAAGAGACCAGAAAATGAGTTGACGATCCTCCTTGAAGACGGACGATGGCACATCTGCTCCAGAGAATTGCAATCTCGAAAAATCGAGACTCTAACGCGGCTAGGCGCGAAGTTTCACACGGGAAACTGGAGATCCTTGAGGAGGGGGGGGGGGGGCATATGAGACAAGAGGAATTCGACCAATCCTCTGGGGACGAAACGATTCGAGACTTGCTCTGAACAGAGTAAGACTTCACAAAAGAGATGGATCTATCTGGTGAGATTCAACCTCGAGGGTATAAGCGAATACCTGAGACTTGGGGAAACAGACTCACGATCGGAACCGAAGGCGACGGGTTCTCAAACTCAATCTGCCTATATTCGAGCACTCAACGGTATTTAGATGACGTCCATTTAGGGGGTTTCTCCTCGTTCGCAAACTCAGACCCCTGGCTGACCACTTCCAGCGGCTAGATGGATTAGCGTTTGTCGCATGACCCAAGTCTTAATGGCGTTTACGATATGGGTGGGAAACTTTTGAAAAGCAGTTTCCAGACTACGGAGACTAGCGCTTCATCGGCGAGGTAAAAGCTTTTAGCGCCCAACTTAATTAACTGCACTTGTGAGGCGGCTGACGGATATTCAAATTCTTTCTTCTTTTATTTTTCTCTTTGGATTCAGAGATTACTCCACGTGCAGTTATACTTAGGAGACATAGAGAGGGAAGGAATTCATGAAAAAAATGAAGGGAGTATTCTTCTTGGTGTCCCTTTCCCTTACAAAATGTTTGTTACTTTTAAGGGGATATCCCATTTCTTCTTCAGTCACTTTTTAAGTTCTTTCGTTCAAAAATCACATTTTTGGTTTTTCATACATTTTTTAGCAAATTTTAGGTACTTTTTTATAGTATATTTTTTAGCAACATGACTAGAACATAGGGAAAATTAAGATAATGCAAAATTGTATACATTCATGTAAAATTTTCCTTTTATATTTAAAGTCAATTTGTGAAAAAAAACAAAAGAACCTCACCATTGATTTTTATATCATTTCATTGCATTTTGTCCATTTTAAATCTTAGCCCTTTGATTCAGTAATGTAGTTGTTTCTCTCTTTTATTTTTATGTATTCACAATTAGGTGTGTATGTATTTAGTTTAGTGACCTAAATGTCTACATTCTGTGCTCACAGTTGAAATTTCCGGAAGTAGAACTTCTCTATTGGATTTTATACTTCATATCCGTCTTTGATAATATTTTTCTATTTTGTGTTCTTTCGTTGTACATGGGAAGGGCATTACTCTGTTGTTTCCCATATATATATACCAGCCTCGTAAAATTCTTCGTTATTCCTTGAGAATGAACAGAACAAGTTCGAGAGTACTTGGAATCCACCTTTCATGTTCCTGTGGGATTTTCTGCATTTATTACTCTACTCACGCGCTACTTTGTAAGTTTCTCATATATATATATATATATATATATATATATATATATATATATATATATATATATATATATATATATATGAGGGCCAGAAACTTGAAAACGTCAAGTTCACTTTATTCCAAATATTTCGGAATAGCAAATTTTATCTTCTAAAATCAAAACCTTCTCTATCTAACCTTTATTTATCTAAATACTCGTATATACTCATTATTAAAGTCTTTATCTCGACCTTTGAGCCTACTTTTTGAGGGCCCGATAAAGGAAGGCTCATTATATAGAAAAAATCCAAAATATATCTCCTGATTCTTATAAATTCAAGTGTGTACGCAATAATGTAGTTCAGTATACTACTAAAATTGAAGCAAAAATGAATGGATTTTTCGTAAACTTAAAACCTGAAACATTGTTTTTTTAAATATTTTTAATTAACTGTTTACTTATTGGTCTGCTCCTGGCAAATTGTATAGACTTACGAAAACAATGAAGCCTCACTTATCTCTACATCTTCGCTGCTCACAAAATCCCTTAATATTCTTTGAGAAAGCATTTATTCTCCATTATTTTTCCATTTTGCGCTAATAGGTATTCACTTACAAAACCCCTTATTCTATCCTCCAACAAATAATTCACAATGATAATGGTTAACTCAGATGTAGAAAATCACTTTACCAACAGTGATTAAAAGAAACTCTTAATATTTGCTTAAACGTACTTTTTCGAGATTCTGATTAATTCAGAAGCTTTAAAATAGACAAATTTAAAATCTTTTAAGTGTTAGCTGTTTGTGAATCATTTTTAATACGTAATAATTGTTTTTATAGGCAGACTGGTAGTATTTGTATCGGCCTTCCTTTGGGACCAATCCTTGCTAATGTGTTCATGTGTCCTGTTGAAAATCAATATCTTAGGGGCTGTAATAATGATTTCACCTTGTATTTTACGTAAGAAATGTCGATGACGAGTTTGTTCTATTTCATTGGAAGAATGACTTCCTTGAATTCGTGAAGTATTTCAATTTTTATAAAATTTACGATAGCTCATGAGAAGGATAATTCTCTCTTACTCTTTGATGTAAATTTTACCGTCAACACCATTATCGGGTATATCTCTAAGCTCTTTCAGGTTTTGCTCCCATAAATTTTAAATAAATACTATTTTCACATTATTGAAGCTTGCATATAATTTATGCTCTATTTGCGACTTATTACTTTCTTTATCACTCTTTCTCTCTCACTTTCTTACTTTCTTTTGCACCTTCCTTCCATTACTCCCTTCCTTTTCCACCTATCTCGCAGTCTCTCTCTCTCTCTCTCTCTCTCTCTCTCTCTCTCTCTCTCTCTCTCTCTCTATATATATATATATATATATATATATATATATATATATATATATATATCTCCATCTTTCTTTCTTTTTCTCTCTCTCCTATTCTCTCCCCCTCTCTCCTTTTCTCTTTTTATTTACGTATAGAATGCATGCCTTACAACCTCAAAAATTTTAAGCTTGCACAACTCACCTTCTCCCGCGTACTTCTCTAGCTCATTCATTCTTAACCAACCATGGCTTCAAGCAACTCCTAGCTTAATATTCCTGACGCTCCATCCTAACCCATCAATAACCCATGATCACAATCCATTCAGATTCCTTTTAACGTTTCTCTAACTTAGTACGAACATTGTATTCTCCCATGATAAAACCTAATTACTACCTCTCCCTTATTTTTCTTAAGTTTGTGCCACACAGCAACAAAGTTCTTTCATGTAGGTCGATTAAATGAATTGACTGAACGGGATTTGCGTTAGGTTGGCTTCTTACCTAAATTCCTTTCGCGCTCTGTACGAAGAACCAGATTAGCTATGGGTCTTATTCCTTAAACCGTTTCAGGCGTAATTTTTAAATAAATTTAGTTGAATCTTTTCTGCTTTTTTGGAAGAATGGGAGAGAGAGAAGGAATCCCCGTCCCCCCTGACTTTCCCACTTCGCTGTTGACCACTCTAAATTCGTCTGTACTATATACTGCGAAAATTAGAACAATGGAAAGACCATTAAGTGAGCATCGGGACCTTGCGCTATAGAACAATATTGCGACCCAAGGCAATTAGGGAACTCTGTTGGCGATGAATCTCTCTCCCCGTCTAGATAATTTTGGAGTATATATTCGACAGTTCAGAATTCACAGGCAGATTGTGTCTTAAGGCGCCTTTCAGTACGTTAGTCGTAACGTCTTCGTAATCGAGAGGGAATCGACTACATTCTCGTCCTGAGAAGAATTGAGTGATTGTCGAAGAGCCAAGGAAAAGCTATTAGTCACTCAGTGTTGTTCGTGGAGATAGTTAGGCACGCTTTAACCCTTCTCACCACGTCTTCTGACTTTAAGGATCGGAAAAGCCATCCCAGAAGCACCCTTTGTTTGTCTTTTAAGGATAAGAGCCTCCTCCTCACTTCAGTCTCTCGAAGTTGGATTGAGTGTCCCGTGAGACGCCCACAAGTTCAAGTACGAACTTACCTACCTGGTTCTACTCGCCGCACATCAAGGTAAATGGGATTTAACCCCCGCTTCGTCACGCTCCTCCAACCTTTACCCTGTCAAACCTCAAGGATCCCCTTTGCTCTAGAACTTGCATAATTGCAAAATCATTACTTAATTAATTATCCCTCGGTTCAAACTTAATTGATAGTGTCAATCATCTTAGCAGTAAACCGTCGATATTTAATTGCATTGCCATTTGATTTGCCTTAAATTATATTTTTGTAGCCGTATTTTTGAATATTCATGGGCCTAGCAACTGTATATTTAAGCACTCTTAGAACCATCAGCAGGTGGAGCTTTAATTTCGGTCAGTCAGTAGGCCTGTATGCGTATAACGGCGTAAACCCGGTCACACCACGGCACATAGATTACTAACCCTTTCCTTTGTCCATATTCAAATGTGCTATCTGGAGAGTAACCAGGTTTTAAGAGAGAGTTTAAAATAAAATAAGAAGTACCACACTTCCCTCATGCGTACACATTTTTCCTCTAATTGTAAAACAGTAAAGGAGGGAACAGATAAATGCAGATAGAATCAAATCCACAAATCCACGATCCATGTTATGTACGAGCAAATTGACACAAATATCTAAAACATCTAGTACGTAAACTTGTTGTTCTCTATGTAAATTTGACCTTTTATCTCTATTTTTAAACATGGAATTTCACATTTGTTTTATTTCTCCCATCGTTCCACTGTTTCATATAATTCTTCCAACTCAAAATCGCATTAAACTTTAGAATTCACATTATTAACAGTACAGATATCACGTTACAGGTCATCGATTCAGAATCGGAAACGTAGTCTACTAGTTTCTGAATTAAAGGAGCCTGAAGTTTTAATACACATTGCTTTCAAATCAGTAAATCTACAATATTTTTAATTCCCAGATTATTGATATTCCCTGAGTTGGATTATTATTGAGATATAAATAACGTATATAGTAAAATCCATATATATAAGTATAGATGGAATAAGATATTCTGAGCAAATTGATTATGCCACGAACGGCACCCCATAATCAAATGCCCCGTGTAGACAGTTCCAGTTGGTACCTGGAATGGTACACGCTTTCGGCCCTCGTGACTCCGTGAGTTGCAAACTTGGTTGATACTACCTGGATTTTATTCATTCAACACATTTGCATTTAACCTTTTATACGTCACATCCTTTACAAGGTTCTTCAGCATATTATTTTTTGTTGGTGGTTAATATCGCAAGCTAGTCATCGACCAGCTTTCGTCAATTTATCACTCAAGTCGGGGCTGGAAGGTTAAGGAGCTGTTTCACCCTTTCATTTTGGCTCCGGTTGAGGCAGAGGTTTTAACATGCCTTCCTTCTCCCTATCCTTATCTCTTTCTCTCCTATCTCTTATTTCTTTTTTTATCATTTGATGCCCCGCAAAGGAACGTCACGCGTAGCATGGAAAACCTTGCTGTGACAGACATTTGGAAAATTGTTTGTTCACCCAGTCCAATGCCTGGAGGAAGATCAGCGGCACTATCTTCCATGTGCTTTAGCTTTCCATTGTTTTCCCTCTTTATTTAAAGATCTTTCCTTTCTGTGGGTATTCCCCTCGTTTGTTAACTTCTGGGGGCAATTTCAAGATCTCAAACTGATTTTAATCGGCTGGATCCAATTAAATCCGATTGAAGGACGGAGTTAATTGACTTTGGAGAGGCAAACATTCGAGCTACATGAAGGCTACACATAGCCGAGTGGAAACACCGTTTCCGTGTTTAGCAAAGTTAAGCAACATCGTGTTTGGTTAGTCATCCCATGGAACCACGAATAGTGACATCTTCTCGGCGGCTACCATATGGTGTAAATTCTCGTTGTTTGGATCCTACATTAATCAGTCGGTCCCAACTGAATAATAAAATGCATCTTAACGGTTGTAGATCAATGTTAAAGCCTGTACCATTAAAACAACCACTAAAAAGCTACACGAGAAACTCAAACATCCAAAATGTAGGCCGACGAGGCAATA
The DNA here is from genome assembly GCA_963969495.1 of Ceratothoa steindachneri. NCBI lineage: Eukaryota > Metazoa > Arthropoda > Malacostraca > Isopoda > Cymothoidae > Ceratothoa > Ceratothoa steindachneri. Next base: position 99,478,251 of record OZ018328.1, read on the forward strand.
AAACATGGTTCACCTGAACGGGAGATAATGGCAACCGGGGAAATCCCCAAGGCAATCAGGAAAGTGAGGCGTCCTCCTAAGGGCCACAACGAATTGCCTTTATGTGAACGCATTACATTAAGAAAAAAGAATTAAATTGAATTTAACGCTTGAGTTCGAACAGAAAAGTTGAACGTGATCGCTTTACTGGAAGTTCGCTGGATACGGCACATAGGGACCATAATGGAAGTAGGTTTGAAATAAAGTCATTCCTAACTGCAAATGATGGCATATAATTAATACCACCTTTTGGGAATTTATAAGGGAAAATGATAGAGTAGCTGTTTTTATAATGGGTACGTACAAAATGCGCATTAAGAGTTCCAGCAAAGTTATTTAAATAGGTACAAAGAAGACACGGTAAATCAAAAGAGCACTTTAGAATAACAGTGAAATAAGAAACTCACTTACAGGGTCTTAATAGACGTTACCAAACCTTAAAAAAAAACAAGGAAACAGAGGTTAATCGAGAACGATGTATTATCGTCGACTAGTGAAGAAAAGTGAAGAAGAATTCTAAAAGAAACCTAGCACTCAACTTACAACATGAACTAAAACGTCTATATAGTTAGGTCAACAGTAGCAAGCCTAGAACAGAGTAGGTAGGACCGATCGGGAGTAAAAAGGAACTTATCAACGAAATTCGCGAAAAAATTGCTAAAATATTAATTGTCCATTTCGGAAATGGTTTTACTGTTGAGGACTTATTATAGGTATCAACAGTAGGCGAGGAAATTAATTTTGGCCATCATATTTTTTCCGATACCTAAGCAAATTAGGGAAAAATCATTACATACATAAACAAAATAAAACGATCACATACACTCGAGCCCGACGGTGTATACTCAACTAACTTTAAGGAGTCAAATAATGAATAATTAAAACCTCTCTGCACGATTTTTAACCGATCATTCAAGGAAGGACTCGCCTCAGTAAAGTTCTATCGAGCTAATGTTACCCAATATTCTGACATCATTAATTGGCAAGCTTTCAGAATCCATAATTTAAGAGGGGTTGGTGGGTCCTCTCGACTAAAATAATTTATTCTTTGACAAAAACACGGATTTCGGCAGGGACGCATGTGCTTAAAAACCTCCTGGATTTATTAAATCAAATTATTTTCATCTACGATGACAACAAATCAGTGGATATAGTTTACTTAGACTTCTAGAAAGCATTTTATATCCTTCCGCATAAGAAAATTTGGTAAAAATTCAATCACATGGAGTGTGAGACAAAATACTTAAGTGGATAGAGAACTGGCTCTCAAATCGTTCACAACGAACGGGTTGTTATAAATAAAGCAAGCTCAAAGTGGATTCTATTCATGAGCGAAACACTTCGAGAGGCCATACTGAGCCCTTTGATAATGATTTCCTGGGTAAAATGTAAAAGAAAATAGTAGATGACATGGAGTAGGAAGCAAGTACTATTTTAGATGCGATGTTGCGGAATTGCAGCGATAACTTGAGAGATTATTCGCCTAAGCGGAATGCTTGTTGTGTGAGAGGGTGCATCACTAAATCTGAAAAAATATAAACACTTACGGGAGCAAGAGGTATCATGATAAAAGAGGCTTTTTCTTACAAAGGCAATCTTTAGAAACAGGTAAAAGCAAAACGGGGACCGACCGACATTGAGATGTAGAGTCACCTGCGACTAAAAACGGTTCGATTTTTTAAAAAAAAATGTGTTGCACTGAAATTTACTGGCAATATCATATGATACCCGAGCTTCCCTCTAAAAAATTCTGTCGGAACACCTCAATTTGACGCTTGCAGACATTAATGGTGAGAGTCTCTGGAACGATCAGTAATAATACCTTCGGTGATATTACTTCTTTAGATGAGAAAAAAACAAACCAACCATGTCTTGACATAGCATTCAGTAACTTTTATTTCAATTGTATTACATACTTTATTCCTTTTTCTCTTATAAAGTTATCGTAAAAATAGTATTTTAACTGATTATAAATATATTTATACGTAATTGCAATCTGTAACCTTTATTTTTTAAATTCCAATTAAACTGCCTTTATGTTTGAACAACTTGATCACTTCAATAATATCGATCCAGACATAAACCATTTTCATGAATTATATGCAAATTTTAAAGAAAAATAACGTTAGAAACCAATACTATGATTGTGATAAATTTAACACTACATTTTCATTTGAAAAAACAGACCTGTCCATTTTAAATCTTAACATTCGATCTTTGCACGCAAACATTGATGAATTTTCAATATTTTTGTCAACACTTAATTATAAATTTTCCGTTTTGGCAGTCACCGAGAGCTGGCTAACAAATAATAATAGGCACCTTATCAGTTTCCCAAACTATAGCTCTTTCTATTCACTACGAGACGTAAACAAGATAGGGGAAGGTATAAGCGTGTATATATCTGACAGACTCAATACTAAAAAAGTTGACGAAATTAGTATTTCCTATAACTAATTTGAAACTTTATTTATCGAAGTAAAATGAAATGATAAAATAATAATCATTGGAACCGTATATAGACCTCCTTCTGGTGACCCTGAGATGTTTATAGATAAGATTGCTGAATTAATCAATTACTTCAATGTTACAAACTGTGACGACTTAATAATTACAGGAGATTTTAATTTCGATCTATTAAACTTTGAAGACCACGCATCAACTCAGTCCTTCCTCAATACTTTTTATTCTCATTCCTTACTTCCAATTATAACAAAAGGGACAAGAATAACCCAAAACTCAGCAACACTAATTGACAATATTTTCAGAGTTCACCCCGAAAATTACTCTTCTGGTATTCTCCTTTGTGACATACCGGACCATTTTCCTATATTCATAAACCAAAAGTCTTTTTTCAACTCGAATAATATCATCAAAACCGTACAATAACCTACCGCATAATTAACGAAAATACCTTAAAAAACTTCTATAACTATGTTCTAAATCGGAATCTATATGAAATTTCCTATATAAATGACATCGATTCTGCTACCGAAGAGTTAATTTCATGGCTAGATGATGCTTTTAAACTTAATTGTCCTCTAAAATCTAAAACCATATCATATAAACACAAAAAAAACTTGCAAAACAAATGCCATTATAAATAACATCAAAAAACGTCAAAAATACTTTTCTCTTTATAAGCTTAGTCAAATTCCAGAACACACATATAAAAATTTTCGGAATCAAGTTACTAACAAAATTAAAATAGCCAAGAAAAATTATTACCATTAACGATTTAATCAAACGAAAAGCAATATGAAACAAACTTGGAAATTAATCAATTCTGTGATAAAACCTGAAAATACTAAAGGAACAAACCAAATTAAACAAATTATCATTGACGGCAAACCAGTTGATGACAATAAGGAGAAAGCAAATGAATTCAATAAATTTTTTGTCAACGTAGGTAAAAACATCTCAGACTCCTGCAGAATAGTCGATAAACCTTTTCTTTCGTATATTAATGAGATTAATGTATCAAATTCCTTGTTCTTTTCTCCTGTAAGCGTAGCCGATATAAAAAAATCATTAGTTCACTAAAAAATAAAAAATCAGGCATTAATTCAATCTCCACTAAAATTTTAAAATACATCTCTGATATAGTTGCTCCAATTTTAGCATCAATAATTAATAAATCATTTACGCAAGGTATATTCCCAAGTGTATTAAAAGTTGCTCGGGTAACACCGTTACCAAAGGCCGGAGACCTCACAAACGTTAGCAATTATCGCCCTTTTTTATTTCTTTCAATGTTCAGTAAAATATTTGAAAAAATAGCATTCAATAAACTTTATAAATTTATGGAATCTAATTCACTGTTGTATAAACACCAATATGGTTTTAGACGTCAAAAATCAATGATTCACGCGATAATTAACCACCTACAATATTTATATGATAACATTTAAAAAGACCACGTATTCTCAATTTTTCTTGATTTTAAAAAAGCTTTCGATTGTGTCAACCATAATATTCTACTCTCAAAATTAGCTATCTACGAAATTAGAGACAACTGTCAAAATTGGTTCAAATCATATTTAACTGAGAGAAAGCAATTTGTCTCTGTCAATGGTCAAGACTCATCCCACCTTAATATTACAACTGGGGTCCCACAAGGCTCCGTGCTAGGGCCACTGTTATTTTTAATCTATATTAATGATATTGTTAAATCATCTTCTCTGTTTAAATTTATATTATTCGCTGATGATAGTGCCTGATCAACTCCCTTACCATATTACAAACCGAGCAACATTGCATCTACAAAAAATAAAGAACTCGAAATTGTCTTCATGTGGCTTAATGTTAATCAACTATCAATAAATGTAGATAAAACAAAATATATTCTTTTCTCTTACAAAAGATCTATTGAATTGCCCCATATTAAAATGGGAGACGGAATAATTTATGAAACTACTCATATGAAATTCATAGGGATCTTTATTGACAAAAATCTGAGTTTTAAACAACATATTACGCATATCTCAACAAAACTATCGAAATCGATTGTAATATTATATAAATTAAATAAGTTTCTTCCTAAATCTATTCTCCACTCTTTATATATGACAATGGTGCAACCTTACTTGACATATGGCATGGAGAGTTGGTATGGAAAATATCAAAATTATCTCAATAAATTAGTCATATTACAGAAAAAAGCAATTCGAGCTATCCATCAACTCGACTACAAAGAGCACACTAATCGATATTTTAAAGCATCCAGAATTCTAAAATTAAATAGTCTCTTTGTTTTTAAAACATCCTTATTCCTTTACAAAACAATAAATTGTTTCTATAATAACTATATATTTAATATGTTACAAACTGCTGATAATACCCATAAACACCAAACCGGCAATAGAACAAAATTTATTTCACCCTTGTATTCAAAATCAAAATCACAATGTACGAGGGGCAGTCAATAAGTTTTGCAATTCGGATAAAAGTAAACGAGATATGAGGAAAAGGGTTTTATTATTTTTTAATATAACTACCCTCGACTTCAAAGCACTTGCGCCACTTGTCCCTGAGGCTTCGAGTTCCCGAAAACCAGAAATCTCCCGACTGCTGTTCAATGAACTCCTGGACGGCCAGCTGGACATCTTCATCGTTCCCAAACCGGCGTCCACGCAGCGCAGCCTTGAGCTGGCGGAATAAAAAGTAGTCGCTAGGGTCCAGATCTGGAATGTAAGGGGGGTGGTTGAGCTCCTCGAATCCGCAGTCGCGCAAAGAAGCTTGTGCAACTCTGGCCTTGTGGACAGGGGCATTGTTGTGGAGGAGCAGGACACCGCGTGTCAACTTGCCGCGCCGCTTCTGACGGATGCACTTCTTCAACCCAGCCAGTTCCTCGGCGTAATTTTGGCCTGTGATGGTCCTTCTACGAGGCACATAGTCCACCATCAACACTCCCTCAGAATCCGAGAAGATGGTGGCCATGATCTTTCCGGCTGAGGGTTGGGTCCGGAACTTGATGTGGATCGGAGAGCCCCTTTGCTTCCAGGCCATGCTTTCGAGCTTGATCTCGGGGTCCCAGTGATGGACCCACGTTTCATCACCTGTCACTATGCATGACTCGAATCCCGCCGGGTCTTGGTTGTAGAGGAGCAGCAGCTCCTCCAAACTTTGACGACGTTGAAGTTGATCATGGGACGTTAGGTTTCTAGGGACCCAACGGGCAGAGACCTTGGTCATGGCCAAATTGTCGTGGATGATGTTGATAACACTTCCATGTGACATTCCAAGTTCTAGCTCGATTTCGTCGACCTTCACCCGTCGATTTTCGAGAATCATCCTCTCTACACGGGCCACATTGTCCTCGTTGGTCACGTCTGACGGGCGTTGTGGATGGAGGTCATCTTCAAGGGACTCACGACCATGGCGGAACTTCCTATTCCAGCGAGCAATGGTTGCATAGGAAGGGGCGGTGTCGGTGTACACTGCAACCATGCGTTCATGGATTTCTTTTGCATTCTTGCCTTCCTTGGTCAAAAATTTGATCACTGCGCGGTGCTCAACCTTCTCCATTGTTGAAAAATTCGTGACTGACGATCTGCGATCAGCTACTGCTTCTTAAATAGACGAGGCAGGAGCGTGCGGCTGCTGGTTCTGACTTGTCATAACTTGTCCTAACACCCCCACAAACAGCCATCCCCTTTCCTCTGTTTTGCCTACCGATTCGCAAAACTTATTCACCGCCCCTCGTAATGATTGTTTTAATACGATATTCTGTACAAATCTATTAAAATATGGAATGGCTTGGATGACAATATCAAATCCCAAACCAATTTAGCTTAATTCAAAAAGGCTCTTAAAAACAATATAATTTCGGCTTACTAAATTTCTATTCAGTTTTTGTTATTGTGTATTTATTTGTTAATGTACACTATTATACTGTGTACTATTACTCTGATTTATACTCTGATTTATACATTATAAATGTTATTATTTATATAAGACTGTTGACTATGTTAACTACAGATCTTTTGAAATAATCACTAAAAATAAATAGTTTTTTAATTTATCTCTAAATTTAAATAATATAATTATTCGTTATTTGCAATCTCTACAATGGTTCTCAAATTTATACTAAGTTGTTTATACTTCTATAACAAAGGCGTTCTCTGTTCGTAAATATGAAGGGATTTTATTCTTGATAATGTTATGCTTAGTCTTAAGTTTCAAGTTTCTGTCCTAAAAGTCACTGACTTATTTTGGGCCCATAACTAGTTTTTGTATGTATAAAGTACTTATTGTAACTTGTCATTATGTAAGATATAAAATGTAATATGTTTATACTTTGCATTGGATTAATATGGAATAAATAAATAAATAAAATTAAATAAGCTATCTCTAGAAGGTTATAACAGTTCACCATAATAATTATAAAAATAATAAAAATAATAATAGCTATTTATGGGTTGCGCTTTTCAATGCCACAAACTGCTTAAGGTCAGCCGGATTATCGTCCACAGAGTCGCAGATAGGCTCAAGAAGCGGTAAAGCTTGTCCTCGTTCAGGCAGACCTCAAGTTGTCAACAGTTTGGCTAAAGGAAAGACCTTCAAAAGTGTTCCAAAGCTCAAAATGACTGCGTTCGCGAAGAAGAACATCTTTGTTGCCATGGTGTCCGAGGTTGCCAAAGAGGAACGCGGCAAGAGCTTAAGCTGCATAGAAAGGCCGCTGCTCACCAATCGTCTTTGACTTGAAAATTCATGGCATTCGAAGTATCCTTTTTTATGACAAATATCTACAGGGTCGTCCGTTTATCAACAAGAACAATGACCACATGATAAGATTCGGTAAGGATCCTTCCGAGGTCTGCTACGTGTCCAAAAATAAGCCCTCGGTCTCCGTGATGATGCTCGGCGTTGTGGCTTCGAATGGAGAGAAGATACCGCTGGTGTAGTTCCCAGCTAACTGCAGGCTCACTGCAGCATATTACAGGGACGTTTAGGCCATAAATTCCTGTTCTGGGTAAAAGGATGAAGAGGGAAGACTAAATCTGTCAGCAGGATGGTTCCTCGGCCCACACAACCAAGACTGTGCAAGAGTGTTTGGGCTTGATCATGAACTTCTGGCCGAAAGAATTTTGTACCGCCCCGAGGTTGACCGAATTCAATCCTCTCAAATACAGTGTGTCAGTACATGCCGAGGGCAAGGCCTGCTATGTCTGCCACAGCATCTTTGATGAGCTAAATTACTATGTAAACCGCCTGTAGGCCAGCATGAGGAAGGAATTCGTTCCAAACGTTTGCGCAGCCTTCAGGTCTCGCCTGTAATGCATGTTCGCCGCTGAGGGATTGCACATTGATTAATATTACAATTTAAACACACATTTAGATGTTAAAACAATAAAAAAACACTACCCGAATCATATGTAACTATCATTGTGTCCTTTATTAAGAGCATCGTAGTAAATGAAACAGAACTTTTTCCATACCAAGTATTTCCGAAGTGTTAAAATTCACAATAGAAAATAAAGCAAAATCTTTTCTTGTGATCGTTTACAAACTAGATTTTGGATCTTATTGGCTCTCTTTTGGTCAATGTTCATCAATTTCATAATCCATACAAAAGAAGAAATACCATAATTTGCTGCAGATGTAAAGATGACTGAAATAATTAAAACTCTATATGAAAGAAAGTTGGACAGGGGATTTATTTTTGTTACAAACACTTATCCTACCTTGATGAAAGCCATCTCTGAAGCATCTAGTATGCAGAATGAACACACAGCTATAAGAACCCCAAATTTATAAAATTTCTCTCTGAATACTATTTGTTTAGAAGAAAAATAAATCTTTTATTTTAAGACAGATAAAATATTACTTAGTGAATGAAGTAAAGCTGAAAAAGGAGAAAAGATAAGATATAATTAACACTAGTAAAATAAATAAACAATTGGCGTTCAACGAATGGCTGGTTATCAAAATTTTCAGGAGGCCAGATCTCGGCGTGAAGTTGATACAAAGGAGAAAGGTGATCGCAATGTATGAAATAGACCTGTGTAAGCCAAGGAGACAACCACACATAGATAGAGCGAATGGTACCCACAGTAGAGTGTATATTACATACACAGCAATAAACTCAAAGTTAGAGCAGGAAATCGCACTTAATATACTGTATAATTGGATGTCAAATTGGCTCCCGAGAGCGCTACGCAGTACTCATCTGGGGATTAAATTGTCCATATAAATGAAACATGAGAAGTGAAGAGGCCATAAGGGGCCCAGTTTGTCCCTCTTGCACTCTCCCACATTTGACTGATTGGGCTTTTCAGCGCCGGAGGGTGAGTTCAAATATCACATCGACTTCCTTTTCCTTCCTCAATCGCTCTTAAGTGAGTCCGTGAATTATGGATTCCATTGTTGATTTGTTGAACTTCTCTATTTCACTTATTTATTATATATATATATATATATATATATATATATATATATATATATATATATATATATTGATTTAATCTTATTACATGACCAAACAAGCATAAAACATCAATCAGAGAAGGAAGGAAGAGAGAAATAGTAAGCGAAATTAAGTAATACTCTTTTACCCCTTAAAGAAAGTAAAATAATGGGGGCGGTTAAAACGTATGCCATCGAGCGCTCTTCTCTTTTCCGGCCACCAGATACGCTAGCTGCTCATAATCTAGAAGCAAGAAGAAGAAGGAAACACATTCCGGCATCGAGAAGAGATCCGCTTCCCCCGACAACGGCAGCTAGAAACCAAAACAAGCGACAGTAAAATAAAATGGAGGTGGCAAACCTCCTCCACGAAGTCAAATAATCGACAACTCTGTTATGCACGAATTTGTCTCGAGTACGAGAGAAAAGCAAAAGCTAACCCACTCATTCAGGTACCGGGATAGGTAAAGAACACGAAAATCACTTAAAATAAGATATTCAACAAGAATGTGGCAAAGAGTATGGGGACAACTCAGTCGTTGCAGTAAGAGTAAAGTGCATAGAAATGCTACATCCATGTGCGGTACGTCCCGCGACTGCGCTCAATTTAAATGAGAGAGAAATCAACTTGAAGCCGTCCTTGCAATGGCTGTTGGGTCCATGCGAACAGTTTTGCCACTATAGCCCACAACATTAAGTTGTCTTCGGCCGTCTCTTATATTCATTTTAAGGATCCACATAGCTGCCCTGGTTTGTACTATGTAGTCGACATGAAATAAAGCGAAACGATGGTTTGGTCGTCAAACCCCGCTAATTCTTTGGCACCCTCATTGGCGTGCTCATTATCCACAATTATCACATGTCCAGGGACATAGTAGAATATAATCTCGACATTCGCCTGGCTTGCAGCAACCGTAGCGTCAATGATGCCGGGAACCAGGTGCGAAGACATCAATGCTACGAGAACACTAAGGGCACTTTGTGAGTCACTATATATCAGAATGAGGCCTTCGAACCGGGCATGGCTCATTATCTCCAGCAATTACGCAAAACGCAATAATGGTGGCAATATGGAAGCTTGAAGACCAGAAGCGTTGCGAAAAATATTCAAAGTTAGTACCCTCTAGGATAGCGCCCTAGGTAGAAGCAGAATCTTACCGGCTGGAGAGCTACATCGAGCTCTCGAATGAGTTTGCTAGTCTTAAAGCCAAAGGGCTTAGGGTATGAGTGGTTTCTTTCGGTGGCATAGGCACCATTTAGATCAGCCGCAAAGGGAGTGAGAGTCGTTGGCGACTGGGGTAAAGGGTGCCAGGCTCGCGCATACAGAAACATAATGCACTCTTTACGGTGCATTACGAGTAGCATATCCCTGGCCTTGACAAGTAGGTTTTTAAATGGGAAAGTGAGGATGTCACCGGTCACAAACCAGATATCTGCTTGTGGTTAAAATCCTGCTTTCTCAATGCACCTTCTGCTTCAAATTTTTAAACCTTACATCCTTAGTCAAGCTTCGAACGAAAAAGGATGCTTATAAATGTAAGGCATTAACCCTATCAACACCCTAAGTCTCACAGAACGAAGAATGTCCAGACGCGGGTATAAGAAAACAAAAAGCTGCAAATATGAGACCCAGATGGAGCATCGGTCAAATATAAGACCACGGAAACCATGTGAATCTACCACTTCCATACGAGCTCCGTTAAGGAGCAAGTCTGGGTCGGAGTGTAGCCATGGATGGCAGCATAATTACAAAACCTTATTCTTTGCCAAAGAAAACCGAAACCTATTCGCTTCTGCATAGCGCGAGATGCAGCCCACTGTCTGTTGGAGTAGATGCTCCCAAATTTTCATCTACGATGCAACAAAAGAGATCGGAAGGTCGTCTATGTTTAGCTTAACGACCAAATTTTCCGGTATTACTGAGGTGATACTGTTTATACTCACGGCAAAAAGTGTGATACTGAGGACATTTCCCTGCCGGGCGCTTTTTTCTTGCCTCGTTTGGCCGGAGAAAACTCCCACACCTTTACTCGGAGTCAAAGTTCTCTCAGATATTCAGAGACAAAAAAGGAAGGCGTTTCTTACCTCCATCGTGTGGATGGTCTCCATGATGCAGTGTCGCCATAAGGTATCTTATGTTTTGTCCAAAATAAAACAATATCTTGGCATAGAGCTGCCTATGAAGGAAGGCCTCGCAGTTAGAGTTTTACAGCCGTATCAGAGCGTCATCACGACGTGCACTTAATGCTGGGCAGAGTAACATCTTGATGAGAGGATGTGAAGAAAGCGGTTGCGAAAGATTGCCAGGCAAGGGGTTTCGAGATTGCGTTTCGATTATTCTAAAGAACGGATGGGATGTCCAGCAAGAAACCGACTCTACTCTTTTTGATTCGTTTTTACATTTAGCAAGAGGGGTCTTTCCGTTAAGTGAAAATACGTATGCTCGCAGAAAGAGTGGCGGGAGTGCTTCGAAACATAACGGAACCTAGCCTCATCAAGACGAAATTCACATACATTGAAATCGTTAGGCAACGCTTATAGTGTTTGTAGGCATACCGCTTCTGTCTGAGGGCTCTCTCACACTCAGCCCACCACCAAAGTCAATAAGGTTGCCGGAGAAGAACTAACGGCCTCATTCATTGAGCTGAATTTCTCGACTGGTACAGAAAAATCACTCTTTCTTGAAAGGCGCACCACCGCACTCGCTCCACACACCACCTGGCCTAGAACATGATAGTTGAAAGAAGGCCATAGCATGAAGGTCATTAACCGCCTCCGTTCTGAAATAGGTCTGTGGATCCGGATAGCATAGGGACGACTGATTGATGCAGGAAAATGAAGCGGTTCTCAGGCACTGATGCGTAAACTCATCCACATTTAAGACATCTATCTCCAGGTCGTCAATCCAATGGACAAGGAACTGACCCCTGGGATTAAACGAATAGTCTCTTCAGATGGGATGTCTACTGTTCAAATACCCAAGCAGAAGAAAGGGCCTCGGCAACCGGGAAAAGACTTAGGTGAAATCCTCCGTGATGCAGTAGGCTGACAGTGGAATGTGCGCAGAAATTACAGTTTAGCATATATTCAGGTGTAACTCTATTGCATCTGCTTGAAAGGTGCTATTTAAGGCAAATAGAATAAGAGAAGGATCATCGCTACTTTAAATCTTACATCCCTTGTTGTTTTATGTCGCAAGACCCTTAGCCTCTAATAGAATGGATAGTGGGCACGCCTTCAGCATCGTTTTCTGCAAATAAATAGCTAAGGGGAACGGGAATAGATGAGCCTTCGCAACTCCTTCCATTTTGAATCGAGTCAGCGGCATTTCTATTGAAGGAATAGACCATCTATGCCTAGCTCGTAGAAGATGCGGGGGAATGGCCGTACGCTTACTGCAGAAAGAACTCCAGGCGCTGTTGGTCGAAGATGGTACTGAAGGCGCTGCCACCTTCGAACACATATCATGGTAGGTTACGCTTACTCTAGATGTCTTTTCCTCCCATAGCCTCTAAACATTTTAGGGTGGGGTAACTTTAGAGCTAGGTATCTTATTTTCCGAGATTTCCACGTATCCGAGCGATCCAGTCTAGCCTTGCGTAGGGGCGAGGATATGAAGCTCCATCGGTGCTCTGCTCTTCGGAAAACAGCTTTAAGAGCCTCAGAATACGGCCTTCTGACCGTATTCTAAATTAGTTTACTTACTAGTACTAATTTAGGAGGCCAAGACAATCTTTTTCTTTCAACTTCTTTCGGTTAGGTGACACTGCATTGCAAAATTATTGGCGGAGGGGAATATACATTAATAACTTTTTATATAGCAGGAAATTTAATATTTAATAGTTGTCCATTTGTCATAATGCAGCGAAATCTAGCCGGGACTTGCCGCACAACCTCAAGAAAAGCAGTTGCAAACCTCATTCTGAAGAGTTTAAAACCTTTCTTAAGGGTTCAGACTTTAACTTAGCGGCCTTGAGTGGCATTTTTTCCAGGGCCAGACGAATTCTACCTATCTTATGTTTTTTTACCGCAATTTTGGGTCTAAATTAGTCGAATTATAAGTAGCCAACCGTTGTTGTTAAATTCCTTCAGGGTCAAAATAGCCATATGTTAGGGCCACGACAATGTGTTTGTTATCCCATTCTCTCGCTAACACCTACCTCTTCTTATTGTACCATCATCCATCCTTCAATTTACCATGTGTACTCTTTCAATTTTTCTACCATTTCGTTGGCGCCCTCTTCAACTGTGATCACCAACCCCTCTCGTTAGTAGACCTGCCTCACTACTTCTTTTTATTATGTAGCCGCCTACCCTTCTCTGAAATTGCTTGTTTATTCATAGAGGTTGCGGATGTTTGGCGTATTTTCGTCCTCTTATACTCTTATAAGAACTTAGACGAGTGGCATTGTATACCGTGAGTTCCTGAATTGCTGCGTAGGCCGAAAGTGTGCTGCTGACTGAAAGAAGTATTAGGTACAGGTGGTGTTGGGCCGTAGACTCTGCTCATCGCCTTCCAGTACACATATAATGTGACTACGCCCGCACTTTCCTTTATGTTCCAAGCTAAAGGTCAAATTCGCCTGAATGGTGGGCCTGGTTGAGAAAGTACATCTTAACTCGCAACTTTAGGCCGAGTATGTATAAATTGTCATATTCTGGAATTTTATGATCCTATGGAGATTTTCCCTCATAGTATCTATGTTGCATGCAGCTATTTTTTCACTATGATTACAGTAGACGAGAATAGTGAGAGACAGCAGGCGCATTGAGATCCACTTCAAAGCGCGGTCTAACCCTCACTAGGTGTCAGAGAGGACGAGGTAATATGAGACACCACTTCGACGGGTGAAGGGGCTGCATTCCCACCATTTCCAAGCTGCAAACTGGATTTCCTTTTAAGCTCTTTGGAGTAGCTCTCGAGCAGCTCCATCTCAGAAAAAGAGGTGACTCCCACCCTCTGTGATGATCTAAGCCGCTATTTCGAGTAAGCACTTGATTGGACTCTATTTCTTCGATGGCTCTGTTAAAAGCTCTCTTGCCTTGCCATATTAAGGGAGTGATTTTGTTCACAGCTAGAAAAGTTGAATGTAAATTTCAATGATTGGTGGTTCCAACAAGATAGTGCCCATACCCACTATATCATTAATGTCAGGGAATACCTGAATGAAGTTTTTAGGGATAGATAGGGTGCAAGGATCACAATACCACCAACACCTCTCAATTGGCCGCACCGAAGTCCAAAGCTCACGTCTTGCATCAAAGTTATGTAAGAAATTATCAAGGAAAAAGTTTCAAAAAAGGATACCAGAATACGAAACAGTTGAATGACGCTCTTCGTGCAGCCTCTGCAACAATTACCAAAGCATAGTTTCAAAAATGAAGATGTTTATACAGAACTTCAGGATGTTTGACAGTGTCAGTGAAAGTGAATACACTAAAACCTGTACATTAATTTAATATTAATATTTTGTACCTCTGTTGTTCTAAGTACTTTTCGGTAGGGGGTGACAAGTCCTCCGGACCACGCTATAGGTCGGTTTCCCGACCAAAAAGACTACGATGGCAGGATCTTCCATGGGAAGAACCAGGGCTCGTTAGCAAAAGATGAACGCAGGTCCGCTCATGTGCAGGTTTCTCCTCGGGCGGCTCATGATCCCGAGGACTCAGAATGAGAGGAGGCACCTCTGTCACCGACTTGTCTCTATTTGAAGGCCAAGCCCTTCTCCATTGCAGAGAAGGATCTTGCTGAGGATGCTACATCCGGCCTGGGACACTGCGGTAGTGGATGAAGTGTGTTAATTCACTGCTTTTCCATTCACAGAAGAAGAAGAAAAACAAGAATAAGTCAAATAGGACTAAGGACTTCTCTCTCTCTCTCTGGGCAGGGGCTACGGGGAGGGACGGCTTCGCTGCTGCCTCGGCAAGTGACCAAGGCAAGTTCAATACGTCCCGACCTGAGTTGCACCTGGGCATGGAGTTAAAGACAAAGACCAAAATCGCAAGTGCGCTCAGCGGAGTCTTGATTACATTAAAGTTCCTCATTCAGAGACTACCTGGCATTATTGAGCCTTCTAGCATCGAGGCTTTTCTGCTTATTCGCTCCACTAATATCAGCATTTGGTCGAAGGTCACGTGCTCTCTTAAAGTAAAGCAATACCTAGGTAGAATGGTAAAGAGGCGAAGGTAACCCGTTTCTCGGCCGGGAGATTTCTTGCAAATGCATGAGACCATACTGATGGCATGAGTAACGCCCTTCGGACACTCACTGGCTTACCAGTGAGGGTGACATCCCACTCTAGCATTAATATCATAAAAGAAGGAATTTATGCGATGGAACTCGTGGACTACTGATTTGAAGACATCACTGATAAGCTGTATTAATAGGGAGTGGTCAAGTTCGAGCGTGTGATGGAAAAACAGGAAGGGGTATTGAGACACACCCACCCCTACACTCTTCGTTACGCTTGACTATGACAGTCTCCGTGAGTAGGTGCGTGTCGTTTAGTATAGCTACTGCGTGAAGGCATTTGTGCCACTCCCGCGAATGTGTGCTTCTTCTGCTACCACTTCGGCCATACGAATAGTTCATGTAGACGTTGAAGGTCGGGGTTAGCCAATGCAGCACCGAGCTTCCTCCTTCTTGCTTTTGATTTGTTCTTTTTTTTGCCTTTCTTTTGTTGTTCATTTGGTTTGTAATTTTTAACTTATTTTTATTTTAGTGCAGCCTACTATCTATTAGGTTCTATGTTAAAAACGGTGACTTATGCCCTTGTAGGCATTCATTATAGAAAAAAAGCTCAACATACCTAAATCGCGTGCTCTCAATAATTCTCACTTATGAACTTATGACCATATGACCTTTAAAACTTTGAACAAGTAGGGCGATCGGACCCATAGTTAGTTTACTTTAAATAATTACCGGAATAATAAAGAGAATGTAAAACAACATGAGGGTTTCAAATTTCGTTAGAATCGACCAAAAAACGAGGTTAGCCAAAAAAACGGTCACCATCCGACTGAAATACATACGAACAGACATAGTAATATAGATTCGCTTCTGTTTAAACTGCAAAATATATTTTTTGCCCCTCCTAAAAAAAACTGGAGAATACAATTTTCGTTGAGTTAGATCCCATTTGTTTTTGACTAACTTTTGGCCTCTGAATCTAAAAGTGTATAAAAAATCATGAAAATACTCATATAACAAAGAGGTGCTTATTTTTTAGAATATTTTAAAAATATGCATACACTGGAAAGTAATAATAAATCATTGCTTAACTGCAATATTTGTAAAAAATTATTTTGTTCATAAAAATGATGTTGTTTCTGTAAGTCAAACTTTGTACAAGTAGTTAAGGAAAAGATTTACGCCTAGAGCTTTTCTTGAGTGTTTAATATGTAGACACTTTCGTTTTATACTCCAAAAAAGCTCTTGGTAGCCGAGTGGATACGTTTTGGTCTCGCAACCTCGCGGTACCGGGGACGCAAACTAGAAATCTGTCTACCAATTGGAGGACGCGTTGTGCTCAACCCTGTACTTGGGTGGGTAGCTCTTACACTTATCATTACGCACATAGACAATTACAACACTGCTTTCTTTCCTCTCCCATATTTTTAGCACAACACACACACACAGACTCTCTGTTCCAAAGAAACCTGCCAATTACTATCATATCAACATACCTCTGATGCGGAAAAGGTTCCTCTGTCCCGGGGCGACGAGGGTTCCACCTATAAGCTGTTTGGTGCCATAACACAATACTTCCTGGTACCTCACCGAAAGTTCATACTGACCGTTATGTCCTTTTCATTATCGGGTCGGAGATCCTCCTGGATAAAGGAAGGTTGGTGACCTGAAACGAAAAAAAAACCGAAACTCCAACAGTTTTCAGCCAACATATTTACATTCCATTTTCCCTGGTTTCTTTCCCACTATGGCTTTAAAATATTGGCGGAACTTTTTCTCTTGCTCATTTTTTAATTCAACAAAGTTTTACAGGAAGTTCACAAGATGACTCTACGGAAAATGCAACTTGATTCTCATGCTGCAACAGAGGGTTTTTTCTTTTAGCTCTCCAATAGTTTCTTTCCAATTTAGAGGTAATTCTTTGCTCGTTCATTTCCAAAGAATTTTAGCCCCTGTCCTTGAATGATAAGGAAGCATTCTTTTCAAGCTCTGTCATTATTTCGATGTAATGTTTATCTGTGATAATTTGTCGAATCATTGGGCCATCAAATATATCGGCCTTGATTTTTCAATTACAGGCCAGTAAATGCTAAAAGGAGGTAGTTGAAACAGTTGCCTTTAGTTGGTAATGCTTGAACGAATTGTTTGATGATACCAAGTTTGATGTGCAGAGGTTGGAATATAATATCTTTCTTTCAATAGGTGTCTCGTGTAGAATATTAGGATTACTACATTTTAGGTTAGATTTTGGGGGCCAATTCCTTTCCATCCAGTAATTCTCTCGAACTCTGCTATCCCTCATACTCAGAAAGCAGGGATACTTCGCTATAATAAGGGAACATGCCATTTTAAGGTCAACACAGATGATCCAATTGTGTTTGTAATATTGCAACAACTCAATGCCTCTTTATGACTCCCTGTAATTCACGAAACCTAATTGAATGCACTATATATATTGGCATTGTGGACGATGACACACTGTAGGGAAATCGATATCTTACCATAAAACAGAGGCCCTGTTCGGTCACCACAACGTCTTGGCGCTTGGCAGCGTAACCCGATTACTTAACCCCCCCTCTTTCTTTTCGACTCGAAAAACACCGGAAGGCCTTCTCCAACCACGAGATGCACGAATCATTAGATTTCTGGGAGGCGAACATAACAATGGTTAAACCGGCACTATTTCCCCTAAAAGTTTGGATCTATTTTCGCGTCATAGACGAAATTAGAGGAGCGGCGAACAAAAGCCAGAAGATGC
Source organism: Ceratothoa steindachneri (assembly GCA_963969495.1). Taxonomy (NCBI): domain Eukaryota; kingdom Metazoa; phylum Arthropoda; class Malacostraca; order Isopoda; family Cymothoidae; genus Ceratothoa; species Ceratothoa steindachneri. Next base: position 99,496,145 of record OZ018328.1, read on the forward strand.
CTTTAGGGCTAGGTAAAAGACGCTCGGAGAAGAGCCGTTAGAGGAGCAAGGCTTAATTCCTATGCCCTCAATCCCCCCTCCTCCTTCCCCTACACCCAGTGGGTTGGTGAAGTATGTATATAGGATGATAACTGGAGAAGAACCAAGAAGATCGAGTTAATGATCGACACGACAAAGTCCGGCGCAGTGCACAGCAATCAAAGAAAGGAACAGAGAAGACGCTCACGCTGAGCCCGTTTCTGGTAATCACAACGAAATTAGCTTTTGTACTAGGATCAATCTCAATCACCTCTCGTCTGAGAAACCCCCTATCTCGGTTTGCAGTAAAAACCAGAGATAGTCCTCGCCATTAAGGAATACCCAAAGTGAACTCCCTCACTCCCCCTCCCCCCCTTCGATTCGTCAGAGGGTTCACTGTTTGCTCATTGTTCTTCAGTGCAAACCATTCCAAGATTGACCCGAAGATTGGAAAAAGCATACCTTCACGGTCCCATTGTTTAAATCTGACTAAGAAAACGTGCTTAACGCCATCCATTGCTCTCACCTAAATCACTTATTGCTTCAAGCCCACCTCAGCGCCAGTGAAACAGCTGGGTGTCTGTGAACACGTCCACGCGCCTACCCGCAAAAACATTTTTTCGTCTACATAAAAATTCAAGGCCAAGGTCAGTCTCCAGCCGGATTCTCGTGTGGTTGTTTTAAAGGTGAAGAAATTCTATTATTTTTTAGTTCCAATTTGTGTCCAATATTAAAATGAGCTTTGGGTCAACCATTAGGTCTCAAAAAATTCGTTCAATTCATAGCTGTATATTTTTTTTTTCGATTTCACTTTTTTTGTGTTGTAATTAAAGATATGTATTTTTTAGAAGTATTTAATTAAATCCTCGAAACGCTGCTTTTGGCAATAGAAATCCTCAAAGATTAAATAACTTAAAATAATATAGCACTCTTAGAGAAAACGTAATCAAGGAGTTATTCAAGTACGTAACAAACCTACGTACATATACCACCACTCGGCCCTTAAAATACCACGACACACACTTTACGCTGTCGATGAACAGTCGCCATTCAGTTGAATTTAAGTTCGGCATTGCTAAGCGCTCTAGTAAACTTTGTATGTTATGGCTATATACAAAGCTACTGTTACATCGAACGTATTGCAAACCTGAACTTTCTCTTGTTTGAAAGTAGGATAACTAAGCTCTTTGCATCTCATTCAGTCTTGATGCTAGGAATTCTAATGCCTTTTTTGCTAGTCTTAAATCTCTTACAAAAACGAATCCTTTACGAGACGAGCTGAGTCATCGTCAATTTCAAAATCTGCATCATTGCTGTCACTGAGTTCTTCATTACGCTCCAGATCTTAAAGAGAAGGTAGTTGAACAAACACTGTCTAAAGGATTTCAACTGGATAAGCCTCTGAAAGTATAACTGATAGTTGACATATATTTTTCTTGTTAAATCCTGAATTTTTCACTAATCAAAGATAACAGTCTGTGAAATGTTCTTTTGGCTCTTCAAATCATAAGTATCATAAATGCCATCTTATTACGTGTTCCCTTGTTCCACATCCATAAACTCTTGAAACACTGCTTGCACACCTTATGGCGGGTTCCAAGAAGCCATAAGCAATAAAATTTAGCCCTTCAAACTGCTTCTCATCAATCATTTGTTCACAAAAGTAAATCTCAGGGTATTCCGTTTGTTATAATTGTGATAGCCATGGCTGATTTTGGCGTGAATGTACATAACCTTCATGTTTTCCGATCTGCCCTGAGCAAGGACATAGCCGTGGGCAGCGATCCACCTTAAACCAGGGAATATCTAGCTAAGTATCAAATGGTAAACCCATCACCTCGAATAAATACTCGTGGCCCGCCAATATCAAGTAACATACAGGCAAATCCATTAGATAAGTAAAAGCTCCACTTGAGGAGATAAATGACCAGTTGGTATTGTATGAAGAAACTCCATATGTACAAGCTGACTAAATCGTTCCACCTTAGTCGCATTAGGAAGTCGCGCCAGCTTACTGTTTTCCGGATCAATTTTTTAAGCCAAGCATTCTTAGCCAAAGAGTAAGGTTACTTTCGTATCCCTATGAGTTATTATAGTCTTTGCCCATACAAAAGATTGATTTAAGGCAAAGATCCGCAATGGATTTACTTGTAAATAATAAAATGAGCAATGTAACCTGCTCAGCCATGCTAGATAACGGAGCGTGTACGACTTTAATAAAGAGGAAATTCGTGTATGAAATGCAACGCCTCACAAACCAGGTTTACAGATTTACGCCGCCCAATAACAGTTAGTTGGTGTAACCAGGAAAACTTTTAAGTCTTCTGAGGGAATATGGTTTATTTGGAATTGGATAGTATGGTGTATCCCGCCAATTGTTTCAGTGTCGGAAACGACAAGAGGTTTACAACTATTTTGCTTCTAGGTTTAATTTCTTTTAAAGGAGCACGTGAGTTATTGATCCAGCAGGAAATACAGTTCACTAAAGAGGGAATAGACAAACGATTATGGACCTTGTAGGTATTACACTGTCTACTTCGAGTAGACAGAATGCAATTGGAAACGGATGCTATTGAAAAGTTTTATTAGGACAAATACTGACCCAAAAGATGATATTCTTGAAAAGCCTTGGGTAAAGGGGAAGAGCCCAACTGAGGTTGCTCCAATGAATTTTATTTTATAGATAAAGAGACCGATGCAGACTGCTCCAAGGAATTTTCGTTTAGAAGATTAGAGTCTAGAGAGGCTGATCTAAGCTCTATTAGTTTAACGTGAAAAGACCAAGAAAATGCTGCTCCAATGAATTCTAGTTTAACAGGGGCGCAGCCAAGTATGGTGTGCTGCAATGAACCTTGGTTAAGGATGCAGAAGGGGCTGTTCTAAAGATTTCTACTTTAAAAGAGGAAATCAAAATGAATGCTGCTACAGGAAATTTCGATATGATGAGGACCAGCAAAAGCGGTACCTCTCCCATAATTTTATTCGTATCTAACCAGGTAACGATCAATTAACCGTCTTGTGAAAGAAATTTTGCCCCAAGATCCATGATAAGGCTACTCTGACTAATAGGGAAAGCAGTGGTTGGGCATCCGGTGACCACACTACTTCTTCCTTGCATAATTTACTATTAACGCCAATTCGTTCATTGCTTATTGAGACACATGTTGATGAATTTTTGGTACATGTTGCTTCTGTACATACAGTAACTGAACAACACTACGAAATGATTTGCTTCACAGCAAAGTTAAATTTTTCTGAGGGAACAAATGTTGACCTTGATGAAATTTACATGGTAGTAAACATAAGTTCAGGTAGAGAATTCGATTAGCCCAGTCTCTATGTATAGGCAATGATTATGTAATTCCATGTTTGTATATAAATTCGAGTCATCGCCCCCAAATATTGTGTGTGAACCAAAAACCTATTACAGCGACGCTGACAAAACCCGCATCGAGTCTCGCTGTGAGGTGGTCAAAAAAGTTATGCCCTTCCTTGAGTTTCCAGAGGAAGAACTTAATGAGAAGTATGAAATGTGTTGGCAAGGTTGCATAAAAAAGTCCGAACATTACAGAACCCCGAATATTTAGAAGAACTGCTGGATTTTCTGGTCAAGAATAAAGATGTGATTGTTTTTAAAGGAGACATCTTAGGTTGGACCAACCTTGTTCCCTTTGAAATTAAGCAAGAACCTAACTTAAGATGCATTTTTGGTGGTGGTGGCGACCCCATTCCGGGCCCGACAGTGGGTCGGGGACCTTTACACTTATTCCAGGCCTTACCCCAGCTCCCCAGACCATCGCAGCAGCAGACTCGCCGTCTCCCAGAGCTTCTCCCAGAGATCCACCGGGCCCAGGTCTGCGTGTATCTGTGGGCAATTGAAGAGATATGTGGTGTCGTGTATCTGTGTTAGGCATTTGGGGAAGTTTGGTGTTGTATGGGTGGTGAGAGATATTTTGTGCATGTATGAGGTCCGGAGGGGTGATTTTTTTGTTCGTCTATCTGCTTTGTGAGTGTTTGTTCTGAGTTGTGTATGGTTGGAGGTGGTGCACTTAATATTTTATTGTGGGTTCTGTTTGTCAAGTATTAGTGTGTGATCTGAGAGTGTATTGTTTTCTTGTATTGCTTGATTGTGTCTTCTGTTGTTGTGTTAGGGTATATGTCTAAGTTGGTGGTGTAGTTGTTGTTATCGAAAATAGTCTTTTTTTTTGTGTCGTTGATTGGGAGGTTGTCTGGTGATGTGGTGGAGAGGATGATTTAAATGTTGTGTTTTCTGCGAGAGTTGTGATGCATGTAGTTTTAGATGATTTTTGATTGGTATGATGTTCGTCTCATCTTGTAGAAGTGTGGTGTTTGTGTCAAGAGTGAATCCTGTGGCAGTGCAAAGGGCTGTGTTTTGTATTGTCTGTAGTTTTTTGGTGTTGGTTTCTGAAATGATTTGAGACCAGATTTGTTGGCATATTCTAGTGCTGGTCTTGTGATTGTCTTGTATGTGTTAATGAGCATTTTCCGTTAAGTGTGTAGTTGTGAGTGCCGTGATGACCTTTAGTGTTTTCGTGGCCTGGACTATTGTGTTTTGTATGTTTTTTAATTATGTGAGTTTGAGGTCAAAAGTTAGGCTAAGGATCTTCGGTTCTTTTGTTATGGGTAGTGGTATGTTTTCTATGCTAAGATTTAGGGTTGTGTTGTATTCTGCAGGTTCTGGTGTGAAGAGAATGGTTATTGTTTTGGTGGCGTTTAGCTTTAGTGAGTTTTCTATTGTCCATGTGTGTATTTTGTTGAGGTAAGGTTGTATCTTTTGTGCAGCAGCTTCTGGTTTGTTGTGTAATGAGATTATCGTCATGTCGTCTGCAAAGGTGACAAATTTTACTGTTTGTGGGGGAGTTGGTATATCTGAGGTGTGGGTGTTAAAAAGTGTTAGGGAAAGTACTCCTCCTTAGGAAACTGGATTTTATGTCTGTGTTTAGATTTTGTGTTTTATATTCAGCTGTATCGGAGTGGTCCCTTGATGTAGTTTGCTATGTACTTGATGCGGGTGGTGGGTATGGTGAGTTTGTGGATCTTGTTGATTAGTTTGTGTAGGCCTACTGTGTCGAATGCGTTGGACCTGTCAAAAGCGACTGCTAAATAATGGAAAGTAGCAAAAATGATTTTAAAAACCAAATTAAACAAAGACATAAACAAAGAAGACTCCTACAGACCAATAGCGCTGCTTTGCCTCATAGCCAAAACACTAGAAAAAATCACCCTAACCTACATCACATCCAACATCCCAAACACACCACAGCAACATGGGTTCAAACTCATGCACTTAACCACCACAGCATTACACACAATAAATAACATAATCACAAATGGATTGAACAAGAAAATTCGACCACATAGAAATGTGGTGAAATTTTCTTGTTGAATCCATTTGTGATAATGTTATTTATTGTGTGTAATGCTGTGGTGGTTTGGGATGTTGGATTTGATGTAGGTTAGGATGATTTTTTCTAGTGTTTTGGCTATGGGGGAAAGCAGCGCTATTGGTCTGTAGGAGCCTTCTTTGTTTATATCTTTGTTTAATTTGGTTATTAAAATTATTTTTGCTACTTTCCCTTATTAAGGTATGCTGGTTGTGTTTATGGCGAAGTTGTAAATGTGCGTGAGGAGGTTTAAGGCGTTTTGACCTAAGTGTTTGAGGTGTTTGATGTTTATGTCATCAGGGTCGGTGGAGTTGTCTTTTGATTGTTTTATGGCTCTGATGGTCTGTTATGTTGTGGTTGTCAATTGTGGTTTGGGAGTTTTTTTGTAAGTCTGTCTATTTTCCTGTTTTCATTTTTCGTTTGGTGTATGTTTGTGTTTGTGAATTGTTTGTTGAAGTGTTCTGATTTTTGTATGGGTGTTGTGGCTTCTTTGTTCCCGAAGGTGATGGTGTTGTTTTGTGGCTGTGTTGGTTTATGTTTGTGAGGCCAGCAATGGTTTTCCAGAGTTTGTGTGTGTTTATTTTGCGGTTCTATTGCTGGTCTAGGGGATGTGTCCATAATTCTTGTTTGCGTTCTTGTATCGCGCGATCTATTAGTTTGATTTGTTTTATAATGTTGAGGTTTGATGGATTTTCTTTTCTAGTGTTGTTTCGTTGTGCTATAAGGATTCTGATTGGTTCAGGGAGTAGTTTTTTGTGTTGTGTATTTTCCCATGTGGGATGTTGTGTTTGCCTGCTTGTAAGATAGTCTTAGTATTTTGTTTGGCTGCTTGTAAGATAGTCTTAGTATTTTGTTTGTCGTGTATGCATCTTTGGGCAGTTGGATGTTGAAGAGTACTTGTTAAATTTCTTTTGTGTATTCTATCCAGTTTGCCTTGTGATAATTTGTGTATGCTTTGAGGTTTCGTTGTATCCTGGAGTTTTTTTGTGTTTAATGTGATTAATATGGGGAGATAGTCAGAAGAGAGAGGATGTAACGTGTTTCAGGTAAGGTGTATGTGTTGGTTGTTTGTTGCTGGTGATCCAATAAGGCACCAACGGGCACTTTAGTAAATAATGAGGTAACATCAAAACTGACTAATCTCAGGGTTGATGTTACATTCACATCGTCTAACTTATTGCAAAGATCAACTGAATTTTTTATACGTGAGGGTGATATGGATCCTAAGATCGGAGAAAGTAAACTTACTAAATACTTTGAGAGTTTATATTGGATTGACCCAGTTGCAATGATGATTGGTCTTATTGTATTGCCTGGTTTATGAATTTTTATTAGGCCATACAAATAAGGTAATGATGAATCACTAGAAGAGACTGAGTCAATAATTGATTTGTGTTTTTTAAAAATATTTTTTATATCTCCATTAAAATTCTTAATTACATCATCTAAGGGATTGCTCTTTAACGGTACGTATGTAGTAGTATCGGATAAAAAGTTTCCATTTTTCATAACTACAATGTTTTATTCATTATTACACACATGTTGGATTTATCAGCTTTTGTAATATGCAAATCCTTGTCCATTTTTAATGATTTAAGGGTTGTTTTGAATCGTTGTGGAAAATTATGTAAACTCTTATTCATAGTATTCACTACTGAATAAACAATTCCATTTGCTTTGTCTATATGGTTTTGTGGTATGTTCTTATTTCTTGCTAATCTAACAAAGGCAGCAGCAATATCTACACTTTCAAGTTTCTTGTTTATTGAGAACGACAGTTTATATTCTAAGGCACGTTTCACATCATTCGATATTGGCTTATCTGTAAAATTCACAACTCAGTTTTCTTGATATTTTTTGTTCCAATCACTATCACTTATAAGGCAATTTAATTTTTCCGTTAAGTGGATATTTAGATTGGATAGTTTCTTTCTGAACTTGTTGTAGATGTTTTTCACAACCAGAGAGGGATTATTCAGCTGTTTGAGAACTTTTTCCAAATTCTACGACAAATGACTATATAAATATATATATATATATATATTTATATATATATATATATATATATATATATATATATATATATATATATATATATATATATATATATATATGTATATATATATATATATATATATATATATATATATATATATATATATATATATATATATATATATATATGAGAAACTCCCAAAGTAGCGCGTGAGCGGAGCAATAAATGCAAAAAAATCCCAGTTATTTTCGAATTTGTTCAGTTCATTCACAAGAAATGACGAATTACTTTACAAAGGTGGTATATATAAGAGACTACAAAGCGGTGCCCCACCCATGTACAGCGAAAGGACATAAAATAATAAAAATATTAAGAGAAATGTGATTAAATACCGGATAAATAAGGTAAAAACATACAGATAAGATTTATTCCGGAAGTTCCAAGTGTGAGAAAAGAATGTAGACATATAGGTCACACAGCTATGAGTACATACACATGTAATTATAAATAGATTGAAAAAAACAAAAGAAATGAAACAAATTTGTAAATAAAAGGGGTAAGATTTAAAATAGACAATTTACTTGCAAATAAGCCTTTTAATTAAAACAATAAAATTGTCTCTTATATATACCACCTATGTAAAGTAATTCGTTATTCCTTGAAAATGAACTGAAAAAGTTCGAAAGTACTTGGAATCCGCCTTTCTGTTTCCTGTGGGATTTTTTTGCATATATATACGAGTATATATATATATATGTATATATATATATATATATATATATATATATATATATATATATATATATATATATATATATTATATATATATATATATATGGAAGAACATAGTATATAAAGGTAAAGATGAGGAAAGTGATATTCATTTCTTTATTGCAAGCTTTTGATGTAAAATAAAGCAGGCATCTGCTACCTTAAATAAAGGGATATTACAAAATGAACCTAATTACAATTAGGGGCGGAAAATTAACCACTAAAATCCCATCAAATGCAAGACGGCTCTTGAAAGTGGTTTGAAGAAAGCATTAAATAAGGAACTGATAAAAGCACGCAAATTCAGATTCTTTATCGCAATAAACTGAAATAAAATAAATTTACTATGTTAGAACTCAGGTTTTACAATGAGAATAAAACAGTAAGCCCAATTCAGCAGTAACAGGCACATGGCAAAGACCGACAAATGTTCAAAAGGACAAAAAAGCGTTTGGTTGGTTTTACTTGATTAAAAAGTGATTCTGTAGTTTTAGATGAATGATTTCTCTTTTACAGTTAAGAATTTCCCAGTGCGGCTATTAGTACCTAGTTAGGTATTTGTTCCCGAATGCAGAGAGCTGAATATGTAACTAATGTAGTTCTCTTCCTTAAAAGAAAACCCCGCATCTAACGGTATGTTAGGCTCAATAAAGGTTTTGGGGCAGCGGCGGAACGTGCTGCAGGCAGGCTTTTACGAACCCACTATCGGGATGTTGAGACAAGTTTAGATTGAATAACCTTTCAGAAAAGAGGTTTTCCAGTGTAAGTGTGAAGGAATGACACTGTGGGAAATTTTGAGGCATCCTAATCCTGCCAAATGTCTAAACATAATAAAGCCTCATGAGGCGACGAAAAAAACCGGGGGTTACCCTCGAAAATAACCCCTCCCAGGGGAGATCGTACGATGAAAGGGATGGCAATGTATGACCAATTTGAGACAGTAGCTGATATTTCACATCAACTTACCGAGAACTTGAACCTGAACATGTCTCGCCAGACCGTCTTATCCTGCTTGAGGGAGATGGGACCCCTACCACACTCACCTGGAAAGAAACTACCTATAAGTAAATAAATGAAGCCACTGAATTTTCCTTCACAAATCAGCTTGTTCTTTTGCGCGAAAAAGGTGGCAAAAAGTCGGCTTTTGAGGGACAAAAGAGAAAGCGTGATGCAAGTACATGACTAGGTGGAAGCATACCAATCCATCAGACAACTACTAAACAGATAAAGTTTCACCTAATACCAGTTGGACAGCTGAAAGAGAGAGCGTGTTGTTAGTACTTGACTAGTTTCAAAACATCACACTCCACTCTTTAGCTGCACAAAGAGACGAATTTTCACCTAAGAACACTCATACACCTGAAAGAGATAGCGTTATGCTAGTACATGACTAGATGCGAAACATCGCAATTCATCCTTCAGCTGTAAAAAAGATGAAGTTTCAAATAAGACCACTTGTACAGTTGAAAGATATAGCTAACACATAACTAATTTCGTAACATCACGAGGCATCCGCCAGCAGAACAAAAAGACGAACTTTCACATATTGCCACCGCTAAACCTAAAATAGAGAGTTAGTATAAGATGGTTCGAAACATCACAAATTTTCTTTCAGCAGCATTGTCGGACGAAGTTTCAGCTAGAACAACTTGTACAGCTGAAAGAGAACGCGAGATACTAGTAGATGACTAGTTTCAAAACATCACAATCCGAGTTGCAGCTGCACAAATAGACGAAGTTTAACCTAAGACCACTCCTACAGCTGAAGGAGAGAGCATGATGCTACTAGGTGACTAGTTTTAAAACATACTACTCCATCTTTTAGCTTAATAAACGGACGAAGTTTCAGATAGAACAACTCGAAAAGCTTAAAGAGAAAGCGAGATGCTAGTATATGACTAGTTTCTAAACATCACAATCCATCTTGCAGCTGCATTAGCAGACGAAGTTTCACATAAGACCACTCCTACAGCTGAAAGAGAGAGCATGATGCTAGTACATGGCTAGTTTCAAATCATCACACTCCATAATTCAGCAGCCACAAAAGACGAAGTTTCACCTACCACCACTCGAACAACTAAAATGTAGAGTCTGTCCATAACTAGTTTTGAAACATCTCACTCTATCCATCAGCTGCACAAAGAGAGAGAGATGAAAGATAGAGCTAGTACATGATTAGTTTTGAAATATTCCACTCCATCCTTCAACTGCGCAAGCATACGAAGTTTCACCTAAGACCACTCGTACAGCTGCAAGAGATAGCGTGAAGCTGGAACATGAATAGTATTGAAACATCATAATCCATTCTTCAGCTGCACAAAAACCAAAGTTTCACATCAGCTCACAAGTCTAGATGAAGGAGAGAGCGTGATGCTAGTGCATAACTAGTTTTGAAAAATCCCACTCTATCCTTCAACTGCAAAAACAAACGATGATTCACCTAGGACTACGTGTATAGCTGAAAGATAGAGCACCTACATGATTAGTTTCCAAACCAGCATTTTTCAGCTGCACAACCAGACAAAGTTTCACCTAAGACCACTAGTAAAACTAGTAGAGACACCGAGATGCTAGTACCTGTCTAGTTTTGAAACATCACTTTCCATCCTTTAGCCGCAACAAACAGACTATGTTTCACCTAAGATCACTCATACACCTCAAATAGGAGGCGGAATGCTAACTAGTACATTACTAGCTTCGAGACATCGCAATTCATTTTTACAGCTGCACAAAAAGAGAAGATTTATCTAAGACCACTTGTACAACTTAATGATAGAGATAGTAAATTCCTAGTTCACAGTAAATTTTTTAACTGCACAAGGAGACCACTCCTACAGCTGAAAGAGAGAGCTTGATGATAGTATAGAAATGGCTTTCTACCCAAGGTGTTGAAGGAAGTGTGCGATGAAGTATCACGACATCTGTGCGCTATCTTTAACATGTCAATCCGGACCGGATGCGTTCCTAGAGACTGGCGTGAGGCGGAGGTGACTCCGATCTTCAAGAAAGGATCCTCCAGCCATCCGTCAAACTACCGACCTATCAGTCTGACTTCGATAGTCGGTAAACTCATGGAAAGCATGATGGTGGAGAAAATAACGTCGTATTTAGAGTCAAACCTGCTACTGAGGAGTTCCCAGCACGGCTTCCGAAGGCAACGGTCATGCCTGACGAACCTTGTGGAATTCTTCCACTTCGTGTTCAGTGAGCACGATCGGGACAAGGCGGTGGATGTGGTTTACTTAGACTTTCAGAAAGCCTTTGATAAGGTACCACACCACCGCCTTCTCCGGAAAGTGCGAGCGCTGGGCATAGACGGAAAAGTAGCCGGCTGGATCGAGAACTGGCTAAGTGGCAGACGGCAACGGGTGGTGGTGAATGGACAGGCTTCTGAGTGGGTGCCCGTTACTAGCGAAGTGCCTCAAGGTTCTGTCCTGGGACCACTACTATTCATCATCTACGTCAACGACATGGACGGTGACATGGTTGCCAAGATTTCCAAATTTGCCGACGATACCAAGCTTGGTATGAACGTTGCAAAGGATGGAAATACTGCCCGCCTGCAGGAAGACCTTGGGAAGATTGGGGAGTGGTCGGACACGTGGCAAATGCCGTTCAACGTGAACAAGTGCAAAGTAATGCATATCGGCCACAGAAATCCCCAATCTCATTATATCCTTAAGGGCACTGCTCTCGAATCGAGTGACACTGAGAAGGACTTGGGTGTTACTGTCACTAGCGACCTCAAGTTCTCGAAACAGTGCATTGAGGCAGAGAAGAAAGCCCAAAGGATGTTAGGCTACATAAAGCGCCAGTTTGGATACCGTAACAGGGAGATAGTACTTTGTCTGTACAACTCCCTAGTTCGGCCGCACCTGGAGTATGCCGTACAATTTTGGAGTCCTTCGTTTCGAAAGGACATCGCAAGGTTGGAACGCGTACAAGCCAGGGCAACCAAACTGATTCCCTCTATCCGACATAAAAGTTATGAGGATAGACTAAGGGAATTAGATCTGTTCTCGTTGGAAACCCGTAGACTGCGTGGTCAGCTCATCGAAGTTTTCAAAATACTTCGAGGGTTCGACAATGTTGACTACCGGGATATTTTCACACTGAGTGAGAACAGAACGCGCAATCACGGCTTCAAACTTGAACTGAAGCGTTACAACCGCAATCTGTGTGGAAACTTTTTCACCTACAGTATCTGCGGTAAGTGGAACGCACTTCCAGTGGAAGTTGTCAACAGTGAATCTGTTGACCAGTTCAAGTCAAGACTAGACAAAGTCTTGAAAAGTGGCCGTTTAGGGACGCAAAACAATTGAGCAGCCATGTGCCCGCTCGATTGCTAGTCCCAAGGTACCCTCTTTGAATGGACCGTAAGGTCCCCTAGGGTACCTTCTTTCCTTGTAACTCCTTGTAACTCCATCCTTTATCAGCAAAAAAAGACGAAGTTTCACCAATGAGCACTCGTACAACTGAAAGATAGATGTATTATATGACAAGTTTCAAAACCTCACACTCCATCCTTTAGCTAGACAAACATAGGAAGTTACAGCTAAGACCTTAACGTAGAGCTAGTACGTGACTAGATTCGAAACATCACAAAGAAAAGGACGAACTTTTACCTAATTCCACCTGTTGGCGGAATGGTCACTTCCCCCCCCCCCCGTCCCGTTCACTCTTGGTGCAGTCACAAGGCGGTTACCACAAAGACATCCGTCAAAGGCATCGGCGGGTTTAGTGCTTAACCGCAGTGTGGCACAACTCGGTGCCATGAAAGACCCTAATGGTCAAAATGTAAGATCTCCCCCAGGAGAGTGAGATCCAGTTTCACGTCGAATAAGAAATTGGAGACGGGTTTCTCCCAATCTCAAAGGCTAACGAGGAGCCGATGTTTGACTTCTTGGGAAAAACCCTTGGCCAAAAGAACTCTCCTGGGGCCGTTCTCAAGCCCCTCTCCCCCTTACCACTCCCCCAGTGGGGTGACGAGGTATAAATAAGGAACTCTAAGGAAAATCGAGGTAGTATACGTCAGTCTCTAGGTGACGAAGTCTTCGGATCAAACCGAACTACAAAGACTGGAGAGGTAGTGTACTTGGCTCGCCAGACCAAGAAGTACCCTGCAAGAGAGGCAGGGCTACCTACCTTAAGGGGCTAAGAAGAAGCTCATCCTCGAGCTAAGTCCCTGGTTATCAAACCAAACGATAAGTTAACTTTAGTAAGTTCAACTTACTCTCGCCAGAGAAACTCCTCCTATCCTGTTTCACCTTAAACACCAGGGGTATTCCTCGTCCTTGAGGAATTAAGAAAAGAAGAAGGAAAAGGCTTTCCCTCGAGCCCGTTACTCGGTGGACACACCGAACTCCTAAGTTAACTTGGTAAGGAACCAAGTTCAACTTATTCTCGTCAGAGAAACCCCCCTCCGTTATCCTCGCCCTTGAAGAAGACCCTCCCCGAGTTCAGTCCTCGTCCATAAGGAAATTAGTAACGGAGGAGAAAAGCTCCTCCTCGAGCTCGTTACTCGGTGGTCACACCGCACTCCAAGTAAGCTTGATTTAAGAACCAAGTTTGACTCACTCTCGCCAGAGAGACCACGACTGCCTAGGTGTTGCATAAAGCACCGTATTGGTTCTCGTAGTTGAAGAAGCCCCCCCTTCCCTGGATGAACGTGTGGACCCCCCAGCGGCCACCCTCGCCAAAACAACCGTGTGATCTTGCTCATCTACATCTGGCCGGTGGCACGCGTCAAGAGTAAATAACATTTCTGAGGCCTTTAAACTCCACATGAGTCCGTAAGCCTAATTCTTATATTATTGTTGTGTGTAGAGAAAACGTTAACCAATTTTATTTTTGTGGGTAAACTAATTTAATTAATTCCTGTTTATAATAATATTTAGAGTATTGCTGTAGTAATTTATAAAAGTTATATATTTAATTGATAAAGGTAAAATATAAGTTTATTTTGGGATTAATGTTCGTTTCTCTTATATATCCTTACGTGTTTCGTAACGGCTGTGTAATTAAGATATTCCGATATCAAAATATATTAGACACTCTTAGCACTCTTAGAATAGAACAAAAAGGAGGGGAATTCTACGATACCACCGTTAACCTGAAAGATATAGCTAGTACATAGAAGAGGTCGAAAAATTTCACTATGTCCTTCAGCTGCACAAACAGACGAAGGTCCCTCTAGGACCACTCATACCGTTGAAAGAGAGAGCGGGATTCAAATATCTCGTGGAATGGCCAGATTCTCTCTCTCTCTTTCTCTCTCTCTCTCTCTATATATATATATTTATATATATATATATATATATATATATATATATATATATATATATATATATATATATATATATATATATATATGCAAGTTCTGCGGGTGATACCAACCACCACAGGGCTTTCACTATATTTATTTTCTGCCTTTCAAAACAATTTTGAAGACAGAAATAAAGGTGCAAAACCTTGGATTGCAGACTATATATATATATATATATATATATATATATATATACGAGGCGCGATCAATAAGTTTTGCAATTCGGATATAAAGAAACAAGATATGATGAAAATAGTTTTATTATTTTTCAATATAACTACTCTCGACTTCAATGCACTTGTGCCACTTGTCCCTAAAGCTTCGAATTCCTGACAACCAGAAATCTCCCGACTGCTGTTCAATCCACTCCTGTACGGCGAGCTAGACATCTTCATCGTCCCCAAACCGGCGTCCACGCAGTGCAGCTTTGCGTTGGCAGAATAAAATGTAGTCGCTAGGGACGAGATCTGGACTGTAGGGGGATGGTTGAGCTCCTTGAATCAGCACTCGCGCAGGGCAGTTTGTGCAACTCTGGCCTTGTGAACTTTGACGACGTTGAAGTCGATCATGGGGCGTGAGATTTCTAGGGACCCAACGGGCATAGTCCTTGGTCATAGCTAAATTGTCATAGGTGATGTTTATAACACTTCCACGTGATATTCCAAGTTCTCGATGGATTTCTTCGACCTTCACCCGTAGATTTTCGAGGATCATCCTCTCCAAATGGGACACATTGTCCTCGTTGGCCACGTCTGACGGGCGTCCTGGACGGGAGTGATCTTCAAGTAAATCACAACCATGGCGTAACTCCCTTTTTCAGCGAGCAATGGTTGCATAGGAAGGGGCGGTGTGGGTGTACAGTGCAACCATGCGTTCATGGGTCTCTATTGCATTTTTGCCTTCCTTGGTCAAAAGTTCATTAGTGCGCGGTGCTCAACCTTCTCCATTGTTGAAAAAATTGTGACTGGCGCTCTGCGATCAGCTACTGCTTCTTAAATAGACGAGGCAGGAGCGTGCAGCTGCGGGTCCTGACTTGTCATAACTTGTCCTAACACTCTCACAAACAGCCATCACCTTTCCTCTGATTTGCCCTCTTCATTCGCAAAACCTATTGACCACCCCTCGTGTATATATATATATATATATATATATATATATATATATATATATATATATATATATATATATATATATATATATATGCCCTTTCGGAGTTTTGGGATCTAAGTTGGCTTAAGGTTCGACCTGCCCGGTCCTTCTAAAAGACATACTTCAGACTGCAAGTTGGCCAAAAATTAATAGGTAGCTGGTACGCGTTTAAGTTTGCAAAAGAAAGACAATACCGAAAATATATCTTTTAAAACAACTAAAGAAATAGAAGTTGAATACACACAGATATAGGGTTTAAAGGGACTGATCGCACAGGCAAAATTAGATGTCGGCACGAGACACATGAGGGATAATTATAGGATTAGTGGTAGGGTTCAGGTTGGTAATTAAAACGGAATTTTAAACCGGGGCTCCCACAAAAAGGATGGGACGATTCCGGTAGTTCAGATTATAGAATCATCTGTAGGCATCAATGATTGTAACTGCATACGTTTTCGTTGAAAGAAAGGGCCAGTCGGGATACGATGACTGCAATGGGGAAGTTGGGTTATCTCCCACCGAGCGGATGATGGAGCACACGTAGTTTGGCCTTTGTAGATGGAAATCCTCGTAAGATAATCGCCGATCAACTATGGCAGAGTTCAAGGATGTCAATTTAGCATTTGTCTTCGACGGGCGAGCGTTTCCTTAGCTCGTACGTGGTATTAGGCAAAAAGTCTTGAAGCGTTGCATGCTAAACCGAGTCTGAGGATTATATAACGGTTTGCGGGTTGACTTTAATGACCTTGGCGGGAACTTCCACAACTCTTGCGATCTTGAGGAAGAGGCAGCGACTCCTTCGAGGGAACCGAGATAAAGGTGACGTAAAATGTTCGAAGGATTTCGATCTATGTCGGAGGGCAGGAAGGCTGGCTGGAAAGCCATGTGAGACGACGAAAATGGGTCCCTAAGCAAATACAACTGTGTTGCAATAAAAGGCCATCGACCGCCTCCTCACTGAAGATAAGCCGCGCTTTCAAAGCTCCATGCGGTGATCTCGAGACTCCGTAGGTTCAGAAGAGCACGAGGTCACTCTTAGACATTATTCTTCTACAAAGTACATGATTAGTTTCGAAACATACCACTACATCCTTCATTTGGATAAACAGATGAAGTTTCAGCTAAGACGACTCCTACAGCTGAAAGTGAGAGCGTGATGCTGTTATATGACGTGTTTCAAAACATCATAACCATCCTTCAGCTGCACAAGCAGACGAAGTTTCACCTAAGACCACTCTTACTACTGAAAGAGAGAGCGTAACTCTAATACATGACTAGTACATGAATAGTTTATAAAAAACACTCTATCCTTGAACAGCACAAAAAGACGAAGTTTGACCAAAGACCAGCCGTACAGCTAAAAGATAGAGCTAGTACATGACTAGTTTTGAAATATCATAAGCCAACATTCACCAGAATAAAGAGACGAGGTTTCCCCTAAGACCACTAGTAAACCTGAACGATACAACTAGTACATTTTTAGTTTCGAAACATCATACTCTCTCCTTCAAACGCACAAAGAAACGAAGTTTCACCTAAGACTACTCTTACAGCTTAAAGAGAGAGCATGATGGTA
This sequence comes from Ceratothoa steindachneri, assembly GCA_963969495.1. Lineage (NCBI taxonomy): Eukaryota > Metazoa > Arthropoda > Malacostraca > Isopoda > Cymothoidae > Ceratothoa > Ceratothoa steindachneri. The sequence continues at coordinate 99,513,385 of OZ018328.1, forward strand.
GAACGTGACTAGATTTGAAACATGACAATTTATCCTTCAGCTGCACAAAAAGACGAAGTTTTATGCAATACCACTCGTACAGATGAAATACAGAGCAATACATTGCTAGATTAGAAAAATCACTCTATATCCTTTAACTGCTCAAACAGTGAAGGTTTCACCTGAGACCCGTCGCACAGCGGCAACTGAGTCCGGCATGCTGGTATATAACTAGTTTATAAAATTCACAATAAATACTTCAGCTGCAGAAAGAGAAATAGTTTCATCTAATAAAAGCGGTACCACTGAAATATAGTGCTCGTAGATGCCTAGATTAGAAAAATTACAGTATATCCTCTAATTGCAGAGACAGAGGAGGTTTCACCTAAGATTCCTTGTAGAGCGGAAACTGAGTGCATCATTCTAGTATATGAATAGTTTCAAAAAATCCCAATCAATACTTTAGCTTCAGAAACAGAAAGAGTTGCACCTAAGAGCAATCGTATAGCTGAAAAATAGAGCTAGTATATGACTAGTTTCGAAATATAACACTACATCCTTGAGCAGAACAAAAAGATGAAGTTTCACTGGAAACCACTTGTAAAGTTTAAAGAGAGAGCATTATGCTAGTATATGACTCCTTTCAAAACATCGCAATCTATCCTTCAGCAGCATAAACAGACTAAATTTCACCTAAAACCACTCGTAGCATTGAAATAAAGAGCGTGATGCTAGAATATGACTATATTCGAAACATCACACTCCATCCTTCAGCTCGACACCAGACATAGTTTCACCTAAGACCAGGGCGTGAGGTTAGTACATGGATTATTTAGAAAAATCACACTCCATCATACAGCTAGAGCAAAATACGAAGTTTCACCTACGACCAATCTAAGAGCTAAAATATAGAGCTAGTGTATGACTAGATTTGAAAAATTACTCTATCCTTCAACTGCAAGAACAAACTAAGTAATACCTAAGAGAACTCATACAAATGGAAGATAGAGCTAGTACATGACTAGTTTAGAAATAGCACAAGCCATCTTTCAGCAAGAAAAAAGAAAAAGTTTCACCTGAGACCACTCGTTAACCTTAACGATAGAACTAAAGCATGACTAGTTTCAAATCACTATACTCGGTTCTTCAGCTGCACAAATAAACGAAATTTCACCTAAGACCACTTTTAGAGCTGTAAGAGATATCATGATGCTAATACATGACTAAAACCCAAATATAACAATCCATGTTTCAGGTGTACAAGCAGACGAAAGTTCTCTTAAGTCCTCTCGTACATCTAAAACAGAGAGCGTGATGCTATTAGAAGAATAGATTTGAAATATCAGACACCATCCTTCAGCGGCCCAAAAAGACAAAGTTTCACCAACGAGCACTCGTAGAGCTGAAAGATACAGCTAGTACATGAGAAGTTTCGAAATATCACACTCCATCCTTCTGCTCTTCAAACAGAAGAACTTCTACCTAAGACCACTCGTAAACCTAAACAATAGGGCTAGTACATGACTAGTTTCTAAACATCAACTCATCCTTGAGCTGCGCAAGGAAATGACGTTTCACCTAAGACTACTCCTACAGCTGAAAGAGAGAGTATGATACTAGCACATGACTAGATCCGAAACATGATAATTTAGTCTTCAGCTGCATAAAAAGACGAGGTTTCGACAAAGACCACTCGTAAACCTGAAAGATAGCGCTAGTATATGACTAGTTTAGAAACATCACAAGGCATCCCGCAGCAGAGAAAAAGAACGAAGTTTAATCTAGACCCCCGATAAAGCTGAAAGATAGAGCTAGAACATGACTAGTTCTAAACATCACACTATATCCTTTAGCTGCACAGACAGACGAAGTTCCATCTAAGACCACTCGTAAAGCTGAACGAGAGAGCATTATACTAGTACATGATTCGTTTCTAAACATCACACTCTATCCTTCAAATGCATAAACAGACGAAGTTTCACATAGCACCACTCGTAGAACTGAAATAAAGGGGGTGATGCTAGAACATGAGTAGTATCCAAATATTACAATCCATTCTTCATGTAAAAAACACACGTAATATCACCAAAACCTACTCGTACAGCTGTAAAATAGAGTGGGAACCTAGTACATGAGTATTTTCGAAAAATCACACTTCATCCTACAGCTACACAAGCAGTAAAACTTTCACCTAAGATCAGGGCGTGATGCTAGTACATGACTAGCTTAGAATATCACACACAATCATAAAGCAGCCCCAAAAGACGCAATTTCATGTACGACAACACTAACAGCTAAAATATCGAAATAGTACATGACTACTTTAGAAAGAACACTATCTCCCAACTGCAAGAAAAGATGAGGTTTCACCTAAGACCACTCGTACAAATGAAAGATAGAGCTAGTACATGACTAGATTTCTAAATATCATAAGCCATCCTTCTGCAGGAAAAAAAGACGAAGTTTCACTTACGACCATTCGTAAACCTTAACGATAGAGCTAGTACATGTCTAGTTTCAAATAAGCACACTCAGTGCTTCAGCTGCACAAATAAACGATATTTCACTTAAGATCAATTGTACACCTGAAAGAGATATCATGATGCTAGTACATGACTAGTTTCGAAACACAACCATCCATGTTTCAGCTGCACATGCAGAGAAAAGTTCACTTAAAACCTCTCGTAAATCTAAACAGAGAGAGTGATGCTAGTACAGGAATAGATTCGAAACATCACACACCATCCTTCAGCATCAAAAAAAGACGAATTTTTACCAACGAGCACTCGTGGAGCTGAAAGATACAGCTAGTACATGAGAAGATTCAAAATATCACATTCCATCATTCTGCTGCACAAACAGCTGAAGTTCCACCTACGATCACTCGTAAACCTAAATGATGGGGCTAATACATGACTAGTTTCAAAACATCACACTCCAGCCGTTAGCTGCACAAGATAACGTAGTTTTACCTATGATCACTCGTACAGCTGAAATACAGAGTAGGATACTTGTACATTACTATCTTCGAAACATCACAATTCAGCCTTCATCTGCATAAAAAGACGAAGATTCTACCAAGACCACTCGTACACATATAAGATAAAGCTGCCATATGACTAGTTTCGAAACCTCACAAAGCATCCCTCACAAAAATAAAAGAGCAAGTTTTGACCTAAGACAACCGATAAACTTGAGGATAGTGCTAGATCATGACTAGTTTAAAACATTACACTATATCCTTTAGCTGCACAAACAGAAGAGGTTTCACCTAAGACCACTCGTACAGTTGAAAGAGAGAGTCTGATGCTAATAAGTGACGAGCTTTCAAACAGACCATCCTTCAGCTGCCTAAACAAATGAAGTCTTAGGAAAGACACTCCTACATCTGAAAGAGAGAGCCTGATGCTAGTACATGAATTGTTTCGAAACATCACAATCCATCTTTCAGCTACACAAGCAGAAAAGCTTCACATAAGACCACTCCTACAGCTGGAACATAGAGTGCGATGTTAGTGCATGACTAGTTTAAAAAAAAAAAGAAACTCCATTGTCACCCGCCCCAACTCGAACAGTTGAAATATAGAGGTAGAACATAACAAGATTCGAAATAACACTCAATCTTTCAACTGCATAAATAGTCAAAGTTTGACATAAGACCAGTCGTACAGCTGAAAGATAGAGTTAGTACATTACTAGTTTCGAAACATCGCAAGCCATCCTTCAGCATAACAAAAAGACGAATGTTCACCAAAGACCACTCGTAAACCCGAAAGATAGTACAGAACTAGTTGTGAAACATCACACTCCATCCTTCAGCTGCACAAACAGATGAAGTTTCACCTAAGACCACCCGTACAGCAGAAAGAGCGAGCAAGATGCTAGTACCTGAATAGATTTGAAACATCACGCTTCATCCTTCAGCTACACAAATGGACGAAGTTTAATTTAATACCACTTGTAGAGCTGAAAAATAGAGCTCGTACATGCCTAGATTAGAAAAATAACACTCTTACCTTCAACTGCACAAACAAAGGCTGTTTTACCCAGGACATTCGAAAAGCGAAAAGTGAGTGCGTGATGTTAGTATATGACTAGCTTCGAAAAATTACACTCAATACTTCAGCTGCATGAACTGACATACTTTAACCTAAAACTACCCGTACACCTGAAAGATAGAGTTAGATTATGAAGAGTTTCGAAATACCACACTCCATCCTTCAGCTGTAAAAAAATCCAGATTGCACGTTAGACCATTCGTACAAGTAAAAGAGAGAGCTTGATGCTAATACATTGCTAGTTTCAAAACATCACACTCAATCCTTCAGCAGCAAGAACAGACTAAGTTTCACCTAAAACAACTAATACAGCTAAAAGAAAGTGCTATTACCTGACTAATTTTGAAACATACTATTTCATCCTTCAGCTGCATATATAGACAAAGTTAGCTAAGACCACTCGTAAAGTTGAAAGATAGAACGGGATGCTAGTACATGACTAGTTCTGAAACATACTAATTTATCCATGAGCTGAATAAAAAGATGCAAATTTATCTAAGACCTCTTGTACATCTTAAAGATACAGATATTACATGCCTAGTTGGAAGCATCACAGTCTATTCTTAAACTGCACAAACAGACGAAGTTTTAGCTAAGACCATTCCTACAGCTGAAAGAGAGAGCGTGATGATAGTACAGGAATAGAATCGAAACATCACAATCCATTCTTCAGCTGCCCAAAAGTGATAGTTTGACCACAAATCACTCGTTCAGCTGAAAGAGAAAGCTGAATGTTTGTAGATGAGTAGTTTTGAAAGATAACAATCCATTCCATTAGCTGCAAAAACAAAGAACTTTCACTTAGGACTACTCATAAAACTTAAAGATAGAGATACTATATGCCTAATTCAAAACATTCCACCCCACTACTACAGCTGAAAGATAGAGCGTGATGTTAGTACATGACTTTTTCGAAAAATTAAACTCCATTATTACTAGCCACAAAGGACGAAGTTTCACCTATGATCAGTCAAACAGCTGAAAGATATAGCTAGTAAATGACTAATTTCGAAAGAATACTCTATCCTTCAACTTCACAAACAGACGAAGTTCGACCTAATACTACTCGTAAACCTGAACGATAGAGATAGTACATGGCTAGTTTCGATACATCACTCCTTATCCTTCAACTGCACAAACAAACGACGTTTCATATATGACCACGCATACAGCATAAATAAAGAGCATGATGCTAGTACGTGACTATATTTGAAAAATCAGAATTAATCCTTCAGCTGCCCAAAAAGACAAAATTTTATCTAATACCACTCGTACAGCTGAATCATAAAGCTCGTACATGCCTAAATTAGCAAAATCACACTATATCCTTCAACCGCATAAACAGACTAAGTTTCATCTAAGACGACTCGTACAGCTGATAGAGAGAGTGTGATGCTAGTACAGGAATGGTTTATAAATATCAGAATCCATTCTTTATTTGCCCAAAAGAGATACTTTCATCCCAGATCACTTTTCATCTGAAAGAGAGGGCAGGATGCTTGTACATGTGTAGTTTCGATAGATGAGAATCCATTCCTTTAGCTGCAGAAACAGACGGATTTTAACCTAGGGCCACTTGTACAACATAAAGATAGAGATTGTACATGCCTAGTTCAAAACATTACACTACATCCTTTAGCTGCACAGGAAAACGAACTTTTACTTAAAACCACTCGTACAGACCACTCTTGTGATACTAGTACATGACTAGTTTCGAAACATTCCATTCCATCCTTCAGCTGCGAAAAAAGACGAGACTTTACCTAAGACGACGTCTTTAGCTGAAAGAGAGAGTGATGCTAGTATAACACTAGTTTGGAAATATCACACTCCATCCGTCAGCTGCAAAAACAAACGAAGCTTCACCTAAGAACATTCGTACCTCTGAAAGAGAGAGCGTTATGCTTGTACATGAATACTTTCAAAACATCACAATACATTCTTCAGCTGTTCAAATAGACATAGTTTTACCTAAAATTACTGGTAGCTGAAATATAACGTGATGCTAGCAAATGACTAGACTAAATTTCATCTAATACTACCCATAAACCTGAAACAGAGACCGTGATGCTAGTAAACGACTAGTTTAGAAACATAACACTCCATCCTTCAGCTGCACAAACAGATGAAGTTTCACCTAAGACCACTCTTACACTTGAATGATAGAGCTAGTACCTGACAATGTTTGAAATATTCGATTTGATCCTTCAGCTGTAGAAATAAACAAAGTTATAGCTAAGACCACTCATAAAGCTTAAAGATAGAGCTAGTATATGACTAGTTTCGGCTGCACAAAGATACGAAGTTCCACATATGACCACTCGTACAGCTAAAAGAGAGAGCGTGATGCTAGTGCATGAATGGTTTCTAAGCACCAGACTCCATCCTTCAGCTAACTAAACAGCCACGGCCACTCGTACAGCTGAAAGAGAGAGCATGATGCTAGTACATGACTAGTTTGGAAACATAACACTTCATCCTTTAGCTGCACAAGCAGACGAAGTTTCACCTAAGAACACTCGTAGAACCTTGAGATAGAGAGTGATGCAAGTGTATGACTAGTTTCGATACATAACACTCCATCCTTTAGCTGAACAAACAAATGAAGTTTTACCTTAGACCATTCTTACAACTGAGTGAGAGAGGGTGATGCTAGTACTTGACTTGTTTAGAAATATCACACTCAATCCTTCAGCTGCACAAACAGACAAGGTTTGGCCTAAGATCACTCATAGATCTTAAAGAGAAAGGATGATGCTAGTATATTTGTACAGCTCAAAGATAGAAATAATACATGACTAGTTTGAAGCTTGAACTTCTATCTTTCAACTGCACAAACAGACGAAGTTCAACCTAAGCCAAGTCCTAAAGCTGAAAAAGAGAGCGTGATCATAGTCCCGAAATAGTTTTCGAAACATCGCAATCTATTCTTAGGCTACAGAAATACATAGAATTTCCCCTAAACCCACTCCTACAGCTGAAAGATAGAGCTAGCACATGACTAGTATCGAAACATCAACTCATCCTTGAAGTGCACAAAGAAATGATGTTTCACCTAAGACCACTCCTACATCTGAAAGAAAGATGGTGATGCTGGTACATGACTAGTTTCAAAACATCGCATTACATCCTTCAACCTCACTAGCAGATGAAGTTACACTTAAGACCATTCGTTTAACTGAAAGAGAGCGCGTGATGCTCGTACATGACTAGGTTCGAAACATCCCAATAGTTTCTTTAGCTCCATATACAGACCAAGTTTCACGTAAAACCACTCATACAGCTGAAAGATAGACCGTGATGCTAGTATAATAATAGTTTTGAACTATTAAAATCCATCTTTCAGCTGCCCAAATAGACGAGATTTTACCTAAGATCATTCCTACAACTGAAAGATAGAGCTAGTACATGACTCGTTTTGAAACATCCCACTTCATCCCTCAGCTGCAAAAACAGACAAAGTTTATCCTAAGAGCACGTGTAGACCTAAAAGATAGAGTGCGTACATGACTAGTTTTCAAACGTCCCACTCCATCCTTTAGCTGCACAAGCAGATGATGTTCATCTAACACCACCCCTAGAACTGACAGAGAGATCGTGATGCTAGTACATCAAAAATTCCGAATCATCACACTCCGTCCCTTAGCTGCACAAACAGACGAAGTTTCACCCAAGACCACTCGTACAGCTTAAAGATAAAGATAGTAAATGTCTATTCCTAAGCACCACAGTTTATCTTTCAACTGTACAAACAGACGAAGTTTCCCCCTAAGACTACTCCTACAGCTGAAAGAAAGAGCGTGCCACTAGCAGATTAATTCTTTCGAAAAATTACAATTCATCCTTCAGCTGTACAAAAAGACGAACATTCAACTATGACCACTCGTTCAGCTGAAATATTTAACTAGTACATGCCTAGTTTTGACAAATTGCACTATATCCCTTATCTGCATAAACAGGCGAAGTTTCACCTGTCCATTCTTACAGTTCAAATATAGAGCGTGATGTTAGTACATGACTAGTTTAAAAAATTCACTCCATTCTTGATCTGGACAGATGAATTTTCACTTAAGACCCTTCGTAAAGTCGAAAGATAGACTGTGATTATAGGCAACGAGTCTGGTTCTTCTGTTAATAATGTTTTTCTGTTAAAAAAATCACTGACTGGAAACTAATTAATGTATTAAATATTTATGATCAGATATCATCTGCATAAACAACACCAACGTCTGAAGAGGAAATAAATAAAAGATTTACATGCATTTATGCGCATGACTTAATTGCTCAGTAATTAAATAAATAGCAAATGAACAAACTTTCTAAAAAATTGAAGAAAATGATGACAGGGACAATATCTGACGCACTAAAACTCATTTGATTGGAGATGGAAAAAAAGAAAAAAAATATTCCTGGATGTATGGAAAACTCTCATAAAACCAATTAATAACAAGAGGGAAAGTCCCTCAAATGACCTGCGTCGTTTTTTGATAAGATGATAAATGGTTTTTGCATTGATGGTTTTCCATGGTTCAAATCACTTACAAGTGTCCTCGAATGGCTAAATGAGGTTTCTGCTACTAGATAGTGCCACTCAACGCCAAATCCGATGGCAGCTTTGAAATCTCCAGTGTGAATAATCATATGAACTTTATTCCGTTTAAAAAGAAGTGTCGCATTGACCTGGAGCTTCGTCATAGGTAAAGATACAATGATAAAATGCTGGGTATTTAAGTAAATACTTGATTGTCCGAAGGAAAGGAATTAACAGTTTCGTTACGTAATTATTATGAATATACCAATCAGCTCTTCGTTTAACTGATGTTCGAGAGCTACTCTGATTACTAAACAGAATTAATGTTCAAACCAGAAAAATCGATAGGAGATGGACAAACAAAATACCAGCTTACACATGTTTACATATAAAGATACTCAGAAAAGAACCGCAGAGAATTTAAAAGTATAAAATCCACTGGAACGTGATCTGTTGAAATTTCCTATAGATAGCATTTTTTTTCTGGCAATTGATCTCCACATATCATTCATTTTAAAAATTTAAGTCATAAGAATAATTATTCTAATATTTAAATTATTGCAGGTCTATTAAAAAGACACTCTTTCCAAAATAAGAGTAAAAAACAGTGACGGCAATCCTTTGCTGACTATAAAATCACAATCTGGTCTTGTTCCTGTACGATGTAAGTTTCAGTCCCTGTAGCTTTGCTATTCAATCTTCATATGTAAATATTTTCTAGCGCTTTAATTCTTTCAAAATAACAGAATTTTGTTTCGACTTTAAAATTTAATAGATGCCCCATTAAAACAGAATTGAGAGGTAAATTTGAGAGAATTATGTTTAAAACCAGAATGGAAGAGAAAATAAAATCTCAACGTGACGAAACATAATAATTAAGAAACGCGACCAATATGTATCAAAAGAAATATTTAAAGGGTTCGAGTTGATATACCGTATTTTGGACCCAAACGCGTGAATATATTGAAATTATCTAGTCATTCTTTTCTTACGAGAACAAATGTTGGTTAGAAATAGTAATAGTTTGACTAGTCACCCTAATAGCTAACAGATTTGATCAAATTTAGGCCATAGCTAATACCCGATGGTATTAAGTAATTGTCTATAGTACGGGGTCTTAAAGCTGAATATAGCATTGGAAGAGGTATATATGATTACCCGCTTATGTCTGTCTGTTTGTTTGTATACAAGATATCTGAAGGCATATCTGGATCTGAACGTGGATTCTTGATCAGTTATGCTGTTTAATTATTTGTTAAATTTCATAGTTATACCTTATCATAATTGTGGTAATATTTGGTCCGAAAATAAGATTCTGAGCACATCTTTAATAAAAGCGACAGTGGTTGGAATTTCCTTTTACTATCCTTCTGCTAATTTACATACTTGATCTTAACGGATTAGTCTGAGCCATTTGGGTGAACATACATATCTCTTTTTCTGTATGGCCACAATCTTTAAGGACATCAAGGTTGAAATTGTATTTAAAAAATATATCTTAAACCATTAAAATGGGGTCGAGTCATCAGATTTGGTAAGTTGTTAAAATATTTTGGAGGCACATCCCATAATTGGAATGATGAAAAGAACTAGAGTATACTAGGAAATCCTAATATGACATACTAGGAAATCATAATAGGACCTATACTAGGAATCATGATCTGAACTATACTCGTGAGTCATGATATGAACTTCATTAGGGAATCATAATAGGACTATAATACTACGGAATAATTTTATAAACTATGCTAGGGAATCATGATAGAAACTACACTAGGAAAGAATTAAAGTACCTATACTAGGAAATCGTGATAGGAACTATACTAGGAATTCATCATAGAAACTACTTAGAGAAACTTAATGGAACTATACTCGCAAATCATGATAGGATCTTTGCTAGGAAATCATCATTGGTCCTATATTAGGAATTCATGTTAAGGCTTATACTTGTAAATCATGAAAGAATTATGGATGACTGTATTTATATCACAATATCTTCCTTAAATTGTGCCAGAAAAATCCAAGGTTTCTAAAATTCGTGTATGGTTAAAGTTATCAGCAGATAAATATTTATTCGCAAAATTAAAATGTTCAAAATGATTCCTACGTTTAGGTTTCTTGTTTAGAGAAACGGCATAGTTTCCATCTAACCTAAACAGTTCAATCAGGTGTGAGTTAGGTCATTCACTTGCTAACTGTCGTTCAGGTAACATAACAAAGAAATCTTTCACGCCTTTATCTGTCAGCGAGCTGATCGGAATTTTGCAATGCCGAAATGGTCGTTCAATTGGAGCCATTGCAGAGACTGCCAAGCGCTCCAACAGTGTAGAACATTCGACCCTCGGTTATTCGCGGTTCGTCATCCGTCCCTTTAACTATCCGCGAAAAATTTTAGGCAGCCTTAAAATTCAAAATTTGCGCCATTTCCAGAAATCCGGGGAAACCTACGTACATAATCAAAGGTATCAATGATGTAACAGAGGATGAGTTTGAAACCCTCATAGATGAACACTCTGCCCCATTAAACGATGATGACTTGGTTGAATTAACCAGGATAAATACGGAAGAATCTGACAAAGAAGAAGAAGATGAGGAAGTTCAAGTTGAAGTTTGGCTTACGTTAGAGATCCTAGTCGATCTTCAGAGAAGAATTAAAAGTGTTCAGGCAGATTTGGAACTATGGGACCCTCACATGGTTCGTTCCATGAAAGCACAAAATAGCTTTGATCTTGCTATGGGCCCTTACTGGGACATGCTAAAGAACATGAAAAAGCAACGATCCCAATTGCCCATTACAGTGTTCTTTACCCCAAGTAAAAAGCCTAAACCTCTAACCACACCCGAAACTACGCCCTCTACCTCTAGAGAAAATTTTCTTCCTCCTCCTTCTCCTCCGGTGTTTACTGAGCAGGAGGAGTCTGAGGATAGTTAGAATCTCCTCAGTTTCCTTGTGTAGTTATATCATCATCATTGTCATCGATATTATTGCACTGCACAGACAACATCATCTACAATCATCAGTCATCAATCATAATTCTTCAATGAAAACAAAACTATCTCCAGGTGAGTAAACATTATACAGTAAAATAATTTAATGTTTTCTGATAGTTTATTTCGTACTGTAGGTGTTCATGAACATGGCAAAACATAACTTCTTGAATTTATATCGGGAGTGTATTACGATGTTTGGGAAGAGTTGGAAGTGTTTTGGAGGTAGCGTCAACTATCCGCGGTTTTTCAATTTTCGCGGGGGTTCGTGGTCCCTATCCCCAGCAAATATGGGGGGTCGACTGTACATACTATTTTGTCAACCTATGACAACAGCACTACCCGAATTGTGAATAGGATGGCTGCTCTAGATCCTCTAGAGATTAGTGAGATTTTAGGGCATCAATGTCCCCATGCAGTCTGTGTCATGTTGGCTGAAGGAAGTCAATCAGCACAGCTTTACAGGCGTAGTCAATCTATTGATCAGTCCGAAGAATAAGAAGCCTTGTCTTACATTTGCCATAGAACACGTTACACGGAAGGCTGCCCAATCGTGCCAAATCCATTTCACTCACGAATATTAGTTCAATTTGTTCGAATCTAATGGTAGAAGGTTTATTCGTGATAGAAAAGGCTAAAGATTGTCCGGCAATTGCATGGCAAAGAGTATGAACTTTGTGTGAGTAGGTTTTATGGACTGGAAGCGATTTGGGTATAATACAATTTACAATTTAGGCACACAAGTGTCTAAGTAATTTCTCTCGCAGCATGCTTTGCCCCCTCTGCGAGCCTCTCAAGCCCAACGTGCAAATTTCATGCAAAATAACACATCTGCTACATGGCCAAGTAAGTGTGGACCCTCCTGGACGACGAGCACATCACTGTTATGAACTAGCCTGTTCAAAGTCTGGACCTGAATCCCATTAACAAAAACAGTTCAAGAAATCTGGAAATTTCTTTTTAATGAATTAAGCAAGATTAGTGTAAACAGTGTCACCAGTTGGTTCCTTCCAGTGACTATAGACGTCAAAGCATTATCGAGAACAAGGATCTCACACATAATATGCATTAGACAGACCTAAGTTTTGCTGTTAATTTAATTGTTATATTTCAATAGAAATTTGTTTCCGTTATCGTTCGAATAATTTTTGGACACTTCCATTTTTCTAGTAAATTTCTTATCTGCTGATACCTTTCGTTTTATTCGTCTAAAATTCCATACTCTTTGCTTATACGTAGAGTACACCTGTAAGTTATTGTTCACAAATTTCAGGAACCTTGGATTTACTCTGTCAAATGTTATGGAAGAGATTGGAATAGAACTAGAGTCGTTCTGATGCCTTTTTGACAATACTATACTAAAAAAACATGATAGGAATTAGACTATAGAATTATGAGAGGAAAAATAATAGGGAATCATAATTGGAATTATCCTAGGGAATCATGATAGGAACTGTACTTTAGAATCAGGATAGGAACTATACTAGATATTGATAGGTCCTATACTATCGAATCAGGATAGGATTTATACAAGGGAATCGTGATAGAAACTGTACTAGCGATCATGCCAAATAGTTCTCGGGAAATGGGATCAGTTACAGCTTTTCTACGCCGTCATCATCAGGGAGCCTAACAAAGAAATCTCAAATTCATTCTTAATGGGAAACTAAACAAGTACTATGGCAACGACTTTCCACTTCCACACTTCATCGGGAACATCTTAGAGGACGTTCTCCATCCACGCCAACCCAGTGACTGTATCCAATATACCAATTTAACAGCCTTAAAAAAAACTGTATTAATTGGGTACTTTAGCTTTCAATTTGGCCATCTATCGAGTATAGTCACTTAGCGTAGATGAAGAGCGCCCCCTAGGCGTACCCCCAGGGGGTGTGAAGGTGGCTACTGATTGCTCTACCCACCACATACTATCCATGGGTACAGTGGAGTTTTCCTTACTATGGAAGAAAATTATGTATGCTCTTCGAGGGATTTTGGGGTTTGTGAGGGCGGGACTTGTTTCGTTCGGCCCATGGGTAGACATGTGGATAGGGGGGCGCATAGCCCCCCCCCATCGCCATTAAAGTCAAATTTGTTTAAAAATGAGTATGTCGGCATTGTTCTTGATTGTGAATAAAGAATTGTGTGAGAGAGAGTAGTGTTCAAGAATTTCTGAGGACATCCATATTTCCTTAATATTCTCCAAAGCAAGTCCCTATTCACTGTATCAAATGCCTTGGAGAGGCTCTCGGCTTTTCTCTTGAAGTTGCTTCGCAGTTAAAATGATATCAACTGTGTTCCTCTCCTTGCCTAAACCACATTGAGACTCAGGAACAACTCTTTCAATTAGATGCCGATTAATTCTGAATAGTATGATTCTTAACAAAACCTTCCCTGCCACTACTAGCAAATATATTCATCGGCTGTTCTTACAGTCTGCACGGTCACCTTTGTTCTTATATATAGATATGATATTAGCATCTTTCCAATCCAGTGGTATGTCTTCTTTTTGCCAGATGAGGGTTATTAGATCGTGTAGCCTATGTATCAATGTTCCTCCACCATTTTTATATAATGGGTTGAGGAATAAGTTCTTTCGGTTTTATCAAATTTATTCATTACCATTAACAATTTTATAAAAGCTTCATTTTTAATTGATACAAATATGCAATTTAATCAATAATGTATTCTCCGTTGTTATTTACGACTTCTTCCCAACGTTCAACTAGTTTTTCGATGTTTCTGCAATAAAAATCTCTGGATTTTGACTCGAAGAATTCGTCTAACCAGGTTCTAATTTCACATCAGTATTGAACGATATGCCGCGCAAATTGTTGGAGAGCGATCAGAACAGATGGAAATCCGATGGAGCCAAGCCTGGTGAATATGAAGGATGCAGTAGGATTTCCCAATTAAGCGTTTGGATGGCGTCTTTTGTCATATTGGCAATGTGAGAACGAGCATTGTCGTGTTGCAGAAGGACTCCATAACGTCGAGGAGGTCGCTTTTCACGAATAGCTTCGGCGAGTCAATACATTTGTTGAACGTAGAGTTCTGCATTGACAATCTCGTTGTTCGCAAGGAGCTCATAAAGAATGATGCCTTCACAATCCCACTACACACACAGCATCGTCTTTCGTGGATGAAGTTCTTGCTTTAATCGCGGTAGTGCTTTTTTATTGGGGCTAAACCATTGTTTTGGATGGTTCATGTTGGCATAAACACACCACTTTTCGTCGCCAGTGATAATGCGGTGAAGAAATCTGTCCTTATATCCACGAGTAGCCTTGTGACGAGCAAGCAAACCTGCGGCAATCGTGGAACGTTGAAGTTTGTTGCTTTCGCTCAAAGCGTGCGGAGCCCATGCACCGAGTTTTAAACTTTCCCCATCGAATGAAGGTGATTCACTACAGTTTTCTGATTACACGCTAATTGTACAGCCAATTCTCTAGTCGATTGACGAGGATTTTCATGAAGAAGGTCGTTCAATCGATCTTCATCCAACAAAATCGGGCGACCAGAACGTTTTTCGTCATTAAGATTGAAATGACCGTTTTTGAAACGTGAAAACCACCATTGAGCTGTCCTTTCTGATGAAGCATTTTCTTTGTACACAGCACAAATATCGCAACGAGCTTTGGCATTGTTCCCGTCTCGATTGAAAATGAATAACAACAAGTGTTAACATTCCATGTTGAGAGTACAGAACAAAAATTATATTAACACAACTTTTAAATAAACCGCAATGAATTATTACTCAACTTCAAGACGTAGCCTAAGC
The DNA here is from genome assembly GCA_963969495.1 of Ceratothoa steindachneri. Lineage (NCBI taxonomy): Eukaryota > Metazoa > Arthropoda > Malacostraca > Isopoda > Cymothoidae > Ceratothoa > Ceratothoa steindachneri. The sequence continues at coordinate 99,528,722 of OZ018328.1, forward strand.
GAAAGCCTAAGAGTATACGCCGTTAAGAGACCTAGCCTAACCTTTGCAAATTATGCTCTCATTATTTATTATTGTTTCTTAATATGTGCACAAACTTAAATCAACACAACATTAAAAATACCGCAAGAACTTATTCCTCACCTTAATATTTCTGATGAGGGTCAAGCCAGGCCTGCTAATTTGTGGTTCTTTAAACCTTGGATTTCTCTGTTAACTTCTTCTATTGTAGGCTCAGAAACCAATTCATTTATTGTTGGGTAATCTTGTAATAGGTTTAGCGCTGTAGGGTCAGTATGATTGCATGTATTTAAGAGTTGGCTATAGTGTTCTTTCCATCTTACAACAATTTCATCTCTTCCAGTGTATAGCCTGCTTCCATCAGCTGATCTAACAGGTGTTATTTTGTGGCCGAATGGGCCGTATACTTGTTGTAACGAATCATAGAAGTTGTGGCTGTTTTCCACGTCAGCAAATCTTTGTATTTCCCTGGCTTTTTTAATCCACCACTTATTTTGCATTTCTCTTGAGGCTCTCTGTGTCTCACCCCGAATTAGTCTCCATTTTTTAAATAAAAACTGAGATCTTCTGTTATTCAAGTATGCAGAGTGGGTGTCATTTCTCCTTTTCAGTAATGTTTTGATATCTTCAGAGCTGTCGTCAAACCAGTCTTGATTTTTTCGCGTGGTGAAACCAAGAGTATCTTTTGCAGCACTTGATATGGCATTCCTGAATTGTTTCCTGGAATCCTTAACGGTGCCCATTTCATTGAACGGCGGGAGCTCGTTTAGCCTGGGACGTATTTTTGTAGCTAGTGCAGCTTTTGTCTTTGGATCTGTTATTGCTTTGCATTTCAATTTCTTCCGAGGGGTTCTGCGTCGGCTGGGAGGTGGAATTCGTAGCTGAAGGACATATCTGACCAGCCTGTGGTCGGTCAAACATTCGGCTCCGCGCATCGCTCGTGTTATTAATACGTCTTTTTTGACCTGTTGTTTAACAATCACATAATCCATCATTTGCCGCTGCCCAGATATTGGATGCATCCATGTGCCCTTGTATATATTTTTCATCTGGTAGATAGTGTTAGTAATTGCAAGGGAATGTTCTGAGCATAGCACGAGAAGGCACTGTTCATTCCCATTCATTTTACCAATGCCATGATGCCCAAGAACTCTTTTCCACCCATGATGTTTCACACCAACGCGGACATTAAAATCTCAGAGAAGGATTATCTTCTCATTTTTGTCTACCAGCTAAAGATGTGCATCAAGTAAGTCATAAGAGAAGTCCTTATCTTTTTCGGTACTATTTAAAGTAGGTGTGTAGCAGCTAATAATTGTGGTAAATCGTCCCTCAGTTAAAGGAATTATCCATTTCATCATACGTGCATTTATTGCTATCGGTGTATTAGTGATTGATTGCAATATACGGTTTTCGATAGCGAAGCCAACACCATGGTTGGGTCGCTCCTGAGTTGAGTAGCCTATCCAGTAGAATGTGTAGCCGCTACCATCCTCTACCAATGAACCTTCGTTGGGCAGCCTTGTTTCACTCAATGCCTCAATATCAATGTATATCTCTGAAATTCAAGGGCCACCAGAGCTGTTCTCCGTGGGGATAGATTGTCATTTCCATAATCTGCTGTGCCGTCCATCAGGGTGCGAACGTTTTAACTTCCAATAGTGAGTTTTACATTTTTGTTTCTTATTCTTCGGCCACATTTATGGGATGATCTGACGAGCGCGGTCATCCGCCCGGTTAAGGGTAAGGTAGACCATTTTTTGGCAACTTTTTATATGCCTCTTTCCCGTGTAGGGGTGAGCAGTGTGGTCCTAAAGAGGGCTGCTCTGTTGCCCAGAGAGACGCCAAACACATCCGTTGCCTCGTCCCGGATAGTGAGCGATCATTAGCTCGACGCCACCAGACGTGTAGACTACCAGCTAAGGACCGCCAGTCGCAGCCATAACCTGTCCCCGTTACCAGTCACCCATCGCCGCCGGACTACTCATGTAAGGAACAAGCATCTACACTAAATGTTTGAGTGGGTAAGGAGGCGTGCAATCTTCAGACCCACTATCTTGTCCACTAGTCCATGGCCCCAATGGCAAGGAGAACCAAGACAATCGCATCGCTCCAATCAAATTGTTCACTCTGTATCTTCACGGATAGGATTAAGTGGGTCCTGTCCTTTTTATCTTAGTACTGTACCTCAAGATAAAGTCCTTTAAGTAGTATCCCCTTTGGTTTAGTCGGGCTAAGTTTCCCTTTTACTTTGCTGTTCTCCTAATAATATAAAATTTCTCGCAAAAATGCATATATTCGTGTATTGTTTTTCTCTGGTCATTTTAAAAAATAACATGTTACCAATATTTAATTTTTTTAATATAATAACTTTTTAATATAAAAATGAAAAAAAAATGCTTTAACCAACGATTACACTCAGTGGTTGAAGGATTTAAGGAATTTTAGAGAAAATAGAAACAACAATGTCGACTATGAATGACTAGCCAAGTTCGAATTTAGTCCCATGCAATTCCTACCGCTACGAAGGGTTGTGAATAATAACACCTCCTCTGCGTTTGTGTTAGAAAGGCTTCCTAATTGCTCTTTATGCGTCCCTTTACCCCCAAGAATCGGGATACAAAACCTCTATGCATATTCATTTCGTTTCAGGATTCATTTAAAATTTTGAGCTTCATTTTTTACGTTATATCTAATATTTTGCATCTTCCAGTGTTTAAACAACAGATGAATTGAAACATTAATTAAACCCTTATGAAAAAAACAATCTCTAAGAGTGGTAGTTTCTAGCATATTATCGGGCAAAGTTGGATTCTTTTATCCTTATAACAACGTTCTTTGTCTTTTTTTTAAACCTAATGTCGTAGGGTGATCCAACTTCTGACACCAGCTAAACATAATATATATATTACTATATGTCGTACGTTGATGTTAGAACTTAACCCTTTTCAAAATTCCTCAGCCCGAAGGAGAGAGGCCTATGAACGGATTAGTTCGCTATGAGCGTGGGTAAACTTATAGATACAAATCAAAGTGCAATTAAGTTTCAGGGTGCAATTTTAGGTTGGCCAATGCTTAGCTTATTTTGGAAACGTTCAGTGATAATAGAAATAGAGTACAAAAATATACTTTACTAATATTCAGATAATATATTTACAAAATTAAAAGGGTTTTAATTAAGGTATATAAACATAAGAGACGTACACGATTCTCGGCTCCAAAGAGCTACCTGGCGGATTCGACTGCCGTACGCACAAACGGACAACGCAAAGACAAATGACGGATGCTTAAAAGGGGAGAGGGGGAGAGTTTGCATAGGAGAGTTACGCGTTGCGATTACCTCAAAGATTTGATCCGAGGGAGAAGTCCTGCCTTGTTAGAGACAGCGTAGAATCCACAATAATAGCCTCTTGACAAACCACTATTACGCGAGTTAAACTCAGATCTTGCTTTCAGGTTAGAATATCGAATCTAGAACTTGACGCGTCACTTTCGGGTAACGGATACCACCGGGTACAGGGTTAACTCTCGCGAGTTCTAGAAAAATGCACGGAGCTTGACGGGTTCCGCAAGGGTTCGCGCGGAACTAACGGAGACGGGAAAGTGATAGATACTCGTGGGTAATCTAGACATTGGTGGTTACTTACTGCCGTCCAAGTTTGGCGTCAAACGTTTTATAGGGTTGAGACGGATGGGCTTTTCCCTGCGCCTGAAGGGGAGAGTTCCAGTAGACAGAGGCTTCGTCGGGAGAGATGGACTCTGCCCGATTCTCACCCTCGCAGGATAATCGCCGGCGTGACCCTCCGCGAAGTCGGGCCATCAGCCTGTAACGACCTTCACACATCGTTAGAGGGGATTAAAAAGTGTCGCGCAGGTGTGTCCTCTCTCTCTCTCTCTCTCTCTCCCTCTTAGAAAGGGATGAACGCGCGCGTCTTCTCCCTCACACTCTCTGACACCTAAATTATAATATTTCTTAAGCTTTTAAGTCGAATAGACTAAATATTAATAGTAAGGCAAGATAGATCTTCTTCTAAACCTTTATGTTATATAAATGACAAAAATTTTCATATAAACCTAAATCATACAAAAAATGAAACGAAGATAAGCACTATTATTTTTGTCTATCTTCAATAAATTGCTATATAATATCTCAAGCTTTTATCAACACAGGTTTACAACATTAAGATGCATAAGCTTTGATCTATGATTTTCCTTTTCTTTATTAATAAATTACACAATTTATTATGGCTTTAACACCAATAATCTAAATGCTACGAACATTCCTTTTTTCGCATTCTCTAGCGGGGAAGCTACTCCCCCAGGATCTAAAGCACGTCGTAGGCTCACTGAAGGCGCCCTACTGGAGTTTAACTTTTGAGGCGGGGAACCCTCCAACGACCTGTTCACGTTGAGTTGTGCTTCGCTCTTGCTTCTTGCACCGATAGATACCATCCATGTTTCGGACGATTTACACTAAGACATGTTCCGGCCTTTGGCTGAGCAATGCATGGCTTTTCTGGTAGATTACTTTAAGGTGATCTGCTAGAGGGTATCTTTTCTAATTCATGGTCAATTGCTGCAGTACTTACTTTAAAAAAAGTAAGGAGAGATTACTGTACTTCAGCCGGCTTCCACCCAATTTCTCTAAATTCGTGCATGCGCAAGTTGATGAAGAAATTGGTTTATGTTGGATTAGCTTATTTTCTAACCAGGATAAGGCACATGTATCCTGTATAAGTGGCTCCGGCAAGTTTCACTCAATTTGGAATGCTCTGTTCTGGCTGTAAAATGCTATATGCATGGCTTTTCTTCGTGGACAGCACTACCTCAGGGAATTTTTATGATCTAGAGAAAGTTTGAGATACCAGAGGGTGATGGCGTATCATTGACAACCTCCACACCATAGAAACCAGAGGACGCCTTCAAGTTCTCCTGTTTGAGTTACTGTGAGATGATTGATTCCGCCTAGGGGAGGAGAGAGCTCTCTTCGGTACAAAAGCACAAAAGAAGAGCATCACAGTTGATATAGATTTCAGTGTCACTTTCTTTGCCTCGAACATCAACATATCACCTGGATGCTGTGACAGAAGGTGTTCTCGCAAAGCTCTAGGTGCATAATCGTTTTGCATCGGTCAGAAGCTAACCCTAGAGCATCAACTATAATAGCCTTTGAACCTCATCTCTTGTTATTTCGAAGCTCAGCTGCTTCAATTTTCTTTGGCCAAGACTAAGGTGGTGCATTCGGTTGCCCTTTTACGGTTTCACTTCTATTTGTACATAATTGTTCCCAGATGAAGCTTGCCTGGATGGCTGTTGCTAATTGCATAGTTCTAAGGTAGTCATAATGGCAAACAGTTTACTGCTTAGAAATGTAAATCGACTAATTAGCCTTCGTTTGTCACTGATAGGTAAAACAAAAGGGAAAGTCCCTCCAATGACCTGCGGCGCTTCGTGATAAGATGATAAATGGTTATTGCATTGATGGTTTTCTATGGTTCAAATCACTTACAATTGCCTTTGAATGGGTAAATGAGGCTTCTGCCCTAGATGGCGCCATCTAGGGCAGAAGCCTCATTTACCCATTCAACCATGGAAAACCATCAATGCAATAACCATTTATCATCTTATCACAAAACGCCGCAAGTCATTGGAGGGACTTTCCCTTTTGTTTTACCTATCAGTGACAAACGAAGGCTAATTAGTCGAATTCCATTACTAAGCATTAAACTGTTTGCCATTATGATTACCTTAGAACTATGCAATTAGCAATAGTGCACGCTTAAATCCTAAACTATTTACGAAAGCACTAAAGGTAAATAGGAAATCTGCATCCTTTTTCCTTTCACAAGCTATCAGCAATCAAATATCGCATATTCCGGGAAATCTGCCAGTTGCCATTAATAATATATGAAGTCCTAATCGCCTTAGGCGGGAAGAATATTAATATCAGATCTGTATTCAATATTATATTTAAATAGGGTACTTGAAATATAATATTAAAAAGCATTAATTTTTCTATATAATATTAAATAGAAAATTACTAAATATGACTCTTACAAATTTTATTTCCTTTTCTTTCTGACTTATTTTGCCTATCACTTAAGAAATATAAGTAATTACACTTTCAATATCTACTTGTTTGGTTACATATAACTTTTTATTTACTCTGTTTTATAGTGAAATTATAAATCCCAGTAGTAAGTTTCTCAATGGACATCAAAATGCGTGATGCAATTAATAAATGAGTAGTCATTCTTTAAATTATTAATTGGAATATATAATTTAAATATCTTTTTATCTGTTAATACTTTGAATTCTCTTTTGCTTCCTGTAAAGCTGTTAATGAGTATTTTTACATTTTTTTTTATTGCTTTTTAACTAATAACTTGGACTGAATTTTTTTATTTCGAAATAATTGCCTTTTTTATCCAGAAAAGAAAAAAATCCTTGGATAAAAGGATATGTAAAACTAATTCCTGATTTCGGGAGCGATGGATGGAAGTTGGTTTACAACACAAATTTATACACGTTCCGATAAATTTTAAACAGTTGTCTTTTCAGGATGTGGAATGTTTTTAAAACTAAAAAGGAACTACTGTTTATTCATCTTCGTGTTTCCCTCGTTCCGTTATTGCGATAAATTCTGAGTTCCTAAATTTACTATTGAATTTTTAATGGAATATATTAGACAAGTATAATTGGTTTTATCCAGCTAAAATTATTATCATCTTTGTAAAAGTAGAACGCCTAAAATAAAGGAAGATATATGTAAGCGTTGTATAATGGATTGCAGACTGCTGAAAAGCATTAAGGAGACGGTTGTTTGTTAATGAAAATACAAGTTTGAATCGATGGCCTTTTTATATGGGGCGCGAAAATGGGAGTTTCAAGCGTTTTCCTTTTGTAGGGAAATTAAATAGGTGTTTCAAAAAAGATTGAATCGATGAAGCCTTTTATACGGGAAAAAAAATAAGTGTTTCAAATAAGATTGAATCAGTGACTATATTTAGTGGAAAATAAATAGTTAAAATAAGTTTGTATCGATTACGTTTAATGGAAAAAGAAATCCTTGTTTTAAACGAGTTAGAAACGATAACTCTTTTTATTAGGGGAAAAAGAAATACATGTTTCAAATATGTTTAAATCGATAACGTTTTTTATAACATGAAACTCAATATACCTGTTTCAATTAGTTAAATAGATTAATTTTTGGTAGGGAACAAAAATTCGGGTTTGAACCAAGTTTGACGCAATGCCGCTTCTTAGTGCAAAGAGAAAATAGGTGTTATTAACATGTTTGAACCGATGACTCTTTTTGTCGCAGGAAAGGAAAATACCTGTTTCAAATAAGTTTGATTCGAGGGTGGTTTTTCTGAAAGGAAACAAAAAAAAAGTGTTTCAAACACTTTTAAATCGATGAGCTGATTGTGACAGGAAAATAAATTACGTGTTTCAAACCAGTTTATATCGATTACGATTTTTTCTAAAGGATAATGAAATAGTGTTTCAAATCTAACAAGTTTCGATCGATAGAGTTTTTATGACAGAAAAAGAAATTATATTTCTAAAATAAATATAAAGTATTCAAGCTTTTATTTTACAGGAAAAGAAAATAACTGATTCAAACAATTTGAATTGATTACGCTTTTGGGGATGGATAAGAAAAAGACGTGTTTGACTCAAGTTTTAATAGATAAACTTTGGGGAAAGTAAACAAAATTACGTGTTTCAACCAGGTTTAAATCGATTATGCTTTTTTTAATTAGAAACGATAATACCTGTTTCAAGCAAGTTTCAATCGATGACGCTTTTTCTGACGAGAAAATTATATAGTGTTTCTAACAAGTTTGCATCGATGTTGATTTTTATGAAGAGAAACAAAAGTAAGAATTTTAAACAAATTTAAATAAATGACGCTTTTTTGATGGAAAAGGAAATGAAGTGTTTGAACCAACTTTGAATTTATGATTTTTTTGTGTGTGACATTAAAGAAAAATACGTCTTTCAAACTAATTTGAATCCATGATTATTTTTGTGAAGTAAAACGTAAATCCATGTTTTCGAGCAACTTTGAATCCATCATTATTTTTGTGAAGTAAAACGTAAATCCATGTTTTCAAGCAGCTTTGAATTTTAAGTAGATACATGGTAAAATGAAATACGTGTCTCAAACAAGTTTTAATCGATGACGCTTTTTTGACTCGAAATGGAAATAGATTTCTTAAAAAATTGAATCATTCAAACAAGTTTGAATTGATGATGCTTTTTCGAAAGAGAAATAAAATACGTGTTTCAACCAAATTTAATGGATGACCTTATTGTCACAGGAAGCGAAATTACGTGTTTTAAAGTTGTTTGAATCCATTGCGCTTTTAAAGAGAAAAGAGAATACCTTTTCCAACCTTGTTTGAATCAATGACTTTTTTGTGAATGGATTAGGAAATAGTATTTGAAACTATTCGTGCTTCAACCAAATATGAATCGATGGCGCTTTATTGAGACAAAAAGGTAATTATTGCTTAAAGTATTTACGAAACTAGGTTTCAATAGGTAGTTATCGATGATTTTTATTGTAGATGGAAACTAAATTAAGATGTCCAAACAATTTTCATCGATCTCTCATTTTGGAGTGGAGAATAAAAATAAGTCTTTCAAGTAAATTTAAATCGATGAAACCTTTTATAAGTGGAAACGAAAATTCTTTTTTCAAACAAGTTTGAATTGAAGGCACTTTATGTGATGCTTTTTGTGAAGGGAAATGGAAATATTTATTGCTAACAAGTTTGAATCGATGACACTTTTTTTGGACTGGAATCGAAAATATATGCCTCAAAATTTTTTAAATTATTCAAGGTTTATTTTACGGGGAACGGAAATATGTCTTTGTTAAACAGGTATGAATAGATGAGGCCTTTTTTAGCTGAAAAGAAAATATGTGTTTCAAATATTCTTGAATTGATGATTCTTTTTGCTAGAGGAAAAGAAAATATGTGTTTCAAACATTTTAATTATATGATGCTTTTTTATGAGGTGAAACAAAATATGTGTTTGAAAGAAGTTTGAATCGATGACGCAATTTTGCTGACAGGAAACTAAAATACGTGTTTCAAGCATGTTGGAATCGATTTCGTTTTCTTACGGAAAACTAAAATAACAGTTAACCATACTTGAATCGATTACGCTTTTTTGACGGGAAAAGAAAATACATGTTTCCCAAAAGACTTTTTGTGTCGAAAAATGAAAATACGTGTTTGATACCAGTTTTAAGTCGTATTCAGGACGGGAAAAGAAAACGTCTTTCAAACATGTTTGAATCGCTGATCCTTATTTTGACGGAAAGAAAATACGTTTTTCCAATAAGTTTAAATCAATGGATTTTTCAACCAAGTTTGGATCGATAATGCCACACTTTAGAGTGCATGAACACGTCTCAAGTAAAAAAAAACACCCACTTGCGACCACATTCATTCCGATAGAGGGGCAGGTTCCGTGCGCGAAGTTAAACAACGGTGAAATATTTCAAAAGAATCTACAGGACATTCAGAGGGATGAAGCAGTTTTTGCTTTGAGGTTCAGGTGAGCTTTCCTTTAGATCAAAATAACATCCCTATTTCTAGCTTGGAACGAATAAAGAAACGCTAAATAATAGACGTAGATAACCCTATCATGACCACAATAACAGAACTTCACGGATCAAGGAATATCTATGACGCGGGTATAAGGGTCCATAAGGCTGTGAATATGCGAATTCCTAGGTGAAGCGCCTGTCAACAAAAGACCAATAATGGCTAAATGAGGCTTCTGCCCTAGATGGCGCCACCCACCGCCAAATCCGATGGTAGATTTGAAATCTCCAGGGTGAATAACCATATGTCTTATGGTCATATTTGTCAGTTCATGGCTCTAAATAGGTATAATTGAACTTAACTCCTCTTGAAAAAAAGCACCGCCTTGACCTAGCGCTTCGCCGTAGGTAAAAAACATTCTTCTAATAATGAACCACAAGCAAAGACACATAAAATATCTGTGGAACAAGTCAATTTTACCGTTTGCCTTTTAGTTATATCTTAATGTCATTATTTGTTGAATAGCTTGGAATCTGGCTATGCTAGAGAAAAGACTGAGGAGAAAATTGCTTACATGGGCCTTATTGATTCTCTTAGGCACACCGAGAAATCCATAAATTTGAAATTACCTGAATGTATTATAGGGTGGGAAGATCTTAGAAATGTATAGCTTTTACTCTTAGTTTCCTTATCAATGATAGATAAGAGATAGTCAAAATCATCAAATTCAGTGTAGGAACCTGAAATATTTATATGTATGAGGAAGAATTGCCAATCGGGTAGTAATTACTTCAAATGTGGCCTTATTAATTTATTTGGCATGTTTGGCACAATATACAATTATAGACAAAGCTACCTGCTATTTTTATTTGCTGATCAGAAATATAGAGGTCCTTACATCTGAATGCGTCATTCCAGAGAAAAAATAAAGAATTATTTTTAATTGGCATAAGAGACAAACACACCCAATCATCTGAATGAGAAATCGATCGCCATAAAATTTGTGGAACTGGCAGTGTACCTCTTCCGTGATCCTAAGACAAGTATTTAATTTCTTTTAAAAATGTGACAAACTTTAAATGGGTGCGCAAGTAGACTGCTTTCAGAAGAATTTATAACGATTGATCCAGAGCCAATTGGTGTACTATTAGTGTGAGAAGAATTATATTGCGTGATTTGTGTTTCTCTGTATATCTTTCTTCGGGTGTAAATCACATATACTTTGACCACTTAACATCATTAACGAACTGTTGATGAAATACAAAGAGCGAACACTTAATGGAAGCTGCCTAGATTTTCTAGAAGTTCTAATAAATTGTGGTCGGTAACTAATGTGTCATTTGACCTTTGGTAAGGAGGAGGAAAGGAGTTTCTCCCTGTTTAAAATGCTGAACAGAAGTCGGTCAAAATGCACACATATTTTTCTGCGCATTGTAAATGTGTTTGAGAAAAATACTAGAGGATCTATCTTTTCCTTGTAGTTACAAGGAGTTACAAGGAAAGAAAGTAACTAAGGAGACCTTACGGTCCATTCAAAGAGGGTACCTTTGGACTAGCAATCGAGCGGGCACATTACTGCTCAATTGTTATGCGTCCCTAAACGGCCACTTTTCAAGACTTTGTCTAGTCTTGACTTGAACTGGTCAACAGATTTACTGTTGACAAATTCAACTGGAAGTGCGTTCCACTTACCGCAGATACTGTAGGTGAAAAAATTTCCACACAGATTGCGGTTGTAACGCTTCAGTTCAAGTTTGAAGCCATGATTGCGCGTTCTGTTCTCACTCAGTGTGAAAATATCCCGGTAGTCAACATTGTCAAACCCTCGAAGTATTTTGAAAACTTCGATGAGCTGACCACGCAGTCTACGGGTTTCTAGCAAAAACAGATATAGTTCCTTTAGTCTATCCTCATAACTTTTATGTCGGATAGAGGGAATCAGCTTGGTTGCCCTGGCTTGTACGCGTTCCAATCTCGCGATGTCCTTTCGCAATGAAGGACTCCAAAATTGTACGGCATACTCCAGGTGCGGTCGGACAAGTGAGTTGTACAGGCACAGTACAATGTCCTGGTTCCGATAACCAAACTGGCGCTTAATATAGCCTAGCATCCTTTGGGCCTTTTTCTTCGCGTCAATGCACTGTTTCTAGAATTTAAGGGCACTGGTGATTGTTACACCCAAGTCCTTCTCAGTGTCGGTGGATTCAATAGCAGTGCCCCTAAGGATATACTAAGATTGGGGGTTTCTGTGGCCGATATGCATCACTTTGCATTTGTTCACGTTAAAAGGCATTTGCCACGTGTCCGATCACTCCCCAATCTTCCCAAGATCTTCCTGCAGGCGGGCAAATTTTTAAATCTTGCCAACCATTTCACCGTCCATGTCGTGGACGTAGATGATAAATAGTAGTCATCCCAGGACAGAACCTTGAGGCACCCCGCTAGTAACGGGCACCCACTCAAAAGACTTTCCATTCACCACCACCCGTTGCCGTCTGCCACTTAGCCAGTTCTCGATCCAGCCTGCTACCTTTCTGTCTATGCCCAGCGCTCGCACTTTCCGGAGAAGGCGGTAGTGTGGTTCCTTATCAAAGGCTTTCTTAAAGTCTAGGTAGACCACATCCACCGCCTTGTCCTGATCGTGTTCACTGAAAACGAAGTGGAAGAATTCCACAAGGTTCGTCAGGCATGACCCCTGCCTTTGGAAGCCGTGCTGGGAACCCTTCAGTAGCAGGTTTGACTCTAAATACGACGTCACTTTGTCCACCATGATGCTCCCATGAGTTTACTGACTATCGAAGTCAGAATGATAGGTCGGTTGTTTGACGGTTGGTTACGGTCTCCTTTCTTGAAGATAAGGTCACCTCCGCCTCACGCCAGTCTCTAGGAACGCATTTGGTCCGGACTGACATGTTGAAGATTGCGCTCGGGTGTCGTGACACTTGATCGCGCACTTCTTTCAACACTTTAGGTAGAAACCCATCCGGGCCAGGTGACTTATTCGTCATTAGGTCAGTGATCTTCCTTTTGATTTCTACTTCGGTAAAGTCCATATCCTCCAGCTTTTTCCCCAAGTATGAATCCGTCAGGTGGGGGATGGGACCACACTCTTCGGTAAACACTGAAGAGAAGTAGTCGTTGAGGAGGTTAGCATTTTCTGGATCTGAGTGCTTTAATGTCCCCTCATCATTCCTCAAAGGGCCAATCGTTCGACGGATTGGTTTACGGCTGTTTACATATCCAAAGAACTCCTTGGGATTCTCTTGGAGTTCCTCAGACCGCTTAGCCGCCCTTATACTGGACTTCACTCTCCTGGCTAGCCTCCGGTATTCGTCAAAGTCACCCGAGATCTTCGATTGCAGGTACACAGTTCTCTTCTACCTAAGCAGTTGGCCGATTTCTTAATTAAACCACTTTGATTGAACAGAAGACCGACCTGGGCATTTCAGAGGGATGAAACGCGATTGAAGACTCATGAATGTGATTTTGAAACTATTCCACAACTCTTCAACAGCATCGCCCACTTCTAGCCTTACGTCAGTCAGTCCAGCACGAAGGCTTGCAAAGTCTGCTCTTCTTAAGTCAAGTTTCCTTGATTGACTGGCAACAGACCTTACCTTCGAGATCTTGACGCTAAATCTAACTAGCTGGTGATCACGGCCATCGAGCTCTTTACCTACAGAGATATCCTCAACGATATCATCCTCAGAGGTGAAGACCAAGTCGAGGATATTGTCTCCTCTCATCGGTTCTCTGACTAATTGAGTGAGGAACTCGTTGTTGGTGAACTCCAAGAGTAGCGCGCTCTCGCCACAGGCTGCTTTGGTTTCCCAGTCAACTTGGCTGTTGAAATCACCCATAACGATGCACACTCTGCCTTGAACCAGCTCACCCAGCAGCTGGTACAGTTTCCTATCCTTCTCAACGGGTTTCAAAGGGGGTCTGTAAAGCAGCAGGGTCCTGTATCTGACAGGACTGATCTCTAGGTCAACGCCTAGGAGCTCATGGTCGGATATAACGTTGGAGTTCGTAGATTTGATTGTATCCTTGACATACAACATTACACCGCCACCCTCTCTGTCTGGCCTATCTTTGTGGAAGAGTTGGTACCCAGGAACCGTGAATTCACCTTCAAAGTCTCGGTTTGAGGTTTTTATCCACGATTCTGTTATGGCTACCATTTCGGGTTCTTCCGTCACTACGAGGCCACGGAGCTCAGGAAACTTGTTCCTGATTGACCTCGCATTGAACAGAAGAACTTTCAGGGAGTCCCCTTATGTAAGACCCCCTATACTCTCCCGTTTACTGGCTTTTTCTTTGTCGCGGTGGCACCATTTTTGACAACACCTCTGAGAAGGTTGTTTGGGAAGTAACTCGGGCGTACTGGCGTACGCCCGCCTTCCCAATGGGCTGGACACTCCTTTGGGTGCGCTCCACGACATCCTGGATGAGGTTAGCTAGGAACACTTTGGCTTTAAAGAAGAGGTGCACCCCGTCCCTTTGGTAGAGGTCTTTTCTACCATAGAATACGGCGTACGGGTCGACAAAAAAGACACCCTCCGCCGTACAGAGATCTGCAAGGCGCCTGTTTAGCGACATGTTCCTCAAGTGGGCAGTCCGGCTTGGACCCCACCTCGGGAGCATTTCCACCACGACATGTATGCAGGTTTTCAATCCACAGTCGTCGACAGCGACCATAACTGTCCCCATAATCTCGCCTGTAGGGCCTACCCTACCTCCTCTGAGTTAGAGGTCGTTGCCACTTACCATAAGGGCAACGACTGAAGTCTCTGAAATCTGAGACTTCTCGGCCTCAGCTCTTACCTGCTTATTGCCACAGCCTGGGAGGCAGCTGACTTTAACGCTTGTGCGAAGGCGGGCCGCTAGCAGGGGCTTCAGACCCCGTGCTTGAGAATCACCAATAAGGGTGACTCTTGCACATTTTTCTGCCGGCGACTTAGTCTTTCCTTTCGAAGGCGACTTGCCGCTTTCCTCTTGTATCTCTAAATTTTTCTTCTTCTTCTTCTTATTCTTCCTCTTATTCTTCTTCTTTTCTTCCTTTGTTATCTCTTCTTTTGTTTCCCGTTTCTCTTCTTCTGCTTCTACTTTCTCGTCCTCTGTTTCTACTTTTTTTCTTCTCTTTCTACTTTCTCTTCTTTTCTTGCTACTTTCTCTTCTTCTATTTCTACTTTCTCTTCTTTCTTTTCTTCTTTTTGGCTCTTTGAGGAAGCCCTTTAGCAGAAGAAATTGACTGTTGGACGTCGGGAGCCTTCTCGCCTAAGCATCTGCATCTCTCTGTTTTTAAGAGTTGAACTCTCCTTTTAAGGAGGGAGTTCTCTTCTCTCAGTTCAGCGATGCTCTCGCCCAGGCGCTTCTCGAGTTCGCAGAAGTCACAGACACTGACTGCATCTGTGAGCTCCTTGCAACTCCTGCCCTCGAAGTCTTCACTCTATCTGTAGACTTTGCATATTTTGCAGGTTAGCTTTCGAAACGGAGGACCATTTTTCTTCACCATCTTACAAAAATCTCGGACCATACGCATTGAAAAAGGGTTTTTCGGTTGTGATTTTCTCTCGCACTAATCACATTTGCCGATTTTTAGGAGGTTTTCGGTCGTTCGGCGAACAGAAACCCTTTGAATAAGCACACCAACCCTAAGGTCTCCCCTGGGCCGGACATCCCCAATCGTGCCGCAGCTCCCAACTGAGAAGCAGGCGAGCCTCAGTGAACTGGTTCTTTGATTTTTTGACAGGGGTGCTTGAGGTGTAACTGTCTTCCTACTAAGCCCTACTTATCAACTAAAAACGGCCAGACTTGAGGCAAATAGTAAAGCTAAGTGCCCACGACTTCATCCGAGATCTTTAGCTGATCTGGCAACTAGCAAGGCACAAAAGCTCTCTCACCAAAGATCAGTTGAGCCTTTATTCACCAAGTAGCGGTCACAGGGAGCTGGTCAGGTAATTACACGTTAGGAGAAAGCTTCTAAGGGGTACCTAGCATTTCTCCATTAATCGTACCCCAAACGCCTGAGATCCCTTCATTCTCAGTCTCTTGTAACCTATGAGTGCTCCAAGGCGTTATTTAAAGAGGTTCCAAAGCCTCTCTTCTCACGCGGCATAAGGGAGCTGGTTAGGCCCTTATTAATAAACAACTTATGTGTAATAGAGATGAAGGCTTGTTTTTTGTTAATAGGGTTTTGTTTTGATTTTCTGACAGTTAAAGAGAGTTGGTGAAACTTATTACTAACAGAATCGAAGAGGTTCGTAGAGGGATGCAAGGAGACGCATCAAAGAAGTGGTAGAGAAGTTTGACAACCATTAGTCTAGATCCTACTACAGCTACCTTACTGGCATGGGTGACCCTACCTGAGTAAAAGTCTCCTAGCTTACCTAGCTTAACTCAGGCAGATCACGCAAGCTCTCTCACCGACGACAAGGTGGTTGTTCAAATACTGCGCGGAAATCCACTTGGCCTGTATTCGTTACAGTTCTAACTGGTGTGTTATGTAAAAATTTAGGATTTAGAGGATGATAGAGTTCGGAGATATTAACAATTGTGGGGTTTCCTCTTTGAAATCGTGTTTGGCGTTCTTAGACAAAACCAAAGTGCATTTACTCCGCTTGTAAGCCCCTTTGAGAAGATAGGTAATAGGAACTCAAAAGGCATTTTCAAGGTGTCGGGGATTTTTTAGCGCCAGATTTTTGTCTCGAAGTGGTAGGATACCCTCCTTAGTTACAAGACCAGGAAACTTAGATCTTTTAAACATCCAATGGGCATTTATGGGTAGTGAGTTTCAAACCATAAACACATAAGCGCTCAAAAACTTATTTGGGTTGAGAAATATTTATTCATATTGCGTGAAGATACCAATACATACATATGTCATCTAAAAAGAAGATGATGACAAGAACGTTGGCATTTAATTTAACGACCACATAAACTTTTGTTAGGAAAACCTGATACCAAGTTGTATGAAGAAAAATTTGTAAATACCTAATATGGTTTTAACTGCAGTTTTTTAGTAATGCTTAATTCTTTTAAGGGGATTTAGTAAAATGCCTTTCAAAGCTCAAGTTTTGAAAAAAAGTTTGGACAAGCAATGAGTGACGTAGGATCTGAAAGTAAGTCGATAAATTATCGATCAGTTTTATTAACCCAGCAAGTGGGTGCCCGTTACAATTTGTACATGGAGATCAAAGTCGATTGCAACTCACTTAGCTCTACTCTTTTTAGACATTTATATTTAACCTCTCTCTCTCTCCATTACATGATTCTTACATTTTAAATTGAACTGCGGCTAATCTAAATGTCTGGTCAACAAAAAGCTTTTGTCTATTCTTACCCGGTCTGGGTTTAGAGCTTGGGGGGTAATCTTTACTCCTTCGTGGCTCCGATTAGGTGACAGTTAATAACATGACATCATTATAACCACCCCTTTTCTATATTTATCCCCTTACCTGCAAAGAGATGCTAGGTACAACAATGAGCAACTTGCTGTAGCAGACAACGTGATAATTTTCTGCCATCAAGCATCAACTCACGAAGTTTACCCGCTGGTGCAAATGACTGCAGAAGGAGATGTGACCTTATATGGCATTGGTCTCTAAATTAGACAATAAAAAGGATAGGTATGATGACCCGGTTTAAGGCATGAAATCCAAACTCACTAGTAAGGGGGATTGCAATAGGCTGATGATGCCTATTTTGTTTTAGCAATTTTCAGTTTATGCAATAAGCAATTGTGCTGCCCTTACATTACTCGTTGCTCTAACCTGTCTTGTTTCAATTTTGGTCCATGGACTTCAATAAGACATCGAACGACTGGGGAGGATAAAATTCACGGCCAGTTTATTGATCACGTCAATTAGACATAAAGATTACGAGAGCCAACTGAAAGAGCTAGGCGTTTGTCCGGTAAATACAGGGAGAATATGCGTTAACTGATAATGTTAAAAATTCTTCGAGGCTTTGAGAATATTAATGACCATAAGTTGTATTCACTTATGTATAATACGAGCAAGAACCACAATTTCAAGCTTGATCTTCCGCCGTTCAAGACTTTGATTGGTATCTACTTTACAAAAAAATGTGTGAGAAATGAAACACGTTACTTGTAAACGTAGTTAATAGATTCATTGTTAAAAAAAATTAAGGATAGAATTGAGCGATGGTTTAAAGTGTGTATTTAATTATATATATTTAGATAGGTTATTATTATTCTCCCCTTTTATAATAATAGTGTCTAAACTCCTTTTAGTTGTCCTTCATATAGACGCTTGTGTTCCCTTCTGCCTACAAGAGAATCCGCAGGGGTATATCCTTCGAGCATTTTCAATTCCCTTAGCTTTGCTGCTCTCCTTATTGATCTTTCTTTAAAAACCTACTGCGTAATACGGCCTCGTAACTATTAAGCTTCAAACTCTGAAGTTTATAAGAAGTACAACCTCAATATAGTCTAAGTGTATGTCCCTACATTTACTAGCAAGCAGGAAAAATTAAATACATTCTATAATAATATAATGGCAATCTTAAACAAAATCAAATCTAATTTTAACATCGTCATGGGCGACTTTAATGCAAAAGTTGGATAAGGTAATGAGAAAAAGTTCTCAATATGGGAAAGAAATGAAAGAAGACAAGATATGGTTAATTTACACTGGCCAAAGGCTTCAAAATTGTCAACACTATGCCCAAAAAGAAACATAACTTAAGATAGACTCGCAAAAGCCCAAGCCATGTGATATAGGTACATTGAAGTTGATTGCATGTTGGTCGACAAAAAAAATCACTGTCAATAATTTTCAAGTCATCAATAAAATCAAAATCAGTGACCATATGATGATCAGATGTAGGATAAAAATTAACTATTAGAAAGAGACAAGAAGGCTATTCTATTAAAAAAATAGGTCCAAAAAGATCCAAGTAAATCACTCTCCAGAATTACAAAAGAATCTTCAGACAGCATACCATGAAAATCCGCTTGACCCATTATAACTCCAGCAATATACAAGCGATGAACAAAGATTAATGAAATATATGAGAGTCACTACTGAAAAATACAAGGAAACAAAATAATTACAGCATCAAACTGTCAGAAGTAACCCTAAACCTAATGAAAAAGCGAAAACACCTTAAATCAAAAAATACCAACCAAAAAATTTAATTAACAGAACTAAAACAAGTCCTTTAAAATAAACAGAGAGCTAACTTAGGAAAATACAATGCAAGTATTGTTAAGCGTACCATTAAAGAAGAAAAGGGGTATAAATGGTTAAAAAGAGACTTCAAAAACTTCAATCTCACAAAGTAGCTATTAAAGAGGAAAAAGGTATAATAATCTAGGATCTAGAAGGAATAGGTAAATAATTAAGGAGTACCATGAAAAGTTGTACTCAAGGAACAGTACTATCTTGAACCACAACCAACCTCCAGCACTCAATAATGTCCCGACCGTTCCCAAAACAGAAATTGAAATTGCAATCAATTAAATGAAGAGCAATTAAGCACGAGGTCAGAACAACCTCACTTCTAACTTGCTGAAAGAGTATAGTGAAGTCACTATTTGACAAACTAGCTTCCTTCTTAACTGAATGTTTAAAACAAGGCACTATTCTGGCGGACTGGCACAATAACATAATAATCTTTTTACACAAAACGGTGATCAAACAGACCTTAAAAACTACAGACCAATCAGCTTTGCAGCGTGTTTCTAAAAAACTTTTTTAAGTCATTAATAACATACTGCAAAGTCAGCTAGATGACCAACCAACGAGACAATAAGCTG
Source organism: Ceratothoa steindachneri (assembly GCA_963969495.1). Classification (NCBI taxonomy): domain Eukaryota; kingdom Metazoa; phylum Arthropoda; class Malacostraca; order Isopoda; family Cymothoidae; genus Ceratothoa; species Ceratothoa steindachneri. Next base: position 99,548,090 of record OZ018328.1, read on the forward strand.
GTTTCAGAAAAAGCGTAGCAAGTATTAATCACATACGAGTATATAATTTCAACGAGCTCTAAAAAAACTCTTCAGAGTATAATATACCTCCATACTTGCTATTTTAAAAAAACTAGAGAGAATATTACTCAATAGAAACACGAGCGGTCATAAGAGCTTTGAATAATCAAGGTAAATATTAGATCTACATAAATATCATAGAAAACACATGCCAAAATTCAAGATCCTACATCAGACTGCAGAACGATTCTGACATCTTTCAATTACAGAAAGGCGTCATACAAGGAGATACTATTTCTCCAAAATTATTCACGTCCTGTCTAGAAGAAATCTTCAGGAGGCTAAACTGGCAAAACAATCGCAGATAAAATAGAAGAGGTTCAAACTCTACTTCAAATTGAAATTAAGCATAAAAATATATATCTGAACCAACACATTACAATGTAACCGATAAAAGATGAAGAAATCGAACCAAGAATCACTATAGGCAATAGAAAATATTTTGAAAGGCAAGAATCATATTCAAAAGCACAATGCGAAGCTATACGAAACCTGAAATGGAGAAGATTAAGCCATATGGCAAGATTTCAACATAATAGATGTCGCACAAAAAAATACATATTGTACTCCATTTGATAAAAGACAAATGAAAAGAAGAACAAAAAAAGATGGAGAGATGACGTTAAATACGAGGTGTGGTCAATAAGTTTTGCGAATCGGTAGGAAAAAACAGAGGAAGGGGGATGGCTGTTTGTGGAGGTGTAAGGACAAGTCATGATAAGTCAGGACCTGCAGCCGCACGCCCCTGCCTCGTCTATTTAAGAAGCAGTAGCTGATCGCAGAGCGTGAGTCACAAATTTCTCAACAATGGAGAAGGTTGAGCACCGCGCAGTTATCAAATTTTTGACCAAGGAAGGCAAGAATACAAAAGAGTTCCATGAACGCATGGTTGCAGTGTACACCGAAACCGCCCCTTCCTATGCAACCATTGCTTGCTGGAATAGGAAGTTCCACTATGGTTATGAGTCCCTTAAAGATGACCCCCGTCCAGGACGTTCGTCAGACGTGACCAACGAAGACAATTTGGCCCATGTGGAGGATGATCCTCGAAAATCGACGGGTGAAGGTCGAAGAAATCGAGCGAGAACTTGGAATATCACATGGAAGTGTTATGAACATCATCCACGATAATTTTGCCATGACCAGGGTCTCTGCCCGTTGGGTCCATAGAAACCTCACGCCCCATGATCGACTTCAAGGTCGTCAAAGTCCACAAGGCTAGAGTTTCACAAGCTGCCCTGCGCAAGTGCGGATTGGAAGAGCTCAACCATCCCCCTTACAGTCCAGATCTGGCCCCTAGCAACTACTTTTTATTCCGCCAGCTCAAGGCTGCACTGCATGGACGCCGGTTTGGGGACGATGAAGATGTCCAGCTCGCCGTCCAGGAGTGGATTGAACAGCAGTCGGGAGATTTCTGGTTGTGGGGAATTCCTCATATCTTGTTTCCTTATATCTGAATTGCAAAACTTATTGACCGCATCTCGTATCTGTCAAATATTAGAAACAAATAGCACAAAATCGTCAAAAATCCATGAAGAATAGAAAGTGTGTTCATAACGTTAGGACGCAATTGCCTCTTTCTCTCTAAATATATATATATATATATATATATATATATATATGTATATATATATATATATATATATATATATATATATATATATATAAATATATATATATATAAATATATATATATATATATATATATATATATATATATATATATATATATATATATATATATATATATATATATATATATATATATATATATATATATATATATATATATATAAATATATATATATATAAATATATATATATATATATATATATATATATATATATATATATATATATATATATATATATATATATATATATATATATATATATATATATATATATATTTTCTATATGGTCTTTCAACGAGGACGCTCAACCTTTGTCAGGCGATAGTGGCCATGTTGTTAAAGCGACATCTGAAACCTTACTGTGAACTGTTCAGAGGTACTTGGCAGGTCACGAGGGAAGGTTATAGCGTTGAGCACCGTATGCAAATCATCAAATGTTATTATCAATATCAGTGCTCCGTTCGACAAACGGTCCGCGCATTACGTGATTTCTATCCTCGCCACAATCGTCCTGCTGAGTCCACTGTTCGACGCGTGGCAAAAAGGGTCGATCAATAATCAGTCAACACCCGTACGTCGCCAAAACGCAAGGTCTGCTGAAAACATCACTGCCGTAAATAAGAGTGTACGGGGAAATTCGAGACAGTTAATTTCTCGTCGTTTACAAGAACTTGGCCTTCTGTCTTTCTGCGACTTCAGTTTGGCGAATTACGCATAGGGACTTGGGTCTGCACCCGTAAAAAATCCATCATACCCAGGAACTTAAGGTAAACGTTTGACCATAGACAAAGCCATGTGTTCGCTGATTGGGCTCTAGAGCAGTTGGAAGTTGCCCCAAATTTCCCCCAAAAATCACTTTCAGCGATGAGGCCCATTTTTGGATGAATGGATTTGTGAAAAAGCAAAATTGTCAGATTTGGGACGAAAACAATACACATGAGATACACCAGCACAAATTTCATCCCAACAAAGTCACTGTATGGTGCGGATTTTCGTCTAACGAAATCATCGGTCCGTATTCTTTTGAGAACGAAGATGAGATTGCCATAACCGTCAACGGCGAGACCTACAGATCGATGATAAACAACCGAGATCATGCGATTTAACGCCATTCGACTACCTTCTTTGGGGCTACCTTAAATCGCAGGTCTATGCGAATAATCCGCAAACAGTTGATGTCCTCAAAGTCAACATAACGAACACCATCCAGCAAATTCAGCCAGATTAATGCGACAGTCATCAAAAATTAGGCCTCCCAAATACATTCCACCAAGCAATGCCGCGGCCGACATTAAACAACGTCATATTTCACACTTAATGCCATAAAATATACTTTCAAATTTAAAATAAGTTAAGTGCATATATCACACATAACTCGTTTTATTTACATTTAAAAATTGAGCGACCTTATTGAAATACCCTTTACAAACTTAATCAACCAACCAAAATAATACTTCTTGTATCCGACGCCCACAAGCTCCACCAAAGTTTTCCTAGGCCCTATCTTTGGGAATCACTGGCTTAGATATTTCATTATTTACTTATCATTGATAAAATGTGATCGGGAAATCCACTTTTTTAATCCTCCGAACAGAGACTTCCAACAACTATCTACACCGAAAACATGTATGTATTTACGCGTATGTACTCTACACGTACATCTATAGAGAATCTTAGCGGGTCTTACCACTACTCACAATTATTATAATTGTTATGCTTCCTTTCCTGTTTCAGTTTTTTCGTCCACAAGGTTCTTTAACATTCGGCCGATTGTCAAGGAAATATATTTTCTGAAACATACTAATGAATAAATTGCGTTAAAAAAATCGTATTTCTGTACTTCTTTTAAACTATGCATACCATATTCTCCCGTTAACTTACAAAGATATTCAATTATATTCAGTATTACTCATTTGGACGTAATGAGCTTTAGAATTTTAAGTTACTTGTTAACTCATTTTAATGTTAAATTAAGATAACTTTTGTTTTGTGATTTTCTCACTGCAAAATACAGTTATTATCACCAAATTATGCATAAAATGTAGGGCAAAGGTGCTAATGATACAAGTTTTGGTACCTTTTTGAGTTCATGTCATTGTTTTTGGAGAAAAATTGCTAGTGCTCCATTTGCCTGAGATGAAAAGCAGCCCAGAAGATGGTGAGTGTCCGGATACCGCACCTTGGCCACGGCAGAGGACAATGAAGGAAAAGCGCTCCCATTTTCTTCTCTTAGGAGGGAGATTCATCAAAGGTTATCCCTTTACACCAGTTTTAAATAGTCCATTCTTTATATTTCTTACAAAAGTGGAGCCAATCTATAAGGTTATCCTTGAATAGATGAGGCTTCTTAGCAACCCTTCTCTATCTGAGACTTTTGTCGAAGATTCTCCACCCTTATGCGCTTAAAACGTTCACTCCTACCTCGTATCTAATCGTCAGCCAGCTAGACAATAAAGGTAATCCCATCCAAGGAAAGGGTTGCCCTCCAGTAAGCTGGAACCTTGGCAAGAGGAGATCTTGGAGTTCATTTTAAGCGCTTGAACTTCCAGATGATTTCTTCACAGGAGGGTAACCAGTCTTTTTAAAACATTAATAATCCAAAAGATAGTGCTCATTCACGTCATACCATTAGCAAATATTTCATTGCATTTTAGACCACTTTGCTTTAGAGCAACAGTGGTTGCAACTTGGCAAACTATTAGTCTAAATCCGGTCAACCGTAAATCGCACTCTTTATTAATCGCCCCAGACATATCTCAAGTCGCTTTTGGTCAGCTATTTTCCCGTGCTTGTGTACGAATCTGAGCGCCGTTTTACAAAAGGCTGAGAGGAAAGGTCATATGTCTGGTAATGGTAAGATCTTTTCGACAATATCCTTGCACCAAGCAACGAGGAATGAAAGACTGCAGCATAGACAAGAACAAAGTAAAACTACTTACTCTGAACGTCACAAAAAGCTTAAAGTTTTACTTCATTGCAATACTTAGCATGTAGTTAACAATTACTGTCTTAGGATGTCTTTACTAGCTTCCTGCTACAGGAGAACAAGAGGCAGTTGTTCATGTGGATAACATTTCCTGAAGTAACTCAACTGGACAACAACGCTAACACAGAGTACATCAACCTCGTCCAAGATTTTCTCACCATTAGGAGACTGTGAATTTGACTTTGACATTTCCAATGAAGGTCATGGAATAGATGCTATCTTGGATTATCAGAAAATCAAGTTACTATCATGGTTTCTGCCACTTTGAAAGTTGAAGGAGATAATCTAGATAACTTCGATATCTCAACCTCAAAATCACGAAACAACCAAATGCTGTCCAGGTATATTATCAGCCAGAGTTACATATTAAAATTTTGTTTGTTGGCTTAGACGGGGAAAGAATGTTGCTCAAAGATTTCTTGATCAATAAACCTGGAAATACCTCAGATACTTTTGCTGCTTTAGGGTCTGTTGCACCTTCATATACTGAAAGAAAGTTATGGAGAATACCTGTCGAGGACAATTCTACTGGAAAAGCCCAAACTGATGCTAAAATGGATTTATTGCACACATGGAAACTTACAGATAATGTGACTGTCTTGTTTTTCACACTATATCCAGTAACAGCGGGGTTTACAGAGGAGCTTACCCACATCAAATCCTGGAAAAACTATTGGTTGTATTTTGCGAAATTGAAGGGGCAAGTTAAGGCCTGGTTTGATTATCTGAAGGATATTTGGACGGACTTGCCCAAGGAAAAACCAAATATGCTTGACATCAACAACAAATGACTGAACAAAAAGAAGAAGAACAATGAAGAAATACTTCAAGATGTTCCATCAGCCTAAAAGGCTTCTAAAAGCAAGTAAAAAGGAGATAGCAGAGCTGAAAGTCTTTGTTCTTGGAAGTAGACTTGTACTCCATTAAAATGCTAATGTTTGTAGGTAACTTGAGTATGACGAAGCCACTGTATCAAAGCTGGAAAGACGCTATTATAAACACATGTATGGTTGGTGTCAATGTTTGCTACAGATTCTTCCGTGAATGAACTTTGTTTAACCCAGGATAGTTTGAAGTACATACAAAGAAATTCCTTTAGAGTCTTCTGATGATATACTTAATGAGTTGGGAAACAAAAATGGTACCTTTCCCAAGATGAAGAGACATTTGACATATTCAGCCGTAAATAGAGTGACAAATTGAGGCATAACATTGCTGCCCAATTATATGCACTGAGAATCCAGACAGCTTCATAACAAGAAAGTTTCTATTCCAAATAATTAGAGCTAAGACCACTCTAGATGGTCTTATTGTCCCAGAATCACATTTCGTGTTGTATTCACTAAACATTTGATCCTAGTGGCTTCGCGGACCTATCACGGCGTTTCCACAGGATTAGCATACAAAAAAGCGTTTGAATATTTTAAGAATATGAAACGGTCAATGTCATTGCTGAACGTGGTGTCAAGATGATGAGCGACTTTGTAAATGTCATAACGATAAATGCTATTTTGTTCAAGCTATGGGGTTTGACAGACACCGCATAAACAGCTTCAAGAAACAAACTCTCAACAACTGTGTGAATTTTTTATTAATTAATCATCATTAAATGCCTTCACTTCTCGATTGATTGGACAAAATGTTGATCTGATTTCCAACTAGTCTTCCTTTAGTGTGAGAAAAAGAATTTTGCGATATTTTTTAAATGTTTAGATGTTAAAATGTGTCATTTCTTTTTGCAATAGTATCATGATCATACTACAAGAACGAAGACAATTAAAATTTTGATTCCATAGCTATTTTATTGCTCTATCTTGTTGAAATAAAAAATTAAAGTGCAAAACATGATTCAAAGTACCACGCAACTGGTGTCTTTGGCCGATTTAAAGGATGAAAATTTAAAGCTCTATGCGACAATCCCTCATAACATGCTAGGTCAAAATTGCTGTGATTTCTTACTTTTTAAGATCAAAAAGGATGAAAAATGTGCAGAAACCTATCTAAATTTGAAAAAGTTGATTTTTGAATAGGCTTGATATCCCAGGCATCCAAAGATAAGAACCCAAGCCCTCTCTACATTTGAACACAAACACAAACAACAAAATTAGGCAATAATATTTCAGAAAAATACCAGATTATAAAAGCAATTTTCCCATTTGGCCGAAACACTCCTGATTGTCATTTAATTGGCAACTTAAACTACAGTGGTTAAAAGGGCTGGCGGGTTTGGTCTTCACGGAATATAGTTATTTTCACCCTTTTTTATATCTGAGATAACAACACAAATGTTGCTGACCCACTTTAATCCAACTTTGTGTGAGCTTTTTTTACGTAGAAAGGACAAATTGATTGAAGTTTCGTAATAATCAAATAAATTATCTCCCAATTGCATTCGAGTGTCGGAAATTGGCAAACATTGATTCTTTATATAGAACCTTTATTTCCTCTTTATTTAATTTATATTTTGGTCATTCTTTTTGCGAGAATCTTCGTAATGCTAATCATGAAGTTTATTTCATAAACATCCCAGATTATTGCCTACTTAATCCATCAGTTCCATGGTTATTTCTTTTTTATGCGATGAGCTCAACCCGTATGATGGTGAAACCTGTAAATGAACGTTAAGAAGACTCGAAAGAAGTTTTTGGCCTTAAAGACGGAAGAACGTTGATTCTCTTTCTATTTCCCGCAGGGAGTAAGGTACGCAATATGCCAAGTGCACATGACCGAGTTCTTTCCCCCTACTTATCCTTCAGAGTGCACATCGTAGAGTCTCCTCTCCCCTTGCCTTCTATGCACATGACCAGTCTCCGCACCCGAGTGTACATGGCTTAGACCCCCTTACCGTGAGTAAAAGTAACGGAGCCCCCTTCCCCCGACTGCACATAACCAAGCTCCCAACCCCCCAAACCCCCAAGTTCCTATGAGTGAAGCCCCTGCTCGTCCCTAATCACCTTTATAATAATAATAATAGTGCTGGGGCGCACATTCAGCTTTAGTAGCCTTTATATTAATTGATCATGCTTATTCATGGACTCTATCTACCGACCAAATAATAATTTTAATACCTCTGGGTTCATGACCAGCTTTTCAATAATAATAAGGATAAAAATAATATAATTTGCTAGGGCTCATATGCAAGTTTAGTCGCTTTTATTACAATAATAATTAATCGAGCTTATTCCTGGAATATCTCACAACCCAATAATACTCCTATTTCTTAATTTCGATTGGCGGATTTGCTCCCATTAGTAATTGATCAAGCTTCGTCATAGATTCATTCTCTCCTTATTTACATATAAATTATATATAAATAAAGTGTTGAAGCTAATTCGTGTCCACTACAGCAAATCATATTAAACAAATTAAAATGTTACTATTTGTTTATGCTTCTTCATGGACTCCTGTATAAAAAGAATAATTACTATTATTGCATGAGAGACCATTCAGCAGGTGTTAGATCATATGCAAGTAGGATAACCATCATTATATGTGGTTTATTTAATCTTCATAACCAAAGGCGACCGTACGAAGAGTAGTAGAGAGAATACATCTTTGTCTGTGTTTCTGAAAACGTTTTCTCCAAATTTTTCCCTAACCCCTCCGTGATCAGCCGCCTAAAACCTAATAAAGGAACTTGTACATTATCAAAATGTTTATCCAGCTCATTTTCTACTTCTACAATGTTCTTTTATCAGAAAAGTACATTGGATTCTTATTATGTGATGGCATCTTCATATTCTTTTTATTTGAACATTGTCTTATAAATCAAGTTGCAAGGATGGTATAAGTTCCGTAAATATCACTGTAAATCTTAGCTATTTTTTCCTAGGAAAATACACTCAGTTAAGGGCACTTTACCTTCACAACTTTGTTCTGAATGGTAGGGATGTATTCCTTGAAGGTTTATCTTATATTTACCATTGATTTGAAAGAAGGAGGACTCTCTTTGTTGCTTGATCTTCACCGGAAGGACTGTGCGACCAGGCCAGCGTTTCGCTCTTCCTCATATCGATTACATGGTAGGAATACGAGGAGCCCTTCCGGGCTGCTTGGTAAAGAAAATGTAAGACTGCCAAGTGAAACTTTAAGTTGTGTGCCATTGCGCTCGGCTATTCCCATGGACCTAGCCCATAATGCCGGGACGGCTTCAGGCTCCTTGCTGTCTTCTCCAAATTGGACATACTCGCAGGACGCACCGCCAGTTGATGGAGCGCTTGTTTCTACCTTATTGTGACGACCGCGTTGTCCCTCAAATTGTTTGGCATATTCTTGTTGAATATTTCAGTGTGGGTGATCTTTCCGCACGTTACCTCTCCCGGTACCGGGACAAGCGGTGACACTACTACTAGTTTCATGTACTTAGGACTGGTTCGTGCGCAAAGACTTGCGGACTATATGACTTTTGCGAGTAGGCATGCCTCCTAAACTTTATTTAACCTTTTTTGTAGGTCGTATATACCCGCGCAGAGGGAAGGCAGCCCTATCCATGACGCGGGAGCGCGCTTTGTTGATTTTTACTTTGGTCTTTTTGTTTATATTAGTTGTTTTTTCGTATGTGCCATGCCTTTGTTACTTTTTATCTTTGTTATTTGTTATTTATGTGTTTTTTAATATTGTCTAGTATTAGGCTTTCCGTGAAGTTCGTCGACTTTTGCCCTAATAGTCATTTGCCAGATTCTGTAAAAGAAACCGGCCGCAGTTATGGATTTATCCTATCAGGGTTATTGGGGCAAAACTAATCTTACTATTAGTCGCGCTCCAACGCCAAGAATCCTTCAAGTCCTGGTATCTTTCCACTTGCTCTCGTTAAAGTGCGTTATTTATGAAGTTACCAACCTCCCTTCTGACACGGTTAGGCCATTAAGCTAAGAGAAAATAGAGAGGGGATAGTCATAGGCTACTTAGAGGTACATGTGGGAAGCACACCAGCTTCATCAGACACGCTCAAAGAGTTAAATTCAACCCAGTGACCAAGGTTTTTTCTATTCACACTCTTCTAGCTGGCAGGGAGGACATGCTGCACCTTCAGGTATCAGGTATAACAGACTAAACAGGGGACATGCTGCATCTCCAGTTACCAGGTATAACACACTACACAGGGGCCATGCTGCATCTTCAGGTACCAGGTGTAACAGACTACACAGGATAACCATCTGCAAGGACTGATTATTTAAAGAGTGTCGAGGAACAGGCTGAGGAGTGGTTGGAGTTTTCTCAGACTTTTATATATATATTCTATTATCTAGAATGTGGAGGGGTCGTCGTACTACTCATTATACTTCTTTCGGCCCGTGCCCTCAATGGGTTTATTGACTCAGAGTGCTTAGAGGTTGGCTACGGAGGGATTGGAATGAACTTTGCCAGCAAGCGACCCAAAGGAAGTTAGATACACAACAATATGTAAATAAAGTTTTAATGAAAACTAAACAAGAAAAATATATATATATATATATATATATATATATATATATATATATATATATATATATATATATATATATATATATATATATACAAATAATGTGTTTTAAGAGATAAATTAATAAGTGAATCTCGGATATCTCACTTGGCTTGTAAATAACTATTCACTATGTAAATCCCTATACGCTTGTAATGCTGGTAAGCTTCGCGGTGAAATTGGGGAATGTGAAAGGGATGGGTTACCTTGGAACCTGATGTTCGGGTGGCGCTGGTGGGTAAAGGTGGTGAGATAAGGGGTGGAGACGATGAAGTAGGTTTTCCAGGGACAGACCTGATCATACAATTCCGTCACGATTCTGCTAGAAGAAGGCGGTGACGGGAGCTTCTTGTTAAAGACGGCCCCACGCTCGTGAACTCCGAGGAATCTTGGGTGCATCTTTGAGGGGGAGGGGGGAGGTGAAGTAACCTATCAACGTGTAGGGTCACAGAGAAAAGCCGTGAGGTAGTTTCCTCGCTTAGGGAACAAGAGTGAGGCTGTTTATAGCTTCGACTCGGAACGTCAGTATGAGCTTGGGTCCGCACTGACTTGCAGACTAACAGCGTAAGGAGCCTCCCTAACTGGGACCGATCTCCTCTCGGAAGACTTGATGCTTCGATGAGTTACCACTACACCAATGGATGGCAATTTCTGCCCCGCCAGACGCTGTGCAAGCTCTACTCCTGAGGTTTAAAAGAATTCATCTTATATACTCTAAACTTGGGAGAGGTTCTCATGGCACCGGAAGTATGTAGATTAGATGTCAAGCTACTCCATTTCGTCCTTTATAAACTTCCGGCAACCTTTGGAAGTGAAGGTGGGCTCCCATCTATCGATAACCAGTCGAGGAAGGGACTCGGTACTTAGCTGAAATGGCCGGTGGTTTCTTCCGGCGGGAGACCATCAGATATTGGGCCGGAAGTGGAAGGTTTGATAACCCAGCCCACCCGTAAGGGAGGTGGGGAAACGAGGGAGAGCCATATGCTATTCTTCTACAAAGAGATTCTTAGCGATCAAACACTTTTCATGGATTATTCTAGGCAAAGGTTCTTCATAAGTTTTTCCGATGCTCCTGTCTTCAAAAGATCCTACACTATGTCGTGTGCAATAAGCTATTGCAGCAATAGAATTTTTAATATTATTATAATGTTTCCACTGGGCGTCCTTCTATATTTCCACAAATATACAAGGAAACCTTGCAAGGAATAAAGGGTTTAAGTTCAAAGGATAAAATGTTGTAGCTACCATAGGCCGATCTATGTTTTACCAAACCCACTATAAACGGGATATGTAAATTTCCAGATAGATATTTTCCAAATTCTTATATTCAATACTCCACTAAACAAAGCTAAAGTTTATCAGGCAAACTCTAGTTTTCGTATATGTGGTTGTGGTCTTCATTACATTTTTTTCTGATTAAATCTGTATGGCAGGTGCACGTTCCACTGTAAGTGCATATAAACAGGTTTCTAGCACATCAATAATTGCCTCCCCTCAATAAATGCTTTGCGAATATTAACGAAGTGGCCTTGGGAGAAGGGAGAATCGTCAGTTTTATTTTAACGGATACCTAATTTAACAATAATTTGTGTAGGAAATTAACGTCTAGGTGTAACCTCCCAAATACTTGGATCGTTTTTTTAGTCGACTTTTTGTACTTTTCTTTTATCGAGTTAATATTTGAATCGTATCTTGGAGTCCTTGTTTCACATCATTGCAGAAATTATGCAATCCTCCTGCATATGTTCCACAAGGATAATTATTTCCTGAAGATGAGATGCTAGTTTCATCCGAATTTATTTCAGAGCTGGTAAATAATTTATGTAGAATATTATTCGTGGGATAAAATATTTCTTCCACCTCTTATTCGTGACCTTATTTTTACAAATGCTTTTCTATACGTTTAGAAATATATTTCTTGGGTCCAGCTATATATCACAAGATCTGTTTTATCATCTTTTTCTCAGAAGAAGGCGTTATTATGCCGTTTTCCCAGTCCTCCAGAAACTTGTCTTTATTTACACAATCAGTGAAGAGGCTAGCTACAGTTGACAAGTTTTATTTTATCCACATTGACATCTTCAGAATCTTTTAACAATTGCGAATTGATGTTTTCATAATCTAGGTGTGTGTGGCTTTCCATTTGATTAATTAAAATTTCTATAACTAATATAAGAACTCCAGGGATATTATTGGGTGTGGTTTTGGATAGTGTTATTACTTTTATAGAACTTTTCATAGAACTCCTTCGTTCTTTTAACTATTCTTTTCGAACTCATATGTTTCTACCATCCTTCTCTTTTATAGTTACTATGTGAGATAGAACTTTTTTAAGTTTGTTTTTAGCCATTTTATACTCATTTCCTTCTTCGATCTTTCTTCAATAATAGTTTATTATATTTTCTGATGTCAGCTCTGTTTTCTTTATAAGGAGCTTGTTTATTTCTGATAATTCAATTTGTTGGTTGGTGTTTGTTGCTTTAAAGAGATTGCACAGCTTATTAGGGATAGTGTTTTTAAGAGTTTGTTGTTGTTTTTATGTAGAGTTTCTTTGTATTTTTCAGCAATGTGTGTCATGTGTTTCATTAATTTCATTGATCATCGCTGAATATTGTTAGTAATAGTAGAAGCAAGGCGATTTTCATGGTATGCTCTCTAAAGATGGTCCTGGAATTCAGCAACGCGAATTTTCTGGATTATAATGGGCTTATTCTTTTAGGAAAAGCTTTCTTCTCTCCTTATAAATAATAATTTTTATCCCACACTTAATTATCCTATGGTCAGTGAATTTTATTTTAATCATTACTTGGAAATTATTGACGGTGATGTTTTATTCAACCAACATATAATCAATTTCATTGTCTATCTCAGAGTTTGGGCTTTTTCTTGTGCATCTTTGCTTCAGCTTCTCTTTGAACATACTTTCATGTCAAAGCTTTTAAGCCAGCTATATTATTTCAAATGAGAAAATTAATCGAAATATTCAAACTTTGCAGATTGTTTTGGTATTTTAGTATCATAAATTGAACGTGAAATATATAAAGATTTATACTTCAAACCCAGTTTATTAATCTATACAGTCAATTGATCCGCCAATTCAATATTCACAATGATGCCTCTGGCTTTTCATTACTGCTTCAATTCCTTTTTACACGCTAGAAACTAAATTTGTGATGATAACTTAACAGATACTGCATTTTTAGTTTATTGTGTTCCGCAACTGCTTAAAGCTAGATAGATTTTGTCTAGCTACCTCCAGTTTGGTTATTGCCACCAAATTTTATATCGGGTTAAAACAAGTTGCACCTTTATATTATAAAAGGCAGTTATCATCCTCAATTGGCCCTAAGTTGTTGAAAAAAGCTCAACACATATTTCCCATCATTTAACACTTTTGCTCGAATATCAGCTCCAAGGACTGAAACCCACCTAGTACATGAACAGGACCAGAGCGCAATTTTGGATTCAGGGGAGAAATGCACTGTTTTTCTTATTATTTTTGAAATGCGGACTCTTGACTAAACTCTAAAACAATTTAAATCTTAAAATATTTATGCTAATTTTCAAAACGATTAGGAAAATTTAAAAAAATATATTAATATTAAAACGTTTGTCCATGAGTGTAATTTTGAAACTTCTGAAGTATTTGGCCAGTATCAAATCAAGCAGACCTTGAACCATTGTATTTCGTTCCCCCTTTGGGAACTTACCCATGCATACAGTATTTCATAATGATTATAAAATGGGCTTTGGTTTCGTTTACGCTTGTCCCTCCAGAGATATTTAATTCATTTCACTCTTTAATAATCGTAAGGCAGATCTAATGAAAGAGGAGAAAATAGATCCAAGGGCATAAGCTCTTTGAAATCTTACTCCTCTAAACTCGGTGATCAAGGGTTATATATCTTCAGGAAGTAGATGCAGTTTCACAAAAAACATAGCCCAAGATAAATGGATAAATATTAACGTCCACATTCTGAGGGACAATCATTAGATAATGTGGAGAGTCGAATCCTATCGATGCAAATCCGTTATTTTGAGGAAGATGTACAATAGGCATGAAGTGCAACTAACTTCATCCAACGAACTGTTAAACTAATATATTAGAATGAAGAAAACATGATTGTGAAGGATTTAATAATTAATAAAATGAGAACTTATATATTAGACTTGCAGGTTTAGTCGGATAGTTGTAGGATTCGTTTATCACAGAATAGGATAACCATTCACTCATTGCAATAATAAAATTTCATTTATCTTGTATATTGTGTCTATAAAAACCTATGTTCAAACACATTATCATACGTATTATTTCATTTAACTCATATTTATCCAAAATGTAATCTATAAGAGATTTGGGATCTCTAAAATCCCCTAACTACTTATTATCGTAGTTATTGTGGACAAGAATAAGCTTTTTGGCTTCATTCATATTACGTACTACTGTAAAATCTACTTTCGAATTTTCAACATTAAAAAAGGTTGAATCAATTATTATATACTTCATTAATATAGGGTCTCCTAAAAGTTTGGTCACAGATAAAATACACATTATCAACAAAAGGCTTGGCACTAGAAGTGATTTTACTGAAATATTAATGAATAAAATCTTTAATGTGAATTCCACCAGTTGCGAGATTCACCCGATCAACCTGATGCATTAACTCTAAATTTCTGCCAATTTGAGCACTTTCTTCTAGGATGCGTTTCTTCAGCAGTCTCGTATCTTTAATATTAACTGAGTAAACCATCTCCTTTAGCATACCCCGGGAAAAGAACTCAAAGGGGATAAGGTTTGGTAAATGAGGATACCACTGACCACACATTCTTTTTATCATAACCCAGAAAATAAAGTCAAGTGAGGTGCAATATTTCCTAAGTATCTAGACTTTAGAGGCACCCTGTTGTATGTTTACTTTGAAAACCATTCTCCAGTGTTTCCATTACGAGGAAGACTATATTCTATATGAAGTGGATATAGTTTTCATCAATTATCATTTACATTCATACTTTGCAGTTGTAAAATGGAACATTATCATTTTATTTTAGAATTTACGTTAGTAAAAAATTTCACGATACTACCAGCTTCAATCATTGTATCAAAGGGAAAAGTTAAGCTACAAGAACGCCTTGAAAGTCATTGTGATTTTAGGGAAGTGCATGTAATGCTATCAGCATTCATTTCCGTCATTCACCCTGAGTCAGTAGAAGAAATTTGTATGCATGAAACGGTTGTGTAGCTGGAAAACTTTTCCGGATCCTGGTGTTCGATCATATCAGGAAATCAAAGATTTCGGAAAGTTTGACGTTCCGAGCTGTTTTTTTTAGAGAGCGATTTAAAAGCTTCACTTGAATGAGTCTTTTATTTTGTGAATCAGGATGGCTAAGTGGATTCGCCGATCGTTAATATTGTTCCAGCGACGCAGGAAGCCGCTCGCAAATCGACGATGCTACTTTCTTTTTATTTATTGGACCTTTTTCTTAGTTTCTTCTTTCTACAATAGAGCCTAGCCCTGGAATGGGCAGTGTTTCCCCTTTGATAATGTTTCAAAGTGATCATAGCAAGCGTTTAGAGTAGGGTAAAATGTATAATCCCTTGAGATTTTGAGTTTGTTGGTAAAAAAAATTCAATATTAGATTCGGATAAATTTTACTCGCTACTCTCTTGCTTATTCTTTACCTCATCTGTTTTATTCCCATCATCACTATTATTCTCTTTCTTGAATAATTTATATCTTAAATTAACAATTGAGTCGTATTCCCGATGATAATCAAGGTTTAAATTTGCTGGTTCAATTTTATTACAGGTAACATCAGATGAAATAATTGTATTATGAGGTGATATTATGTACACTAGGTAACATTCTTTGCAAAAAATCTGTTTATGATGAATTCTTTCCTATTTATTTATTGAATTTTTGCGCTGATTCCAGAAATGTTATTCTTTCTTCTGTATCATCCACCGTTAAGGAAATACATTGATTTATATTTTATAATAAAACGCAATTTAGGATGATTTTTATATTTTAAAGTTTAATGTATTTGGGGAGTTTTTCCTAATGTATTTTATTGTTTTTAAAGAATATAATTATAAATTTCTTTGAGTATGTTACTAAATGATGCAAAAATTCTCCGGATAAATTTTGTTAGGTGAATGGATAGTATATCGGTACAAAGTATAGATCATATAAAATCTTGAAAGCTGCCAAATTCTAGATTGAATATGTAGAGACTCTCCTTTTAATTCATATGGGTGACGAAGCAAAGCCATAAGTTCCTGAGAAATATATGGACGCTGCCTATCTACTCTAGAAGTATGGTTGAGAAGTGCAAGAAAGGTCATGCCTTCCTGCAGATACACCATGACGACTCTTATTTATGCCTGATAGATGTTACAAAGTCTTGAAAACTTTAAGAAAGACAAGCTTTTTAATATCCAAGCAAAGCATCTTCTATCGCAACTGTTTTACATAATGATAACTTACCAGGACCACAAAAACCAGAAAATCTAAGTAGGAAAACTTCTTGTAATATTATGTATAAGTTTTATTATTTTAGAATTGAGTGTTAATGTTATTCAAGTTTTGGTTGAAGTTGCTACATTTCGTTATTCTATTTTAATAGCTAATGAGTTTTTCATAAGAAGATTCCACAAGTAGGAACAACAGCAAAAAAATTGGCGAAGTACTCTTGCCAAAAATGAGAGAGGATTCTAACTTCCCAAATCAAAATGAATTGGATGATTTAATCAGGGACTTAGGTCTCATTATGTCAGGAGCTGAAATTTTATCATCTGAGCTGAAGGAATGGAAATTACTAGGGTAAGACTATCGGACATCTGTGTACCGAAAACATGATGAATTTGAAATTTACTTTGATTAATGGGGATATAAGTTTCTACTGCTCAATTGAAACATGATCGTGGATAATGGAGACTTTTCATAAACAGCTCAACGAGAAGTATTAAAGCAGTGTTGCTACATAATGCAAACCAATAACCATCTTTGCCTCTTGCACACTCCGTACAGAGGAAGGAAGAATATGATAATGTTACAAAGATTCTTAACGGACTCAACTATGCAGAATTAAGTGAGAGGGTCGGGGACTTCAAACTGCTTGAATCTTTGCTTGGCTTGCAAAGTGGATAAAAAAAATATTCGTGCTTCCTTGCTTATTAGATAGCAGAACTGTTGATCACCATTAACGGAAGGTTCATTGGCTCTTACGAAATGAATTAGAACTAGGAATTTATATGTTGACAGAGAGCCTTTGTGGGAACTAACCAGGCTTAATTATTCTCACCTCATATAAAATTGAGATTGATAAAACAGTTTGCCAAGACATGAGATTTTTGAGAAATATTTCAATAAATACGTCTAACTTTTCCAAATCTCTTTGAGATTAAGACCAATGGTGGCATTTTTGGTGCACTATAAGTAAAAGCTATGTTGAGATCAGAGAAACATGGGAGAGCGGAGATCAAAGTATGAAAAGAAATATGGTGTGCATTTTGTGGTGTAGTTCATGGATTCCTAGGAAATCACAAAAAATACAAACTACAAGCGGCTGGTAGCAAATCGTATTTAAGTCTTAAAGGTCTTCTGCTGTCTCATGTCCTTGAATGAGTACTTTTGAATTTCACATGTAGTTTTCTTTCCTAAAAACTTGGTTGATTTCATTGAAGAGCATGGTGTACGATATCTTTAGGGTTTCTCACCAATGGAGAGAAGAGTTCAAGGAAGATGGGATACTAACATTTATAAGAATCTATATGTTCTCTAATCGGAAAAGATAAAACATTCACACTAGAAAAGCACGATATTCAAAGGACTTCTAATGTAAATATTCTCAATATTTTTGCTCTTATTTTTTTCCTCTTAAAAATACGTTGTAAAACGTAGAAATATACATATCAGCTTAGGGGAAGATTTCTCATACGAGTATAAAAACTAACTGAAAAAAACTAGGAATATCTCAAAAATTAGTAATATTATGCCAAAACTGAAGTCATATTTGAAATGAGTTACAGGTAATATATATAAAATAACATAAAAATGCATATAAACAAAACCATTATTACGTAGTGTTATATGGCACTTTCTTCAAAATTATAATTTTTGAAAATCGATCGGATAAAACGTTGAATAGAAGAGGAAAAATGGGCCTACACTTTAAGAAATTACTCTTTTACTTAAGCTGTATTGAGTTTTGCATTTACGCAACTAAACTCCTGATCTTTTTTCGGCTGAGTTTTCTTTCTGAACATTTTTCATAGATGGATTATATTTTATTATATTTAGACAAATTCCATCAATACATTTTATAAGATCATCCTCTATATTAATCCGTACATTTTTTTCATGTTATTCAAAAAATTAGGAATTCTTTAAGAAAATTGGTATTTCTCCCGATTCGCCCATTCATGTTGGGTAGAAGTAAAAATTTCTTATGTTTCTAGGATAAAAATTAAAGATAATGAGCGTAGTTTAGAGATGTTCATAGCTTGTCTAAATATACTCATAAACTTATGCTGCTCATTAGGAAAAATACTTACCCAAGGAGTGTAGAAACTTGATTAAATGTAAATTTTACCGTGATGAAAATGAAGTAGAGATGTTTTCGCGATATTTCCGTTAATGCGCTGCATAAAAACATTAAATAGGATAAATGGTCGCAGGTTATCCTGAAGCAAAGGAATAACATATATCCAATCATAAATTACTACAGAAGTGGCCAAAGCTTTTTGGGCACCTAGAATTTTTTCTATTCTTTGGGTATATTAGGAATATTTTGGTGTAAGTTTGCATGAATGTGACCAATACATTTGGAAAGGATAATATAAGTACAAGGTTTATTGTCCTTTTTTTACCTACCTAAATTGGCGATGCTATTGTAATGTATGAAATTCTGATATCAGTATACGTACGGTATGTTACAGTCATTTTTTTCATATAATGCATCATATTTGTTGATTAATATGATATTCTATAATTAGCGGATATGATAATGACAAAAACACGTAACTATATAGTGAAGGAAGGATGTCTGATACGCACGCTGCACGGGGATGGTCTCAGCTCTCAATAAATTGCCTGTAGGGTCGGGAATCACAATCCGTTGTTACCAGACTATTGAGGAGGACGCGAAAAAGTGTGAACCTGCAATTCCTACGTCGTTCTAGACGATACAGGGTCAGTACACAGTGCGACATGTCTTTGCGTATCGCAACTCTTTGGAATCGTAAGAAAACCGTAGACAAACTGCAACATGAATTGGGAGATGGAGGCCCACATAGTGGCGAATAAGAGGAAATGGAGAGAATAAAGGGTAATGAATGAACGGCATGAAGTATAGTAGGAGGAAATAAAGATGAATTATTTAGTCATTGGAATTACAACTTAAGGTGGAATCCGAACCACGGTGGATAGTTTCCTATTACATTCAGTTATTTTCATTGCCCTGTCCCTTGTGAATTAAGTGGAGAGTGAAAGTTTCAAGATTAAAATTGATGAAAATAAGAGGTTGGCAATTTGTTTAGGATATAAGTTAGAGGTGCTATATAAATGAGTTTTAGTGTGAGAATTCAAATCTCTTATTATTTTTGTAAGTGCTCAGCATCAATTTTAGCTTCTCAAAATGGCAGGTAATGCTATATCCAACTCATCATAAAACATATCCTAGTAAGCAAGAAATGAAACTCTCCCGTTTTTGTGATTGCTCAACAATTAACTTTGAAAATCTACGTTTTGAAAAAAACAACTCATTAATTACTATCATGAAAGCATATTTATTAATTTTAGCATATCATAATGGCAGGTTATGGTATAGGTCTTTAGTTTTTCTGTATAATACATATCCCACTAATCATAAAAAACATATCCTCGTAAACATATAATATTTGAAAGTGCGGACATCAGTAATAAATCATTTATACAAGTTTCAGCGTCCTACTTTGATTGGTTCTTGGACATTAGCTACCTGCTTCTGGAACTGTGATATATCCTCACCTTACTCATTTCTATACATCTTGCTTGCTTTCTATGTGACTTAATTCACACAGCTCTCTATTGACTGAGCATGACAAGGCCACTGTGGAACTTGCATAGTCTTGTAAAAAGGACTTCTTTACTTCCGATGTAGTCAGTATACATTTAAAACGAGTTTCGATTACTTCATCATACCACTCTTTCAAATCTCCGAGTGTGCGATCATCTCCACCTGTCATGTCAACAATCTTTTGGATAGCAGCTCCCCTTTCATCACTGTCCTCTGAGCCCACGAGTGTTTGGATTATCATTTCGCTGAATCAATACCATGCTGGGAGCTTAATGACAGCAAGACAGCATACACTATGGCCTTTTTTTGCAGCTTATGTAATTTAAATCATATGGTTGATTTTCGAAATAATATATTTACCTATTACGTTGCTCTATAGACACTTTAATCTCACTATTAATCCTCGGAACTTTACATAGTAAAAATTGAACGGTGAAATTCAAAATACTTTGCTTGGACGTTTCCAAAGTTCAAAACTTCATGACAATTTTCAAGTATTAAATAGACCTGAATAAGACCAAAATCTCCTGATTTAAATTTTGCAAAGGTCTTTAACATTGAAAATACAATTTAATTACAATACATAAGTAATAAATTATAATGAATAAACTATACTTAAAATCTACGCATTACTAAAAATGAAATAATACTTGCTAATATTAAGATTACGAAAATTTCCCCCCACAGAGTCTAGATAAAATCTATACAATCTCCTATAATGAGTTAGAGAGCAAACTATTAAAACACTTTTTATAGTTTAAAATATATTCATTAGGAAGGAAATATGAGCGGTAGTTTTCAAAGATGCAAATTATAACATTTCAAAAAAGGATTAAAGACAGATCCTCGAATTTCTCGGCCATTTCCGTTATTTCTATATAAGAAGCTTGCACGACCTCATAATGAGTATGTGATACAATTCTGGTCGCCATTATTGCGAAAGACTCCGCAATATTTGAATTCGTCAAGCTACGAACAGTGAAAATAATTCAAGAAGGTAGAAAAAATAAATTAAAGACAGACTGATGCACGTGAACTTAGGGTAACGGGAAGATTGTTATTTGCGCCGCCAAATCATCCTACCATTTAAAATATTAAACCTGTCCGATAATATAAACTATGCTGTTACTATGGCAACGAGTCACTCCCTTCATACTGCATCGAGCACGCCTGGAAGACGTGCTTCATCCACGCCAACTAAGTGATTGTATCCAATAGATCAATCTAAAGATGAAAAAGATGCAATGTGAAGATTGCTATTCATTGCTATACTAACCTCATATATCATTACCTACATTGCAACTTAACTTACCATAACTCAATATAGACACTGATTAACAGAGTCCTGACTAGAAATAACAGTTACAAAGCTAGAAAATAAAATAATACGAAAAGAGAATCATTTGCCTTGGAATGTCATTGAAAATACTGCAGTGATAAGTTTAAGAAAATAATTTTTGCCTAAAATTATATAAGATAAGATTTATAAAATTAATTATTTTTCTATATCCTCCTTCACTTTTAACGTTCCATCATCTCTGATTTACAACCTTTTCTATTTTTCTTTAACGAGCTTCAAAAGGAACTGAGGTTCATTGCTGGTTTGTAAATGAGTAAATATTTGATAATGCAATAAGACATTACCTCTTGTGAGGGATTTTCCTGAGTAACATGATCAACAGAACTAAGTCGCGTGCTCTCAATTATTTTAACTTATGACCTTGTAACCATATGACCTTACAACCTGCAAAATTTTGAAAATTATATCATTTCCTTAGGTTTTATTTTTCCTTTGAATTAAATTTTCAAGTTAACGCCCTATTGTACATCGATGTCGATTATCAGTAGAAGAAATGTATTTAAACTGATACTGCTTCGATTTTTCATCATGCTTCAGTAATATAGTTAGGAATGTAATATCTGTTCTCGATAGTCGTTTCATCGGATCAGAAGGAACATAGCGCCATTCATCTCCCATATAGGGGGAAAGATCCAGGAATGAATAATGAGATTCACATATAGATAAGAATGACAAGCTCGACATCAACATGGGCTGGTTTTCGTTAGGGCAGGCGGGTTTGAGTCGATCGTATTGTTTTATTTTTACACATAGTATTGGTGGAGGATACGAGGTCCATTTAAAGGACCATTGTATTACCTTGGCAGGGTTGTGAAAGAGAAGATAGTGAGTATGATGTGTTTTAAAGGTAGGAGAGGAAAAAATAGCGGTGTTGGGATTGGGTTAGTGCATGGTGAGGCGTGTAAAGGTACTTACCACAGCAGGGGTAAGTATCAGCTTATCCGTTGAAAAAAATAGAGCAGCTCAAAGCTCTGCTGTAAGTTTTGCGCCCACCTACGGCAAGATTAGACCCTTGCATTGACGTCCTAAATCCAACGCCTTATTGACTAGTTTAGATAGAGCAACCGTCTTTAATATGATCGATAAAGTCTATCCACAATTTAGAATTGAAGTTTATAACACATCACTGGTGTAAGGTTTTTCATTATTTGATAGATTTCTAGTTTTATAATTCTAGTAATTGTTGCATATTCATTCCAACAATAACAAAAACATCCCAAAAATATAATTCTAAATCAACAGAATCCAAATAAAAAAAATTCCAAATAAAATGGTCAGGACCCCCAAGAATATTTTTGCAACATAACCGAACAAGGATTTGATAGCAGATAAATCAAATAATAACTATTGAGATTTTCATTAGCCTTGAGTGTCATTACACCGGCCGAAAATTGTTACATTTTCCATTAACTTAAGAGCATCAGTCTTTGCTCGAAATCTCGCTCCATTCCTCTTCAAGGTACATCCCAAATTCGTCCTTATTCGTTGCCTTGCTCTCGACTATGCGCTTCTTTTAATTCCTAAAGCATGGCGCTCAGAGCTTAGCTTTGTAATAACCATTTGAAAACATTAATTTCGGCATGTTCAAACAATTACTTCTCCTCAGAAGAGATATATATATATATCTGTATTTTGGATTGCTTTGCTGTTGAATGTAATGCTTACTAAACAACTTCAGTTTTCATGCTGATAATATAAGTATTTCTAACAAAATATACAAATAATCTCTTTCATCATTGCTCCATAGATTTTACTTAGTGGTTCTTGTCAGAGAGAGAAAGTAAAACCATCACGAAGAACAAGAAGCCCCAGGAGGTCAAGGAATGCTGAGCCAGTCCGTGAGGGAATCGAGCTACTTTCAGTGATTAAACAAGCATGGACCGTCGAGAGCGTGGAGAAGACGCCGCCAGCCTCACCGTGCGATATCAAAAACCTCGCGAGGATTCACCCCCCCCTCCTCCCCTCCGGCATTGTGACTGATTAAGAAGAAGCGAATCCGGTTCCTGAGGCAAATCGCTCCCAGTTGAGCCATATTTAACCTCGGTCACAGGCCGTCCAAATTCAGTATTGGCCGGCCTTTTAGAAAAAGGCACGACTATTTCTCGATTCGGCTCTATCTCCCTCCTCTCTCGAGCGCGAAAACAAGAATTCACTCCGAACGAAGACAGATCCATTCAATTGGCTATTTCTGGAATCGGCTCCGTTCTTGCTTTGGGCGAATACACCTTCAAATCTTAATTCTCGAGGTTAAAGCATCGATTGCGACCAAACCGTGCAACCTCCCCGCCTCCCCTCGTCTTCCAAAGGCCTCAATCCGCAAAGCTAGGCTTGCGACGAGTTAAATCGTGGATCAGTATCCAGTCATCCCGTGAATTGTAAATTGTTTGTTCGTAAATTGGCTCATCAGCAGCCGCTCGCTGACTCCCAACTGAGTCTATTCAGTCCCCCAAAACCCTCAATCTCAGAACGGTAAATAACGAGTATCTATTTTCATTGCGTATCTAACCTCATTTTATTTGTATATTGTTTTTTTGTGTAATTAGTAAAGTTTAATTCTGTACTGCACGTTTCTATATCCAGAACCACTTAGCATTCATCTTATCCTAACCGCTGACCGCATTCGCTCTTGTAGTTGTTTAATTCCACGCACACGTCCGGGATCTCCATTCCCCCACTAATTATCTTCCCCCTCGTCTGGCTCGAACAGAGACGAGCAAAGGTCACCCCTCCTACCTTGACCTTTCACCCCGGGATAGATATAGTATATATATATATACTACCGGTCAATCTACGACATAAAGTACATATATGTATATATATTATAAAAACTCGTGTCAGGTTTAAAGGGCCTTTAAAAGGTCCTTTAAAAGGTTTTCCTTTTTTTGGAAAAGCTTAAGGTTCTGGTTATCAAGTAATTGTGGAGAATTATCTTTCGTATTTTTAAACTGCCATTTGTCGAGCTTTTCTACTCACAAACCATTTTCTTTGTTATTAAATACTCCCCATTGCCGTGTGCGTTTATTTTGCGTTTACTTGGAGACTGTGCATTTTTTGTCTTTTGCCCGTTGAAAGTACAGTAAGAACTTGTTTTGATATTTTCTTTATGTTATTTAGGTAAACGTCAAGGCTCTCGCATAAATCTTAGTGATCCGAAAATAAGATTTACACCGTGCTTACGAATTACGTTAAATCGGGTCGACAATCCCGTTACGTTTTGTGTTCTTTCAAATTTTGTGGGTTTTTTTTTATTTTCCTGTTAAAGCTGTTGAATAGTGAGGGCATGTCTTGGTTAGACATTTTCAAGTCGCAAGGAGAATCTCTTAGACTGACGGGCAAGGAGTTTATGTCCTACATCCCAGAGGAGGAGATATCAGAGAGGGCAGAAAGAAGGGAAAGAGAAGAAACAGAGAGAGAAGAAAGAGAAAGAATCCGCCACAATGAGTTACAGATGAGTAGAACAAGAAATGAAACACTCTCCATTATCTCCCGGAACGACATCCCACAAAATACGTCTGTGAATCTTTCAGTATTCAAGGAAGGTGAGGATTTTTTGTCCTATTTAACCCATTTTGAGAAGATTTTAAGGTCAACAACTCGGACCTTGATGCTGACGGTGTCGCCAAACTCTTGCTGTTGCTAATCACCCAACTCCAAGTTATTTTCATTTCCCTCCCCTGGTAGGCAACGATTGACTCTTCGAAGTTGAAATCTGAACTACTCGCCGCATATAATATCACCCTGGATTTCTATCGCACTAAAAAATGGCACGCCCGTATGCAACCAATTTAAACTTATCATCAGTTTGGCTATACACTACAAAGACATTTTGATTTCTGGCTTGATTCAACTAAAGTTCTCCATGATTCTGAAACCCTAGTTGACTTCGTTCTCAAGGACCAGCTATTGGCATCGCTCCCTTTTGAAATAGGATCTTTTGTGAAGAACAGAAGGTGTTACAGCTTCAAAGAATGTATCAAAGAAGCTGATATCTTCGCAGCGAGCCATAATTGCTACCCTAAGGAATGGAGAAAGCCCCAACCTTCATCCCCAAAATCAAAAAGTGGCAAGCTAAAATTTCCTGCTGATAATGCAACCAGGTTAGTAAAGGTAACTGACCCCTCAAAACCCCCAAATTTCTTCTCATCGGAACATCAGGACATTAAACCCTTCTCTTCCAATCCCCCTACGTCATCATTCCCCAGGAGGTCTAATGCGTAACAGTTCTCTCCATCAAGTGCACAAAATTAGTGCCAACCCCACAATACCACCGTCGCAAACAGAACCTTCTCCCCCCTTCCAATGCATCGAGCTCCGCTGGCCACCACGTCAACTTTTTATTTGAGAAGAGCTCCCATGGAGGCCTTAAGTTTGAGACCGGAGCAGTGAGCGGCTGCCCAGTCTCCACCATCGTCCGAGATACAGGGTTTATTTCTTTCGTGGTGTCGGATTAGCTAGTCCCACCGGTAGCCCCGAATCACAATAAATTTGCGGTAGTACACGACTACCTGGAGCATACGAACAATCTCCCCATTGTAAACTGCTTTATTGACTCCACGTACTTTTCCGGCTGGGCTGAGGTCGTAGCAGGCCCTATTAAATCCTGCGCTGTCTTTATTGGTCACTGCCCCCGGGTATCCACTACCCCTGTGGCTCAACCCGTGATTACGCGTTTGCAGACGAAGAAGGTATCAGAGACACAGGCTCCACCTGAAACCTGCTGAGTTTTGGAACTTACCAACGTAATGAATGAAGAATTCGCAAGGAACCAAAAGGATTGTGATTCACTTCGCCCCTTATGGACAAAAACACAGAATAAGATGCAAGAACCCATTCGTGGAAATAAGGTAATCTCAAACATCGTTAAAGATAAACTTTTGTACCACGCGATCCCCGAAGGCAATAACTCTGAGGCCCGAGCAGTCTATGTTACCCGCTCCCTTGTCCCGTTTATCTTGAAGATTACCCATGACAGTTTATTTTCGGGTCATTTTATTTTATTTACCTTAACACGGCTCAATGGAAGTACAAATATTTTTATTGCCCAGGTGCGACATATGAAATTTTGAGCTACTGCCGATCGTTCGACAACTGTCTGAAGACGGCCGCCAAAGGACGCGTTAAGCCCGCGCCGTTGCAAAAGGGACCCCTCATTTCAGAACCCTTCTCCCCAGTGGCAATCTATCTCATCGGCCCTATTCATCTCCCGTCCAGTGAGGG
The DNA here is from genome assembly GCA_963969495.1 of Ceratothoa steindachneri. Classification (NCBI taxonomy): domain Eukaryota; kingdom Metazoa; phylum Arthropoda; class Malacostraca; order Isopoda; family Cymothoidae; genus Ceratothoa; species Ceratothoa steindachneri. The sequence goes on from OZ018328.1 coordinate 99,574,864, forward strand.
CCATAGCCACATGCTTACCCTCGTTGATTTTGCCACCAGGTTTCCTGAGGTAGTGTCTCTAAAAAGATAAACAGTATCTCCTGTGCTAAGGCAGTCTTCTCTATCTTTTCTCGAGTCGGATTGCCCAAGGAAGTATTATCCGATCGCGGCCGACAATTCACCTCCGAGCTAATGGAGTATGTTGGCAAACTTTTAATGGTGAAACCTTCATTTACCACCCCCATTTCACCATACTGGGAACGAGATTTGCGAGAGGTTCAACGGTACTCTCAAGTCAATTCTGAGGAAGTTGTGCGCAGAGCAGCCTCAAGAATAGCACCGCTACTTGCCAGTGGCTCTGTTCGGCTACAAGGAGATCCCGCACCGCACCCTAGCATTTGCCCCGTTTGAATTGCTATATGGTCAGAACGTTCGAGGCCTCATGAACATTTTGAAGGAACTCTTTTCGAACAGGGAATTGGACCATGAAATCCAATCTTCATATACATATCTTCTTGACCTACGGAAAAGGTTAGAAAAATGGGCAGAAATCGTGTTGCCGAAAGTTAACACCAACCTGGACAAATTTAAGACGTATTTCGACTGTCAGTCCAAGGAGTGAAAATTCAAGTTCGAAGAAGAGGTGTTATTATTAAATCTGCAGATAATAATAAACTCTTAAGTCAATGGAAGGGCCCCTTCCAGGTGATTGAAAAACGTCGCCCCGTTGATTATGTAATCCGAACATCGTCAGAGAGAAAGCTATTTCATGTCAACAGGCTGAAACAGTACCACCGCAGTGCTTTTGCCAACAATATTATGGCAATTAATGGAGAGTCAGCCATAGAATCAGGCTACCCCATGTATCCCCTAAACGTGGTGCAAGTTACCTGTGTGAAACAGGATACAGAGTATCCTTTGCCCACCTTCCATTTCATCCGAATTGAAGACTAGTGACCAGATTTCGACCATTCATAGAAGTCTGCTGCAGTCGCTACTGAGTCATTTTGAAGACGTGATCTTCGAAATTCAAGTTCTAGCATAACATCTTTCTTACCACTTATGAACCCATACGATCCAAGCCCATCCATTTAAGACAAGCTTTTAACGCCAAGGTCGATAATCTGTTAAAACTAAATATTATAGAAACCTCTGAATCCAGTTACTGCTCTCCCATTGTCATGGTTAAAACGTCAGACTGATCATGCCGTATATGAGTCAATTTCCGAAAACCGTTACAGTGTTTAACGCCAAGCCAACTTCCCTCATCGACCAAAACCTCCAACTCTTTGAAGAAGCTTTATTTATTACGGAATTAGACCTATGTAAGGCCTACTACCACATCCCCTTAAAAGAAGATGTGAAAAGGTACACGGCCTTCTCAACGGGCAAAGGGTGATGCAACTACGCTGGATCCCATTTGGCCTTGTGACGGCTTGTAGTAACTACAACCCTATGATGCGAGGAATATTGGATAGATTATCGAACGTAACGTTTTACTTCAAATAATATCTATGGGGCAACCCAGGATTGGGACCATCATCTGATTGCCCTAAAAGCCCTGCTGTACTATAAATTATCCATATTTCACATCGGAAAGAATCAATTAGCCCCCTAGGAAGATGAAATCCATGCCACTGCCCACCACTAAGAAAGTGTTAAGGTCATTCATGGGCTTTGCTTCAGTTTTCCGCTTGTTTGTCCAAAATTTGCCTCGCTCTCTGCTTCCTTATGCGACTTACTTAAAAAGAAGGCCCCCCCAAGCACCTTGTCTGGACTCCGCTGTCAGTCGCTCGCTTTAATCAAATTAAGAGAAAATTAGCGTCTGCCCCTATTCTCCGGTTAGTCAACCCTAAAACTAGTTCGGTGCTATACGCTAGCAACCAAGGGATATGATGCGTCTTAATTCAATATGGAGACAATGACGAAAGTTTCCCCTTTGCGTACGCAAGTCGTAAGTTACTCCCCCGAGAGAATAAATATGCCGTAATTGAGCGAGATGCCCTTGCCATAATTTGGCACATAAAAAAATTCAAGATGTTTCTTGTAGGCAAAGATTCATCATTGAGACGGATCACAAACCGCTCTCGTACTTGCGTAATGTAAAAAACAATAATGGGAGACTTATGCGGTGGAGCTTCTTTCTACAGTAGTTCTAATCTTGAATATTGTATATTAAATGATCTGAGAATTGTATCCCAGATAGCCTGAGTAGGACCCCTAAGTTAATCTGGTAACAATTGTCTTACATTTTATGATTGATTTTTGTTGCTGTATATATAGTTCGTAATTCCTTTTTGCTCTCAAGCTAAAATGTTCTCTAACCTTTTTGTTTTGTTTGCCGCATTTGATTTTTTTATAATATATATTTCCTTTTATTTATTTATTCTTTTCTCGTTTGTTGTATAGCTTCAGAGCGTTATTAAACTCAGGTGATCGAGCTCCAATTAAACATAATACAAACCACTGCGGTCATTGTAAGTTAATGTTATTTTGTTCTGAATCAATTTTATTTTATATGATTTTTGATATATGATACTGATATTTGATTTTGTATAAGAACTGTAGTTTGCTTCGAACTAATATTAAGTATTCCCCACAAAAGCAAGACTTCACTGCGAACGAAGAACGCCCCAGTCAATTGGCTAGTCCTGGAACCGTCTCCGTTCTCATCTGGCATGAATATTCCCTCTAATCATAATTCTTGAGATTAAAAGAATCGATTGCAACCAACCTGTGCAATCTCCCTTACCCCCGTCGTCTTCCAAAGGCCTCAAACCGCAAAGCTAGGCTCGTCACGACTCAAATCGTGGATCTGTATCCAGTCATCCCGTGAATTCTTTGTTCGTAAATTGGCGCCTCAGCAGCCGCTCACTTTCTTCGAACTGAGTCTATTCACTCCCCTGAAACCCATAGTCTAAGGAACTGTAAATAACGTGTATCCATTTTCATTGCGTATCCTATCTCATTTTATTGGTATATTGTGTTTTTATAATTAGTAAAGTTTATTTTTGTACTGCAACTTTCTATATCCAGCACTGCTGAGCATTTTTCATTATCCTAACGGCCAACGGCACTCGCTCCTGTAGTTGTTTAATTCCACGCCGCGCCCGGGATCTCCATTCCCCTCTACTTAGCTTCCCCCTCGTCTGTCCCGACCAAAGACGAGCAAAGGTAACGCCTCCGACTTTAATCTTCCACCCAGGTATAGATAGAATATATTATTATTATTATAAATATATATATATATATATATATATATATATATATATATATATATATATATATATATATATATATATATGCAGATAAACACACAAAGGAAAAGTGAAAAACGATTCCGAGCTCTATCAGCTTTATTCTTAAAGACCTTTTTAAAGATTCCTTGAAACGTTCTTTAAGAATAAAGACAAAAGCGCTCGGAATCGTTTTTCACTTTTCCTTTGTGAGCTTTTATCATATATATATATATATATATATATATATATATATATATATATATATATATATATATATATATATATATATATATATATATATATATATATATATATATATATATATATATATATATATATATTACGGTGCCCCAAAGTCATATAAGTGAAAATTAAACTTTAGCTGTATAGATACCAGCAAACTTCGCCCTTGCTCGTACATGTGTGGAAATTATTCAGAGAAAGTTTCCTCAAAATCGGTCCATATTTTCTGTTAACACAAAATGATTGTTTCTGTAGAGAAAACATCACAAAAGAGAGAAAAGGCAAGAAAGAGAAGATACTTTACTCAAAGACTAGAATCAGAGACAAATTATAACAAAGAACATCAGCTAATAAGTCTCGGATCCTGAAAGGGGCCGATCACCACCTCTTCGGCTGTTTTAGACGTCCTTCACCACTTTGGGCTTCAGCCTCTCCTTTGCCGTCTTTTTCGGCACCGCCCGTGTGTGTAGCAGGACTGTCCTCAGGAGGAACTGCGTCTGTTCCTCGCTCTCAGTCCGCTGACCGAGGAATTGCTTTACGATGGCGATGCCACGCTCGGCCACATCGTTGGTCACACGGAGGTTGGCAATCTGCTTCTGGGGCAACTGGTATGGTGGATTGGATGGCCGGGTCGTCCCATTTTCGTCGAGTGGCTCATGCAGGTTAAGATTCTTTCCTGAAGTCGTCGTCAGTTGTTCTTCAATTCCGGCCGTGTCTTCATAGCCTGGACGATGGCGATCTTCTCCCTCTCGTCCACTCTCTTTTCAAAGAGCGCCAGCCCGATCAGGCATCTGACAGGTACCACAGGTATCGGTGCATGACACGGTCAGCAACAGCGGCCAAGCTCCGATCTCCGTAGATGGATATGTCTTGGATGAAGTCCCTGTCATTCTTCGGGGCGTGGGTGGCAATGAACGTTTCATTCCAGTAGTTTATGTACACCATTGCCACGAACAACGACATTTTTCATCAATCCCTTCTCTTCCCGACGGGTCAATTGGAGCTGATCAGCGAAAAGCGTAATCTTGATGGCGTAAATCCCTTTCGCCATCCAGCGGGCCATGTGGTAAGCGCCAGGAACTCTGAAGGACTTTGGCATGTCACCGCCAAAGAACGCGAGACAGAGCTGGATCAGCTCTTGGTAGTCTTCGCGCAGATGTGATCCAGCCTCCAAGAGCTGGCGCAGTAGGTTGGTCATGGATTGCCCTCGGTGTCCTGCTCGGCCGACAAAGAGTAGGTGCGCAAGGGCTTGTCCTCGTTCTGGTCTATAAATGGCAATCGTGTCTGCAGCTTCTTGAAGAGGGCAATGTCCGGACCAGAAGAAGGACCTTGGCAGCATTTGAAGTCGTCCTGCAGCACAACCTCATAGACATGGTGCGGCATGCCGACCATAGAAGGGGAAGGGGAATCTCCCGCTCAATTAGCGTACAAGCCCCTTGCACGAGGCCAGTATTGGACGCTGTGGCGTCGAACCCCATGCCATTGACGCGTGTTTTTAAACCATTCTCCCGGACAAGCTTCAAGACTGTCTCAGCCACGGCTCTCCCTGTTCCATCAGCGGAAAGAGGGACGCCCAGGAGTTTCTCTGTCTCATCCCCAGTGACAAAGACTGCCATCCTCTCCTCTAGTAGTTTTCCGTCCCTAATATTAGGGGGGAGCTTCCCGTCCCAGTGGAGGACTAAGGGTACTTCCGTGCCACAGGCAAGCGAAACCGCGATCTCCTCTCTGTTCTTCACTCGAGCGCGGTGAACAGAAGAGCGGGATAGAGTCAGCTCTTCTCTGTTGTGGCTAAGAGCGATGGCAGTCACTGCAAATGATGAGGTGGAAGCCCGTACCGACAGGTTGTCCCGATCCCAGGACAGGGTCATCTCCTTATTCAACTTGTTCGCTGGACGGCGACGACAAGGTGATTTTGTGTGCGTTGGAGCCAGGAACGTATCATCGTATTCGGTCAAAGATGACGCCCACGAAGATGTCTCGAGAGCGACATCCTTCGTCAAAATGGAAGACACAGGATCAGCCTCACTCTCCTGTCGTTCGTCCTATCGCTTCCTCTTCAGCCAAGCCGATTCCTGCTTCTTTATTGAAGTTTTGTCGACCACAGCCATTGAAGAACTCGTCCTGTCTTCAGGTTGGGTTCTCAGGATCTCTTTGTCCTACTCTGGTTTTCTTGAGGTCAGGACATCCGCGTGGGCCTCGAAGAAGATGTCTTCCAAGGTCTCCTTGAAAATCCCTCACTTTGCCACCTCCGTCTCTGTCGTGCAATTCTTCATCTTCCTGATTGTTTGGAAGTCCCTGAAAAGCTTCATGACTTTCTTCTTGAAGTAAGGAGTCCTTCTTCCTGACGTTAAGGATCTTGGTGGTGGCGGAGCCAGCGCCTCCCGTGACGAACTCCTCCTTATTGACATGGTGGAACAACAACACGGCCAACACTTCCTTCCAAGAGGGCAGCTTGTTCCCGGCGAAAGCCGAGCAAGTGCCATTGCGTTTTAGCTATCTGAGGAAGAGAAGAAAAAACATCATTTTTTAAAGTGGTCAATATCACTCAAAATACAAAAGTAGACAATTAGTGCCAGTAAATATAGCCGAAATTAAATAAAATTTTACAGTATTTATTTTCACACGAGAAGCAACCAGGGCATCATGTGCTGGAGTATGTATCACCATCTTGAATTTTCTAGGACACCCTAATATATATATATATATATATATATATATATATATATATATATATATATATATATATATATATATATATATATATATATATATATATATATATTACCGGTCAATCTACGACAGTCCTCTCTACCATTAGCAATTCATATTGTCTGCCTTCCGAAAATGCGCTGAACCATCTTTTCGCCCATAACTTCAATAATTATTGTCGAATAGTGTTTTTTTCGTGTCGTTGCTCCGTGAAAATATTTTTCTTAACTCTTTTGAAACGTAGACTTTGCGTCAACTTGGGGTTTACGAAAATACAAATTATTTATACTGTGAGAGCAGTAGAGGACATTTAGGTATAAGAATCTATTCAGTATCATCCATAGCTATAACTCTAGCTGCAATCAAACTTCTACATATTGCTATTGTTTTGCGGCTACTTCATCCCTCTTTACAATGTTCAGAATACGAGTATATGTACTTGCATGATTATTTGGGCTTCCTTCCATTTCTTAAACTTGCCTTATACTTAAGTATGCTTGTTTGAACTCATGTCAATGGAATGTATATTCGCTAAGATATTTCTTTTTAAATGACCCTCTGCTCACAAAATAATACAGGGTTTCCTATATTTTCACTGTTCTATTCTTTTGTCCATTCTCTAAAGGTGGATACAAATTGATGACTAACGAATGTATGAATAAAGACCCATTCACTGTACACACTTCTTTTGCCTATGACGTATTTTATAAAGTCGAGTGTATAATAGTGAATATAGAGGAAGCAAAAATTGCTGGAGTTTGAAAGTTGCATACGACAAGGAACCAATAGCAATTGAGTCATTGTGAGATACGCTATTGGTAAGATTATTACGTTGTGCACGAAACTTATGGAGCTCACATAAAACCTTAACCTAATAAATAGAGAAACAGGGCTGTGAATGTATAAATTACTCTTATGATAAGAATTAAAAAGAGAAACCATCTAAGTCAAACAGTGCACAAGTTATTCAGAAAAAATACGATATAGCTTTTCCTGGAATGCTCAATGTGTGGAAAATTTCGCATTTTACCCTAACATTATTAAGCCAATATATTTACTTCTCATTTAGCCTGATAGCTTTCCTTCATGACCTTGAAATGCAGGAAATGCAACTGGAAGTATTAATGTTTCAACCGATTGTTTTGTAGTTCTCAAAATTTTGGACGATTTCTGTGTAATTCTTTGTTCCTGCATTTCCAAAAAGGTTCCTGACTAGGTCTTAAAGGATAACCAAGCATTACTTTTGAATTCTGACATATCACGATCAAATGTTCATCTTCGATGATCTTCCAAATATGTACAACATTAAACACACCGTCATTGTTTATTTTTACTAGAAAGGGTAGGAAATGCTAACTAAATTGAGATTCTTGAAATAGTCTTCTTCATTTGGCAATGCTTTAACGAATTGCTTCATGAGACCCAGTTTAATGCACAGAGGTGGGAATATAATTTCTTTCTGTCAACACATGGCTGGTTTAGAATGTTTGGATCACTAGTTTTGGGATCAGAATTTATATGCCAACACTTCTCCACCCACCTACCACTCTTTTCACTAAGCTATGGAGAGCCTTAAAAATTAAAATTAGTTTGAAAATAATGAATAAATCATAAAATATGGACAATGATGAAAATGAAATCATGGGAGTCTTTTGACTGGTATTAATGTAACTCAATAAATCTGCAGGATAAGGGAAATAAGATTCCGAACGCTTTCGATTTTATTAAACTTGTCATATTCCTGGGATCATTCCCTGAATTAGGTGTGTTTAATAATGAAGAAATTCCTTGAAGTTTTATTCAATTTTTTGCTGGGTAATCTACATCCTTGGTTTCATGTAATTAATGTCTTTCTCAATAACTAAATTAATTAAATGGAAATTTTACAGAGTGGGTGAATTTGCCATCTTGCATTAGTCTTTTGCACTCGAATTACCTACATGGCTATTTTTCTACTAATAGTAATAACAAAAATATCAATTTGCAGGCTAAATTTCCTTTTTCTTTTAAAATGGCCGGTTAGTAATGAATCAATTGTATTTTTAGGACTGTCGTAGCAGCCAATGTTCCATTCAGTTATTATATATTTGGTTGATGTTTATAATCTAATTGGTTCATTTTTCTCTTGTTGCAGACAAATGATCTCGGTGGATTTTGTCGTCTACAAATCTTCACCTTCGTCCATTGTAAAGCTGCTGCAAGGGTTCTTCAAACTCGTATAGAAAGCTCATCAAATGATTAGCTAAATTCTCTTGTTTCATATTTTGAAGATATCTTGTGGAGACAACGAATATTATTACGAGTCTATTGAAAAATATACGTGTACATATCTAGAGAAGATCAAAGTGATTTTAAGAGAATCAAGTGATGAAAGCTTGTTGTCATTTATATTAAACCTAGTGACAATATTGATTATAAACATATTTAGTGAGCAAACGACAATTCAAGGGGCTTAATGAGACGAAGTTGCCCAGAAGCATCCCTCTCTTAATCTCAAGGACTGATCTGCTACTATGCCGATCTCGAGTGAACGTCTTCCGGAGATGCACACCTTACCTTAATTTATTGATACCAGAAAAAAACTCAGTTGGTTACAGACTCTCAAGAAAGCATGTCTTCGACTCAATATGTAATAAATCCTGGGAATTCTCTCCCTAAAGACGTTGATAAAAGTAGTGTTTTCCAGGATTATCAATTGAAAGAAATAAAATGTAGAGAAGCTTACGATAAGCTAGATAATTTCACTTATGAAGAGAGTAGTTTCAATATTTCTTCTTGCATGCCTTCAAAATTCCTCTTGGGTTCCGACAACATGAACCCGTATCCCGAAGCCATTTTTAACTTCTCCATTGATGAGGTAATGAACATACTGGAAGAAACACGTAAAGGATATCTTCATCCATCAGTAGAAATCCTCTTCATTGTTTGTTACTCTATTCTGATAATCTTCGGCGTTGTTGGTAATTTTATGGTTGGGTACGTAATTTGGCGAAAAAAGACGATGAGATCAGCCAGAAATCTCTATATCCTCAACCTCACCTTATCAGATCTTACCATGTGTATTATTTGTATGCCAATCACTCTGATCAGTCTTCTTTACAAAGATTGGACATTTGGAAGTGCTCTCTGCAAATTGGTTCCTATAATTCAAGGAACGAATATTCTCGTTTCTACAGCCACTATCGTTGCCATAGCTGCGGATCGTCATTTTTCAATTGTCCGAGTTGGTCGTGCCAATCGAAAGAGATGGCACGTTGCGGGCTCTTTGGCATTAGTGTGGGTAGTTTCCATGGTTTTCACACTTCCGCTTTATCCATACTACTACGTAGATCATGTGGTGCTCGGAAGGATCGTGTTATACCGCAGGTGTGTTGAACGCTGGCCATCGAGATTCGTAAAAGAGGTGTGGGTTGTCCTTCTTTTGATAATCCAGTACATCTTCCCAATTGCAGTTCTGAGCGTAGTTCACGTAAGCATTAAACGTTACTTAGGAAAGCACATAACAGTTCGTCGAAATGACCAGAGAGCTCACCGAGAAATGTCCAGAAACAAAAAAACTACCATTCTTTTGACCATTATTGCCGTGGCATTCGCAATCAGCTGGCTACCATGGCACGTAGTGAGCCTACTCGCAGATTTTAACTACTCCAGTTTTAAGGACTCAAATTTCTTCTATACTGTTTTTGGTGCGTGTCACATTATTGCCATGAGTTCAGCGTGTTTCAATCCTGTCCTCTATGGCTGGCTTAATACTAATTTGCGTAGAGAACTTCTGGATTTTCTGCCAGCATTCTTTAAGAGATTGTGCTGCCTTTTGCAGCAACCATGCCCACAAGAAAACGCATCTCAAATCAACAAAGCGAATAACAATAACTTGCAATCCCAAATTCGACCCGCTGAGAGTATCACCCTATCTGTCTATCAACCCTCAGCTGGAGCACAGCCATCCGTTGAGGATATTCTTCCAATGACTACAGCTATCACCCTAGCGAGTGATGTTAACTAGGTAATATACTAGAGTAAAATTGATTTCTCAGGTCAAACTTTCCGCATACTTACGTTTCTTATCATTTCTTTTTTTTCTGTTTTTTTATGGAGATATCCTATGTCTTTTAACGCATTTGCTGAGTGTCTCTTCACTGGGGTTTGGAAACAGGCAACAGCCCCAGCAAACACTTTTTGAAATGCAATTCACAGGGCTAGGTCATAGTCGAGTTACTTAAAAGTTAAGCAAAATTATGCCAAATTGGGTATGTTTGTTGTTAGATAGAATTCTGATTGCCTTCGACCTTGCTGATGCTGACACTTATAACAGTAAGCCGCCGTTTGAACAACACTGTATAATAAAGGTGCCGGAATAAAAATAACAAATAAAATAACAGATCGGCGGTTATTCCTCCCCCCACCCGCAATAAAAACAATGTAACAACAACGTACACAGGAGGTTTACGAGATAATTCGCTAAATTCAAATCATTCCTTGCTCTTGAATCGTTACGAGACTGCCGTGCTGTGTATTTATTTTCCCCATCATCTGGTTATCTTTCTTAAATTACGGCGTACATCCGCAGCATGGTTAGCTGCCTCATATGAGCATAATGTAATGTCTTTGACATAACCCGAACCTTAGAATCTTCGAAAAGCAATATATTTCGTATTTTATCTTAGTTTAGTGGGGATTTCTAGCCCAAATAGATCAATTTCAGGAGAGTATCATTGATTTCTTGAACTTCTTTTGTGTTTAGGTGGGGGAAAGGCTGAAATAAATGAGAAAATATAGATTTAATATACGTAAGTAATTTTGAAGCCTCAAAGCCATCCGCATGCTTAAAATTCACCTGCCATATTTATCTCGCATTTTGATCATTTATTTTGCTTAATAGTTTGTGTGATCTTTTCAAGCTTGCTGACAGTCTTTAGAGTATTGTATCTATTAAGTATTAATGATTTTATTTTCTATATTTATCCCTCTTTGGTTTAATCTTTATACCATATACTCATTTCATATTTGACTGAATTCCTTTTTTTGTGCGTTCTCTCTTCTCATACTCTACCTTATATATCACTTTTTTTCTGTTGTTTATCTTCTTCCCTTGAAAATTAATTTGTAAAAGAATTCGATTGTACTAGAAATTTTTGCCTCGTGGGCATTGTTCTAGGAGTGGCCAAAACTTTCGGACACCAACATATCTATGAATATGTTGGTGTAGGGTTCATGCATGTATCCTATACATTTGAAAAACAAAATAATAAATACAAGCTTCATTATTACATTTTTTTAAATATCTAAATTAGCGATGCTATTGATAGGTAGGAAATATGGTATCTGTCAGCAGTTTGTTACAACTAAAATTTGTTAATTATCATGATATTCGATGTCGGCACAAGGAGGGTCACAGCAGTGGAAAAATCTCCCGGTACTTCGGTAGATCACATTCGAGTGATATAGAAGTGTTGAGAAGATCCGAGAATGTGGAAACATACAAGACAGACCTTGTTCTGGACGACGCAAGCTTAGTACTCAAGGAGAGGACAGGTCTCTAGGTCGATGAGCTTTCGATATCGTAAGAAAAATGCAGTCCATCTGCAACATGAATGGTTAAATGATGGCCAATTTACTGCATCCGACTGAACTGTCTGGACAAGCCTGAAGTTATGTTAACTCACCCAGTAGACGCTGGTCAACCTTCAGCACATGTGACGTCATCTGGTTACGGCACCTGTTCACCGTAAATAGAGCAGGCATCAGTCTGGACGTATTTTATGGTCCGTTGAGGTTAGGTACTAATTTCTCTCGACCCCAGGCAAATTTAGATTTTGTAGGAGGTTAGGAGATCAGTGGAATCGATATTGGATTGTGCCAACTGTGATTTATGTTGACCACTCTGTAATGGAATAGGGGTGCATGTTAAGTACAGGGGAGGAGGGGGGTCGTCTCACTAATATGTTATGGCACCATAATTCAAAGAGGTACCGAGCCTATGAGAGAGTACATTCTACCTTTCAGTCCCAGACTTTTCCAAAAATCACTAGAATGTGATTTTCAGGAGGAAAATGACATGTAAACTCTGTGTTGACACTAAAATCATAATCTCTAAGTTTTAGACTATACTATTTTTTTCATATAAGAAATTTAACAACTAATCAAATGTGTCATTTTGTTTTATCTTTGTATCTTAATTCGAATGTCAAATATAAAAAAAATTAGAGACCAAAACCATTGTATTAATAAATTCACTGAAATAATTCGCGCAATTAATATTGGCAATGATGTTTCTTATTCCAGACAGCCTTACTTCGATTTGGCATCGTATAGAACAAACTTATGAAGATAATTTTGCTGAATAAGCACCCTAATTGCTCAAAATTGGATGTCTTCTGTTTCTCAACCTCCAGTTTGATTATCACTCACAAAATTTCAATTGGGTTTAAATCTGGCTAAGTACATGGTAAAGGTCCCGAAAATTTGATGTTTTTTGCAGCTTTGTGACAAGGTGCATACATATACTGAAAAGTTAAAATTATTACCCCCATAATTATCCTGAAGTGTAAGAAAAATGTGCTGATGAAGCACGTTTTGGTACCATTATGATTTGCTGGGCGTATTCTCGGGCAAAGTTGTGATTTTCCCAATTCCGTTAGATGTAAAATAGGCCCAGATATGAACTGTGCGGATTCTTCACCGTAGGCACGACAGGAGACTCGTGAAAGCGCTCTCCTTTTCTTATCCTAATAAAGGATCTTCCAGAATATACACCCAGAGGAGAGGGAGCTTCATCAATGAATATTAATTCATTCAAGTCTTCAACTGTTCATTTTTTATATTTTCTATAAGAGTGGAACCTATTGTAAGGTTATTGTTGGTGAGATGTGACTTCTACGCACCCTTCTCGAATTGAAAGCTTTGTCGAAAAGTCTCTGCCTAACTGTCTGCAAAGGTAGTCACAGTTGCTTCTCTCTAATCATGAACAATATTGGCACTGGAAGCAAAGCGAGCCTTGATCTAAGACCTTACCAGGAGCGAGTTTTGTCCCTTATTTGTATATCTTCTGGCTCCAGAAGACTTCATGACATGTGTAAAACCAGTCTTCTTAAACGCAATAATCATATAACTATTGTCTTTCTTGATGCAATACCTTTAGAAACTATATCCATGAATTTCAAGCCACTTTGCTGTGGATCAACAATGGTTGCATGATTTTATAAGAAAAGAAACATCATTTGAATTAAAAAATAGTAAAACATTTATTTTTGCCAAAACTGTACGAAATAGATTAGAATTAAACATCATCCACTTAAACTATATTTATCATCATTTTACCCTTTTGAAAAAAGTGAAATAATTAATAGCGGAACTTATTATGCTAATACTGATGAGTGTAAATGTCACTCTCCCTGAAAAATAGGAATAATAGGAAGCATAAAAGTCTAAGAGAGATGAGTCGAGTAATTCATTTCCCTAAAAATTATAATTGATATCTGGGAAACTTATAATGCTACGAGTCATGGGTATAAATATCCATCTCACAGAAAATGTTAAATTGATAATGGGAAAATTTATAATGCCACAAATGCTGAGTACAATTACCTATCTCCGTAAAAAAGTTAAATTAATAATAGAAAAAGATATGTATGATGTTTCGAGATATAAGTACAATTTCTAATCTCCCGGACAAAATGGAAGTTATAAACAGAGAAAATTACAATGCGACAAGTGATGAGCAAAATACTCCATCTCCCTGAAAAAGTAAAATCGAAAAAATAAAAACTCATAATGCGACAAAGATTACTATATTTGTTCATTTAAAAGAAAAGATTAAATTCCTAATTAGGAAACTGATAATGCTATGAGAGATACCTACAATTGTCCGATCCACGAAATATTTTTGATAATGATTAAACTTATAATAATACGTGTACATAATTAGGATAATTGTCCATCTTCCGGCAAAGTCAAATTGATAGGAGTACAACCTATAAATCTACGAGAGATGAGTACAATTATAAATCTACTTTAAAAATAAAATTTCTAATAGCAAAACTTGCAATGATACGAGTGATAATTATAATTTTCCATCTCCCTGTAAAGTGAAATGGATAATAACGAAGATTATATTGCTGTGTGTAATTGTTCATCTTCCTTAAAAAGGAAAACGGACATTAGGTAAACTTATAATGCTATAAGTGATCATCCCAATGGTCAGTATCCTTAAAAAAGTGAAATAGAATATAGGAAAACTTATAATTATATAAGTGATGAGTACACTTGTCCAACTCTCACAAAATTGAAAATAATGGTAGGCACACTATTAATGCTACGAATAATGAGAACAATTGTCCATCGCAAAGATAAAGTAAACTTGATAGTAGGGAATCCTTGATTGATACCTTTTAATGAGTACAAAATGGTCATCTTCCTGAAAATTTAAAATATATAATAAGAAAATGTATAAAACCTTGACTGATAGATATGTAGAATTGTCCATCTCTAAGAAAATGTGAAATGGCTATTAATGAAAAGTATAATGCTAAGAATGATGAATACATTATTTCATATATCGGAAACAGTGAAAACAATTATAGGAAAACTTATACTGCTACGACTAATGAATCCAATTATATGAAAATGTGAAAGTGATAATAGGAGAAAAATAATGCTCGAATGAGGAGTAAAATTGGCCACCGCTCTGAAAGATTGAAATTGATAATAAGGAATCTTATAATAATACTAATTATAAGAAAACTTGTCCACCTCCCTGGTAGAGTGAAATTGCTAAAATGAAAAATCGTAATAATTGTATATGTCTGCAAAAGAGTGAAATTGTTAAAAGCGAAACTTATAATCATACAGTCGATCCCGACAAATTTTTCCCTTTATTTTTTAAAAAGATGTCTATTGATTTAGCCCCTAAGTTAAGTAGATTATATAGATTTTTATTTAGACGAAGCACCTTCCTGATAATCGTAAATTGAGCAATCTTGTGTTTATTCCTAAGGGCATGTATCTGCCGATAGTAGTCAATACAGGCCTATTTCTATACTTCCTGTGCTCTCTAAGTTTGCTGAGAAGCTGATATCTAGGCCCTTGTATATATACCTGGAGTCGAATGGCTTACTTGCTAGAAGTTAGTATGCATATAGGAGGCAGTTGTGTACTTGTGATGCCCCTTTTAGATTTGACTTGTAGTATGCAAGATAATCTTGACAAGGGTTTGGAATCTAGATTAGTTCAGATTGATTTTAGTTCTGCTTTTAATCGTGTTTACCATAAAGCACTTGTTTTTAAACTACAAAACATTGGAATAGATGGCTACATCCTAGGACTGCTTAACGACTTTTTAATAAATCGGCAGCGCAACGTGTTGTCGTAGATGGAGTTTTTAGTGAACCTAGACGTGTTGGCTCTGGAGTTCCACAAGGCAGTGTTCTCGGGCCTTTGTTGTTTTTAGTATACACAAGTGATTTGGTACAAGTTCTTGAAAACAAGGTTGTTCAGTATGTAGATGATACTACACTTGTTGGAGTAGTCAGGTCTCCAGCAAGGAGAAACCAAGTTGCCATGAGTCTAAATCATGATTTAGAAAAAAATAGGAAATGGTGTGATTGTTAGGGTATGAAGCTTAATTTAAGTAAAACTAAGACCTCTTGGTTAGTAGATATTGTACCAATGAGCCGGCTTATCCTCCACTTCCTGTTGGAGATACACTTCTTGCTGAGTCGGAATCTCTAACGATCCTTGGCATTACCTATGATTCTCACCTGACTTTTGAGAAGCATCTTTTAAATGTATCTGCTAATGCTGCCCGAAAACTTGGTATTGTTTGTAAGGCCTCATATATCTATAAGAATCAAGATATTAGTGCTACTTGTTTGAGTATTGTTCTTCAGTTTGGATATCCGCATCTGCCAGAGATCTGTCTCTCTTAGATAGGGTTGCTCGTGGAGGCAGGTTCCTTTTTCCTGATGGGGTTAGCTATGACTTGGATCCTCGACGGATGATTTCATGTTTGTCGATATTCCATAAATACTACTTCAGTAGGGAATTGTCACTATCCTGATCCCCTGCATCTTGCTAGAGCACCAAGGCTTGCGGATGGACAACATCCACATGCAATATACATTCCCCGCTGCTGCACTTCTCAGTTTAAGCATTGCTTTTGGCCAACTTCGGTAAAGCAGTGGAATGATCTTCCAGCAGAAGTTATGCAGGAAGATCTTAATATTTTCAAACGAGGCTGTAATACTAGATTAAGGGTAGGTGCTAATGCCTCACAATTTTAATATTGATTCGATTTTAGTAATTTTAAACTTATTCATATTTATTTACACATTTCAATTTCTTTCTTCTAGCATTCATTCTTTCTTACTTGACATATGGACAATGCTCTCTGAGAGCTTGTTTTCAAGTTCATGGACGATAAGCTTTTCCCACAAGAATTTTATGTTCATTATCTCAAATAATAATTATCATAATATACCTTAAAAAGAGATATTGATAATAAGGAAACTTATAATGCTACGATTCATGAGTAATCTTGTTAATGTGACCAAAAAATATTTATTTGATTTTACTTAAAATTATAATGCTAAGAGTGATGGGTCCGATGCTCCATCTAACTTAAAATGTGCAATTAATATTAGTAAAAGATATGATGCTAGAAGTGACGAGGTAATTGTCCATATTCCTGAAAACTTAATTCATTTTAAATTTTTTTAAATTGCAAAGGGTGATTGATGACTACAGTTGCCCACCTTCTTTACAAAGTGAAATTGAGATAGTAACAATTATAATGCTATGAGTTATGAGTACATTTATCCATCTTCATGAAAAATAAACTTGATTACAGTGAAACATATAATGCTACAGGCGACGAGTACAATTTGCCACCTCTCTAAAAACTGAATTTGAGAATAAGGAAACCTATAATGTTACGACTGGTGAGTACAATTTTAAAAAAGGTAATTATGATAAAAGAGATACTTAAAATGTTATCTCTTATGACTCTAAAATTCCATTTTTTTAACAGTGTGAAATAGATAGAAAGGAAACTTATATTAATACGATTACTGATTAAAATTCTCCATCTTCATTAAAAAGCAAATTTGAAATTAGGAAACAATATAATACTACGAAAGATGAGTAAACTTATCCATATCCCTATAAATAGTAGATTGATAAAGGGGAACTTATAGAGCTCCTAGTGATGCCTATATTTGCCTATCTCACTTAAAAAGTTAAATTTATAATAGGCAAACTTATAATGCTACGATTCATGACTACAATTGGCTATCTCTTTCTCAAAAAAAATAATTTGTTAATAGGGAAAAAAATGTGAGTACAAATGTCATTCTCAATAAAAAGTCAAATTGATAACTAAAAGGCTACGAATTATGATTCCAAATGTCCAATTCCCTCAACGAGTGAAATTGATAGAAAGGAAAGCTATAACCATACGATACATGAGTATAATTGTCCTTCTCCATGAAAAATGAAATTTGAAAATATGGAAATTCATAATAATACTACGAGTAATGGGTAAACTTGTCCATTTCCCATAAAATATGCAATAAATAATAAGTAAACTTATAGCGATAAGTTTGATGAGTCCAATCAATACTCTATCTCGCCTAAAAGGTGCTATTGATATTACGGAAACTGATAATGCTACGAGGGATGATTCCAAATATCCAACTCATTGGAAGAGAGAAATTGATAGACGGGAAACTTCTAATCATACGAATGGTAATTTTGAATGTCCAAGAAAAAGGAAATTCAAACAGGGAGAATTATATAATGCTACGAAGGATGAGTAAACTATCCGTCTCCCCATTACAAGAAAATTTATAATATGGAAACTTAAAATGATAAGAGTGATGACTTTATCTGTTCTTCCTAAAAAAGTGAAATTGTTAAAACGAAACATTATAATGCTACGAAATTTTCATCTCTCTGAAAATGTGAAATTAATAATAGGGAAAAAGTGATGAGTAAACTTGTTCATCTCAATCTTAAAAGTGAAATTGGAAAACTATTAATGCTACGAGTGATGAGTCCAATTATCCCTCTTCCTTAAAAATGAAATTGGTAATAGCAAAACTTATAATGCTTCTCGCAATGAGTACAATCATCTATGGCCCTAAAATAGTTATATTGATTATGGAAAATTTAAAATCATATAAATAATGTGTGCATGTATTTATCACCTTGAAATTAGGAAATGATAATAGGGATACTAATAATTCTACGACTCATGATTTTAAATGTCCAACTTTCTGAAAAGAAGAAATATGTATAATAGGAAAATTCTAAAGCTACGATTAATAAGTACATTTGTCCATATCCCTGAAAAATTAAAATTGATAGTAGGCAAACTTATACTAATACCAATGATGATTACATTGTACATCTTCCCAAAAGTTTTAAATTGATCAAAAGGAAACTTAATATCGAACGATAACCATTAAGATTTTCCATCTCCCTAAAAAAGTCATATGGATAATAATAAAACTTATAGTGCTACGAGTGATGAATAAAGTTGTTCATCTCCCTATAAAAAATGTAATTTATAATAGGTAAACTTATAATGATAACAGTGATAAGTCTAATAGTCTAACTTATAATTCTATGAGTGTTGTGTCCAATTGTCCACATCCCTGAAAGCGTCCAATTGATAATAAAGAAAGTTATAATACTATTAGTAATGAGACCAATTTTCCTCCTGATGAACTATCAACTAAAAAAAAACCCGTGTTTTAAAGATGAATTAAATTCTGGTTATCTCTTTCAAAACTGGTAGCCTCAAGAGAAGCGAAGGCCAATTATTCGCTTCATACGCTCTGCTGACTACCTATAGATAAATCATTTTTACTTGCTTAATAATGGACTTTGAGCACCGCCTAAGTAGAAAAGAGACTATTCTGGAAGTTTTTTGGTGAATTTCGCTTCATCTTTCAAAAAAGAGATAATAGTATTTTTCACCGAGGAATCATAATTTAATGAGGGCTCAACCACCTCATTGCGCTCGTCCATTGCCCTGCGTGAAAACCTGATCGGATGCCTGCTATTCATTTATTTCGTCTTAACTATGCCGGCCATTTGGACTGGCATAATTAAGGGCTTATGTGAAAACTGGTTTGAGGACTAGCCCACAGCGGAAACATAAGTCAGAAATTATCTCGAAATTTGGGGCATAACTGCGACTATCGGGCAGAGGAGAGATCCTAATCGCCCAGGGGACCCGGCCAGAATCATAGAGGGAAGTAACACCCGTCTCTCTATAGTTGGATGCAGTTATGGCGCAAGTACCCGAGAGGGAGCGGCAAAACTTTAGCGGCCGTCGATTCGACCGCTACTGCATCAAGTCACCATAATTCACTCCTCTTGAGGTTCCCATTTGAGATCCATCCCATCCATCCATCCCATCCATCACCCATCATCCTGGCAGCGAACGAGCGGAGGACCAACTGGAAAATGGACGAGGGCGTTTTATCGCCATTTTTTAGACTCATTCACCAACCTACCTGCACTAACCGCTACCTCCTTTGACACCTCATAACTTCTTTTTTTCACTCTAAACACCATAATTACATTTTGGTTTCAGAAAAGAAGATATCCTCATGGGACTTAGTAGAAGGACGTGGAAGACTATGGAGACCCTCACTAAGAGGGTGCCCCTCAGGACCATACAAGGAGAAAAGGCCCCGGAAAAGAGAAAGCTGTGTGAAACCCTCTACCTCGAACACAAGGTGGCAATGGTGAAACTGATTGAAGTTTCATCAGGTTTCATTGCCATCTATGCAAAGTCAAAAGATGTGGACCGTTTCCTGTCTGAAGAAGGAGCTATCACACTGAAACGCATCGGACTCGAAGCAAAGACCCCCCACAAGTAGAATCAAACCGCAGTGTCATTTGTCGCAACGGGGAGAGTTGGGTCGATGAAAACTGGACCAAAGATCTGAAAGAGGAGATTCAGAGGAGCAACCCGTGGGCGGAAGTCCGGGATGTAATAAAATTTCGGGAACATACCCACATGTTCAAAATAACGTTCTCTATCACCGAAATGGCGAGGAAAGTGACGACGGGCGGGATCTTGGTTTTCAATATGAGAATCCCACGAGAGAACATCCAACAAGAGAAATTTAATAACATACAAATGTGCTTTGTATGCTATAAACTCAACGATCAAACAACGACGACATGCCCAGACAAGAACAAACTGTGGTGCAGTGAATACGCCAAAGTAGGACACCGATTCGATAAGTGCGAGAACACTAAGTAGAAATGTCTCAATTGTAAAGTGGTAACAGCCTGTCTGTTACAACCAGGTACTCAATGTAATCTTAAAATCAAACAATTTTCCTCCTGCAATCATGCCTACAGACACTGAATGCTCCAAAATATTGAAGGAATCAGTCATAAGAAACAACACTATCAAATCTGAACTGGAGGAGATCGTCGAAGCTCCCTCATTGGAGGAATCCGAAGAGGACGACGAAGAAGAAGAAAAGGCTGAAAATCAGGAAGGATCCTCCTCTTCTGATAACGACGAGGGATTCTGCACCCATTCATGAGCCACAAAGAGCAGGTCCAAAACTCCCCCCCCCCCCTCCCCAAAGAATGAAAATGAATGCTGGGAACAGTAAACCCACCCAGTCAGCCGCCAAGAAGAAAAAGAAGAATAAGAAGTATAGGTAAAATCAATTCACCTTGTTACAGAACGCACTCAAGCTACTGGAAATTAATACCAACGGCTGGACGACGTAAAGGACTTTTTTTCGGAAATTTATTCAGAGAAATTGATGCAGACATCATCTTAATTTTGGAACACGGGTTCGACACGCGTAGTGGAGAAATGAAAATATGGAACTACGATGTGTTGATCACGAATTATTCCTCAGGAGCGTTTCGACGGTGCCGCTATTGCAATAAAGAAAGGGATTAAATACAAGCAAATAAGAAATCTAGAAGAATTGTACCTCGCGATTGAGGTAAAACTCGACATAGGAAAGTTGGTCATTGCTACCGGATATCAATCACCAAGGAAAGACGTGTTACCAATTCCCACTCTCACTAGCCTATTTGGTAGAAGAGCCCCCACTATATTAATGGAGGATCTGAACGCCAGATGCCGAGAATCCAGTTACAAGATCTTCAACGGTATAGAAATAAGCCTGGACCTATTGCTGAACCGAAATATTGTCCAGCGAATAGGCCTCGACTTCCCCGCCTTTGTCAGGGCAGGAAGTGCCACAAAACCAGACATCTGTCTGGCGAATCGTCAGCTGTCATTCAATTACTACATTGAACCAGTCCATGTAACATGTAGTGACCATATAGGGATCCTACTCACTATCAACAGAAAATCTATACAAGTTCCAGTAATAGTCAGAAATAACTACAGAAGAGCAGACTGGCCACAGTACGCGCGCCTTCTCGAGGCCTTAAACGAAGCAATTATCGAGGAGATTGATCAGGCACTTGACGACCTCAATAACCATTTCATCAACACAGATAGGGCTTGTACCTCTAAATCCGAAAATAGGACCATCTCTACCTACAGATGGACTGAATACATGAAGGATTTATACCGTGAGCTAAAATTACTGTATGAAATCAACATCAGGAATGCATCAGTTAACTCAATGCACAAAAACAGACATCTGTCTGGCGAATCGTCCGCTGTCGTTCAATTACTACATTGAACCAGTCCATGTAACATGTAGTGACCATATAGGGATCCTACTCACTATCAACAGAAAATCTATACAAGTTCCAGTAATAGTCAGAAATAACTACAGAAGAGTAGACTGGCCACAGTACGCGCGCCTTCTCGAGGCCTTGAACGAAGCAATTATCGAGGAGATTGATCAGGCACTTGACGACCTCAATAACCATTTCATCAACGCAGATAGGGCTTGTACCTCTAAATCCGAAAATAGGACCATCTCTACCTACAGATGGACCGAATACATGAAGGATTTATACCGTGAGCTGAAATTACTGTATGAAATCAACATCAGGAATGCATCAGTTAACTCAATGCAACAAAATAAAGAAATCAAAGAAGAACTGAACCAGTTGATCTTCGAACAGCAATGAAGAAGATGAAGTGATGATGCGACCGATAGCGTCAATCACGAAGCAACTCCCAAAGAATTTTGTCAAAAGATGAGAAGACTCGAGGGATCGACTGGGAAGAAGAAGGTCAAGCTACAAAAAAGAAGATGGCAACATCGAAACGGAAGAAGGGAGAATTGAAGAGCTTAACGAACAAATACACAAGATGCACCCTCACCACCAGGTGAATAGACAGCGCGACGGAGTCACCGAGATTACCAAAGAAGAACTACCCGGCGCGCTCCGCTCATTCCGACAAAAAGCCCCAGGACAATCGGGGCTTACAGGGTTAAACTTTGAAAAGCAACAACCAATGTCATCAAAGGGATGCGAAGGATATTTAGTGCCTGTTTGAACACGAGATAGTTTACAGATGCTTATAAAACGGCTAAGATGATTTTCTTGCCTAACCACTGAAAGGACCCAACGTTCAAAGAGAGCTACCGGCCAACTTCACTTCTAGAATTTTGCGGGAAGCTCCTCAAAAGATCCTCAACCGAAGACTGGTGTCTCAACTGGAGGAGAACTCTTTCTTCACCCCACATCAATTCGGGTTTAGGAAGAAGCGAAGTACGGAGATAGCGATTAATGTCAGCACAGAAAAGCTAGCTAAAGTAAAACAGGAAAAAAGTTACGTGGACATTGTTTGTCGGGATGTATCAAAGGCGTTTGATAGGTTTAGTAACGGGGAATGCAATACAAGATCTTACGACTAGGCCCAAGCAAAAACTTAGAAAAAACTCTCTGTGGCTATGTCATGGAGAGAGCGACGTACATCAGTTTAGGGTGCACAGACGGACCAAAAGTTTCCGCTCACTGCCGGCCTCCCGCATGGGAAGGTCGGGGTGCCTGTTCCCCACTTTCTACTTTATTTAAACCGCTGATGTCCCAGCTCCTGTAAGCCATACTTGACTCAACATTCAATTCGTCGATGATTTCACCCAGATAATCACTTGTCCATGGAGGAATGCGCCTTGGCAAGCTCGTATGACAGCAGCAGAAATTGAAAACCTTAACACCTACGAGGCCCGGTGGAAGATCCGCACTAACCAGGAAAAGTTCAAAGTAGTCCCCATAGGCAGGAGACTACTTTAAGACGTCAGGGTGGGGGATAGAAGTTATCCCTACACTACGGAGTGCAATGTACTCGGAATGAAGTTTACCTTAACCGGGTACAAGAAGCACTTACAC
Source organism: Ceratothoa steindachneri (assembly GCA_963969495.1). NCBI lineage: Eukaryota > Metazoa > Arthropoda > Malacostraca > Isopoda > Cymothoidae > Ceratothoa > Ceratothoa steindachneri. Next base: position 99,598,341 of record OZ018328.1, read on the forward strand.
GAGAGAATCACCAAGGCCACTGCTGCAGTCAAAACTCTATACATGTTCAGAACTTTCCGTGAAATCAATAAGAAAAAGATCTACAATTCACTTGTAGGATCGACGCTGCTATACCCAGCTTCCACCCTATCATGTGTCCCGAAGACACAAAAGAGGAAACTACAAGTAGTGCAGAAAAATGTATGTATGTACCTAACTACAGGTACATACAAACGAGAAAGAAAACGCTAGGAACAGCTGCACCGGGAGGTGGGGATAAGTCCCATTAACATTGTGATAGAAGAACGGACCAGGGATATGGAGGAACTGGTTAATCTAGAATTGGACGATGATATCATCCAAATGATTAACCAGAACAGAAGAGGCATAATTCACGCTAGATTTTCGAGCTTCGCTGGGCTTTTAGCTGGCTGAGCAGAAGTGCCGTTCCACGCATAAATATAAGAATGTTTTTACCCCTCCCCCCCAAAAAAACGACCAAGAAAAAAATTACCTAATTATGAAACCTCACGGGGTTCTACAAGAATTCACCGATGATGACCCAAATTTACCGACGAAGACATCCAAGAAAAAACAAAAGACACGATTTACACTCACTACAGGATATACAAAAAAAAAGACACTAAGCACAACACTAAAGTGATTAAAGTAATTTATTAGTACAACAGGAAATGCGCATAACATATCCAAGAACATTATTTTTTTTGAAGAAAAATGGCTTGAACGCCATATTAATATAAACTATCTCAAAGACAACAAAGGATTCACAAAAAAATATCTAAAAGCGATAGGCCGGATCACCAGGCACTTAGCATCTCTTTGCACTCTACCACACTTCTTTCTCTTTTCACCACTTGTCTATTTCTGCTATCTGTCCCCACACCCTTTCTTTATCCCCTACCCACACCTACAATCTTACATCAAATTGTAATTGTAATTGGTAGCCTCAACTCTTTTTATATTAGAAGCGTGGAATAAAATGTAGCCCTACTGACAAACCTGGTGTTAGTAAAACGTATAATTGTAAGAACAAACTAGAATTAGGAAATATATAATAAAAAGAGCGATGGGTACACTTGAAACGGACCTCTATCCCTAACGGGTGTTTGTGGAAACTTTTAATGGTAGGAGGGAAGAGTTAAACGCACCATTTTCTTTAAAAAATGGTAGGTGGAACTTATTACCTTAGGAGTCAAGAATAGATTTTACTCACCATAAAATAATAGTAGAAATGCTTAATAAAATCTATATCAGCTCATAATTGTGGTCGTTGAAAAACTTACTGTATAATGGTATAATAAGGGATGAGTAAAACAGACAATTTGAGTAAAATGGACCGAGTCCCTTAAAAATTGATGGTGGTGAAATGGCGTAATTAATATCGTAAATAAGCATTTTAAACGTTGTCTACTCGTAAGTTACTATTTCTTAGTGTCACATCCAGTTAGGAGTGAACTAACCGGAACTGCAGTCAGCAGCCCCGAACCTATCGTCTTATCCCCCCTCTCCCCGAGAACTCGTGTTAACGCCACCCGAACCACCCCGTCTGGACCTGAGTAGTCGTCTCTCCAATCCATCACAATTAATGGGAATCTGTAAACCTAGTGTCCCTCTATTCTTAAATTACCTATTTAATTAACCGTGATTGATACTCCCATTGAGTCATTATAAATCTAGACGCTTAACGTCAGTATTATCCTCCCCTCCTTTTTTATTATTATTTATAATTGCTGTCAACCCGGACTAATCTGTGTTTAATATTTAACCCTTATTTACCTAAATGATCGTTTAACTATTGCTACTAATTATTAGTTTGGTGTAAAGTAAAGTTTATTTTTGTACGTGTGTTTATTTGTGGCTTCTCCTTTTTGACGTATCCTTGGCAAGACTTTAATAGAGAATCCATTCGGCTAATTTATTCAACCTGTATTATGCACTCTTAGAATTTAACAATCACCAACCTCCCCCAAGTAACAAGTAGGACTTTTATAGTGAGAATCCTGGCCGCGGCGCAACCCGCCTCTAACCAGCTTTCGCACGTTCAGTAGGAATTAAAGCCTATATATATATATAATGATTGTAGATTAAGTCATAGGGTCTCAATACCATCGACTTAAACAAAAGCGGTGTGTCCAGATCAAGGACTAGAATAATTATTGGACCGGACTATGAGCAATTCTATGACACTAAGGATGCGATTAATCCTTGAAATATAATAATTCAGAGTATGAGATCTTACACGACAAGCTTTATCCAAGTGAATTAGATTTTTAGATTATATAGCTGCTGTTTTATCCGAGTAAGTCCTATATGTGGTGGTATTGTCCAAGCCACTTTTCTTAATTATGCCGGATAAAGGCTGGCCTTCACTCATGCTGGGAAATGCATGAATCGCCAAGTAAATGCTTATGCATCGTTTGTAGGATGTGTTTTGAGTGGGGAGGGGAGCATTTTTTGATGTCATTCACATGTTTTCTTAAGACAGAAATTGCCTCTTACAAACCTCTGCCAATGACTGTAGAGAATTAGATATATTTAGCTACAAAGTTGAGGACTATTAGAATAGCTACCCTAAGAGATGCATATGATCTAATTTATGAATAATAATAAAAATCTACATGAGCATGTCGAAACTATGGGGTCTCCAGTTGATGACTAATGGTCAATCTAGGCTCCTAAGGCTTAAAATATTAAAATTTAAGACCATTTATTCATGCACTAAAACCATCTTTCTTAAGACTAGTACCAGTGTCCCCACTAGTAAAATATTCAAAGGGAACGAGAGTTAACAAATAATAACTATCATCATTTACATATTTACTGAATATTTGACACGTCTAGATTAATGTAAATGTTGCGATTCCTTTTAATTTAAAAGCATATTTAAACTAGAGTTCATTTTATATATTTTCTTTTGAAACAATTCTTTTTCTATTCTTACAGAGAACAACCTGTATGCTCCAACTCAAATTTAAATCTTAGACGGCCTAGTACCCGTCTATTAGTCTCAGCTAGACTACCAACCAGAAACCAAGCTACGTTCCTTTGCTCAAGAATTCTAATTCTATGGAAAAAAGCAAAAACAAAGCGTCACTTAGCTTCTTGCCTTGGATTATTTGTAAACTAACTGAGACTCACCAATGTTAGTTGATGAATTTTTCAATTTTCGTCCCTGAAATTTAATGGCATGGTAATTTGGCTGAGGAGAACATTTCCTTTTAGCCGACAAATTATTGTGGGTGCTTACGATTCCAAACGTTTGATATGTATCAATTCCCATCAGGTTCAATTGAAGTTGAACAGTCTATTTATCCTAGTAAATGTATAAAACCAGACTGAATAAAAACAAACTGTTTTCATTCCATTTTAATAGCTGTTATTTACATCATTAAGATAATGTTTCTGGTGGTGTGGGCTTGGTGATGGATATTCAACTCATATGACCTGCTTTAATAGTGAATGTTCATGATATTGTCACGGCATAATGATGCGATAAGGGAGTATATATTGTGTTAACTCTAAATACGGATCAGATTGTATCGATACAGTCGAGGTAGGATGGTGATGACTGACCATGTTCCAGTTAATTATATTATGTGTTAATTGCCTATTTCCTGGTTCGTACAATGATGTGTAGGAAGATTCAGTTTACGGAGTTTTCTTTTCTATAAAACAATATATAATTATTTACTTAGGAGACAGATATCCTCAATTCGGTAACTAAGGTAATTTGTTATTGGGTTGAGGATGGTGGAATTAAAATATTTAAATCCTGGAACAATTTTTATACACGGCCACCTTTTGGAGATTTTGAGGTTGTATTTGTAATTTGGCGTCATTGGCTGCAAAACCCCACAGTCAATTTTATAAAACCTCGCTTGGGAAACAGCGGCCATATTCCCACATAGTTATTCTTTACTATGTGAAAGCATGTAAATTGTACATAGGACCACTAATGTTGTCTCTTTCGGTATTCTATAAAAGTTCCTGTTGACATCTCAAGAATTGATGAACTTTCCTGCCTCAACGCCAGTAGGTGTGTGCCCCTCCATCTCATTGCCTTCATACCTTGTAAGAGGACCTACGGTTAATAACTGCCACACTTTCATTCCCCTATCTTCACAACTTTGAATTACAAATCTCTCCTTCCACTAATCGGCGAAAAATACCCTCCTTGGTTTTTGCTTTAAAATTTGAGAATAAAAAATAATTTTGGCTAAGCAGGACACTATAATAATCCTTTAGTTACGTAATAATTATTTAGTTAAAAACAAGATAATAGCATAATATTATTATTATCCACTAGCTTAGTTGTCAAATTTGGGTATAAAGTTTACTCGATCATCTCCAATCGTATCGTGAGAAATGCATCCGGACATCGATACGCAAAGAACCTCAAACACGCAAGAATGGCACTCGTTAATCAGAGATTCTAACTTTCAGGATATATCCAAGGAGAAATGTTTCGAGCTTTAGGAGGGTAATTAATCTATGACATGGTTAGAATTTTGAGTGTAATTACCTCCATTCTCGAATAAGTTCTCCTTGCAGAGATTTGGGAAAAAAGTTGTAGACGCTAAAATGAAGAGAGAAGTCCTCAATTTCAAACGCTCGGATTAGCGGCCACCTTTGCTTCAAACTTAGGACCTAGAATTCACAATCCATAATTATTTGTGATATTCTTCGGTTGTTAGGCTATTTGTGTATCGATATCGCCATCCTTTTCTCTGTATACGATTGACGAACTTATGGTATGCTACTATACAGTTGCATAACTATCATTTGATTAACTCGCTATTTAGTATTTTAATTAATATATGTTTATTTATATTACTTAAGTGTGTTGTTTATATACCACCCTAATTGAGAAATTATTATTGACATAGAATTAGACAGTGATAATTAATCAGTGAAAGAAAAATACCAAAATTCAATATTATATAAAGAGGCAACATTCGCTGATTACACATACTGTAACGAGAATCCCAGTCGTTCAAAAGCTTGAAGTGGGTGTGTAAGAGCCTCTGTAATTAGCTTAAACCCCAGTAATTATTATTTTCTAGGACTATTAATTGATATATATATATATATATATATATATATATATATATATATATATATATATTAGGCGATGGGGCAATCTGCCGGCGAGGCACCACTTAATTTTGAATATAAAGCCATTGACGAAAAATAATCCAATCATTTTTCTAAATCCATATATTAAAAACAACGTTTCGAGGTTGTGCGCTCATCTTCTGGTTCCTAGGAACATATGACAATTCATTAGCAATTTAACAATAATGAGAAATCTAGCTTTAGATTACTTACATGAATTGATTGTAATAACTGTGGAAATTAGGGTGAATGCTAAATTCACTCTATGCAATTTAAATAAATAATACTACAAAGTTATGATATACAAAAAGTTTTTGGTAACTATAATGAAGAACATACCTTAACACTAATCGGTAAAATATTTCAACTGACGAATATTTGAACAATATTATTGAGTCTGGTTTGGTAGGTTGTCGTTTTTACAAAAGATGAAGAGGAACTGACGAATTATCTGAATTAAGAATAGGATTTAAAGATTTGACCTTACTATTCGTAAAACGCGAGATACCATTGTCACAACAGTTTGCCGAAAGCCTACGTTCACTGGGTTAGGAATAAACTTTTTCAGTTTGTGTGATTTTAAATACGAAATTTCACCCATAAAAACCTTGTTATACAGTGGTTACCATCTCTCCTCCACTTACGACTCTATGCATCATCAATTCAAAAATTAAAATGTACTTTACTAATAATAGCTATCCGTTGTTATACATTGATAAAATGATTCGAATATTTCTAAACAATATTTATTCACCCGAAATAAATATACCTACACTCCCTAAGCAGATCCATTATTTTAAGTTTCCAGAAATGGGAACTATAAATAAACTGTGCAGACGAAAATTTACATTACTTGCTAAACAATATCTTTCTCAAATTGAATGTAAATTCGTATTTATAAATGATAATCAATACAAATTTTTTCCATGTAAAGGACCGAACACCTAATTGTTTGCGCAGTGGCCTTGTCTACAAATTTATTTGTCCAGTTTGTTCCTTGCTTCATATATCGGCAGCACTGTGCGATCATTGGGGGCTCGTTATTCTTCGTGTATTGGAATTAGCCATCCAACAGGTCTGTTCTTTCGAAAAGAGATCATCAACCTGTAAGAGACCACATAATAAATTGTAAAACATCAATAACAATAAATAACTTTAAAATCATAGCAGCAATAAATGTCTGACCACACTCAGGATCGCAGAATCAATATATATTAAATGAATAAAACCTAATCTTAATACAGATAATTCGTCAGTTCCTCTTTATCTTCTGTAAAACAACAGCCTACCAAACCAGACTCAATAATATTGTTCAAATATTCGTCAGTTGAAATATTTCACCGCTTAGTGTTTGAATTAGTATAACTCAAAACTTATAGGAGATTTTTGAGTTCTGTAAAACAAAACAAATTTATAAACTATTTACCTGTCGATTCTTGAAATTTCATTAAATTTCCTTTTACGATGTTGATACACTAATGGGTTTAGTGGAGGCTATCAAAATTATGTTTGCGCAAGGAAGTAAAATAATGAAACTTCGAAGTTTAAAATCAACAAATATATTTAAATCCATTTTTTACAAAAATATCTCTTTATATGGATAATACAAATTCATTTTATAATTGTCTAAGCATCGTTTCCTTCCACAGGTCCTCCATTTCTTTCCAAGCACAGTTGCGCCTTTGATCGCATTGATTGAACAACCTTTTTGATTAACTTGTGATTTTCCTTAAGTCTATTAACTTCACCTGTGATATTATCTCTTAACTGGTTGATGCTTTGTGGCGAGGTAGCATACACTTTATTCTTTAGATATCCCCAAAAGAAATAATCGCACGGTGTTAAGTCTTGGGCGCAAATCAATTGTATGATTTAGCGTGATAATGCGGTTGTCAAACGTTTCTCTTAGTTTTGTTCGTACAGCAAGCTGTCTATGAGCTGGTGCGCCGTCCTGAATCCACCAAAGTCTATTGAATTGATTGCCGTAAATCTGGCAGAGTTCCAGAAAGATCCTTTCGTTGATCATGCTCAGGTAGGCAGCACCATTCAAGTTATTCTCGTAAAACAATGGGCTGACAAGATAGCCATTCCCGCATATTCCGATCCACAGAGACACTTACTGCTGTCAAATACGTGTGTCAAAGTTGAATACTAGGGGGTGGTTGAGCGGCGCATATTGCCGAATGTTCTGGCTATTTACCTTTCCTTTCATAGAAGAAGGCTGCCTCGTCACCAATCACAATGATTTCCAAGAAACGAGCAGGTTTATGGAGAAGCCATTCAACAAATTGTCTACGACGAGGAAAATCAGTTTTAAGAAGCTGGTGTCTTGCATGCATTTTATATGGATGCCATTTTAAGTCACGTTTAATAATGCGGTTAAATGACGTCTTTGACAATTGTAACCTATTCTTTCTGACTGATACATGTGGATTTTGAAGAAGTGTAATCTGAACATTTTCGATATTTTTTGTTGTTGTTCTCATACGACCCGAACGACCTGTATTTAGATTTAAGCATGTTCCTTCATGTTGGTATTTACGAAAAATTTTCCAAATTGTGGGCTTACTTGGTGGGTGCCTACCTGGAAAACGTTGTTCAAATAAATCTTGTACATGTTTAATACTGCCAGTCTTAATAAATTTGTGACTACAAATATGCGTTAATCTTTTGTTAACCGCATGATTAAAAAGGTTCTATGGAAGTGAACTTTTACACAGAAACGCTTTGATTTGCTAAGTAAGCAATAATGACGAGACCTTACCACAGCGTGGCTGAAAAACCACTGTAAAATATCCTAGGCTTTGCTTGAAGAATCGCACAGTAACCTAGCCTACCTAGACTGCCTATGCTGCTCTTGAAAGTGCACGGTGGCCTAGCCTACCTAGGCTTCGCTTCATCATTTTACTTCCTTACGCAAACATATTTTTGATAGCCTCCACTAAACCCATTAGTGTATCAATATCATAAAAAAGGAATTTAATGATATTTTCAGGATCGGAAGATAAATAGTTGATAAATAAAACACCTTTGGCAGAACACCAAAATCCCCAATAGTTCTTGAGTTATACTAATTCAAACTATGGTTAACTTTTTTCCTGGACACCTGGTATATCATTACTTTGCAGTATTATTTATTTAAATTGCATAAAGTGAATTAAGCATTCACCTTAATTTCAACTGTTATTACAATCAATTAATGTAAGTAATCTAAAGCTATATTTTTCATTTTTGTTAAATTGCTAATGAATTGTCATATATTCCTAGGAACCAGAAGCTGAGCGCACAAGCTCGAAACGTTGTTTTTAATAAATGGATTTAGAAAAATGATTGGATTATTTTTCGTCATAGGCTTTATATTGAATATATATATCAAAGCATAGCGCAAGAAACAGAAAAACAGGCTAATTTTTTTCTTCGGAAAAAGTTATTTCCTAATTCGAAAAATTCCGTCCTGTGGTGGGATTCGAACCAGGCACATTGAGGCAGCGAGCAACCGCTTTGATCTCAATTAAACCGAGCCTTACACCACTCAGCTGGTCTTCCCCGTAGCGAGTGGTCTAGAACTCGGTTTAATTGAGATCATAGCGGTCGCTGTCTTTCTTAGTGTGCTTGGTTCGAATCCAATTCCAGTGCGGAATTTTTTTAATTCGGAAATAACTTTTTGGGTTGAAAAAATTATCCTGTTTTTATGTTTCTAGCGCTATGCTGTATTTATTTCATCATTCTTTCGCACTTATGAAAGATATAAATTATATATATATATATATATATATATATATGCAAATTTTGTTGAAGACCATGGTGTATTTCGCTTTAATTAATTTCCTTTGACAACTTTCTCTTCTTCTTACTATCTTTTTTATTCCATCTTGTAGATGATGGATCACTTATCCTGTATTCATCTCTTTTTAAATGAATGTGTTTGGTTAAAACCAAACTAAATTGCTAAGCTTTCAATCTTATTCGATCATCTTCGGAGCATTTTGATATGTTCTTGCCTCCTTTACCGATGTAATGAGTTGAGTGAGGATCTGACACAATGAAAGAAAACGATTTTTAAGGGGTATTTATTCCGCCTAGATTGAGCGTAACGTTAGAGGAAACGAGCCAGTCCAGTGAGTGTAATTTTATAATAGTTATAATGTTCGATTCTAGCTAGTCGCTTAACTGTTGATGGCAGGCTTATCATCGTTTATTAAGATGGCTTTTAAGATGTTTGCCTAGCTTTATTAAACACTTTTCTTTTAATAACGGTGTTGTCAACTAGCATATCTCTCGTTAGGTGCACTCTTCATATTATTTTTAGGCCCTCCGCTTTGCAGATGCATGGTTAAACGTCTCGAACGTGTATTAGTTGTCATACCAATATATTTTGAGTTGTTATAAAGCTTACAGTCTTTATCAGGACAGATGAACTCGTAAACTATGTTGGTTGACTTGAGATTCGAGGAGTTTAGGCAGCTGTTGTTTTTCATCAGGAGATTGCTGGCTTTTGTTGTTTTATAATATATGATGAGTTGAATTTTATCCATTTGATTTTTAACCCTTAATGTTACGGTTAATAATCTCCTTGATGTTTTTTCATCTATTTTATTGTCCGTGGACATCTGATTTTTGTAATACACTTTAATGATGTTTACTTCTCCCTGATACTTTCAGTTTTATCCGTATCTTTGCAATGATTATTTAAAAATGATTGGAGTTGTTTGTCAATCATGCTGTTTGGGAAATCGTTGTGCACGAGTGTTTGTTTTACTCGTGCTATATCTTGGTGGAAAAGGTTCCACGTAGAGCAGCTTTTATGTGTTCGGCGGATGTATGAGCCGATTACGCTTATTTTATACCTTTCTGGGCATTCACTCTCCGCATTGAGGCAACTTCCCATGTCCGTACTTTTTCTATGTACTTTACTGATGTAGCTACATTAATGTTTTGAACCTCAACGTCTAAGAAAGGGAGTTTATTACCCGTGCTCAATTCATAAGTGAATTTTAACATGGAGTTCTCCTCAAATTGCTGCTTGATGTTTATTAGATGTTCTTCGTTTTAGACGTTGATGTAGATATAGTCTACGTATCGGCAATATGTGTGTGGCTTATTTTCCGTGTTGTCCATTTAACTCTCTTCAAGTTGACCCATATAATAGTTAACAAACGTAGGCCCTAAGGATGACCTCATAGCTACTCCATCCACTTGCGTGTATAGATTACCGTCCAGTGTCCTGAACGGAACTTCTGATGTGCATGAACGTAACATGCTCCATAAGATGTTTGGGTAAGATTTGCGGGATAAGATTTGCCGGTCTTGTAGAGTGGAGTATATCGATGAATTCCTAAGAGGATTTTGTGCTATATTTCGAAGAGATGTACCCTTTTATTATTCCCTCAGGAAGTGAATTTTATCGTAATACGACCTTCACCTGACAACAAAAGGCGAGGTTTACATAATGCAACAGAGCAGCCACTAGTCAATCAATTGATATTCTTTTTTGTTGCATTTTCCTCTATTCTTCTTTTCAACTAGGGATTTATTTGAACGGCGATATTTTATTTTCTTGATCCGCTTGAGCTTGTCAAAAGTATTACAAACATGGCAATTATTTCCATGGCTACGGTCATTAAGTGCAGAAATGGGGATGAACAGATCAAGGACAAGGGAAGATGATGGAGAGAGGAGAAAATGTTAAAGAAAGAGTAAGTTTAGAGATGAGAATAAGGAAAGTGGGTGTAGTATAATGTTTAAAAAGGAAAGCAAACAAAATTCTTGAAAATATTAAGATAATGGTATTGATTTTAAAGACCCACGAAAACATTGAATTACACTTTCTAAAATCTAGTAATGTATGAGAGAGAGAAAATACTTAACACGAGAAATGAGAAGAGATAATAACTGACTAAATTCAGAGGGAAGAAATGCATATGTTTTGATAAATAGCACGGTAATTGTGAACTAGCAAGCTTTTAGTGGCACGGAATAACACGTCTGTGATCGTAGAAGATAAAAATATCAAGCCAAGACATAAAACCCAAAAAGAATAAAAACACGCAGTTACAGGTGGACCAGGATGGGTTGTCAGGAGTTTTTGTGTTGACCTTCTTGATGGATTCCTTTGTTGCTTTTTTAAAATTTCCTTTCTAATCTTAACGCGTTGGGGTGGTGAGTGAAGACCAGCGGACATACAGGAATGCGATAATAAGCTTAAACTGGAGAATGAAAATCGATGTTGTTCCATGGGCAATCACCAGGACGGCAGATTGTACTGTTTAGGTAGAACTTGATCGAGAAAAAAAGTCGTCGAAACTGAGACGATAAGCGAGGGGAGGCTCCTCAAACGGCATCAAGGCTAGCCTCAGTGAACATACTGCAGCTGGAAAAATCGAGGATTGCGTGAACCACACATACCAACAACCACACTGGCGTCTGCGTTAAATTTTAGTATATTCTGATGAGCAAAAGTCCCTCTTGATCCTAAATGTCCCTCTCTGAGGCCTTCCTAGACAAATTACTTTATATACCATTAACATCTTTTAAATTTCCCCATCTACACAACCTCCATTAGTCTGAAATTTCTGTTTGAGCTGTGCATCCTTCGATTTTCGTTTGTTTGACTTTAGTTAATAAAAATGAAAAATAAATAATGTGCCGAATTTTCTTTTAATAAAATAAACTAACCATGGATCGTCATAAGTGAGAAAATGGCGAAAGTAAGGGGTATAGAGTTGTAAATATTTGCGGTGGTTAGAAGTTGTTCAAGTTTGAGGTTGGATCCAAAGACCTATACTAGAGTACTCCGCGTTTTGTTTCTCTTTGAAGTAAAGTTGACGCCTTTACTCCGAGGCGATTAGTCTGATCTTAACTCGAGTGAAGATTAGTCCGTGCTTTTAGAAATGAGGTGTTTCTAGCGCGAGAAGATGATTGCTCAGTTTATGTAGTTGAAGGTCCTTTCGTGCGAAGAGTGCTTCTCTTAATGTCCCTCCCATTTCAAGACCAAAGAAGTTGACGATATATGCTAAAAGAAAGTTTTGAGAGCAATGTAGAAAGCACCCTCCCCTTTCTAGACGTATTAGCTCAGAAAGTCTGATTTTGAGCGATCGAAACCCATAAAATGAGGACTCTGGTAAAAGAGCTTAATATATTAATGTTATAGGCGAGATAAAACTTTTTGATTGCATCCTTACCGGATAATTTTATGTAAAAATCTCATTGTTTGGACGTTTTAGCCGCGTGTTGTGTTCCATGCTTTCAAGGAGACGTGGAAACACTATTAGCAAAGATCGATATTTCTCCCCTTGAAAACTTTCATATTTATGACTAAATAAAGAACAAAAAAATACATCAAACACATACGCAGAGACAAACTCCAAATTATGCTCATTGTACTGATAAGACTGTAGGTTCGCAATATCGATCACTTCTTCTCTTTGGCCAAATTTGTTCCAGGCCTGGCGCCGGTATTTTAGGTTAGTAAAGATTAATATTTAGTCATGTGTTACAACCTTTTATCAAAAGTCCTTTTTCTTAATAAATATATACTTGTTTTCTTCATTGTTCGAATTTTACATAATTCTATCACAAACTATAAAATAATATATTTGTTATGAAGTTTCATTTTATAAAAATAATTGCATAAACATTGTTAATGTCAAGTTTACTGAGTGAACTTTAAGTTATTTTCAGTCGAATACTCCTGTTCCTCATAAATATTTACTATCATTTTCCATTGCTGATTTCACTCTGGCAAAAGAAAAATGTTTATTTCCCCGCGAAAATAATCAAGGAAATCGAATAATTTTAGTTTACTAATTCTTTTTTTTAATATTCCTTTGCGCCTGGAATGTTCAATTTGATGTATTCCTCGACTGCGAATTGTGAAATATATATATATATATATATATATATATATATATATATATATATATATATATATATATGTGTGTGTGTGTGTGTGTGCATAATGATCTCACGTTAAATTTACATTATTCTCTTATTTGTTCATCTAAATAAATATACATGCACTCTTAGTTAAGAGACCTTTTTGTTTTATTTTGGGCCTATTCCTCCAACCGTTTGACGAAGAGTTCGAACAACAGGTGATATATTAGCGAGGAGCGCTTGATAGCACTAGTTTGAATACCCATCATTTCCCTGATGCATATATTTGTATTAAAAATGCCCCTTGATTGTATTGAAACCTTGGTATTATAATCCATTGGCAATCCTTTATACTCTTTTTGGGTGTTTCGGAATTAAGCATACAGGGTTCTTTTTACGTGACTTAACAAGAAATGCTAACGATGTGTTGATGCCACAATGAATGAATACAAGCTTCCTAGGAATTTTAAATAATTATTCACACCAGAGAATTCCCTTTTATTTCCGGATAGCTGTCTGCTAAGTTTCGGCTTAAAAGCTATCCCGAAAAGTCCTTTCTATAGAATGTGAATCCTTATAGTCTGAATACATAGGAAATATAACAATGGTATGTATACCCGTTCACCATAGCTTACCTTCCTTGACTTATTTTTCTCGTTTATGTTAAAGGAGAATGTGTACACAATGAAATAAAGATAAAAGACTACCGAGGAGCGCATCATAAGTGAATTTGCTCGAATTGACGAAAATTTGGATTTGATGATTTAGGCTCACCAGGTGAATCCCGCAAAGCGCATCGAATTTGAATCACAAATGGTGCAAATAGAAATGAAGATCTTAGTCATTAATATATCAATTGAATAAAATGTAGATCATATTAAATAAAATGCAGTTATTTGCTCGTTCAGTTTTAGGGATACCCATATTGTAATTGAGCTGTTTCATCGGAATCTAAAGCGTACTAAGCGTATGAAGAACCAATAATTAATATTTTTAATTTATTAGACGGATATTTGGTGCACAAATACGAGCATCAGGGTAATATATAAAATGGCGATGGCGAAACTCTGATATTTAACAATTACACTTATTAAAATGGATAAGATGAAAATTTTACCACAGTTGAAAACTAAAATTATAGCTTGGAAGGAAAATGATGCGGCATCAGTATATAAGCAAATACCTGAAGAAACGTGTAGGAAAGGGCAAATAAAGATTAATGATCTCACTTTGATCATATAAGGCATAACTATTAAAGAGATACTAACATGCATTGAAACAAAGGGAAAGTGTATGAAATATAATGGCTTCGAAATAGAAAAAAAAAATAATCCAAATATGAATTATATTTTTTCGATCAAACAATGGAATAAGTTTGATGGGGAGAGAATAGCCAATATGGTAGAGTTGAGAGAACTACTGATTTCTTATTCGGTTGGTCAGGTAGTGAGCAATTTAATGGACTAAATTGTTTGACGAAGAGAGCCTATTTTTATGGCTGTCCTGCAACCTAAGATAAAACTAAACGAGACCCTATTTTACATTGTTGGAAACCATTATGGCCAATGATCAATCATATAAGGTAATAGGAATGGATATTTTGATTTAATAAAATGAAACAGAATGGAAATAAATTAAATAACGATAAATTATATGTCATCAAAGTTGAAATTCAGAAGTAACTGACTATAACTTATACATTATATTACTATTGAGAAAGAAAATTACATATCAAACATCCAAAGAAATGCATTACATTATTGTTTATACATTTTCATTTTTCAGTTCTACTCAAATTCCATTACAACAATTGGATTCCTTTCGATTTTCTCCCCATGTTACTATTAAATTGTATTTTTATTTTTTTACGGATAATTATTTAATCTTTTTATTTTTTTATATTTGGGAGCTAATTAATTATTAGGTTAGTGAGAAAGTCCTGACACACTCAGGAAGAGAAAAAAAACAACAAAATTTTTGGGAGCATCACCAACATATTTTCTTCAAAATAATGTCCATCATTCTCTATGATCTTCTTCCAGCGATCAGCCAGCATCCGAATCTGATCCAAATACCAATCAGTTGGCTTGGAATCCAAAAACTGTAAATAAGCTTCCATTCCCTAAGTGAGTAATGAATTTCTGGCCAACCATAGACATACACTTTGTTTCAAATGTTTTAAAATTAGGTTATCCGCTCAAATTAATCGGATTTTTGCATATTAGAACATTTTACCGGGTTTCATTCGTTACACGTCGTTGAGCTTTTGATAGCTTCTAATATTTACATTGTATTTTACAGTTGATTCTATATGCTTTAGCGACCAGTAAGTCGGTTTCTAGGTTAAATTGGTTCTCACCGGAGAAAAAATGGTCAAAACAGACTGCAGATTTGTGGTAAAACTTTCCTCTCACTCTTAAACATTATCACTTACATATCACTTACATAAAGTAGGTGTAAAGGAAGGAGAGTGTACTTTTGATAGAAAAATGAGTCAAACAATGAAAAAGGGTCAAATATTTGCTGTTAAAATGTTTGGTGGACGACGAGAAGAATTTTTGCGTTGTGTTCTGTATGCAGAGGAAGGAGAATGAAAAGTTTTTTTCCTTAATCAAGAAGCATTTAATAATTAGGCAACTAAGTTGGTCTGCGGCTAGCGGCACATAATATCGACAGTTTGAAATGATATGGAAAAAAATAGGTGGCAGACAAAACCGAAGACTGTATGAGGGGGACTGTGTTCAAACAATGCCGGATGAGAATCGTCAGTTTGACCGGTCAAGAGGCTGTTTGTAGTCAGTGCATCCCTGAACACAGCGTCAGCTCGGCTAAGATTCTTGGCGTGTAAGCATAGAGATGTTCCATAAACTGCGTAAGTAAATCCCGCTGTCGAGGCACCACAGGAGGGTGAGTAGTCTTTTTAAGGGAGGAATATCAAGGCGAGAGACTTGCTTTCAATGACGAGGGTCACATTGGACCTTTGTATCGTAGAAAAGAATTTTAAGAATGTGAAGGCCACAAAATACTATTCCAGACGGAAAACTCTTTTTCTGTGCTGAGAACAAATGCTTTGAAAAGCTAAAGGGGCCTACGCTCCCTTTAATGAATTTGTTCTAACGTACCACCCACGCTCGTTGCACTTGTATCAGACAAAACATGAACTGGTGTGTCATGCAATGAATGCCTTAATGCGGTTGCTGAGGAAATAGCAAGTTTACACATTGAAAGGCACACGAAGCAGTTTGCGGTCAAAACTAACACATCTCTTTCTGAAATAATACTTGATTTCACGCTAATTTACCTAAAGTTTCGATGCTCACAGTCATCGGTCTGAAATAATTGTTGGTAAAAAGACAGATTTCCAGTACTTATTTTTTTCATAGATAATGTGACCTTCATACATAATTTCTTCTTGAAATATTTTGACTGCAGATAGATAGTCTTGAGAACCTCGTAAGTCTCAGGCTCTACTAGTAACTCCAAAAATTGATACGTTGTTCCGATAAAGTCTGCTGATAAATGATAAAAAGGCTAGCCGCAATTTTGCTTTGTTGAGCATGATATCTTGTGCCTTAAATTACAGCTGACAAATATTAAGGTACTTGTTCCTGTACCGTATTCAAAGTAGAGGATTGTTAGTTATTTTCTTGTTTAAGAGTCATAACGACGGGGTGAACAATTCTGTTCATAAATGAGGTCGTTTGAAGCAGGCAAGAAGGAGTGTATCTTGTCGAGGGCGTTGAGCAAGTAACAAGGTGATGACAATACAATGATTCGACTAAAAAGGCAATAATTAAAAATAAAATAAAAGCAGAGGAATAACTGGGGTGAGCCAAAGAGTTGGAGTAGTAAGATAAAAAAACGTTCGTACAAAACTTAAGATGGGATAGAAAACTTAAAGGTTAGTGTCTCTTCGCCAAAGCAGCGTGTTGTAAGGCGTATATTGTGGTTTATGTAGGGTCTTTTTGCGAGTTTCCACAACTGTCGGGTTTAGTGAGTATAAGTGTATGTATTAAGTGGTATTAGCTTGTTTTTTTCATAAAATGTAGACATCAGTGTGTATCGAATGAGAAACCTGTGCGTTTAAGCGCAGAAATCTGATTTTGCTGTGCTTTTATGTCCAAGTCTGATTCGGGGATGTAGGTGAGATGCGTGCGTTTGATACGATTGAGGGAACTAGTCTTTTTTAGAGGTGTAATTTTAAGATGGTAAAGTAAAACCTGTCTAGCATTTTGTTTGTGTGCTTTGCTCTTTCTTGTCTCTGCAATGTTTTGTTGTAGATGGAAGCGTAGGTATTTAACGAATGTAGCACCAAGTATCTTTGATGAGGTATTTATTTAAGTCTTGTTAGTGTTGTGTAATTTAAATCTGGTGAGTGTCTGTGCACGAGACTATGTAGTAGTTTAGCGCTCCGTTGTGTTGTCTGTCTCTTCGGGGGATTTGTGGCTATGAGCCACTTGTCCTCGTCTTTTCTTCTAGTATTATCTCTTTTCGTTCCGCGATGGTGACTGGGCCCTAGCCGGAGAAGAACATGGTCTCGTCAAAAGCGTAGGACAGTATGTGATTGTGCTTGAATTTTTATTCAAGCCAAAGAGTGTAGTTTATGTATATAATAAATAGTGTAGGTCCCAACAAGCTAATCTGGGCTAAAATAGCGCGTGGTGAAAATGGGTGTGAGGTTGGGCTATATTTAATGTGACATCGCCTGTCAGTTATGTATTGATAGAGGAGCCTTCTGGTGCAGAGAGGGAGCTTAGTATTGATTTCTATTTTACAATTGAGTCCCTCGTGCCACACTTCCTCTCAAGCCTTCTTCACACCCATGCTCATGGAGTGTGTCTTTTTATTTTGAGTGTCGCGTTTTTTTTATGACCTGCGAACGATGGTCACAACTGGTGAGTCGACCGGCTGCGCTTAAGCCAATCTGGCAGGAAAAGAACCTGTTAATCTCCTCCAGGAAATCCTGTAGATGAATGTTGACCTTTTGTTAGAGTATTTTGCCTAGGTGCTCTGTGAGAGCAATGGAAATGGACAGTGGAAAGGTGTGAACAACGTAAGGAGGGGTGAGGAAAGTGGAAGTAGGGAAGGAGGTAGTAGAAGGAGAGTAGGGGAGAGTAAAATGAGTGAGAACAGGATCGGGATAGTGGCAGTAGAGGTGAATGCCGGAGTCGGGTCAGGAGAATGGGCCCGATCAGTAGGAAGAGCAGGATAGAAGGAGGCTGGTGGAACTGCTGGACAAAACAGGAGTGAGGGGTAGGAAGTTCGGGCACCCTCTTCGTGTCTTTGGCCGCCGTGAAAAGCACGGTAGACAATTGAGTCTTGTGGTTGGTTTGCGATAGTTAGTATGTGTATGTCGGTCTAGAGGCATAATTGGTCTCTAATATGTCGTCGGCAGTGGCATATATTCTTGTGAAGGTAGGAGGGGTGGGGGTGGTGAAGATAGGTCAAGTGAAGGCATCTTAGAGTGAGGAGAATTGAAGCCTCGTTAGTTCAGCAACAGCGGCCGCGCCTGCTTTCACAAGGTATGGACACCTTACACTTACGTAACCTGGTCGCCACTGTAGTTAATCCAACGAAGGATGACGTAAGGGCAGTAAAAAAAAGTGACTTATAAGACTGGCCTTTTAAGCAAACTTTGTCTGCTTGGCATGCGGTTGTTCGGTTTCTTGTTCTTGGTCTGATAGTGTGTTGTTTTTGCATATGTTGATCGTATTTAAGTGTGCTGGAGACTTTGATGCCTTGTCCCAGCAGCGTATTTTGGTATTTTTTTGGAGTTTGTGATAACTGACCATTGATTGGCACGTTTAAAGTAGAGGTGAATGGAGTAAGGAGGTCCTTGGTGGTGAATTCCAGCCAGGTAGGAATGGTACTCCAAATTCATATTTGGTAACGTTTTTTAATCGTGTCTGATTGTTTGATATGGTGGTGTTTCTCAGCTAGAGAGAGACGTTTGCTTATATGTGGAATTTAAGGGCATCCGTAGACGACCTGAAGATGAGAGTTTGACTCTCGTGTGTGTTTAATATGATGGTAATGTGTGAGCCAAAGATGTAGGGAGCTTCATTGTCTTGGCGCATAGTAAGGTTCATCGTTTTATTCCCAAGGTGTTGCTGACGTATGGTAGCTAAATCCCCCTTTGCGTTTAAGGGGAAAATTATTTTTAAAATGTGTGAAAAAGCCTCCCACATGAGAACTACGAACGAATCCAGATGAATAATGAATGGATGACTATCCGATTATGGTTTAAGGTCGAATCAACGACCTCCATCGGTGGGTGCTGCCTCCTCCCGGGTTTTTTTGTTAGAGTTACTTCCAGGATAGACAGAGACTGTTGTATGTGCCTCACCGGACCCACATAACAGGGTAATTACCCTCTCCGTATTTATAACTGTCCCATGCCAGGTTTACCACAAACCTCCTTGCCCCTTTGCATTCAATTATACCCTTAAAAGAGAAAGGCATAGTTGTAACAATGGTTAAATATGGATTCTTCATTCATGTGGAAAAATCACAGTGAGGCAATGGATGTGATTACTAGTTTAAAAAAGTTCTCTTTCAGGTACCTCTCATAATATGGATGATTTTGTGGAAAAGTTAGATGACTGGATAGTGTTCCTTGCAGTGCTTAAAGTGAGCGTATCTCTTACAAAACGATAGCCGTGATCGCTGAAATGAAATCCTACCTCGAAATACCATAGGTTGACGTTTGTCGAAATTCCCGAGGCGGTTTCCTTCTCTACCCGGTGTTGAGCAGGAAGGAGGAGAGCGCTTCAAAGTTAGATGATTGAAAGGATTCGACTCTTGACTGTGCCAGATAAATATGCCACAATGGTGTGAGTTTGCCAAATGTCGTCAAAATTTGGTTGTTAGCGGTCACTGGCTGCACCAATAATTTGAAAACAAGAAAACTTGTACAATAAATTTAGGATGTCATGGAAATTTTAAAAGTATATAAACTACTAATAAGACAAAATTGAATTCAGCTTCGAAGCTTCAATTAAAAATGATATCTATATATCTAAATACATCAAAAATTAGATGACGTAGGGAGCTTTAGCCGTGGCTGAAGGAATATATAATTTAGTTCTTGCTTTAACATTTTTTCATAATTGGACCAATAAGCAATCGATATGTACATGCAATGAGTTGAGAGAACCGTCATCTGACTAATGGCTTAGAATAATTCCGAAAAGGAAAGGATAAGGGAGGATATTAGTTTTGCTCTTTAACCACCGTGTGTCTGTTTGATAGCTGTAGAGAAGTACATTATAGTCTTTATTTGTCTCTTGATTGGATGCACAATTTCTTTCCAAGAGAAACAAGGAAATATTTCTAATGCTTCTTCCAGTTTTAAATTAGATTTTGGGGAGACAGAAAACGGGCAGGAAGGTGGCTTAGAATTTGCTATTATCTTTTTATTACAGAAAAAATTCTGAGTAAAGGCCAGACGTTTGGGCTTTAGCTGTTGTATCTTTATCTGCTGACTATTTACTAAAACTATAAGAAAAAAGGTTATTTTCTTTGATATATGAGTAAATAATATATGGTCTCGACTTTATAATAAACACATGTGTGTATTTGCAGATATTTTCAGGAGTATAGAGCTTATGTTTATCTGGAAGATCGCGCTTACACATAGGGCAAAGAATCGACAAATGTATTCATGAGCTTCAAAACACTGAAGAGCAAGCAGTCCCACTCAGCATGACAAAACCACGTCGTAAGCGTAATGCGATGAGGAATGAGTGTATGGGTGACGAAGATTGAACCCTAGGGTATCGTTTGAGTGTTATATACTAGAAGTATTCATAGCAGTTATAGAACCATGGTCCAGTAAAAAAATATTAAAATAATCACTTTTCTAAAGCCGTGCCATGGCTTGGCACTCCCAAGGACTTTCTCGTTTTACTATGAGGCGAAAATATATTGAATTCCTAAACATGCGGTGAAGTGCGAGATCAGTTTAGTATTTCTGAAACGGTCTATCCATAGATGAAGAATGGAATAAATCTCATCTGCCATCGACAGATCACGGATCGGAATGGCTTCTACCAATATTAATTAAGAGATAGGGAAATTTATTAAACTAGGAATAAGGCCCCGGAATTATTGAGAATGAGAGTAATTCAGAATACCAATCTGATCCTTTGTCTGTGCACCTAAACTCCACCAGAATTTCATCAAGTGTCTCTTTGCTAACTAGAAAAAAATATCAAGATAAGAGAAAAACTGTAAGGTAAATTGGAAGGTACCAAAGGAGGAAGATAAGCATATAGAACTAGACACACTCATTCCACTCTATGTAAAAACAAATATGTTGAAAGCACAATTAGACATGAATTACAGACAATTATAACAAAAAAACAATAAGGGAGCAGTGCCATAATATACAACTATCAGGGCGTGAGATAATATCAGCGAGGATAAGGGGTAGGAAAGTGTCTGTGCTGTTTAAAGTATTATATATATGCAAAAAAGAGCACCTTGAAATAGATTTCAGATCGAGTGAAAGAAAAGGGTAGTTCACGGAAGACGGAACTTTCGTAGAGAAACGCCCCAGAGGGAGAGGAACTCATATGGCAAAGTACTAAACAAGTTAAAAGGGCCTACCTAATGGACGGGTAAGATCCTGTCAAGAAGGGGTCTACAGTAATCAAGCCATGAGGTGAAACAAATTTAGATGGCAATCTCGAAACTAATGTGATCAGAATGGATGCGGATACAGCTAAGATTATGAAGAAAGTAGAGAGAGAGCTTTTAGACGTTAGAAACATGGTTTTAGAGAGTATCCATAT
The DNA here is from genome assembly GCA_963969495.1 of Ceratothoa steindachneri. Taxonomy (NCBI): domain Eukaryota; kingdom Metazoa; phylum Arthropoda; class Malacostraca; order Isopoda; family Cymothoidae; genus Ceratothoa; species Ceratothoa steindachneri. The sequence continues at coordinate 99,620,126 of OZ018328.1, forward strand.
TAAGTAAAAGCATAATTATTTCGTAATCGAGGAAAACATTAAAATTAGGACAAAAAATCTAGATAAAGATATGCAAATTCATATTAGGCCTAATATTTACATGTAAGGAACTTTATGCATCTAAGTTATATAATAATAATTATCATCCTTCTAAAAAAATATATCTTTCAAATATTTCATCATTTCAGTTTCGACCTAATACTTAAGGGTCGTCCATTTCCACCATTTTATTGTTTTTGTTTTGCCTTTTTCTTTTCAATCTTCTTATCCATAATTAACGTATGGATTATCCTTCATAGTTTCACATTTCTTAGGATCTTTGAAAAGTTGGCATCATTTGTGAAAATGAATTACGCTTTTTTAATTGGGTTGACGCGGCTCTGTAATTTACTATGTCGCTCCGTAGGTTGTCGGTCCGAGAGTCATCATTTTACTTTTCAATCCGTCTTTTGGCAATAACATCATAGTTAATAGGTCGATTCTAAGCAAATTTGTCAATGTCAATGTCCTCGCCTGGTTAACCCGGGAATTATTGAAAGTTTTGAAGGTCTTAAGGTCATATGGTCATAAGTCAGAATAATTGAGAGCACGCGACTTAGGTCGTTTGACCTTGTTCTCTTTCATTATACCAAATATACTCTCCTTTTTACAATCCTTCTCGCCAAGTAAATTGACATAAATGAACTATTTTCTATTATTTTTTTTATTAACTTTGGTGTTAAGAGTTTTGCCAAAAATAATAGTTTATAATCAATTGAAAACAAACAATCAAAATCAAGACCCTGTGCTGTAGGCCCCATCTACCTTACCGCAATTACGTGAGACCCAGTCTTCTGTAAGACTTCCCTGATGGGTCAGGTTAGAGCGGATAGAGCCTTTTGCCTCCTATGGAGAACTTATAGAACCTAGCCCCTCCCCCCAACCCATGCTAGCGGTGACACCAACAGGAAGAGTGTTTGATTGTAGCTTAATCTCATATTTCGATTTTATCCAAGTAAGGTGACCTCATACCAGGATTGAGTTAAGGTAGGTTGTTCGTGTCCTATCCAAATGAAAATGACTGACCACTTTACAACTCTTCCATTCTTTGCCATAAAGGGTGCATCGTGTTAAAAAAACATTCTTGCATGTTGTGTGGACTATAAGAATGATCATAAGTAGTACTCAGGGTGAATGCAAGATTTTTGAAGCACCCTAAGTTAGGCTGATCTCCCCTTATCAAAATCAATCCCCCTAGAAGTAAAATAAGCGGTTAATTACATAATAACCGATGCGGAATTTGGATGACCACATTATGGGAGGCAACATAAATAGGATTAGTTGTAAGCCAGAGATTTTGGATGAACTTGAGATATATCATAAGTGGTTTTGCGGCCTATGTATTGTAGTTTTCCGTGGTTAGATATTTGTTAAACTATAGGACTTGCGCAAGGGCCTTAGTGGTTCAAAAATATATAACATTTTTTAAAGCAACGAGAAACCATCAGCGCAAATTCTTTTATTTTGATGATTCCCTTTTCCATGTTGCCCCCCAAAATATCAAGCTATCTTCTAAGAAATCGTATTCATGTTCCGGCTCAAATATTTGGTCACTAATTTCTATAGATATTTTTTAGACAGAAATGTTATTAAAATTTATGTTATAAAATTAATTTCCAATGCACTCTGATGCTAGCACATTATAAACATATTTTCTCTCATAATTTTTCTGGAATTGACAAAAATAAAACTCTGGTATGGGCTTCGACTGCAAAAGAATGGTCTAACTTATAGGTGCAGAAGTTTTTGACTATGTAGATCTTACTTATTCCATTTTAAACTATGCTATTTGGATTATTCTCTTCTCCAAATATCTTTAAAATAGAATGAGAGCCAGGTTAACCAGACCTACTCACAACCTTTTATAAAGTCGTTGATAAAGCATCAATTTCAGGTTCTTTTCATATGTGATAAACATTTGTGGGATCAAAGTTTCTTCTCTAATAGTGGTACTTTATCTTGTTGACAAGCTGATATCATGCACCCACTATCCACTGTCAAAAATAATACATTTACTAATAGAATCTTACGCTTAATTTACTAATAACAAACTGTGTTTTTATTCATGTAATTTGCTACCTGTCCATTGGTATGAGTCATTCTAACTGTTTAAAGGAATGTTATTTTTTAGTGGATATTTCTAGAGATATATGTTAAATTTTCTATAATCACCTCAAGCTTAATTTTTAATGAGTTTGCTACATTTAGTCTAAACTACTCTTTCATTAATCTCCCGATTTGCGCAGCAACTTTTAATGAGGATTCAGTTACTTCCTTATTAAACTCAAAACCTCGTTACTTCTCAAATTTGGAACGCAATTATTTTGCTTTGGTTTCAAGTTCTCAGTTCTCGATTTTTTCTGCAATAAATTGTGCTTTTCCTTCCTATAATTCTACATTGAATATCAGTAAAAATAGGTGCAAAGTTGAAAGTGTGTATAATGGCTAATGCGCACATTAATGTAGGTTGATCAACTTTGAACAATCTTAGTAAGAATAGCTTTCATTCGAATAACAGCAAGTGCAGTTTCTTTCCTGAGAATCCCAGCTGAAATATGAAAACAGGACGCCATCCTCGCGGCCCTCCGCACTGGAAGAACGGGAAGACTCAGTCGTGCATCGTCTTTGAAGGAAGTAATAGCATAGCTGACTTCAATCCTCGAAAGATTTGTAAATGGCAAGAAAGATGTGCTGCTTAATATTCTTACGCCAGCCGCTACAATGCAAAGATCTCCGAGTTCTTGGATGTCATTTTGAGGACGTGCCAAAGATCAAGAAAGTGTTAGATGAGACAGGCTGTGATTATGAGGGTACGACGCCTCAAAACTACGATGGAGACGTTATGCCTCCGTTTGTCTTATGGAATATCCTCGTATTCAATACGAAGAAGGTTACATCAATTCCTGAAGGAGTTGGAGTTTACCTGGATCCAGGAGGTGCCCGATAGAATATCTTTCTGAAGGCAGCAGGACGTTGCAGCATACCACACAAGCAAGAGGATACAGTTTTGGCTGTCAAACAATTTCTTGCTCACATCACTCCGAACATCTGGCCTCTCAATTCCCATGACTACAACCATATGTGGGGCGTGGTTGAGAGAGGGTGACCATCTAGTTCCAGTGCACCACTAATTGACATGATCTCCATATTTATCATCCAGTTAAACAGAGGGACAATAAAGTAGACCAGAAGCAGGTCCCGACCCAGCCTGGATGCCGTGGTTGAAGCCGACGTCAATTACATTGAATAAAATGAATGGGACAATTCTATAGTTCTTTGCTTAATTTTATTTTATGTTGAAGTTAGAAGACAAATTACCCATCAAAACTTCTAGGTAACATTATGATAGCTTTATTCATCCAAAATAAAAAAAATGCCTAATTTTCAACGGGTAGATAAACGTCTCACCAGACAATACTGGACATCACTAAAGAAGAGAAGGTTGAAGTGTAAACGAAAGAGGACAAATGGAATACAAGCTTTCCATCACTAATACATATATAGCTATTCCAAACTCTCTTGAATTTCTATGATTAAGTTACCTGCTAATCTGGCAAAGAGGTAGTTTAAACTTATTCATCTTTCGTCATATATTTTTCTAAGTGTCATAAAAATAATTTTATCAACAATTCTCTACACCAATGGTTCGCTGAGTCATTTAAATAGACATAGGTTAATATCTGAATACTCTGGTAAATTAAGTTGATCGTTGCACTGAGTAGACATGATGAAACGGTATTTTTTAATAAAAAATAGTAGTTTTAACTTGAATTATTTTAACTAGAATTAAATCAGTATGCTACACGGCGCAAAAAGAAACTTAGGAAACGTAAGCTAAAGGTTAAATACATCGTACATGAAAATGGCTCCTGAGATTGAAGTGAGTCAATAAGTCGTGAAATAAAGGGAGAGAATACTAAAATGGCCATGTTCTCTGGATTGAAAATCGGAGAGTAAACTGCAGTTTGAAGATTCACGACGGGTTTATAGTTCGTCTTCATCGCCTGAAGTTTTTGTGGTTTGTATATAGTCTGATTATTTATGAGTAAGTTTTGTGCCTTCCCAAGTCGGGCAAACTCGACTTCTGCCGTGGACAGAAGAGTATGTCCCTGTCAAAAGTCGAAGATGGAGGAAACAAAGAGATTAGAATAATCTTCCTTTACGAATCAATGTTTCTGCTACCGGGGTAATTTTGATACGAGGATTCCGTCAAGATCTGAGCATACATAAAGACGTAAGCTATGCTGGAAATGACCTCATTATTTGACTTGTGAAAAGACAAGAAACGTGCCTAGAATTTCTTAATGATTACTCGTTCTGCATGCCTGTATGTGTCTACACAACAGACCCCGAAGTCAAGAATAAATTCAAGTGCGAAAGGAGAATTACAGTCCTTTCGATTTCCTTGAAGATTGTAAGGCCCTTATAACGCGGAATTCTCAGCCGTGTTAATGTTAGCAGGTTTAATACGATTAATTACGACCGTGTCCTCTTTCCCTTTCTCAAATAGAGGAAAGATTTAATGATCCATCCAATGACTAGGAAGACACTAGAATTAGAGAGGCCGAATAATACCGGCCAGCATCCCCTCCTCAAACTTACATAAATAAATTAAAATGTCTGGTCAGAGGATCTCGTGTGAAAACTCGCTACAATATAATTCAGAGAAAGGAACTCCCTAAAACTAAACTTATTGTTAGCCGTTTATCGCTGTAAGTTGCGCGTTAAGAAAGGTACGCGGCTTGTATTTGAAAAGAATAGACGTCTCTTTTCTTCATGAAAAATCACCAAACTGACGGATGAACTAAATCCAACAGAAAACGGAGCATAATACTAAGTCTATAGGTAAGAGTAAGCGTTCTTTGTAGTCGGTCCACAGGCCTTCTCTTAAACAAGGATGGTGCTTATTTTCACATGGAAGCAAGGCGAAATGCACGTAGAGTGAGGTGACCCAAGAAATTGCACACTTTAACTTTCAATATTTAGTGCTCTTGTCTGATTATACAACTAAAAGTCAACTTAAAACCATATATTTAACAGAACAAATACACATAAGACTGGCAAACTTTATGTATATAGCAAAAATTGCTAAAAAAAAAAATTAGTAGGTCACAAAAGTATTCAACCACTCCGATAAAATGCGATACTATCATTATTATTATTATTATTATTATAATTATTAAACCAAAAAAACTTATAAATTCGATAAAAAAGGTAAGATTGAAGATTTGAGAATTTTTCTCGAGCTAAACTGATGTAGACTGCCGAACCTTAGCACCGTCATTCATTGATAAATATCTATTGAAGAAGACAGTTTGTTTTGATCAATGCCGAAGGTTAAAGAAGTTTCCAAAATATTCCTCAATAAATTAAAAATTAATCTTCATTCAGATGAGTTATCCTATGGGAATATTTCTATGCAAAATTAAGTGTCTTTATTCGCAAAATTAAAATCCCGACGCTACATACTTCGAAAGCTAAAGATTAGTCTAATGGGTAGTATAAAAGATCTAAAAAGTGACTGAAGTTGTGAGGGACTAAGGTGAGTAGAAGAAATATTAGTAGAAAACTCTATCGTAATGATCTACGTTCTTGCACTCCCAGCAAAACTTCATTTTTTGATAACAAGGTATGCTGCCAAAGTAGCGTACACTCACTTATTCTGATTTAGGACCTTACGACCTTCAAAAATTTCAATAATTCCCGGAATAACCTTGGAAAGCCCTTATTAATTATATAATTCAAAAGAGAATGTAACACAAAATAAGGTGTTCAAATTTCTTTAGAATCGGCGACGAGTTATGAAGTTATTGCCAAATAATTCCCCGGCTAATCTTGGGAGGACTTTGTCAATTATATCACTCAAAGGAGAATGTAAAACAATATAAAGATTTTAAATTTCATTAGACTCGGCTGAATAGTTATATGTTATTACCAAACAAACAAAAGCAAAACGAACCGACTGATCGACATAGTGAGATATAGAGTCGCACGCGACTAAAAAGCATATGACGAACTGTGTAAAGTTTAGCAGAGACAATCTTTAAAAGGAAACCGAATTTCTTTAACATTGTATATGATAAGATAAGAATAAAATAGCACTTTTCGACCAAAATGAGTGTGGAAGCATGAAACTCAATACGCCGTTTTCACACAGAATTTCTCTGGTCAAGACAAGTCAACGCAGCTGTGTTTAATTTGGGTGGCTTTATCACCGTCTTCCCCCCAGCTTGATAACGCTGTCTCGCTTCCAGGTGGAAGCCGTGACAATCTTCCCCCTTTTGGAGTAGAAAGGAATCCCTCTTATTTCCCGTTTGCCTCGTCGATGCCAAAGATTATCAAGGTTGATGTTTGCTTAAGCCACGTCCGATATCCCTTGGGAATCTCGCTTAATTCCCTTCGTCTCGTCGATACCCGAAATTATCATGGTCTATGTTTTTTGCTTTAGCTGTGTCAGGTATCCCCTGGGAGGCCATCGTGCGCGAGGCCCTTTCTCGACCATAGCTGTGGCTCCCATTTAAAGTGATGTCTTCAAATCTTCAGCAGATAGAGAGAACCCGAGCTTCTTGCCGTCCAGACCTTAGTATCTGTCTCCCGTGAAGTGATCCCTTCGCTTTTGTGATCTATTCAACAGTCTTCGTGTAATCCGCCGTGATCAGAGGAAGATTACGGAAACTCGTTTATACCCCGCAAGATTGTCCTGGGTTTCTCTCGTCTCACTACCTCGGTTGAGATTTCCTGCCGTCTGCAGACGAATCTCAATTTCGTGATTACTTCTTCCTGGAGCCGAGGTAATCACAGCCCCGCTAAGAGTCTCTCTGGACGCCTTCACATCTAGACCCATCGACAAAGATCTGTCCATTGGTCTTCTCCATTCCTAGTTCATCCTACAGAAGTAACCAGGAGTCCTTGTTTCGTAAGTCCCACCTCTTCGTTCCCAGTCCTAAGAAGAATTCCCCATTTGGTGTAACGCCAATAGACTTGCTAAATCTTTCATTAAATCCAACTTATTGGATCACTTATATATTTTCCCGTACCTAGTTTTCTTAATTTTGCCTTTGATAATATTCTTCTATCGTACTAATAATTATTTAGATTTCCATATTGATATGTGCCCTTGTTCTTATTAATTAGATTAAAATTTATTTTTGTAGAGGTGTTTATCTTTAGAATAACCCTTGAGACGAAACCGGCAAACGTATTCCCCTTTCAAGAGCCAACCTATAAAATTGCACTCTAAGTAGAAGTTCTTAACCTTTTTTCCTAATTAAAATGTACACAAGCGCAGCTCCGATAGTGGCTGTCTTGGGTACAGTAGTATGTACCTATAGAGACTTTTTGTTCACACGCCTTCGTCCCTCGACAATGAGGTCTTTCACATTTTTCGGGCAGAATAAACTATCTTTTATACTAAGCACACCATCCAAATGCTGAAAGACGGAAGTGCTTTAACCTTTTTGTTGCTAATTTAGTGCATATAGCAAAGGAGCACTGCACATCATTATTGGACAAATTGAAGATGCCACGTTCTGAAAGATGTTGGAGGAACAGCTGAGCGCATTTGCGAAAAAGTTTTATTGCTGACATTAATAAATATTTCAGCAGGAGAATGATCTTAAGGAAATGAACCTTTATGGTCATGTTGCATCCTGAACGATGAAAACTATCAAGTAACGTCTCTACCAAATACTTGTAGTTAGCCGCCTTTTTATTTCCAAAAAATCCTTTCACAACAACCACAAATGAATCTTATGCTCCTTTTTCTATGTCATCGAACTCGAGAAGTTTTGGTTTTCCATTAAATTTCTGATTTGTGACCCATCAAAAATTTCAGCCTTAATTTTATCATAACATAAGCCAGGAAATATTGTACATATGAATTTGAAACAGTAACCCTTCACATTAACATCTTTCACAAATTGTTTCTTCAATTTTCTCTCGCTCAACAAGTGGTTGGTGTAAAATATTCCTCTCCCCAGCAGTCAAACTTTCTCTAACTAGCCAAAGTTTCTGTTTCAAATGCTTGTCATTTGCTCGGCTGTCCCATCATCACAGGAAACAATGATATTTTGTATAGCGTCCTTGTTGGCCAAGTAAAAAATTTACCACTTTCAGATCCCGACATATGATCCATTGTGTTAATTATATTTGAGTAAATCTAATACAGATCTTATGTGGTTATGCTTCTCTTTTAAATGCACAGAGTGACCAATAGGAATCGTACCGAACAAGTTTCCATTATGGAGTAACACACATTTTAGATTCTTCTTTGAACTATCCTTAAAAAGTCTCCATTCACTTGGATCATACTTTTAAACACCCATTGCGTTTAACAATCCCGCCACGTCACAACAATAAACAAATTCTTCTTCAGTTTTAAAGAATGCCAAGAGATCTCTCTCCATGTTCCGATAAAATGTTACATTGTTATTTCTGCAACAAATTATTCCCTTTAAGTATAGAAGCTAACACTTCAGTTAACTCTTTTGAGAGGCTTAGGTCTCTAACTAAATCATTCAGGTCTAATTGGCTAAAGTTTCCACGTTCTTGGGTCGATGTATGTACAAAGTCTGGATCACTGTAAAATTCAATCCTAACATCACATTCACGTATATCACTTATATCGTCCATTCAATGAGGTTCCTTGAATATAGGTACTAGAATTTCATCTAAATGAAGCACTGGACGAATTGCTGAATCAAGATTTAGGTAACGAATGCCAAATCCTAGTTATTTCCTTGTGCCCTTTGTCTAGTCACGTAGATTTTCCACACATCGTTTGCAAACAATGTGCGGGGCTCACGGTTTATCCTGATCATCTAATTGAATCATAGAAGTATGCTCTTTTCACAGAGATACTAATGTTCATTCTTTGAGTTGGTGCAGTAAAACAACCACATATAGAGCAAAACGAGTCAGGGGAATTCAAACATTTCCTTTGCAATGAAGCCATACTAATGAATGTTATTTGCTAAAAAAAAATCTGAAAAAGCACAAAATTATATTATACACAATTGCCTTATATAAATATCTAGATGTGCATAAAGAGAAGTCTAAATACATAGATAAACTAAAATAAGAAGAATACCAAACGCCTCCACTTCCGTAGACTTGGTCGTAAGATATCTTGCTACTATGAGTGGGACCAATATGGATGAGTCCATAAATAAAAGACTTGACGTGATAGAAGAAAACTATTGCCATTTTTAAACTCAGTAGCCCAGAATTTCCCAAGAGCAGGTCTCAATCTTAAGTCAGCAGATGAAAAGGTAAAATTTATTGACCAGTTGAGATAATGAAAAGTGTAAGGGGTTGGTAGGGTTCTGTGCTGGAAGAAACTTGTGTACACCGAACAGATTCTTTCAGCACAAAGAGTTTGCATAAATTCACACGGGTGAGGAAAAAGATAGAGGAAATTAAGATCATAATTAATTTAAGAATGGATGGAAATGATATAGGTATTAGAAGAAAGTATTTGATTCAAAGCTGTAAGGGGTAAAGGGTATGGGGTTATCAGATCGTATGAATGTGATGAGGTGGAATAAATTGGTTAGTGCATAGATAAAAAGGCTTGAGGAAGATGGAAAGGAATAGAGAATCAAAAGTACAATCATGAATAAGAGTTAAAGAAAAGAATATAATAATGTTTTTTTTAAGTACGGAAGAGGAAATATTGTTAAATGAGCATGGGGATAGAACCAATATGGAAGAAATTGAAAGAAGTGATAGTGAGTAGTGCAATGGCCAGGTTCTCCTGCTAGAACTGGAAAGAGCAAAAGGTTGAATGGTGAAATGACAATGCAAGACGTGAAAAGAACAGAAAATTAAGCATTTGACCAAAGATGAATGAGGATTAAGATGGTAACATGAAGTTATTCTCGAAGGAAGGGAGATATTTGAGAAACCAAGAGAAGAATAGATGAAATAATAACAACTATAAGAATGGCAGATTAATTTTAGAAAAGTGAATGTACACATTAGATGGCATTTGTACTGTGTTGAGTTATGTAATGTGGGTATGGAAATGGTGCGAATATTAATATGATTGGCTCTTGGAGATAAATCGGGTCCTATATTTTGGTATAGAAGAGATAAGCATATAAGAGCCCGTCATTGATGTGAGTGGTATAAACATTAGGTAGGAATATGTAAATAACAATGTTTTAAATTGTATGAAAGTATTCGGGCGATAAAAGCGTTATTGAATGCTATTGGTTTGAGTAAGGAATATGTCAGTAAGCTTTATGAAATAATGCTCGTCTCAGCTTTATAGGACTAAGAATATGGTATAGAAGGAAAATAAAGATTGCAAATGAGAGCAGTACAAATGTCCAATTTAGCATGGTAACTTGGTGTACGAAGGGTAGCTAGATTGAGTAAAGACTGAGTAAATGATGTTTCTAGTTTGAGAAGGGTATGGCATACTTTTTCCAGGTAGTATAAGCATTTAGGAACAATAGACGGTAATAGTCTTGTGAGTAAAATATACGAAAATGCGAAAGGTTGGAATACCTCTTAAAGTTAGGGCATGTCATATGAATAAGTGTTTGAGTAAGCAGCAAATGAATGATATTTAGCATGATGTATATGCATAGGAGGTGATTGTGGGGGTGCGTGATTTGGGCCTTTTAATCAAAGACAACCCTGACCATATTAGAGGCTACGTTATATATCGCTCCCTGGCCATTAAAGTCAAATTTGTCGTAGACAAAATGATGAATTCTTTGTGATTGATAGGTGATAAATATGAGGAAAGTGTGATTACATTCATTCACTTTTAAACACAGTTCTTCCTTATTTGAACTTGGTTTAAGTCAAATTAAAGGTAATCTACCTTTTCATTCTTCGTCTAAATATAATAGACATTTTCTAAAAAGTTCGCACTTGCGCCATACATTTTTATGCCTTAGCTGTCTTCCATGAGTATATTGTTTACTACGGTTCTTCCTTTGCCGTGGTTTTGGTATTACTTAGTTTCAGGAAAGAGAGCTGTGCATTTCGACGGTGAGTTCGGTGACCCTGCCTTTAGTCATTGTTCCTCGTGTGACTGTATCAAGTTATACTATCATCTTGGATACTTTTATTTTTTTTATTCATTCTTAAAATGTCAATAGTTACATTTCTTACTGTTTCTTGACTTACTCTTTTGAAATTATGATTGCCATTCTAGAGTCTGAATTGAATTCCAACACAAATTTGCTTTTAACAGACACTTTTACTTAAACCATTATGCGATTGCCATTGGACCCTCTCTCATAATTGTCGAACATCTCTACACACATTGGAACCACTCAATTACCTTTATTTCCTTCTTTTCTAACGGGAAGGTTTCTTTTAGGTAGTATTCGTGTCTTTTGGCCACTTTTAATAAATTCTCCCCTATTTGGAGCTTAAAGACCTCGAAATTGGCATGCCTGCCTTTCTGAAAACACATTGGCTTCTTTCAGTATGGGGTGCATATTAGCTGAAAGGAAAATCTCTCTCAAAACCGATGAATAGAGGATTAGTAGATAGCTGGATTATTTCAACTGTGTTTCTTAGCCTATTTGCGTAATGAATGAAAGAAATCTGAAATCAGAGCTTTCAGATAAGTTATGACAGTCGAGTGAATACAAGCATACAAACACTGAAAAATGTGTAGTTTTATCACATATGTAGACAACATAGGTAGTATAGTGTTATAAAAATATCTTTTTCGGTTCGAGGAAGATAATATAATGCTCAATAATGGAAGAAGAATTAAAATAACTTTTTCAACACTCTTAGGAAATGCATAAACATGAGTTTAGTAATAGGAATTCCATTCTAATTTGTCTATTGTGTCTCTCAATTATAGTGTAGACAAAGAAGTGGTATGTATGATGATGATATTGAATGAATATATGAAAAGAGTCATGCCCGCCAAGAAACAGGAGACAACGTTAAATTTTCTCCTGAAACTTTTTTTTTTCTAATAGCGAAAATATTGCAAAAATAGTTAAACATTTCTATTATTACGGCAAAAATATCAAATGAACATTTCAAAAAGTATCAGATACATCTATGAAAACCCGTTAGTATTTGTTGATTTGATCTTTCGTCGCTAGTGCAGCTTCCAACCTTTTGGGATATTTACTTATGAAGTTCTTACAAATATATGTAGGTATCTAAGACCATTCTTCTTGGCATATTCTTTTTTAAATCTTTTAGATTTCTTAGGTCCCTTTTCTGAATCTTTAGTCTTAATTCTCGCCACAGGTTCTAGATAGGATTTATGTCTGGCGACTGAATTGGCCATCCCAAAACCTTTATTTTCTTTTGCTGAAACCACGCTGCACTGCCCTTCGCTGTATGTTTTACATCGTTGTCCTGCTGGAATGTCCATCCTCTTGGCAACTTCAAGTCGTCTGCTGACTGTAAGAGATTATCCTACAGAATCCTGCGATACATCTGAGCATTCATTTTCCATTCAATAATATGGAATTTTCTAGGACCTGCAGATGAAAAGCAGCCCCATACCATTATGTTGCCTCCTCCAAAATTCATTGTTGGGATTGTAATTTTAGGATCATGCGCTAAGATTTTCTGCCTCCAAACGTGACTAACACTCTTCCGCCAAAATAACTAAATCTTCATCTCGTCAGACCATAGTACAGCATCCCCAAAACTTGCAGGTTTCTCTAAATGTTCTTTGGCAAAGTTCGACGATTTCTGACATGAAATGGTTTCAACAAAGGTGTCTTTCTTGGTGTGCGAAAATGGAATCTCTCGTTCCTAAGAACTACTCTAATTGTATTTTTGCATACATTTGTCCCAGCTGCTTGTAAATCTTCTTGAAGTTCAGATCAAGTCACTCGAGGATTCTTCTTTACTTTACGGACTATATGTTTAGCTGCAAGGTTTGGAATTTTAGATGAAACCATTGAATGTAGTAGACTTGCAGTGGAATGATATGACATGAACCGGCGAACCGTGTCACCAATGGTTAATATAGGGGAATCGTCACTTCCCCACCCCCATCGCGTTCACTCTTGGTGCAGTCCCAAGGCGGTTACCGCAAAGACATCCGGCCCAGGCATCGGCGAGTCAAAAGCGTAACCGCAGAGTCGCACAACTCGGGTCCATGAAAGACCCTGAAGGTTAAAACGCAAGATCTCCCCCAGGAGAGTGAGATCCAGTTTCACGTCAAATAAGAAATTGAAGACGTGTTTCTCCCAATCTCGAAGGCTAACGAGGAGCCGATGTTTGACTTCGTGGGAAAAACCATTGGCCAAAAGAACTCTCCTGGGACCGTCCTCAAGCCCCTTCCCCCCTTACCACTCCCCCAGTGGGGTGACGAGGTATAAATGAGGAACTCTGAGGAAAATCATGGTAGTATACGTCAGTCTCTAGGTGACGAGGTCTTCGGATCAAACCGAACTACCGAGACTGGAGAGGTAGAGTACTTGGTTTGCCAGACCAAGAAGTACCCTGCAAGAGAGGCAGGGCTACCTAGCTTAAGGGGCTAAGAAGAAGCTCATCCTCGAGCTAAGTCCCTGGTTATCAAACCAAACGTTAAGTTAACTTTGTCAAGTTCAACTAACTCTCGCCGGAGAGACTCCTAATATCCCGGTGCACGTTAAACACCTGGGGTATTCCTCGTCCTTGAAAAATTAAGAAAAGAAGAAGGAAAAGGCTTCCCCCCTCGATCTCGTTACTCGGTGGCCACACCGAACTTTAAGTAACTTATTCTTGCCAGAGAAACCCCCCTCCGTTATCCTCGCCCTTGAAAAAGACCCTCCCCGAGAAAAGCTCCTCCTCGAGCTCGTTACTCGGTGGTCACACCGCACTCCAAGTTAACTTGATTTTAAAACCAAGTTCGACTCACTCTCGCCAGAGAGACCACGACTGCCTAGGTGTTGCATAAAGCACCGTATTTGTTCTCGTCCTTGAAGAACCCCCCTCCCGGAAGAACGTGTGGACCCCCAGCTGCTACCCTCGCCAAAATGACCGTGTGATATCACCCAGCTACATCTGGCAAAACGGCACGCGTCGTGAGTCAATAACATTTCTGAGGTCCTTTAAACTCCACATGAGTCCGTAAGCCTAATTCTTATATTATTGTTGTGTGTAGAGAAATTAACCAATTTTTGTGGGTCAACTAATTTAATTAATTCTTGGTTAGGATAATATTCAGATTATTGCTGTAATTAATGTTTAGATGTTGTGTATTCAATTGATAAAGTTAAAATGTAAGTTTATTTTAGGATTATTTTGCGTTTTTCTTATATATCCTTGCGTGTTTCGGAACGGCTCTGTTCTTTAAAATATCAAAATATATATTAGACACTCTTAGCACTCTTAGAAAAGAACAAAAAGGAAGGGCATTCTACGACGACATAAATAAAAGTGGTGTCAGGCTTGTAGGTTGTTATTAGAAAGGACCCAGCAGTGTCTAATTAAGAAAGAGCCAACACGTAAAGGAATATCATATCAGGAATAAGAGAATAATTGACGAGGGGAAAATTGATAGAGTTAGGGGGAGGAACAATCTTGAGGTAATTGGTAGGCCAAGTGTTAAATTTGTTGTCGGGAGTGGTATTTCAATTAGCATAGAAGTGGGATTCAGGGTAAGTTATGCTAAGCGCTATCTTGTAAGTGGTGGCATAATTACCTGAGAGTATAGTGAGAAAAATTCCACGGACCAACACAAAATGGATCCGGTCAAAAGATTTTACCTACAAGCCCAAATTCTGCGATTGCAAGGCAAGGATATGGATGCCTACATCATTGAAGAATTGAGAATACAAAGAGAAGAAGAAGAAGAAATAATAGAGTTTGATACAAAATGGGAAAATATAGAAATACGGATGAACCGGAAAAGTGAAGAATCCCGAATACAGCGGAAAATAGAAATAGAGGAAAGAAGATTCTCAAGCGGAAGTTAGACAAACGAAAGAATAAGACAGTTGAAAAGAGAAGCACAAGAATTCGGAATAAGGATAGAAAGATAAGATCAGGAAAGGAGAATAAAGATAAAACGAGAAGATGATGAAAGTAAAATAAAGATAAACCTGGAAGATAAAGAAAGAAGAACCCAACGGGAAAATGAAATAGCGAAAGCAGAAAAAGAAGCCGAGGAAAGGAGAATGAAGAGGGAAAAAGAACGTGCTCAAGCTAAAAGAGAAGAGAAAGAAGAAAAGGAAAGATTGCTCGCACTCGAAAGAGCACCTATCGAGTATCTGATAGAGGTCGAGGAAGTTGGAGCTCGGCCTGGACCTAAGAAAGGACCATCGAGGGAAACCCAGCCAATTGGGGTAACGATGGAAGAAGTAGAAAGTAGGGATGAGGTACCAGCATGTGTACCTAAGGAAGAACCTACGAGAAGAACCCAGTCAAATAGGGTTATCAGGAAAGATGTAGAAGGTAGGGTAGAGGTACGAGCAGGTGTACCTGAAGAACTACCTACTAAGAGAAGTGAGTCAAATGAGTTGACAAGGAAGGAGGAAAGAGGTGCTATTGCGATACACCCAGGTAAGACTAATCAAATGGTAGACACGGATGAGTATCCCCTACCCCTAGTAGTCTCCTCCCCGAACGGAACGTCCATGGAGTTACCACTAAATCGCCAAGTCATAGTGAGCACCACGCCCATTAACGACCTCGCAAGGAAAAGTTTTCTCGATCCCCAAAGATCGAACCCAGACACGATCTTTCCGTGTACCTGGTTAAAGTAGAGCTATGGGACCCACGCTCTTATCAATTATGCCCCGCTGCAACAGGCCGCTCTAGCCATAATGTTCAATTTAAAGGTATCAAGTACGATAAGAAGGGTAATTCGAGTAGGTTGAAATACCGTTACCATTTAGTAACATACTTGGGCAGACTCAATAACCCGAACGGCCGACTCAGGCGCGGTAAAGTATTGGTTTTAGAGCAACATTTTAGGATCATCTACATCAAAGGAGCCGATAAAGTACAGCTGCTCTATAGGCGGAGACGAAAAACCATTTAGGGTTATTTCAGTACCTAATGAGCGTGAAACCATGCTTTCATTTGTTGTACGTGTTAACATTTATCGGTAGGATTTAAGTTCTCAAAAACTTAGAAATATAAGGAAGTAACTTGTTTTGTTTTGTTTTTTTGTGGGTAATCGACGAATTAAGGATGTGCTATTTTCATGTATGTAAAATTGTATTGCAAGTAGGTCTAGTTCGACACATTGCCTGTGTAAACGCGCGGGAGGGCGCTCATGTGTAAGGAAACTTAATGTAAGAGAGGGCTCAAAGAAAGACAACTTTGCTAATCTCGACTATGTTGAGTAAGTTGTTTTGAGATCCCGTGAGTCTCCCCCCCATCAAGTTCTTCGATGGGAGGTGTTGTAGGGGAATCGTCACTTTCCCCCCTCCCATCCCGTTCACTCTTGGTGCAGTCCCAAGGCGGTTACCGCAAAGACATCCGGCCCAGGCATCGGCGAGTCAAAAGCGTAACCGCAGAGTCGCACAACTCGGGTCCATGAAAGACCCCAAAGGTCAAAACGTAAGATCTCCCCCAGGAGAGTGAGATCCAGTTTCACGTCAAATAAGAAATTGGAGACGTGTTTCTCCCAATCTCGAAGGCTAACGAGGAGCCGATGTTTGACTTCGTGGGAAAAACCATTGGCCAAAAGAACTCTCTTGGGGCTGTCCTCAAGCACCTACCCCCCCTAACCACTCCCCCAGTGGGGTGACGAGGTATAAATGAGGAACTCTGAGGAAAATCGGGGTAGTATACGTCAGTCTCTAGGTGACAAAGTCTTCGGATCAAACCGAACTACCGAGACTGGAGAGGTAGAGTACTTGGCTCGCCAGACCAAGAAGTACCCTGCAAGAGAGGCAGGGCTACCTAACTTAAGGAGCACAGATGAAGCTCATCCTCGAGCTAAGTCCCTGGTTATCAAACCAAACGTTAAGTTAACTTTGTCAAGTTCAACTGACTCTCACCAGAGAGACTCCTCATATCCCGATGCACGTTAAACACCTGGGGTATTCCTCGTCCTTGAGAAATTAAGAAAAGAAGAAGGAAAAGGCTCCTTCAGCCTCGTGCTCGTTACTCGGTGCCCCCGGGAACTTTAAGTAACTTATTCTTGCCAGAGAAACCCCCCTCCGTTATCCTCGCCCTTGAAGAAGACTGTCCCCGAGTTCAGTCCTCGTCCACAAGGAAATAAGTAACGAAGGAGAAAAGCTCCTCCTCGAGCTCGTTACTAGGTGGTCACACCGCACTCCAAGTTAACTTGATTTCAAAACCAAGTTCGACTCACTCTCGCCAGAGAGACCACGACTGCCTAGGTGTTGCATAAAGCACCGTATTTGTTCTCGTCCTTGAAGAACCCCCCTCCCGGAAGAACGTGTGGACCCCCAGCTGCTATCCTCACCAAAACGACCGTGTGATATCACCCAGCTATATCTGGCAAAACGGCACGCGTCGTGAGTCAATAACATTTCTGAGGCCCTTTAAACTCCATATGAGTTCGTAAGCCTAATTTTTATATTATTGTTGTGTGTAGAGAAATTAACCAATTTTTGTGGGTAAACTAATTTAATTAATTCTTGTTTAGGATAATATTCAGAGTATTGCTGTAATTAATGTTTAGATGTTGTGTATTCAATTGATAAAGTTAAAATATAAGTTTATTTTGGGATTATATATCCTTACGTGTTTCGGAATGGCTTTGTTCTTTAAGATATCAAAATATATATTAGACACTCTTAGCACTCTTAGAATAAAACAAAAAGGGGGAGAATTCTACGACAGTTTAGATTGGTATTTTCAGCATAGAATAAATTTTTCTATAGCCCAAACCCCTTTTGGCAATTCCTTAGTCTTCGCCATATTCGAATTAGAGTGTTGAACGATGACCTCCTTCTCATGCAGCTCTCAGGCACTGACTGAGGTCCGCTGTTTCAAGTGGACGAAGTAGTTATTTTTCTAGAAAGTTCTACAGCATTCCTGTCACGTAAACCACTTTGGAATGTTAGAGAATTATTCATTATCGCTTTAAAACTAATTTGGTCGGTGTGTTGGATACTTTTAGAGGCGATAATCTAGAACTTTTTTCGACATAATATCAATGCTTTACTATTTGTGTATTCTACTACTGAATTTGTATTCAACGTACAAAATACATAAGGTGTTCAATTTTAGATTAATTTGCTGTTGTGTAACTATGTTTAATAAATCTTTTACCATGTATAGGATATTTATTAAAGGACGAAAGAAATGAAAACTGGTAACACAATCCTGAAAAACGGTAAGGAAATTATTATTAAGTGTACCATTAAAGCTTAAGAAGGAAAATGGGAGATATAGTAACATGAAAATAAAAGGCCAACTATTTTAACCGTTATAAGAAAATGAATAAAGGAGTTGGATTCGAACCTGTGTCATTGAGCGCTCTTCGCTAAAATGACCATCACGCTCATCGCTCTAGCGAGGAGCGTCCTTTATTCATTTTCTTATAACGGTTGAAATAGTTTGCCCCTATTTTTATGTAACTTTATCTCACATTTTCCTTCCTAAGCTTTATCGTACACTTAATAATAATTTCCTTAGCGTTTTTCCGGGTTGTATTAACCAATATATATATATATATATATATATATATAGATAAATATAATTCTCCTTACATAGTTTTCCTCTTGGTTAGTCCCAAATATAGTTATCAGTTGATATTTATAGCTCCAACAAAATAAGGTTAGTTTCTGTCTAAAAGTTTTCAGTTTCATTTTTATTCCTTATGTTTATTTTAAAAAAATTGTCCCCTTTGTTTCCAAATGATTTTATATTTCACTTTTTTCCCTTACTTTCATGTTTATCATTCTTATTTGCTGTTTCACCATTGCTTAATTGAGTTTTAAACTTTTGAATCTTAGTTTACTCGTATTTATTGATCGCTTTGAATCACTTTAATCCCCTGTATTCAATTGGTTTTTCCTAGAATTCTTTTCACTATCATATTTTTGAAATCTAAATTATATTGAACTATTTGCTTTGATTTTTGTTTTGGTTTCTGTTTTCTGGCTTTTTAACTTACTTACCTTTCCTTCTTCATTTTTCGCTCTGCTTTTAAAATTGTGTCGGGCAATACATTAATACAAATTTCTTGTATTCGTCTTAGAGTTTAATTAAAGTTCATTATTCATATTTGTTAATCACGAGAATATCGTTTAAGTAAGATTTTCTATTTTTGTTTCTTGGTCAAACTCGTATTTATCGATCGCTTTACCTCTTGTATTCAACTGTTTTTTTTACTTATGAATTTTCATTATCATATCGCCGTAAATTAATTTATATATAACTGATTGCTTGTCTTGTTGATTTTGACTTTTTTTTAATTGTAACTGATATTGAATTTTTTGGCAATTTTGCAATGTAAATCTTGAAAATGTTTTTGTATTCCTATTAGAATTCAATTCGCGGAAGACAGTCAAGTCATTGTTAATGACTGAAACGTCCGAAAATTAAATGTTTGGAACTATCACGTGGGTCTTCATATTCCTACTAAATATATATATATATATATATATATATATATATATATATATATATATATATATATATATATATATATATATATATATATATATATATATATATATATATATATATATATATATATATATATATATATATATATATATATATATATATATATATATATATATATATATATATATATATATATATATAATGTACTTGGGTAGCAGTCTTTCTTGAATGCAAATTTTGTTGAAGACCATTACGTATTTTGCCAAAGTTAATTTCCTTTGGCAACTTTCTCTACAGGATGGAATAAAAAAGATATAAGAAGAGAAAGTTGGCCAAGGAAATTAATTAAGGCAAAATACACAATGGTCTTCAACAAAATTTGAATATATATATATATATATATATATATATATATATATATATATATATATATATATATATATATATATATATATATATATGTGTGTGTGTGTGTAAAGATAATGGTAAACCATAATATTTGAATCAGATTTTATTTATAACCATCGGACATGTTTCGGCAAGATGCCATTTTAAACAAATAATCAAGGAACACAGTGTATATAAGGTAAGACACATCCTAAGCAAATGAAATGAAACAGGAAATAATCTGGAAAGTTACTAATCTCCGAGACCCATTGCATCCGGGGTTTATAAATACGATTGTTAAATTTGTATTCCACTTCAGATAAATTCAAATTATCAACTTTGTTAATGATGATGGATTCCGCAATTCTCATCTCAATATAACTGTTTGATTTATACATGATTTTTGATGGTTAAAATCAATTATATAGTCGTGCTTTTGCATGTGCGTACATACATACATTTTTTCTCATTACATGATAAATCCGGTAAGATATCTGTTATTTCTTTCCTCTTTCTCCGGGCTTATAAAACGTGCGACCCAATCTTCCTTCAGGATAAAATTTTCATTGAACTAAATTAACCAATTCACCTCATATATAGATGCCATTCGAAAGCACGAAAAAACTTCTATGCCATCTCCACACCGCAAAGGGACGATTTTAAAAATGTGTTAGTTTTACATATGCTCCCCCTTCCCCTCGAAAAAATAAAATGCGAACGGAAATAACCACAAAATTACATTTAAATATTCTGAAACCATTCGAAAATCCTTGACTCGACTGCGTCCAATCAATCCAGAGGCTGGAGTATACAGCATACCATGACATAATGGCAATTTAACATACATCTGGGAATTGGGCCACTTTAATAAGAGGATGAAAGAACATCTAGCTGATATCAGAAGGTTCACGAACTCTTCAATTCTCTTTACGCACATGCAAATGCACGACCTTAGAATTAATTTTAACCAAGCAAAAATCACTTATAAATCAAACAATTATATTTAGAGGAGAATTGCGGAATCCATCATCACTAACAAAGAGATAATTTCAATTTATCTGAAGGGCAATACAAATTTAATAAATATATATCGAATAAAGTCGCCAATAGTATTTATAGTCCCCGCAAACAATGGGTCTTGGA
The DNA here is from genome assembly GCA_963969495.1 of Ceratothoa steindachneri. NCBI lineage: Eukaryota > Metazoa > Arthropoda > Malacostraca > Isopoda > Cymothoidae > Ceratothoa > Ceratothoa steindachneri. The sequence continues at coordinate 99,641,180 of OZ018328.1, forward strand.
GATTAGTAACTTTCCAGATTGTTTCCTGTTTCATTTAATTTTGTTAAATTTGTCGTTTGCCAGATACGGTCGAGTTTTTTCTCAGATTGTTTCCTGCGGTTTCATTTTGTTTAGGATGTGGCTTACCTTATATATACTGTGTTCCTTGCCTAGTTTCTTCTTTATTAGTTGAAAATGGCATCTTGCCAAAACTAGTCCGATAGTTATAAATAAAATACACACATATATATATATATATATATATATATATATATATATATATATATATATATATATATATATATATATATATATATATATGCATATATATATATATATGCATATATATATATATATATATATATATGTATATATATATATATATATATATATATATATATATATATATATATATATATATATATATATATATATATATACAGGGATTGAACGAAATAATTGGAACACGTATAAATTCAATTAATATTTTTTAACACGTGTTCCAATTATTTCGTTCAATCCCTGTATATATATATATATATATATATATATATATATATATATATATATATATATATATATATATATATATATATATATATACATAATTGGAACACGTGTTAAATTCAATTAATATTTTTTAAAGAAATAGGGAGTTTGCCTTTCTTTTGCTTTTTGAACAGCGTCGAGGTCTCTTACAAATAATTCATATAGCTTCCTGACTACATTGAGAGGAATCTTGAGCCATTCTTCTTGCAAAACCTACTCCAGCTGTTTCAGATACGCCAGTTGAGGGTAAAGACTTCTAACATGTCGATCGATTCAAGACATAGCCCCAACCTCAATAATATTAAGATCTGGTGATTATGGAGGCCACTCTGGCTATTATATCTCACTCCTATGCTGTTTATGCTAATTCTTAACCACATGATCTTTGTGTATTGAGACATTTTCATCTTGAAAAAAATACACACCATCAAAAAATAATGTCTGGACCATGGGATGGACTTGTTTTTCCAAAATATTCAGATTTCCGTTTATGTGGATCCTACCATGCACGGAATGAATAGACCAAGAGAACTCCAAGATATGACTGCCCAAACCATCACTAACTCTCCTGTGCTTCCCATAGAAAGAAGGCAGTCAGGATTAAAAGCTTCCTCCCGGGCTGCTGGCACACATCAACTCGCCCTGTAGTTGGGAAAAGAGAAAAACTGGACTCGTAGGAGAACATTATTTGCTTTTATTGGTATGTCGACCATCACTTGTGATCTTTATGCCAATATCCGGCTTTAGTGAGCTCATGGCGAACAGTTTGGGTCAAAATTGGGGTAGTAAGATGTTGATTCAACTCTGCAGTCACTTTAGGGGGAGTTGTCTGTTGATTTTTCACCACAATGCGTTTCAATACTCGTCGGTCTCCGTCAGCGAGCTTTAAAGTCCTGCCTGAATTACTCCTCCTGTTAGAGGTCCTAACCTGCTTCTTGAATTCTCTCATGGTCCTTGATATGGTAGCTTTCGAAAAACCAAGTGATATAGTTGTTCTGATGACGGAAGTTACTGCAATTCGAGCTCTAACAATTTGCCCATTTCGGAACTCAGTGAGGTCACAGATCTTAGTAACTATAACTCGACCTGAAAAAGAAATAAAAATAATCAGTAAATTTTATAAATAAACCTATGTATCTACAATAAAAACAAAACACTCACAATGAAATTTGGATTGATATTCGTAATATAATGGCTCATTGAAATATTGGTGTTAAATTTCTACTGCTCCAATTATTTTTTTTTACACTAGTTGCTATTTAAAGTTTGTGGCCTCACTTCTCTGTCGAAAATTTCTATTATTAATTCAAAGTTTGCCACCTTTGCTGTATTGAATCCCACAAATGTCTTCGAGTAGCTATGATGGAGCTATTACAGTGTTCAGCCCCGATGGATATCTTTTTCAGGTGGAATATGCTAAAAAAGCTGTTAAGAAAGGCTCAAATAATTTGTGTATGCTAATGAGAGTTCATAAATTTCCTGTTTCCTATGAATCTCTGATTTCAAATTTGGGTTAAATTCTGGAAAATGCCCGCCCTTGATTTTTGTGGGCACTTTGTTATAAATCTTACTTATTCAACCAAACATAACTCTCAGATAGTTACAGATGATCTTCTGGAAGATGCTTATTTATACCTGTGACTCCAGCTCTATATCCTGGTCGTTAACTAGCTGTTGCTTGTGCCTGGTGGTTATATGTGCTTTATAGTCAGTTGTGTCTGGCCTTTCCACGCATTATCTAATTGTGACTCAAAATTGGTAATACTTATGCTTTAGGGCTACAATTTAGGCTGACGTCATAAGGCAAAGCCCCTCATTTCGAAAGTAATTAAAAATGTTTACTTGGTAATTGTGTAGAGTATGACGGATCCGAGTCCTAGCTTATTCTAGGGCTATTTTTCCTTGCCAATTTTTATGGCCTATATGTTAATGCCTTTCATTCGAAATCTATTAGACAAAGTTTATGGCAATTTCTGATTATGTACTTGTGGGCTGCGCCCCCACCCCCCTCCCCCCCAAAAAAAATGATTGAAATCTCAGGGTCATTAAAGTTTTGAATTGGATAACTAAATTGCTGAAAGAGAGGAAACAGAGAGTTGTGCTGAATGGGGTGAGGTCACAGTGGAGGAAGGTTATCAGTGGCGTACCCCAGGGATCCAGTCTATGCCCTTTATTATTCATAGTTTATAAATTAGTTTGAGGAATAAGCTCTTGAGTTTTTTATAATGTTTTGTTGATTTAAGTTTTGTTGACGTGATTTATTCAAGTATTAAGAAACAATAATAAATAATGAGAGCAAAACTTGCAAAGTTTAGGCTACCTCTCTTAACAGCGTAGACTATTAGGTTTTTGCTTAGGCTATGTCTTAAAGTTGAGTAATAAGTCATTGCAGTTTATTTAAAAGTTGTGTTAATTTAATTTTTGTTCTGTTCCCCTCAAAATGGAATGTCAAGTTGAAAGAAAGGCGTATTTTCGACACTTGTTGTTATTCATTTTCAATCGAGACGAGAACAATGCAAACGCAGCCAAAGCTCGTCGCGATATTTGTGCTGTGTACAGAGAAAATTCTTAATCATAAAGGACTGCTCATTAGTGGTTTTCACGTTTCAAAAACGGTCATTTCAAACTTAATGACGAAGAACGTTCTGGTCGCCCCATTAAGTTAGATGAAGATCGATTCAGCGACCTCCTTCGTGAAAATCATCATCAATCGACTAGAGAATTGGCTGTACAATTGGCCTGTGATTATAAAACTGCATTGAATCACCTTCATTCAATGAGGAAAGTTAAAAAACTCGGTGCATGGGCTCCGCACGATTTGAGCGAAAGCAACAAACTTCAACGTTCCACGATTGCTGCAGGTTTGCTTGCTCGTCACAAGGCTACTCGTGGATATAAGGACAGATTTCTTCACCGCATCATCACTGTGGACGAAAAGTGGTTTGTTTATGTCAACATGAACCCTCGAAAACAATGGTTTAGCCCTAATAAAAAAGCACTTCCACGATTAAAGCAAGGACTTCATCCACGAAGACGATGTTGTGTGAGTAGTGGGATTGTGAAGGCATCATTCTTTATGAGCTCCTTGCAAACAACGAGATTGTTAATGCAGAGCTCTACGTTCAACAAATGTATCGACTCGCCGAAGCTATTCATAAAAAGTGACCTCCTCGACGTTATGGAGTCCTTATGCAACACGACAATGCTCGTCGTCACATTGCCAATATGACAAAAGACGCTATCCAAACACTTAATTGGGAAATCCTGCCCTATTTCCATATTTGCAGACTTGGCTCCATCGGATTTTCATCTGTTTCGATCGCTCTCCAACAATTTGCGCGGCGTTTCGTTTAATACTGATGTGGAATCAAGAACCTGGTTAGACGAATTCTTAGAGTCAAAATCCAGAGATTTTTATTGCAGAGGCATCGACAAACTATTTGAACGTTGGGAAAAAGTCGTAAATAACAACGGAGAATACATTATTGATTAAACTGCATATTGTTATCAATTAAAAATGAAGTTTTTCTAAAATTGTTAATAGTAATGAATAAATTTGATTAAACCGCAAGAACTTATTCCCAACCCAATAAATGATCTTGCTGATGACACTAAATTGGCAGCTGTAGTTGAGGGTAGCTTTAAAGTACAGAGTGACTTAAATAAGTTATTAGCTTGGGTGCAGAAGTGGCAGACGACTTTTCCCTATAACAAATAAAAGTTCTTAAGATGGGAAGGGATAATAGAGAATTTAGCTATGAAATGGATGGCTATTGGCTGAATTCAGTTGAGGATGAGTAGAAATTAGGTCACTGAAGTTTTCAAAGCAGTGTATTAAGTCAAAAAATAGAGAAAATAGGGTGCTAGGATACATTAAGAGGTATGGTACCTACAAGAGAAAAGAAGTTATCCTTAATGCCGTGGTATAGGTAGGACCGAGTGATGGAAGAAGTTGTTAATTACGGGTTGTTTAAGTACTACTCCGTGATTAACGTTATATCTCTCTAAGAGTGCTATATATGTTTGATTATTATTACCTTGATTTTTAACTTCTTCAAACTTTAAAGGTTCCTTATGCCAACGTAGCGATTCGAGGATAGAATAAGAAAAAAATTGTTAACACAATCTAAAACTTTAATTAAAACGCAAAAACAAAGTAAACATGAACCACAGAAATATTACGACTTAAACTACACGGTAAGGTCTTCAGTAATTTTTAAGTAAGTCTTTCTGACTTGACTTCCTTACATTATATTGATGGTTAACCCACCACTCACTTCAATTTAAAAATATGCTAACTGTCTCTACTGGAGTTTAAATACCTTTTTCCCTCCTGCGATGGGTTTGCGTCTAACCTTGAACTCAATGAGCCCAGACACCTCAGGAATCCTGTTGGTTCTTTGACGCAAGCCTCGGCCAGATTGTTGATGCGGACGAATAACTTGAAAGCCACAAGGGACTTTGGCCAGTGTAGCAGATAGGGAGCCACACGGGCCTTAAGGGATCTTCTTCAAGGGCAAAGACTATCCCTGTGCTTTAAGAGGCACCAGGATAGGAGGGGTTTCTCTGACATGAGTGAGTTGAACTTGGTTCTTAAACCAAGTTAACTTGACGCTCGTTGTGACAACGGAGAACGGGCTCGAGAAGGAGCTTTTTCTTCTTCTTTTCGAAATTCCTAAAGGGCGAGAACTATCTCGGTGCTTTTGTGCTACACCAGGATAGGAGGGGGGTTTCTCTAACGAGACTAAGTTGAACTTGGACAAGTTAACTTAAAGTTCGATTTGGTAAGCAGGAGCTAGCTTGAAGATGAGCTTCTTCTTAGTTCCAGTCTTCCTCAATGGTGAGGCCTATCTCGGTGCTTTGAGATACACCAGGATAGAGGGGGAGGGGTTCATTTCATAAGTTTAACTTGAACAAGTTAACTTAAAGCTCGGTTTGATAACCAGGAACTAGGTCGAGGTTGAGCTGCTTTTTAGTCCCTTCTCTTGGTAGCCCAGCCTCTTGCCGGGGACTTCGTAGCCTTGTTGACTCACGTATTCTACCTCGTTTTTCCCAAGTTTTTGTATATATACCGTCACCCCACTCGGATAGGGGTAGGAGGGGGGGGGGCTTGTGGACGGACCGCAGGAGGGTTCTTACTCTAATGGTTTTTCTCAGCAAGTCTTACCTCTGGTCCTGATTAGCCTGCGAGCTTGAGAGAAACCGTCTCCAATTTCGCACTTGAGGTGAAATGGAGTACACACTCGTAGGGAAGATCTGGCAGTTTTAACCTTTGTGCTTTTCATAGGGATTAGGGCGAGGGGCGGTGGTTAAGAGATTGACCCAAGGTGCCTACACGGCCCGGATGTTTTGCGGTCAACGTCCCGTGTCTCAATTGAGAGAGGAGGGAGAGGGTCGATTCCCCGAGACTTAAACTCTACAACTCGTTTGTTAGGCCACATTTAGAGTACTGTATACAAGCACGGTCACCACATTTTAGACATGATATAAACATGATAGAGTCAGTCCAAAGAAGGGCAACAAAAATAATACCATCCCTGAAGCACCCTACATATGAAGATAGACTGAGGGCACCAAATATGTTCTCATTTGAGAGAAGATGTGTGAGGGGAGATATGATCGAGCTTTTTAAAATCTGTTCTGGGATGGATAAGTTGGATTTTAGCAAGTTATATGAGTTGGAAGGTAGTAATAAGATGTTAGAAAATATTTTTCCACCAATAGAGTGTTAGATTACTGGAATAGTTTGCCATCTCAGAGGGTAGACATTCCAAACTTGAATCTATTCGAACGCAGATTAGATGATTATATGGGGAGGGAGGGTTAACTTTGGGCGGAGAAATCTGAACTCATTCATGTAGATGTAGTTTTTAATTATTGTATATCACGATTGATTTGGATTTTGACGAGTCTTGATGATGATGCTTTTTTTTTACACATTCCTGTGTATGATTCGAATTGTATATTGTAGATGCATTATATGACACAATCCTATGGATTGTTTAAATTGTATATTGTAGATCAATGATCTGACATAACCCTATGGATGCATTTTGTGAGGGGGTTTTGACATATGCGGATGACCTTTGATAGGCCTTTGTGGCTTTTGTCATCTGTGAAATTATGTTATGTTATATCAAGAGTGGGTTTGATCTAAATGGATTCACGTGGTAATAATACCCAAGTCCCGCCAATTCGAGACCATAGTGATATTGTTCGGCACCTTGAGATAAGATGCCATTTCGTGACATAGTTCTTTATAGTTTTTTCCAGTTGAATTCATTTGTCAATGATTTAGGCAGCGTAAAGAAATTCTTTATACCTGACGCCAAAAATAATTTAAAATAATAGACGTGAATAGTGAGAAGTTAAGATGCCTTGCCAATGGAGAAATGTTTGCTATTATGTGCGCAATTAACAAAGCATAAGTTAACATAAGAACATAAGAACATAAGAAAAGAAGGAGACTGCAAAAGACCATTCATGGCCTACACTTGGCAGCTCCTGTAAGTTATTGAACCATCTCTCGTGATTTGCGTATCTCACTGCTTAGATCGATAAGTACCTTCCTAATTACTCCAATATTTGTAAATTATCATGAAAATGGTGTATAGAATATCATAGATGTCGAATCCACGATTCTAAACTTGAATGAAATGTCAAAATATAATTTTGATACATTCATCGAGACCGCGTTGTTATATATACCAAATAAAATTTCAGCTGGGTTGATCGAAAATGGAAGAACAGTTTACAGTAGTTTGAAACACTTCGACCTGTATTAAAAACATTTTTGATTAAAAACTGATATGAGGCACATCAGATGAGTCTTAGAAAATTAAAGATGAAGTGATTGTTAATTGTGCACTCGATTCATAGATCATTAAAACCCTTCTTAAATTGGTGAAGACAGAAAATAAAACTCAAGATAAACACAATTCCCTGGACATTGCGAATAATAATAATAATGATTAATAAATGAAAGATATATACAAGGAAGCCGTTCCAATGTTTAAAAACAAAGATGCCTAAACTTAAATAAGAAAATTCTTAAGATTTTAAATATGGAAGAAATAAAGTAATAAATTCTACAGCCACAATAAATGATGAAAAAGCACGAAATTTAACAAATGAAATTCTCCCGATCGTTTTTATTTTGATCTCTACTTCGTGACTACCCTATTAATGATTTTAGGTTTCGAATCATGATAGGATCAAGGAATCTTCACTGGAGGTCTTTATGATCAGACATAAAACTTGTAGTCTAGTCAAAAGATGACCTGAACCCCTCTCATCCCAAACAAATTGCAAAAATTGTTTTATTGCATTATTTTGTTGTTTCAAGTGTATATAACGATACAAAAAAAGTTTACCAAAATTGTGCTAAGGAAAATGGGTCAAAATGGCGACATACGAAGATGGCTGCCTCTGCCACATAAAACACCTAATTTTTCCAGTTAAGAATGCGGTTAGCTCTTCTGTACTTTGATAAGTGTTCATTTCAGTAAACAAGTAGCTTTGGAAAAGTCTAAAAACAATAAGCCCATTATTCTGAGCTCTCAAAAAGATTATAGGCGGAGTCATAATGTCGTGACGTGATCCTGCAATGACGTGAATTTGGTTGCTACATGCACTGTGTTAAGTTTTTGTTTGCATTCAGCCATTCAATATTTTAGATTTTAATAACGCTAATTTCTTTTGCATTTCAGAGCAAGAGACGAAGGTAAGTCGAGGAAATTGTCCTCTATGTGGCAGTGAGATATATGGTGAAACGGTGGTGATTGGTGAAAAGAGGGCTGAAGAAAACAACAAGCCCAGCATCGACAGAGGCGACAGTATCGTGGTAGCTGCTAGTACCGAGGTGCATAAAAGTTGCAGAGTCTGCTAAATTAACAATAAGCAAATATACTTGTTCAAGAAAGCCAAGCTATAACCACCCCAATCTGTCAAAAGGATTGCGCGTGTTTCTGTCGCACCTTTCAACAGTAAATCCACTGTTTGTTATGTGGCAATGAGATAATAAAATCACTCGGTATTGCTGATTTTGATGAATTCACCTTGTAAAGATGGTAATGTTGACTGGGCATTCACTGTTCGTGGTAGAATAGAGTATTTCGGACATCAATTTTTGCACGAAACGGGACATCCCTTTGAAGTACAGTGATGGTCCAACTGAAAAGAAGCCATGAAAGGTTGGGAGACCGAAGCACTCTGATCAAGAGCAAGCCTTTATCAGAATGTGCTCCTTGTTAGAAGAAAATGGTGTGGAACAATTGACAGTGAATGATCTTGCTAAGAAAGGGCAGAATATCTGGTTCATCCAGATTCCGTGGCTTATTTCAACCAGTACCTCAAATCCAAACTGGTTAAGCATTATGGAGTATATATATTCATTGCCGAGCAAGAGGGGTTACATAATATCGTAACATTTCGTAAGAAAACTAGTATTATTCTGAGAGATTATTTTAGCCAGCCGGAAAATTATGAAGAGGCTCAGAAAAGAACGATCATACAGAGTGCGGCTAAACTGATCAAAAACGACATTAAGTCAATGATCACATCTTCAATCGACCAATATCCTGATATTTCGGCACTAGAACTACAATCTGCCCTAGAATACACTCCATTAAGCTTGCAATGCTTGCTCCAACATTCATTTGTTGGCAAAGACACTTGCAGTAAGGTGGCAAGTATTGGACAATCTATTTTACAAGCATGGCGCCCCAGGGCTTTGAAAGTACCGCTTCAGATTGGATTATTAATACAAGTACACCACCATGTCAGGTCGCGATTCATTGGTCGACAGCCTCTCAGCCATGGGTTTCTGGTCTTCATACTCAGAGATCCATCGACCTGAAGAAAACGCTGCCACCTATACTGCTCTGGACTTACTGGGCAATGTCGACATAGAAGGACCAGATTCTGCACTGATGTTTGCAGCTGATAATGTTGACCACAACATCATGACATTAGATGAGAAGGGTGCACTTCACGGAATGGAGATGTTTGTAGCCATAACTCCAGGGAGGCAGTTCTGTCGAACAATCCTTAGAAAGCTGATTGAAGATCTGAAGATTGTTGAACTGATTGAAGTTGATGTAAAAGAATACCGGTTCGCGAAATATGCCCATGACGACATCAAGTTTGATCCTCTGCCATTCCTTGAAGCTGCTGATCAAAAGATTGACTACTGTGGGAGATGTCTCTACGCATCAAACAACCTGCGCCAAATTAGAATGGCACGATGCATCTGTTAATTAAGGACTGAAATCATCTGTGGTACTCCTTCCAATCGTTGACATGTATTCTGGGAACAAGTCATGAATCTTCTCCGCCCTTGGGAACCTTTGCAAAATTGCAGATGATCACAAGTCCTCGGCAGTTGTAAAATTTGACCAGCCACTGTACTGGAAAGGTGCCAAATCAAACATAAGGTGCCTGCATACAGTCCGGTTCGAGATGTAGTGTTGATTTTGGGAAGCTTCCGCACTATAATGAATCTCCGGAGTGCGATAGGAACGTTGTTGGATGGAAGTAGAATCAACGAAATCCTGGGAATCATCTATGGCAAGAATGCAGTACACCACATCTTGTCAGGAAAGGCAGTTCAGCATGTTATTCATGGTAATCTGCTCTTTAATCAGTATCTCACACAATAGGTAGTAGACAGGATCATTTGCGACGACCCTGATTTTGCAAAACTTGTGAATAAAATTGAAGAGTTGTATATGAAAGGACTGATAGGGGACACACCACTGGATTCGCTGTTCTCATCTGTCTGTCTCACTACTATTGACCAGGTCTTGTCTACTAAGAGAAATGAATTCTCAACCCATTCTAAAACAAGCAAACTCTGGCTCAGTTACCAAGGGATGCTAGGCGTTGTCAAGGAACTTATCAAGGCTGATCGCACAGGATCATGGGTTATGCACCTCCACGCCATCGCTGACTGTTTGCCCATATTCACGGCAGCTGGACATGCAAACTATTTAAAATCAGCCTACCTTTACTTCCAGTCCATGCATAAACTAGAACAAGAACACCAATGCTTCTTCCATAGGTTCATAAATGGCTTGCATGTCATCAGGAGTACTGATCAGTACTGGGCTGACCTTGGATGTGACCTGGTTATCGAGCAAGCTCTTATGAGAGCCCTCAAAACTACAGGTGGACTCACACGAAGAAGTGAAATATCCGACCATAAGAGGGCCCTGCAGATCATGTATGTGCCAGTGTCTTCAACGTACAGTGAGGCAATGCAGAATTTCCCAGGCCAGAGCTTCGTCACCAGTGAGAAACATAAGGGGGAAACATAATCATGGGTGAGAAGAGATAATGAAGACCTGGAGAAAGTTGCAGAAAAACTTCAAGCATTTTCTCCTTTTGATGATGAAGCATCTTTACACAATATTATAACAGGTGTAAACGCAAATAAGGATGTGAACGTCTATAACCTGTTTACTATCGGCAAAAAAATTTTATAAAAGATATAAGGACAGTCGGTGTTTTCTATTTCATACAGAAGGAATATAAAGGCAAAGACCTTGGCATCGGCGTCGACAATCAGAATTGCCGAGGACAGAGCAATAGACCTAGCTTTGTTGTTCCAAAGGTTTCTCGTAGTGTCTCAAACTGCAGAACTTTCACGCGATGAGATGATGAACTAAAAACTCTTGCCTTATCCCAAAGCACTCTTTGAAGCAAAACAGGTCTTACGGAGGGCAGGTAAAACACAACTGATGGACGCTATTAAAACCCATGTCAAAGTCATTTCGGATGAAGCGGCCCTGGAGACTGCTCCTGAAGCGGAACACAATGTCTTTGATTGAGGTCCCCTTCTTCGTCGGCTGAAGTGGTCTGATATAGGACTTACACCTCCATTGCCAACGACTATGCAGCATTCACTGTGAAACACTATGACAAGGCTATGGTAGTCTGCGATGGTTACAGTGGTGGTCCAAGTACGAAGGACAATACACATCAGCGAAGGGAACAAAATCATGACATTTATAAGGTGAATATCACTGAAACAACGAAATTCACTGAGAAAGATTGCCGATTGCATAAAAATCAGAGGATATCATGTGCTACATGCTTTAGGAGATGTTGACTTGGACGTTGTTTAGACAGCAGTATCAATGTCATCTGAAAAGATTACCACGCTCATAGGCGAGGACACGGATTTGTTAGTGCTAATGCTAAATTACGTATCTCAGAGCGATGCTACCAAGCTCTATTTCCGCGCAGGTAAATGTAGGCCTACTGTAGTGTATGGCATAAAGGTCATAAAGCCGATTCTAGGTAGCAAGATATGTCAAAGTCTGCTGTCTTTGCATGCGTTCACAGGATGCGACACCACTTACAGGATATTTGGAATTGGAAAGCATTCTGCTCTGCAAAAGCTGATAAAAGGTGATTCATTCCTGCAAAGTTGTGCAAAGATCTTTAGTACACCTGGATAAGACATGGATGTTATTGTAGATTCTGAGTGTGCACTCATGGTGTCTCGTTTAATGGCAAACCTGGGAACAACCTATTTGCTCTCAGATACACCCGTCTTTGCAAAAGGTGAGTGTGGCTAAAAGCTTTGTGACATCAGAACGACGCCCTCCAACATCTTGGGCTACAAAGTATCATTCTCTGAGAAGCTATTCTCAGGTAATGCAATGGATGGGCAAGGGTGAGGATACTGACGTCACTAAATGGGAGTGGAGCCTACAACCCAACAGACTAGTTCTAGTGATGACGGACACTGCACCCGCACCAGAAACACTCCTGAAAATGATTCACTGCAGCTGGTCCTGTGTTTGCAACACACACCATTGTACTTCCGAAAGTATGGACTAGATTGTTTTCAAGCATGTGGACAATGCAAAAATGGCCATTCTTACAACACAAGTCAAGATCTAGTATCAGATGATGAAGGGGAAATTTAAAATATTGAAGTATGAAGCATTTGGTCGTCATTTTTGTATGATGCCATTTTTACCCATTTGCGTTAACCCAATTTTGGTAAACTTTGACTATACTATTGCTCATTTGACTGTCATAGCAATTTATAATTCATTGATCTGAAATATTATTCACACTTGGATGCAAAACTATTGATGTTGTTCTAATTTAATACCTCATATATGATGGTTCTTAAGACGTTTTATGTTATTTAACTTAACTAGAATAAATGAAAGCAATTTCTCATTTTAGTAGTCCCCATTCTATGTTAAAGGATCCCTCCGTTTGAAATACCAGCTTATATTATGCTAATATTTTACTCTTTTATGTAGTATATTTCTCCTGCGCTCTTCTCTCAATGTAGAGCAGTCGTGGCCATAAACTTATAAGGTCCAAATTTGAACTGAAGCTTCTTGTTCTCTTTCCTTCCTGACAATTATAGGTGAACCCACCATGTCCGATATCAATAACTGTTTCCGTAAATCTAATTTTATAGCATCATAGACATTGTCACGTGATTACTTTGAATGAAAAGCTTCAGGTTCATTCTTTCCACATGCCTTAGGAGTATTGTTCTAAGGCTTCAAAACTAAAGATTTCTTCCGGTCATATTTCCTTAATAAAATAAACCTTTAGATGAGTGAGCATGGGAGTTTTTAAAAACTACAAATTTAGACATCTCATCTCCATAACTTTACCATTTGGACAAGCTACACAAACTTCAGCTGGGTTGTTTCCGTAAGATACATATCCAATTCTTTTGCGACTCTCTATTTTTTTTTTCTTATTCGAGAAACAGGCAGGAAACAGATCACCAAATAAAAAAAACAATAACAAAGGAAAAAACAACAAAAAACAGAACAAGGAAAGATAAAAAACAACAAAGAAATGTATTAAGGTACTGGTCTCCTCAGGTTATGATAGTCAACTTCTTAAAGAACGGCACGTTATACGTTTCGGGTAAAAACACATATTGATATTCTATCTGTACACCCAAATAACGCCACTGAAAGGGTAAAGTTGATGCATACATATTATATTGTTCCAACCAAATTTATAAGAAAGAGGTTATAAGAAATCAGCGTTACTCACAATAAAGCCTGGGTTTGAATTTCATTAAACAATGACGGTCAAATTCAATATCAAAAGAATTCCGTAGTTGCGCGATTGACAATTAAACGCACATGCGTTGGTGTCTTCTGAAGTCATTTATCTAGATGTATGTACATGACTAATGGCAGACGTTTGTATGTATATAAAAACTTTTATTTGTATTCACATTTGGTCAATTTAGAGCTCTCAACTAAATACATTACTGACTACATAAGCTCTAAATCTTGGGGCTCTGGAATGTTGCACTCATCCTTAGATACTTTTCCTCATTATATTTTTCATCATTTCTTTTTCGTATTATGGCTCTGTTCCCTTTGATGTTCTTCTCTTGTCGGCACATTCACGGCTTGCTACTGACCGAGCTTCTGAGTTTGCTTGTGGTTAAACACCAGCATACGTATCATATCGTTATTAAATCTTTTATCTACTTTAATGACCATAATTGAATTTTCTCTCATAATAGACCGCAAAAAAGGTATGTAATAAAAACTATTATATTGTTTTTAATATAATTTAGGTAATTCCATTTAAGTGCATCTTGAAAGAAATTATTTAAAAATGTAACATTATATAACAATTTGCATATTTTCTGCCTTCATTAGCTTCCTATGTTTGAGGAAGGGTTGGTGAGAAATTTTACCCTGATCATGTGGTACCAACTATAAAAGGTGGAGGTTGTCCTATCATGGTATTGGGCGGTATGCTTCATTTAAAGCAGGGTAAGAATAAATTCCATATCATATACCACCATGTTGTGACAAGTGTTAGAGCTAGCTATCCAGAAATTGCATCCTACAACACCATGAAATGAAGTTATATTTCTGCACAACAATTTTGCATGCTATACATCAAACCGCACAGACAATTGGTTGGAGAAATAGGGAGCACTCATGAAGAGTGGAGACCACAGAGCCCAGACATTAATCTAATAGAACGCTTGTGGGAAGTTGTTGGAAAAGTAATACTAAACGGCCGTATGCTAAAGCAAATGAAAATCTATTTTTTTATATATACGTAGGTGAGTCAAAAAGTTCTCAGACAAATGCCAGATTATTGAAATGTTCGATTTTGTACAAGTAAATACAGGGTCAAACACGACTTTCATGTTTTCTGAACAATTCCTACAAAATTCGTCATTCAATTTGTCGAGACTCTTTGTATTAGATGTGCTTCAAAAAGGTTACTTTTTTGAACCCATAAAATGGCAAATTTTGAGATAAGAGCGAACATTAAATTCCTGACTAAACTTGATTGGAAGCCTGTTAAGATTATTGACGCTCTACAACAGGTTTATGGTGACTCTTCGCCATGTAGAGCGGTAGTTTACGACTGGATTAAGCGCTTCAAGGGGGGCAGAGAAGAAGTTGAAGATGATCCACGTGAAGGGAGACCCTCCACCTCCATTAACCCAGAAAATGTCGAGCTTGTGAGGAATCTAGTGGATAAAGATCGCCGTATTACTATTGATGAAGTTGCCAATGCATGTGAAATCTCTCATGGCTCAGCATTTGGAATTCTAACTGAAAATCTTGGCCTGAGCAAGCTTTCAGCACGTTGGGTCCCAAAAGCGTTGCGAGAAGACCAGCTGAATCATAGGGCCAACCTTTCTTTGGCTATTTTGACCAAGATTGAAGCAAACGAGGATAGTTTTTTTGAGCGCCTCGTAACGGGAGATGAAACTTGGGTGTATCAGTTTGATCCTGAAAGTAAAAATCAATCAAAAGAGTGGCACCCAAGGGGGGCAGCAGGGCCTATAAAGTTCAAGACAGAGAGGTCCGTTAAGAAGATAATGGCTACAGTTTTGGGGGATTCGGAGGGAATTATTTTAATAGACTTCTTAGAAGGACAAAAAACTGTTACATCCAGCTATTACGAAGGAGTTTTAAGGAAGCTGAAAACTTCAATAGCCAAAAAACGACGAGGAAAGCTCCACAAGCAAATCTTGTTCCACCATGACAATGCCCCTGCACATTCGTCCAAAGCTGTGAGATCTCAGCTACGGGAATTTCGATGGGAAACTCTTGCTCATCCCCCTTATAGCCCTGATTTAGCACCCTCTGACTTTTTTCTGTTTCCAAATTTAAAGGGACACCTAAAAGGAACCCGGTTTCAATCATTAGATGAAGCAAAAAAGCAGGTCATTACTTGGTGCCAGAGACAACCCCGTGAATTCTACAAAGATGGTCTTTACCGTTGGATTCATAGATTAAGAAAGTGTATAGATGTTAATGGAGCTTATGTAGAAAAATGATTACAGTATTATTACAAATAAAAATTTTATGCCATTTATCTGAGAACTTTTTGACTCCCCCTCGTATTTTACATTTTAGCCTTTTGCATATAATAAATTTATAAATAATTGTGAAGCTACAGTAAATCTGATAAAAGTGCATTTCACATTTTTCTTAGCATGTGGCCGTTAGTGCCAACAGTGCTAATAAACCAAAAGTGAATTGAAAATTACAAGTTGATTATGGAAAGATAACGTTAGAAATTCCTGAAAATAATTAAAAATAAATTAATATACCAGGCAATGGCTTCGCGGGAGCTGGAATTTCGCTACTAAGAATAATTTTAAAAAAGAAACTCGTCGCTAAAATATAGTTATAGAAGAAGATATATAAACTAAATTTTCTGAACTTCACCATTTGTAATTCTTTGGGTTTTAAAAAATTCACAAAATTTCGATACTTAAATTTATTTCTGAACTTTGATAAAAAAAAAATAAGTCATTACCAAACTATGATGAAATTATTATTCAAATACTCAAATACTCGGAAAACTTATTTTTATATATCTTCTTCTATAACTATATTTTAGCGACGTGATATTTTGAAAGGGCGGAAATTTAATCTAGAGTTCTTTTTTAAAATTATTATAATTGGCGAAGTTCAGAAAATTGATAAAAATTTAAACATGGCTGCTATTTATTAGATTTTAACTTTTAATCTTAGTAGTGAAGCACAAGCTCCCCTCGTAGGGGGGAGTGGTGAGGCCATTGACTGGTATATACACTTAAATATTATGTATTATGGGCCTGCCGTGACTTTTCTGATTGGGGAAGCAATTTCAAAGAAATTAAAAAATGAATATTAATTGCCTATATATGCATATATTTGGGATAACATTTCGAAAGAAATAAAACCCATATTCTAAAAGGCAAATATTGGTGATAATTAAAAAAAATAAGCGTACCTTTTTTAGCAAAAGGCTAATTAGATTCTCTTCCATTTTCATCAATAAGGCTTGTAACATTTTCAAAGGAGCCTTTTTGATGGCGACTTCAGCAAAACTGCTTAATCTTTCTGGTCCTTGCGCATTTCTCTTGACATTAGGAATTCTTCTTAGGTACCAAAAGAATCGCTAGACTAAACAATTGTTGCTGGTAGGATCAATTTTAGCTCACGTAATTTTGTTATTTGCAGTAAAGCTGCATTGAATCCACTGTTACGCAAAATGCGAAGTAAGGTTTTTCATTTGAATGTAAGTTGTTTAATTACGATAAGATTCAAATTCGCTTGAGTTTGGAGAAAGACTGCAGATGAATTACCCTCATATCCCAATATAAAATCTTAAAATGCAAACTTTTATTTATATTCGCCTACGAGTATAAGTATAAAATAGCTTAAATATCGGTACATCAATAGTTTAACTATATTTAAAAATATCTATTATAAACAGTTTTCAAAAAAGAAGAAACATTATTATAATAATTAAAAAACTCATTAAAAATATTTCTCATAAAAGTAGGCAATTTCTGTTTTGCTTACGCTCGCGTGTTTTGGTGGGTCTTTATTAATTCATAAGGGGAGCATTACTTCCCTTGCTTTCGTTGACTGAAAGTCTATTATATATATATATATATATATATATATATATATATATATATATATATATATATATATATATATATATATATATATATATATATATTTATATATATATATATATATATATATATATATATATATATATATATATATATATATATATATATATATATAAATATACTGTATTTATTTACCACAAATGTCCATTAACATTATATAAATAATTCCATAGGGTGCTTTATACCTTTCGTCAAGTGTACGTTAATCATTTCAAACAACACTATTAAAATGAGCGTACACACTTCGCTCATGGGAAGCCTAAACATAGCTGCCATAGGATTGCCAATATGTCGGATACAACGAGCTATTTATTCCTTACACCAATCCTTATTCCTAGCACGACAGCTATCACTCACATAAGAATGTAAACGATATGGGCTACATAGAAACAGCAGAAACAATAAACGAAATCATAACGACCTGAAACTCACTGGTTTAATGCGTTTCTGGTTAGAGCTTTGATGTACGTCTTAATTTTATCTCCTAAACCACCTGCTCCCTTGAGACTCCTTTAGCCCAGTATTGTCTCATAGGGAGAACGATGTTAATCTTTACCAATGGACAAATTTATAGCTGGTGAATAATATCCTTCGGCAGAAACTTCGCTTCCCAATGGTACTCATGGGGGATCCGCCCGACAAAAAAAGTGTGTAATTGCGTGTTCTAGCATTTTTTCATACGAAAGTAAAGCGTATGCTAAATCATAGTATTAAAATGCCATTTAAATTATTAGATACTATATTATTTGTATATAATTAATTACGCATTTTGTTATTTCAGGTCAAAAATTGAACATAATATTTTCTTGTATCTTTATATATAAAATTCATTTCTTTGAAAAACTGATTCTCTCATGTATAGTTCGGATTCCTGTTCAGCTATTTCTAACCTTGGATGCTTTTTTATACGCAATATAAATGGAAGCAATTAGTGAGCTAATTACTTTAAACAAGACTCTATTTAATGTTTGAAGTTTACACTTTGAAGTAAACAATAAAAATCCTCTTGATTAATTTAATGCAATGCAATCTTTCCCTTGCTATGTTTTCTTATTTTCCTCGCAGTTCGCTTCATGTCGAATGCATAATAATATGAGATTTATGAAAAAACAATTGATTTGCGAACTCGTGATTATTATTTAACACGACAATAAAATTGCTGTGAGAGAAATGTTTATAATTGAGTATACATACATATATAAATGCTACTCTTTCAATGATTTCGTTTAAGTTCAATTATACATGATTGTACCACTCAAGATAAACGTCCTTTATGGTCTTACATGTGCTCTGGTATGTACATATATTATGTTGATTAGTTACCAAAAATGTTCCAGGACCACAGGTGTAACTCTTAATTCAGATATTAGTTAAATGTATCTTGGATTAGTGTATGTTCATTTTGTATTTGAACATCAATACGAACTTTAGCAGAAATTAGTTCATGTTTAGACATACATTAATATCGCATTTGTATTGAAAGCTTTGATATTTTCAATATTTTACAAAATTTTTATATTAAAATCCTTTCCAACCTATCTGTTATATACAGGGTCACCCCCCCAAAAAGGGGCCCCAACTTTCGATAGCCTCATTGCTTAATTTTCTGCAAGGATTGAATGAAACTTTGGTTATAACTAGTTTAATGTGTTTAAGAACATCATATCAAAACATGAGAGTCTTTGGACTCTTATTCCTTATTCTAAAGCACGTATTCGAGATGACTTCTTTTTAGCTTTGTGCATTTCTTGAGCCACAGCGCAAAGTTGTCCATGACGTCCTTAAAACCGACCAACTAATGGCTCTGATCTTCTCCCTGATGACTTTCTTGAGTTCCGCGATGGTCCTGGATCTCTCTGCGTACACGCTGTCTTTAAGGTAGCCCCAGAGAAACAAATATGGGGAGCTAAGGTCTGGGCTGTGGGGGTCCCCACTCAAAATCCGTCTTGAGACTGATCACACGCCACAAAAGATCTCTCTCAGCCAATATCAAGACAGGTTTGAGGCATGTGAGCTTGTTCCATCTTACTAGAACAAGAGCTTTCCCATAAGCGACGGGAACAGGGTTTTTTAGCGCCCTCCGAAGGTTTTAAGGACCTCAGCATACCGCTTCCTGGTGACTGTCACTGTCGCGCCAGATTCCTCGAAGAAGAATGGTCCGATGAAGCCTCTGGCTGAGATTGCAGTCCATACCGTGCACATAGGGGAGTGTAGGGGCTTGGTGGCTACCTCATTTAGTCTGGAGGTCCCCCAGAAGACATTTGTTTTCGAGTTTACCTTTCCTTTATGATGGAAGTAAGCTTCATCGTAGGTCCAAAGGAGGTTAAGGAAAGATATGGTCTCCTAAATCTTCTCCAGTATCTTGACTTCCATAGCCTTTATCTGATCCTTGTCCAAGGTTGTAAGGCTCTGATTTGTCTGTATTCTGTATGAGTAAGCCTTTACATCCATTACTAGCACTCTTCTTCAAGTCCTACGGGCTATACCGAGGGACTGACTTTGCTTTCGCACAGAGCGCAAGCAAGGTTCTCCATTGTCCCATAGTTCACGAAGTGGTCCACCCAGTCCTGAATTCTGCTCTTGGAGGGGGCATTTTGCATTCGAACTGATGCACGAAAGTCTCCTTCACTTTCTTGAACGAGCTTGTCTTTTAGTAATGTTTGACGCAGTATATTCTTTGCTGGAGCTCCCATTGAGATAGTTGTGTTAACAGGCGTTGCTTCTATCATGTCTTGCAAAGTAAAGGGTAATTAGTGAATAAATGAAGGATATAACACAAAACGTGTGAACCGGCCCGTTTTTTGGGGGGTGACCCTGTATAAGAGCCAAGAAGCATCACGGCACTCTAATTCTAAAAGTACTGGAACACTAATAATTTCAGCCAAGAACACTGCTATGATCTCTCTTGATAACAAAACGTGCTACATCAGCACTTTTTTCCAATAGTTCAGAACCAGTCTTGGGATGATAACTGCATTTCTCAGCACGATGGCGCGACTCTTGACAAAATAATCGCTGTAACAAAGATTTAAGCTGAAAATATAATTAAACATTTACGACTTTCGCCAAGGAATTTGCCATCTTTTAATTCAAGAGAGAACTTTCTTGCGAGAATAAAACTGGCGGGTAACATGACCTAAGTCATCCAATTGTCAGTAGTTCAAGTGCTTATTGAACAAAAATACAATAATGTCATCGCAAATTTGGTCCCCATCATGGCAAAACGAATATAAGCAGTGGTGAAGAAAAGGGCGTATGATTGTAAATATTGTCTGCCATCATTAGTTGAATGTATTTATTGATAAAATGGGTTTCAGATCAAAATTTTGTGTATTTCACCTTTAAATTATCCTACAAACATAATAACACAAAATGCACCGTTTGATTAGTTCTATTAGCTTTCTTGGAGGAAAAAATATAGTTGTCTCAAATTTTTTGTCAATGACTGTATATATATATATATATATATATATATATATATATATATATATATATATATATATATATACATATATATAAATCTTTAAGGAACGCGAAAAAATGATGAAATGAATCAAACAAACCACATGAAACAGAAAAACAGAATAATTCCAAAATTTCTATACAGGGATGGGATTCGAACTGTGCACACTCTGGCAGCGAGCAACCACTTTGATCTCAATTATACCTTCCCTTAGACCACTAAGGTACACGGAAGACAAAGAAACGGTATAATTGAGATCAAAGCCGTTGCTTTGATCGTTGCCTTGGAAATGATTGGGCGTAAGGGACATCCCTCTTTGTGGGTCTTTGGGAGCCCATACATATAGGGAAGTGAAGGGTTCCAATATTAATTCTCCCACTTATAAGCTCTCCAAATGGCTCGTCAAGCATTTACCTCCAGCAGTTGGAAGAATCTCATCTGCACACATTATGAACACTGAAGATTTCGTTGACCGCTTCAACCACTTGCAATTACCGGATGGAAAACTTGTGAGCTTTGATGTAAACTCTTTGTTTACCAAAGTTGCGGTTGACCAAACCATGGGCCTTCTGCGGGAAATCATGCCTAGACTTAATTTGGACTTTCCCATTTCTACGAGTAAATTTATCGATTTAGTTGAATTATGTCTCTCTGACAATGTGTTTCGAGTAAATAATGAGTTTTATAGACAAATATTTGGCCTTAGCATGGGAAATAGTTTATCTCCGATATTGGCATGTCTCTTCATGGAATATTTTGAGACTGAACTCCTTCCCACAATTTCTCCCCCTAACTTTATATGGTTAAGGTACATTGACGATGTATTTTCTGTATGGCCTAATGGCCCTGATTTTGATACCTTTTTTAATAATTTGAATAATTTGCATGTCTCCATCAAATTTAAATATGAATGGGAATATGATAATAGATTACCCTTTTTAGATGTCCTCATTAATAAAGATCACCATGAATTAAAACTTGACGTGTATAGGAAACCAACCCACTCGAATGCCTATATACATTATTTTTCGTTTCACGATGATACTTTTAAAAAATCGGTAATTTCTAACCTTTTCCTTAAAGCATACAAAATATGTCATCCTTCCTATTTAGATGAAGACATTGTCATTATCAGGACCATTTTTTCTAATTTGTATTACCATGATTGGTTCATATCGTCTGCCCATTTTGCAGCTAGGAAAACATTCTATGGTAATAAGCCTTCCCGCACTAATGACTTCAAGAAATGTATAACATTGCCATTTAATAATAAATTAAATAGTTTAAAGGATATATTTGAAAAAGAGGGTATTAATCTAGCCTTTAAATATAATAATTCCTTAAACCAATTGATGATTGCCAGGAAACCCAAAGAACATATTAACATATGAGTATATGCAATACCATGCAACGATTGCTATAAAGTTTATATAGGGGAAACGGGGAGAAATCTAGACAAGAGATTGTATGAACACAAAAGAGATATTAGAGTGGGCAGCGAAAGAAGGGGAATATTTTGCCATGTTAGAGACAAGAATCATACGATCGATTTCAATGAAAGTAAAATGGTATTTAAATCGGGTAATTATGTTAAGAGAAGAATCATAGAATCGAGCTTGATATCGTCAGTTCCTAATTTAAATCTGAGGGTCAATTTTCTGTTAATCCTGTAATAAGAAAGCAAATAAACAAAATAGTAAAATTTCAGCCCTTCAATATGTTTAGGCCTAACCCCCCCCCCCATCAGATTAGCCACAAGTAGGGGATTGGGGAAAAAAAAGGGATCTTTCCCGATCTGACCTTGTGTTATGCTTATATGCACTTCTCTTATATTTTCTATCCAGTGTCAGTTGAAAAAGGGTGTGAGATACACCGAAACTGTTCTGAATTGAATTGTCTTCGGAGAATGTGGTTTAATTCCTCATCTTTTTTTGCGATATTGCAGTAATTTTCATCATATATATATATAAATATATATATATATATATATATATATATATATATATATATATATATATATATATATATATATATATATATATATATATATATAATTTTTAAAAAGAAAACAAAAGTGAGGAGTAGACTTAAATCCAACATCAAACAAATCTTTATTACGATTGAGTAGTGCAACGTTTTGACCTAACGATCATCTTCTGGCTCTAGAAAACAGATTAAGATATACAAATATACAAAATAGGTTTATGTGGTCACCGCAAATCATAATTATAGGGGAGTAAAATACAACGATTTAGGGCAAGAAGTAAAGTAAAATTGTACAGAAAAAAACAACTAAAAACCTGGCTAATAAAAGCTAAAAAAACAAAAAAAAAATCAATATAAAACCAAACTGATCAAATTAGAAACATACCTTGAATCTTTGATATCTAGTGAGAATATAGGGTGGTAGAGAGGTGACGAGAAATATAACAGTTTCATTAGCAGTGGTTGTTTAAGGATTGTTTAATGCAATAGAAGAGGAATCAGAATTGAGTGAAAAAGATAGTGTTTTGATATAAATAGATTCAGAGATACGTAGTGACAGTGGGTTTGAGTTGGAGTCCAAATCTCGAAGTCATTCAGAGATGGAATTGTTTGGCATTTAATCAAGTGCTCTCTTATAAAAGAATGTTCTTTTTTATTAAGAACTTTTCCTGTTCTAAGGCTGATGCCCATGTGAGAGACAAAACGGGCCTGAAGAGTAGGTAGGGTGCTTCCAACATATTTTCCAGAGGTACACTCTGGACAATAGTAAAAATAAACTACACCACTACGTAAGTCCTTAGGAGTTTAAGTTTCAATTGTGTGGTTGCTGGAAAAAACAACTTTAAATTCAGTTTGCATAAAAAATTTAGCTAATAGTTTAGAGATATCTTTTCTGAAGGTTCGATTCAAAAATCCCTTTTCAGGAACAACAAGAAATCTAACTTCTTTAGGTGCAGTGATTTCAGGAAAGGGAGGTTAATATATATTATTTAAAAACTGTTTTATTGTCCTTTTAATTAAGAGTGACGGAAAGCTGTTTTTTATCAAGAGTGACTTCAAGTTCTGGAACTCTTGGTGGATTTGGAGGAAGGATGAGCAAAGGTGAAAGCCCCTGTGTACGAGAGTCTTAATGGTAGAAATTTTATATTTAAAATCACAGAAATTATAAAATTTAATCCCTAACCTTGTAGAAGTCGGTTTTCTATGAATGGAGGTCAAGATATTGCCGTTTTCTTTGGAAATTAAAATGTCTATAAAGGGGTTACTGTTATTATTTTCTGTTTCAATAGTAAAAAAAATATTCGGGCGTAAGGAATTAATAAAATCAAGAAACTTTTTAGCTTGTAAAGGTTCATTAAAAAACTGCGAAGCAGTCATTGACAAAACGACGGTAAAAAAGTGGTTTATAATCGTCGGCACACTGATAAAAAATTAAGTCTTCCAAAAAATTCGTGAAAAATTCAGCAGTGGTTGGGCCAATAGGAGACCTCATCGCTACTCCATCTGTCTGCTGATAGATATTATTATCGAAAGTGAAATAGGACTCATTAAATATAAGCTCCAAAAGTTGTTTGAAAAGAGGTCTAGAAAAACCTTGAAAAGTTTGTTGGTGATTGAAAATTTTGTTCAGAATTATTTCAATGGTTTGATTGACAGGTACATTTGTGAAAAGTGACTTGACATCAAAACTTACAAAATACTGATTATGTGTCAATTTCTGTTTTAGGATATCCTTTTGAAATTCATAAGAGTTAATTAGAGTAAATTTTTTACCTTTAATGGGAGACAACAGTTTGACAATAAACTTCGCTAATTTATAAGTCAGTAGAAGGTATGAAGCTATAATAGGGCGTAAGGGAATATGAGTCTTATGGATCTCTGGTAGACAATACATTTTGGCTAAGCCAGTACCCGTAGCGAAAAGATCTATATAGGTGCTCTGATTAATAATTCCTTGGGACTTTAAATTCATAAGAAATCTATTTACTTTATCCTCTATTCTTAAGATCACATCTTTGGCTGGTTGGTTTATAAGCTTAAACTTATCATGGTCGTTTAGGATATCTTTCGTTTTATTAATATAATCAGCGCGGTTTAACAGAACCACGCCATTTCCTTTATCAGGTTAGGTAATAATTAAGTTAGGGACACGAGCGAGTGTCTTCAAAATATCTCTGTCGGACCTACGGAAAATAAAGGAGCTAATACGGGATTTTCTGACTTTTTCATAGTATTTATGTACGAGATTAGAAAACTGTGTTCTAAAGTCAGTTAAGTTACCATGAATTGGAACACTTGTAACATCATGAAAGAACTTTTCGAAATAGAGAAAAAATCGTGGTTTCTGAATTTGGAAAATAGGTAACTTAAATTGAAGTCCTAATGAAAGCAAAAAGTTCTCTCGTTTACTCAACACATAGTCAGAAAGTTAGTAATAACTCCTTTAGGTTAAAAGAAATGGGGAAAAACAAGCCACAGAGATCGAAGTTTACGTTTGTGGGTTTCTGAAACAGAATTTATCAATTTTTGTAATTCTTTTTCTATGATAGAAATTATGGCTAGGTAATCTAGAATGGAAACTGTCTGACGCAGGTTGTTTAGAGACGTATTAACAGTAATGGTATGGCTGTCAATAAGTTTCAATTTGTGATTCACCTCATTATTTAATAAATATTCAAGGCAAGATTAGTAAAACACAGAAGTGTATAATAAGTCAAGGTACAATTTGAAATAAAGAAACTTAAACCTATTTTGTATATTTGTATATCTTAATCTGTTTTCTAGAGCCAAAAGATGACCTTTAGGTCGAAACGTTGCACTACTCAATCATAATAAAGATTTGTTTGATGTTGGATTTAAGTTTACTCCTCGCCATTGTTTTCTTATTGAAAATTAAATTAAGGCTGCACAGCGGAAACTACCTGGATATTATATATATATATATATATATATACATATATATATATATATATATATATATATATATATATATATATACCAAACGATTAGATTAATTAAATTTATGTTTATGAAATGTAAAATCTTTTATAAAACCAAAGATTCTCTTTATCCATTTATTTTTTCATATAACAACGCTTAGACTTTCTAAATAAGAGTTTAATGTTGTACGTGGTTTCCACAAAAGATTAAAATTATATCACATATGAATTCAATTTGACTTTAAATGTTACATTGAGTCAACAGCCAAATACCTACGCAATTGATTATTGGTCAAACAATGCGTGAGTAATACACAATGTCAATAAAATTATTTAATCATCTCTAAAATTCACTGGTTTTCCCAAATTTGATTCGCAATGAGCGACTAAGTGTGGAAATTCTTTCCCTTCATGTATGACATAACTTAAAAAATGCCTGAGCTCGAATCGTTATTTCTCTTTGTCCTCTGAACCACGCACCCGAAAGTCTTGTTCCTCTCTAATCGCGTAATGGGTCAATGGGCGAGGCTGTTATGGCCCCGACCTCTCATTTCAGTTATTCTTTGTAATTATGTGAACCGACATTAGGTGTAGAATAGGAAGGAAATATTTTGTGATATGTGAAAGAAAGAAATGATATTCTTTGGCTTTAAAAGAAGGAAATTACGTCTTGCTGTATGTGAGACAGATATGAAAGAGAATGCAAAGTTTGTGTGGGATAAAATAAATACAGTTTTATCAGGTAGCGATAAAGGGGATAATGGTTAAGGTGTATGTCAGTTCTAATGAGTACAATTTAATAGAACATAAGGCATTGATTTAATTTGAATTTGGGAGCTAGAGAATTATGTGGATGAAGTTGAGTTTAGTAACGGCGAAACTGCGCGTGTTGCATTTTTGGAAATTTAAAAGGATAAGAGTGAGCCTGAAAAAAGGAGGTTCTTGAATTTCTTGGGAGGAGTGTTCAATGTAATTAGTGAAGGGTGGCAGAGAAAAGAATGCACAAATAGGGCACAAGGTGAGAGAAAAGATAATTGGACCATTTTGGACCATAGTTGGACTATTTTAGAGAAATGTCTGGTGAACTCATTCTTTCAGCACAAAAATATATATTTGGTTTTGGAAAATGAAAGAGGAAGAGTGTAAGAATTGATTTGTTCATAGTACGCAGGAATATGTTGGGGAAATATGTTATGTGAAAGCTTTAAGATGTATTGATAATTTGTATTATTTACCTTATATTTGCGCTGGGTAAATTTAGATTGAGTAGTTTCTGGATGAGAAGGCGTGGAAAATGTAAATAGGACGGGAGAATTTATATCTTATTAAATCAAAGAGAAAGTCTAAAATAAGTGAGAATGTTTCCCAGTAGGAAAAATGATGTGTAATTTTGGGGATATAAAAAATGCAGTGAAGTTGGGAGTACGTAGATCATAGAGCTGGAAATAGAAAGCAGAACGCTGAAAAATGAGAGATGCACTTGCAAGTGATTAATAGTGCCCATGAAAAGGACGATGAGAGTCTGAAAATTCCCTTCAAAGAAGGAAAAAACTGAAACAGCGATTATTTTAAATGATAAATAGCAAATGAAGTATTTAGACCAAAGATGAATGAGAATCTTTATATGAACAGATAGCCACTCTGCAAGGAACTGATAGAGGTGAGAAACCAAGAGAGGGATATTTCTATGAACATTAATGAATAGTATTGTAGGGTATCTACCAGTAGTTATGAGGTCAAATGCAGGTGACAGGAATAAACTGAAAGTTTTATAATCTGAGTATACAAGAGGGAGCAAATATTAATTAAACATGCTTCGAAGGAATAAACTCGGTACTGTATTAGAGTATAGAAGCGATAAGCAGTCAAGATTTGTCTAGGGGTGAGAGAGGTCTGAATGATGGGAAGGCAGCTGGAGTAGAAAAAGTGTCATTGAGTGGCTTAAAGTGAGTGTTAATTTTGTTATGGAATTTGTCTAGTGGATGTGATCCAAAGAACTTGAAAGTCGAAGATTGGCTCAGAACTGAGAGAATGCTGAGATAATACCAATATATATATGAGTTTAGTGGAGAAACGTAAATTCAAAACAAAAAAAATAAGTTTGTTTGCAATCGTAGCAAAAGGTGTTTGGAAAACTTTTGATTTAGGTTATCGAAGGATAACACTGGAATCGCTAGGTTTTAATCACTCCTGGCTTAGAGTAAGTATAGTCTGTGAGAGTCTAGGATTTGCGATATCTAGGTGAAAAAGTTCAAAGGATTAGTCATGTAAATTACTGGTATGTAGGTTGATGAATCGAAGGAAAGATTATGATCATACCTTTCGAATTTCTATTTTTTTTACAGGGAAGCATAAGGTAGGTTTTTTGAATGTCTGCAGTGAATCATAAAATGTTGGATGAGGTACCAAATATTGCTGTCAGAATTAATGTTTATCTTCGAGGAGGAAAATGGACATGATGAGTCAATGATATAAGATAGAAGGTAATGCAGGGGTTTGAGATGTCGCAATGGCTGTTTGTAGAGGTATAAGAGTTTAGTATATATACGAGTATATATATGTATCGAGGCCAAGGAAATAATGGCAAAAGACACTTTGGGTTTAGCTTTTTCCCTCCGATGGTCTCCGTTAACATAGGAAAACGGGCAAAAGGGTAAATTTTAGGAGAAAGATTCCCGACCTCAGCTCAAAAGGCAGGCCCTTCGAGGGTGTACTTATAAACAATCAATTCAAAAGTGCAAACTGCCGATCTCGGATTACCCTCTCTCAGAGCTACAAGACGCCAAGCTCGGGAGACCAACCTGAGGTTTCACCTTGCGAGACCCCCTCCACCTTCCCATTACTCCGCGGAAGTAATTCGTGTATATAACAGGTTAACCCAAGAAAACGTGGCTTTTTTTTCGTTCCCTCCGAAGAGACAAGAAAGTCACCGGTTGACAGAAGATTTTTCGAGTTCGAGAAGAAAACAGAAAAATTACCGGTACAAAGTTATTGCAAGTTAAGGAGAACTTGCAGTCCTTGTAAAAAACAGATTGTACCAAGGAAGCTCGGCGCCATTCGAGCCCCAAGATTATTAAGTATCAATCTACCCAGTTTAAGGACTTTAAATCTTACTCTATCTGAGTTGGACAAACCCCAACTTGATAGAAAATAGGAAGACAACGATTTCCTCTCGTCCGGAAGAAAACAAGGTCAAGGTCGCCCCAACTGCCTAAAAATAGAAGGACTTTGCGCTTAAAGTCGCCCATACCCAACACAGATCCCTCGTGATGCTACCCATCAAACCGACAGGCAGGTTGACGAATGCCATCTATTGAGAAAATCATTGACTACTCGAGCTACGCCTCTCCGGAACAAAATCTTCCAGGATAGTCTAACTGGTCTCGGGTATTTAATCTTTATTGCCTTATGTAAGTAAAGAATAATCCTGTTGTTTATGTTCCCGTGCATAATAATTAGTTTATTGGATGTCTGGCAAAGGACAAAGATATTAACTTAAAATTTTTCCCCCTATAAAAATCTATCTCGGATCGATCCTTGAGAGCTCGCCCAGCCATCCCATTTTCTTTTTTTTAAGCGTATTAGATCTGTATTTTTTATGTTATTTAGTGAGAGGGTTTATGTTCATTAAAGTCTATTTTTTTAGCAAAAGCACTGTTTTACTTATCTTTGAACGAGTTAAAGTGGCAATAATTGATAAAGTCAAGCAAGAAACTCCATTTATTCATTCCCTAGAATATAAAGTTTAGCACTCTTAGAGAACGATCCTCAAGCGATCTCCGAGGCACGAAACAACACCTCAAGTCAAAGTTTATTTGGTTTATTAAAAAAATAATAAAACAAATATATATATATATATATATATATATATATATATATATATATATATATATATATATATATATATATATATATAATCTCGGCTAACCCACGATACTGTTCAATATTTTTATTTGCCCAGATAAGTATGAATAGGTTTGAGGGGGGCAATTTGATGACGAATGGGATTTATTTGCGTTGGTGTATGCTAAGGCCCTTGTTTTATTAGCTGAAACTCAGAAATATTTGGAACTTGTGATAGAAGGGATTAAAAGTATATCTGAGAGAAAAGTCCTAAAATTAAATGGCGAAAAGAAACAATTGATATAGTTTGTGGGTGAATTTAAGTTCGGATTAGATTTTTCTATTCCTGAACAAATGTGATGTTCTAATTATTTTGAATGCATCATGGATGACAGTGGTACATATATTAAGAAATCCTCAGGGGCTATATAAGTGTTAATAAATGATACAGGGTTGAGAAGGGAATGCGATAAGATGCTGCATGAGAATATGCTTGTGCTAAAAAAGATATATGTGAGTAAATCTATTGTATGAAAGAAGAAGAATTCTTGAATGCATACACTGCAAATATATAATTCAAAAAAGAAGCTTGTCGTTGGATGAATAGTGAGGAGACATTGAGTATGAGTAATTTATGGCGTGAAAAAAGATGTGAAAGAGATTGTGATTGACGGGCTTCTGGGATTATGTTGCCATGTAAGAAGATAGATTAAAATAGCCCTTGGACCAATTAGCCCTGAGCTCTGAACTGGTTATTATCTCTAATCTTAGGGGTATTCAAACCCGGTGTTTTGCTCATTTATTGTCATTCTGAAAATCTTTGGGGTCAAATAATTATCAATTATAATTATAATTTCGTCCCCTGTCTTTCTTTTGTCAAAGTTATTCAGCATTAATCGCTTACGTGGGGAGTAGGAGGGTCATTTAACGAGATAATAGCGTGCAAGAAACCGTCCGTAAAGGAAATCGGCTAATTATTAACCCTCCATCGCTCGTGAGCAGCTTGAGTACTAAAAATGGGAGTGTTTGATCGTGTACATCTGCTTCTGCCGTGAGGTTGATGGTGGAGTTGAATACATTGATCTTCAGTATTAACCTCTCATGATTGAGGCGTTTAGGTAGCAATCAGTCTCGCGTTGTCTACATACCTGAACCACTTGATATGTAGCCCTCGAAATTATCTTTCTTCTCCATGGACATACAAAGTGATGCAGCAGAAATGGGAGAATTCTGGCCCCATATACTGAATTTAGAGAAGTATCCGCAGATCTTATCACTGATGGTCCATCACTGTTTACTTTGCCTCGTCGATGGTGACGTTGGTGAAAAGATAGGTGATATCGGAACTCAGGGGCTTCTTCTTCCTGCTCCTTAATTTCTCCCTATCGCCTTTCTATGAGATTCGTAGAAATTTTGAGATTGACTCACCGATACTAACATACCTTACAGCAGTTTGCAAGTTGCTTGCCAAGCTTAAGTGGGGGAAATATCTATTATGTCCATGATAGACTACATTAAGACATTTTTCTTTTGCGTTGGATAGGATCTATGCAAGACTTAGACTATCTGAATATCCTCCACCAAGGAATCGATTTTCTTTTACTCACTGTACGTTTAAGGGTCTTAGTCACTTTTTTCTTAAAAGCCAACTGGGATGTCGTAAAGGGAACAACTCAAATAGCTGTTCTCGTCGCCGAGGAATTCCGCGATTTTGTCTTCATATTGTCTAGTGTTAAAGATCACTACTCCACGCCCTTGTCCGATGCCATGAAATAAATATTATTGTTGCGTTCAGGGCCTTAGAGTGCCTTATATATTTTCTAGGGATCGCCCGCAGTTTCTTGTCTGTCACTGCATGGAGCGCGGAGGACAGTCCCTGCACGAACTTAATATTGATTGGGTCCTCTTTGTTGTAGTTTCTCGAGTAGGTTTGCCCACAAAGGCCACCTGACAAGGCATGTCTATCCAGTGGGATAAGCACGAAATAAAAGAAGTTCTGGGTGTCATTTCCACGTTTCATATTCTTCCAGTGGCTCCTTGAGCTTTCTTGTTTTCTGTCAAACGATGCCACGATGTTGCTTTCGTCCCTCACCATCACGCCCAACCTTTGCTGCTGTAGCCATATGGTGGCTCACAATAAGGCATTGCCTTGAGTGTGCTCCCTCAGTGAGTGTGCCGACTCCACTGTGGTAAGCTGCGGTTTTGAGAGATTTGGTGCTAGTTGACATTAAGGTGTCTCGAAGCCGAATTTACTGCGACCTGGTCTTTGATGAAATTTAGACAAAAATAATTTCAGCAAAGAGGAACTCAAACAACAAAGATTAATTAGTTCACTACTTTTTTTCCCATGATCTTCGGAAAAAATGGTTCTCGTCATCGGAATCTTCTTTGAGCTAGATAAACAGCCCACAGTTTCATACGCACCAGATATCCCTACATCAACTTGAAGCTGAGGCAGTGGTTGCACATAAACTAACAAAATAAGGTGGAAGGTAATAGGAGTAACCTTTTTAGCTTCCTCTGACTGATTAAATAGTCACTCCGCCTCCTAAACTAACTAAAATAGAACAATAGTAACAACAAATAGTTACTAATACTTGGCTAATTGAAATCTTTCAGTGACTAAAAAGTGGCGAAAGAAAAAGAGTGAAAATGAAAAATAAAATGAAATCAGTGAAAAGGGTGACTAAATTGGAATTACTAAAGCCTTCAAACCTACAATAAACAGAAAAAATACATGTAAACTGCACATTTAGTAAAAATAACTAACAAAGATAACATTACATAGCTAATAAGCAACACGAATAGAATGAATAATACAGTAAACAACTATAAATAAATACAGACTTGTAGGACCCCCCGCCCAAAAGAATAAAGGAATATTCATAAGAGAATTGGAAAAATCAACTTGTAGTTCAAATCCGCGTTAATCAGTAGCCCCTAAAACAATAGAAGTAATCCACCCCTGTTAGAGATTGTAGGTGGCGGGACCAGGGATATATCGTCTATTTCTCCCGCCCCAATTTCCTTTCATTCTGAATAAGCTCGAGACAATAAAAGGAACTCAAACAAGATCAGTTTTTTTTCTCATATCTTTCCATCTCAAGTAGAAATACCAATGTAACATAAAGATTTATTACAATAATTTGCCGGTTTAGATTTAGCAAGAGAGAAGGTAAGGGAGAGGACAGAGAAGTCGAAATGAGATAGGTACTCTGGAAGTTTGCGGTCAATGCACGATAAAAATTATTTCGTTTTCTATTGACTTGCTTTAGGTCACTAAATTGCTGCTTCGTTTTATAGCATGACTAAATATTTGCTACATAGCACGTATAAATAAGAGATCAGTTGCCAGATGACTTATAAACAAGTTAAAGGGAAGAGAAATTGTATATACGTAAATATCACTGCATTGTAAGATAAAGTTTGGTTTAGAACGAGCGCATGAGACTGGAAAGCAGAGAAAAAATAACTTTTTAGGCATAAATTATACAGATATTTCCACATGTCATCTATCTATACACATGAATACAAAATTGCAAAACTTAAAGTCTTATTTTAAAAATAATTCATACTCACCAATATTTAAGAATGGGAATAGATACGAAGCAACGAATTTTCGTCCTATTAGTCTAACTTCGGTAGTTGGAAAGCTTTTAGAATCGGTAATTAGAGATAGAATAGTGTGCCACCTCGAGGTAAATAATCTGATTAAAGATTCCCAACATGGGTTTAGGCGGGCGAGATCGTGCTTGACAAATTTGCTCGAATTCTTCCATAAAATGATTTGCGTTTACGACGAAAGCAAAGCTGTAGATGTAATCTATCTAGACTTTAAAAAGGCGTTTGACACCGTTCCGCACGAGAGATTATTAATGAAAGTTAAAGCAGTCGGTGTGAAGGGTAAGATATTAAATTGGATTAGAAATTGGCTGAAGGATCGTTCGCAGCGAGTAGTTATAAATGGTGAATGTTCAGATTGGGTCAACGTCAGTAGTGGAGTGCCACAAGGCTCCGTTCTTGGCCCATTATTGTTTCTAATATATATAAACGATTTGGATAATGGCGTATTTAGTACGATTTCTAAATTTGCTGACGACACGAAGCTGGGCAACCGTGCCTATGTAAGATCGGATGTAGAAAAATTACAAAAGGACCTAAACTTGATTGTCAGATGGGCGGATAAGTGGCAAATGCAGTTTAATTTAAGTAAATGTAAGGTGATGCATTTGGGTTGCCATAATTTGAGGGTAGAGTATACCATGAAAGGCCAGGTCCTCGACGTAGTTAAATTGGAAAAAGACCTGGGAGTTTTAGTCTCGGATGACTTCAAAGTCACGAAACAATGCGCGGATGCATGTAAAAAAGCAAATCGTGTGCTGGGTTATATCGCGCGTAATTTCACGTTCAAATCCAAAGAGATAATTTTACCATTGTATAAATCACTTGTGCGTCCACTGCTCGAATATGCGG
The DNA here is from genome assembly GCA_963969495.1 of Ceratothoa steindachneri. Classification (NCBI taxonomy): domain Eukaryota; kingdom Metazoa; phylum Arthropoda; class Malacostraca; order Isopoda; family Cymothoidae; genus Ceratothoa; species Ceratothoa steindachneri. The sequence goes on from OZ018328.1 coordinate 99,675,366, forward strand.
TTCAATTTTGGGCTCCATACTTAAACAAAGATATCGCGCAATTAGAAAGAGTGCAGCGTAGGGCTACAAAATTAATTCCCGAGCTGAGAAACAGGCCCTATGAGGAAAGACTCAGGGCATTAGATTTGCCATCTCTCGAAGGCAGAAGATTACGTGGCCAGCTAATTGAAGTATTTAAAATATTGAAAGGATTTTCAAACGTTGATTATAGGAATTTGTTCGAATTGGATCATAGGGGAAATACTCGGCAACACGGATTAAAATTAGTCAACAAGCGATTTAACACTAGTATAGCCCAAAACTATTTTACGTTTAAAATTACTCAAATTTGGAATAGGCTACCCACCCACGTAGTGGATAGTAGGTCGGTAAATATGTTTAAAAACCGTCTCGACGCGCACTTAAATAGTATAAATATAACGTAGTCTGAGCACAGTAAATAATAACGTCTTTGCAAAAGGAGTTTGGAGCGGAGGAACAACGAGAGTAAAAATGATGACTAAAAATGATGCCAGCGATTTCTCTTGCATGTGTAGTTTAGATATCCATTTTCTTTTCCGCCTATCCTATAACTAGATTTTCACCACTAGCAGTCGAGGGCTGCGGAAGCTGAGAAGAAAAACTTTCTATCACCCCCCCTTAGGTTGAAGTAGTTAATATGCCTGACATTGTACACATGTAGATAAGTGTGTACAGTAGATTATATATTTAAAAAAAATAAAAAAATAGCATGTTAGAGATACACTCGTAGATAAGTGTGTATCGTAGTTTCGGATGTAGTGTAGCGGACTAGCCTCGAGCGGACCTTAGGGTCTTTGTTGGTCCTAGATTCTGTAGTTCTGTAGTTCATTGCCTCTAGTTAACAAATTAATCAATATCTCGTCGCTCCTGAAACAAGACCCTTTAATCCATTATTTGCCAGATACTACAGCAGATTACTAAAAAAATACGTCTTCGACCTAATTTTTAAATTCCCTTATGTTAAGCCTTTTTGATAAGAAGTTTCTAGTTTTGCTCATTGAAATGGAGGTTTTGTCTCCATATTTGAATCAGTCACCTTACAGGAAAACCTTTATCTTCAAAAGAGACCTCCGGCTATTAGAAAATATATTATACAACTTTACCCTTTAACGCACATAAGAAAACCAGCAGTATTTTCTTTAGAAAAATGTTATAGACTGGATGTATATGAGTGGTAGGTGATGTTTTTGCCAAAAAAATATTAAATAATTTCTTACATATGGAAATAGAGCATGGCACATATGTGTGCCATTGAGCCTCAGGGGTAATTATTTATGGTTTACAAGAATCTTTACTTTTACTGTTTATAAGAGCATTTTCTATTAATATTATAAGGATTAAAAACAATATTATAATGTGATAGGATTTATTAAACATTTAAAAACATAGTTAAAATATTTATGTATATTATTTTCTCAAATATGTGATATTTATTCGGGAATTTCAATTATTTATGTAAAAATAGATATATAATGCAATAAAAACCTTCATTGAATGAAAATATTTTAAACTAAAAATAATATTAATACAACATTAAGTACGTAGGTATCACTTTAGAGTTACTCATGATATTTTTAAAAGCAATTTCTACCACTTACAAAACAAAGGTAGATATCGCATTCAACAAACATATTATTGATTCTGCTATAAATTTTATTTTTAGTGCACACTTTGCAACGTTGTCTGGAATCAGGTTTTCGCATTGAATGTGTTGGTGTTGGGGATTTTAGATAGTATTTTGATTTTGGGGGGTTGACAGCAATAGAGGTTGATGGTGGGGCTCTTTTGCTTTGGAGAAGTTTCCAATAAACCTACGAGCTACAATTTTTCTGAATGTCTTTGCATCAATTTTTTCAATAATTGACGTCCCTTCTAATCTGCAGAACACAATGAAAGCATTGTTTATTGCAATATCAACAAGATCGAAAAGTACTCTTAGGTAATATTTGACTTTTGACCTATGGTCAAGCTTATAAGTTACTTTCTTTTGGTCCATTATATCGACTTGACCCATGTGGGTATTGTAATGCATAACAACAGCAGGTCATTCAATCTCCTCTTCATCACTAGTTTCCTTCTTCCTACGGTACACTTTCGAAACAGGAAATGCTGATATAAAATTTGACAACATATGCACTGCTTTATTGACCATCCACTTGTAATCTTGGAATATTTTTTCTGTTCATTCGTACGGTTCCTGCACTATTTATATTTATTTGGGATAACATGAACTGGGGCACCGGTGAATTGAAAATGTTATCAATAAAAATGTTACAACCAATTTTTTAAATTTTTTCTGTAAGTTTTAAAACAACTCCTTCGCCCAACTCGCATTCTGTTTTTTCATTTTTTACCAATATAGAGGTCAGACTCGAACAAATATCCTGATTTAGAATCACACCTGCACCACATTTTGAAACCCCATTTGATTGGTTTACCTTTTACATACTGCCTTGGTATATTATGACCCTTGAATTTAATTATGTGCTCGTCAATTGATTGGCATTTAGTTGGATTCATGGCAGACAGAAATGCTTGGTTGAAATGATCTAATACAGTTCTGGCTTTGTAAGCTCTATCGTGTAATGGATCATCTCAGGCTTTCATTTGCTCATTGTTGTTAAAATGTAATAAAGATCTAATTTGTTCGAACCTCTTTAAAGGCATTACATTAGATATAAATGGAGCGCTAAGATCTGTTTCACTTGACCAATTATCTCTTATCGATGGCAAAACATAGAATCCCATTAATAAGTTCATTCCCCAAAACGCTCTCAACTCCTTCAAGTTAGTTGTAAATACGTGTCCTTTTTGCTGACTATACATTGTAGTTTGAGGAATTACAATTTGATTGAGAAAATTATCAAACGTAGCTACGTTGTTAAATATTTCATAAGGATTTGGTTCATCGCTCAAATTGATAAGCACTTTACCATAATCATAGACCTGCAGATTGTCAGAGTTCTCAACAGATGTTATTGTTTCTTCATTTGCTACTTTCTTCCATCTAAAAGTTTCAATCTCACTTGATGTTTGACGTAAAGTAGAGTCAAGTAGGCTACTAATGGATTCAGAGCTTTGTTGTGAACTCAGGACGTGAATGTTAGGTTCTATTATTACATCCATGCCTTCAGTCAGCTCTTCATTTTGAATATCTTCTGTGGTCACATGAAAATAATTGTTGGACTTCATTTCCTCGAAGAACAATGTGTCTACTTCGCCGTGACATCCTATATCTTTAATATAGGTCTATTGAGAATTGTGTCATAAAATAATGTAAATTCCTAATATCTTTGGAATAATTATATTTGTATATTATTTGAAAATACTAAAGTACCGATGTATTTTAGTAATAAGTATTGGCAAACAAATATAATAATAATATTAATAAAATTAATATTAATAATAATTTTTAATAATATTAATAATAATAATAAGAATAATATTTCTAATAATAATCAAAATAGTAATAATAATGATAATATTAGTAACTAAAAATTCTGATTTAGAAAATTACCCCTTAGGGACAATGGCACGTATTTGTGCCGTATAAATATTATTAAATATTTTGAACTAAATATTTATTTTATTTCTTTAAAAATCATTTTTAATTAAAGTATAGATACTATACTATTATATAGCAAAATTGTAGGCCAAAAAACCCTTTCTAACACTTAGCGAAAGATATAAAAACACAAACACTCTCAACTAGGTTCAAGACTCAACTGATCGTTCTTCAAAATATGGTCCAAAAACAATTAAGTTTTCAATTAGTCATTAAATATGTATAATATAAACCTGAAATTACATGTATACAATAGAACGAATTAAAATAATATATAAGAATATTTGATACAGCGAGTTAAAGTTATGGCACACAGGCGTGGCAGTGAGCCTCAAAGGGTTAAAACCGAAATCACTGAATAAGTTCAAGTCTCTACATAATTTCAAAGTAATAGGCCGTAAAATAAATAATACACTCTACGAAATTGAGAAACCTCTCATAATGACGAAGTCATTATCAAAAAAACAAATATATTCTTTCAACAAACAACCAAAAACTACTTTAATTTTATTGACGGCTTACACTCTGTAAACTTTTCATTTCATAACTTCAACCCACTATAAAGGTAAGCTACATTATACTGTATTATAATAGGTATTTTACTTCACTCATTATTTCCTTTTATTCAGCTTCATAATTTAAACTCGTGATTACATATTTTATTCTAGTAGATTTTTTCTCATTTAGTCTTTTGACTTTATTGCTGTTGACCCCCCAAAACGGGCCTGCACACACTTTTTGTAATATATGCTTCATTCATTCACTAATCACCCTAACTTTGCAGGACATGACAGAAGCAACGCCCGTGAACACAATTAGATTTCAATGGGAGCTTCAGCGAAGAATATAAGCGTTAAACACTACAAGACAGGCTCATTCAAGAAAGTGCAGGAGACTTTCGTGCATCAGTTCGAATGTAAAAAGCCCCCTCCAAGAGCAGAATTCAGGACTGGGTGGACCACTTCGAGAACTATAGGACAGTGGAGAACCTCGATTGCGCTCTGTGCGCAAGCGAAGTCAGTCCCTCGGTATAGCCCTTGAGACTTGCAGAAGAGTGCTAGTAATGGATGTATTAATGGATGTACTGTACAAAATACAGACAAAAAAGGAGCCATACAGCCTCGGACAAGGATTAGAGAAAACCTATGGAAGTCAAGATACTGGAGAAGATTCAGGAGACCCCATCTTTCCTTAACCTCCTTTGGACCTCGGTGAAGCTTACTTCCATCATGAAGGAAACGTAAACTCGAAAACAATTGTCTTCTAGGGGACTTCCAGACCAAATGAGGTAGCCACCAGGCCCTTAAACTTCCCAAAGTGCACGATATGGACTGCAATCTCAGCCAGATGCATTATCGGACCATTCTTCTTCGAGGAATCTGGCACGACAGTGACAGTCACCAAGGAGCGGTATGTTAGGGTCCTTAAAACCTTCAAGAGGGCGCTGCAGACTCCGTTCCCGTCGCTTATGGGGAAGTTCTGTTTCCAGCAAGATGAAGCAAGCTCTCAAACCTTGAACCTGTCCCGAGATTGGCTGAAAGAGAACTTTGGTGGCCGTGTGATCAGTCTCAAGAATGATTTTGAGTGGGCACCTCACAGCCCAGACCTTAGCCCCGCAGATTTCCTTCTCTGGGGCTACTTTAAAGGCAAGGTGTACGCAGGGAAGCCCAGGACCAACACGGAACTAAAGAAAGCCATCAGGGAAGAGATCAGAGACATTATTCGGTCAGTTTGTAAGGACGGCATGGACAACTTTGTGCTGCACCTCAAGAAATGCACAGAGCTAAATAGAGGTCATCTCGAACACGTGCTTTATAATAAACAAGAAAAGTCCAAAGACTCTCATGTTTTGTTTTGATGTTTTTAAACAAAATAAACTAGTTATCACCAAAGTTTCATTCAATCTTTGCAGAAAATTAAGAAATGACGCCTATCGAAAGTTTAGGCCCGTATTGGGGGCTCACTCTGTAATACTACTGATTTAAATAGTTTTAATGACAATTTTTCTTATTTAAATTGACAATCTTAGCTTTTAATTATTTTCTTCTTTTTGATTAGCATTTTAATCTGATTACTTTTAATGTTGCTCATTTATTGTTCCTATAACACTGGTCTGCGTCAAAAATGTACCTTAGGTTTTCTATAGTGTTTCTTAATAAAATTGACCTCCTAAATCCGAATCTGTCATCCGTTTTTCTTTATCACCTCTAGTTTTTGCGATACAGGGGGTGATAATAATTTTATAGTTTATACATCTATATTGCATCAAATTTCAATAGTTTTTGCACTGCTCTATTCGCAGTAAATTTTGTGTACATTTTAAGTAATTATGCAAATAGGTTTATATTTTGCAGGTTAAAAATTGCTTAGCATAATAATAATAAGAATAATAATAATAGTGGTTGAGTTAAAAATGAACAGAAAATGTAAGAATAGCTCCGACAGATTTTGCTATGTTTGCGGCAAAGTGACTTTTCCCGAGCAGCAAAGTACAATCCCTCCTGTAATTAAATCTTTGTATCATGCATATTTTGGAGTAAGGCTAAGAGATCAAGATAAAAGTTTTTCACCACATATCTGCTGCAAGGGATGCTACATAAGTTTAAGACGCTGGAGTCAGGGCGAACAGAAGACCCTCTCTTTTGGTGTTCCCATGGTGTGGAGAGATGGCAAGGACCACACTACGGACTGCTATTTTTGCATGACAAATCTTAAAGGTGAGCATTATATCAAGTATTTAAGCTTTCTGTATTATACTGGCTCCTGAAAATGTCATTATTATGCAAAGACTTAGCATAAAATTAAAAACTAACATAGTTCACTTCAGCATGAACATATCCTTTACTAAACATTTATGTACTATCTGCAACTCCAAAGCAATTCCTTTATGTAATATGCAATTATATTTTCTACAGGTATAAATAAGAAGAATAAACATAGTGTGGCATATCCGGATGTTCCTTTTGCCATCAAACCCCTGCCCCATCGCCCAGAAATTCCTATACCTTCTCCCTCTGAACATATAGAGGTACATGAAGAGATTAATATGGAAGTTGACCAAGATTATGACACATCTGAGTCTTATCAGGTTTCAACACATGATATGGTCGCAAGACCATTCACTCAAGTTCAGTTAAATGACCTGACCAGGGATCTGGGGGTTTCAAAGGCGAATACACAACTTCTTGGCTCTCGACTTCGTGAAAGTAATCTTCTCGCTTAAGAAACAACATTTAGGGGGGTACAGAAATAGAGAACAAGAGTTTCGAAGCTATTTTTCACAGCATTCTTCCAGCTCTTTAGTATACTGCGCCAATATTAAAGGACTTGTTGAGGCCCTTGGAATTCCCTACAATCAATTAGAATGGAGAATGTTCATAGATTCCTCCATTAGAAGTTTAAAAGCTGTGTTACTGAGTATTGGTAACAAGATAGCTTCCGTTCCTATAGGCCATTCAATCCAACTTACTGAAAGTTATGAAAATATGAAAAAATTGCTGGATGCAATAAATTACTCTGGCTATAAGTGAAGGATATGTGGTGACTTAAAGGTAAGATCATTTTACACTTGGCATTTCTAAGTTTTTTGATATTGACATTTTCATTTTTAATTGTTAATACTTGTATACACCTTTTGGTCAACTTACATTTTACAAGAATGCAAATCTGGAAATCATGAGTCATTTTTTAGTTATATTTTTTGTTGAAGTGTGTCCCTATAGGTTAATGCATCCTATTGGGTTAATGGGGAACTTATCCTAATTGAGAAGGTATACAACACAACTCAATAAACTCAAAATAAGATGTACATATATCCAATTAGTTCCAATACGATGATTTAATGCATCGGCATACAGGATTTTTCAGTACATATTCATATTCTTATTGTTTTAAGAAATATTACTTTGAATTTGTTTTTAGAAATATTACACTGAATTTACATACCGTGCTAACTTTTTTCAGGTATTGTCTCTTACGCTTGGGACGCAAACAGGCTACACGAAGCATCCCTGTTTCCTATGTTTATGGGACAGTTGTGCAGATAGTATGCACTATGATAAGAAGGTTTGGCCTCCACGAGAAGAATTTATAATTAGATCAAACAATGTGATAGCTGAACCTTTAGTGCCTCCTCAAAAAATACTCCTCCCTCCACTGCATATAAAGCTTGGCATAATGAAAAATTATGTCAAAACCCTTAATAAAGTAGGCCAAGCTTTTAAATTTCTTCTTCAAAAATTTCCACAAATCAGTGACGCTAAGCTCCATGGGGGAATTTTTGATGGACTTCAAATCAGGAACTTGATCAGCAATTTGATGCATCAATGAAGGACATATAAAAAGATGCCCGGAAAGCTTTCAAAGCTCTAGTTAACAATTTTCTAGGCAATAAAAGAAGCCTAGAAGAATATGTTGCCCTGGTCAATCAGCTCTTAACAAGTCTCAAACATTTGGGAGCTCGAATGTCTATAAAGATACACTTTTTACAGTCCCATCTGGATTATTTTCCCGACAACTGCGGGGATTACAGTAAAGAACAGACGCAAAGATTCCACCAGGACATAAAAACAATGGAATTCAGGTACCAGTGTAAATGGAACGAAAACATGCTTGCTGACTACTGTTGGTGTTTAAAGCGTGATGCACCAGATGACAGGCACAAACGAAAATCGTCAAGGGCGTCTGTTCTTCGAAATTATAATTATTTTCTTTATTATGTTGCATTCTTTTATTTTTGGTTTTATTAAAAGAATTATAGTTTACATACGTGTATTCCTGTTTATATGATATAACAGTAATAATGCATTATTAGATAGAGGAAGTTTTTTTTTTTTTTAAATTCAGAAAAAATGAGGTAATCTCAATGAAAATGGTGTATGCTGTACTGAGAAAATCTGACCTGATTGAACAAATATACATTCATTTTTGAGCTCAGGAGGTTGGATTCATTAAGAAACTACAAAGAAATCCCGGGGAACATAAAAAAATTCAAAGGCAGGCCTGTGTAATTGATCGAGATAAATGCGGTTACTCGTTATCTCAGTCTGCTTGGTTCGATCCCTCCCATTTGCACGGATTTTTTTGTAATTAGAAAAATGCATTTATCCGGAGAAGAAAGATCCGTTTACTCATCTTTCTGTGTTGTATGATATATATATATATATATATATATATATATATATATATATATATATATATATATATATATATATATATATATATATATATATATATATATATATATATATATATATATATCTTCGTTGGCTACTCTGAATCTCGTGAATGCGCCTTGTCTGACGACAGTTCTACTTCTGGTCGTATAGAGCAGTTATACAGAGCAGATAAGTTTTTATAGGCTTGTAAAACATTAGATTTTATGCCAAGCTGTACGTAAAAAAATAAAATCCGGCAACACCAAAAGATGCACTCAGAAGTTTTAACTCTCTTTTCAAACCCTTTCTGGATCCAGCAAAGATATCATTGTCTCCAGTGAATCTCAAGCTGCCTACTACCCAGAACTTCAACTGGGCTGAGGGGTGGAGGGTCTTAGTAATCCCAACCTTCCACCTGTCTTCATCCTCCACTTTTAGTGGGTTCAAGTGTCACCGGATAGGGTAAAGCCTGAAGATGGTTAAGAAGATAGTTAAAGTGAAGGTCTTGAATGGCCCTGAGATCCACATACTGGTTAATGATAGTGACTTCACCAAGCCATTAAACCCGATAGAGAGGAAGGAATGGGAATCATTTGTAAATGTCTCACTAAACTATCTTGGAAACCACCATGCAGAGAAATACACAGAAATTGTTGCAGCCATGTTACGGAAATATCAAGCTCTAAATTTATGTATGTTCTTGAAACTTCATTTCTGCAACTTTCACCTCGATTTATTACCAGATAACCTCGGTGACATTAGTGCCAGTGCCGAGCACGGTGAAATGTTTCACCATCAGAATGCTATAGTGCAGAGCAGGTATTAATTCCCATTAGGTATCAACATGATGATTGAATACTATTGGATTCTGCAACGTAGAGAGAATTAGCAAAACAAAAGTAAAAGCAAAGTTCAAAAGTATTAGTCCAAGACGTTTTCTAACTGTACTAGGTCATCTTTTGGGAATTAATGGTTATATTTGTGGGGTAGGGGCGTATTAAATGAGTAAAAATTAGTTATCTTCAACCAGTATTCCCCAACCACATTCCTTGGAGTGGGCCTAATGGTGGGGGCCGGGGCGAGCCGAACCATTCTCCTGCCTTCTTCCCCTATACCTAGAGAGGCCAAGTAGCTCCGGAGAAGTCAAGTAAGTCAGAAGACGGAGAGAGAGAGGATGAGAGAAAAATACAAATATTACTCCATGTGATAAAGCGTGACACGGTTCCTCTTCCTCAGGAGGTTAGACGAAGAAAATATGGTGCTTTGTACCAGCCAAGTCCTTTTTCTCTGTATTGATTAACTAAATGTTAGGACCTACTGATTACCGTGGATCCCGAACGACGAGTTTAATTTTTGAGTTTTCTATCCTTCATCTATTCTTCTTACTTGCTTTTTCATTCTTCAATCTTTTCTGATCAAAAAGAAGACAGAAGATCCATCTAATATCAACTCACTTTCTTATCCTCCTATTCGCTATCAAAACATTTTGTCCTTATTGAATCCTGGTAGAACGAGCTGAACTCTTTTACTAATTATTATTATTTAGAAATTTTGAGTTTATTTACCTTTTCATTAAAGGCGTTTAAACAGTTTTGATTGTGGTACTGTTGTATAATTCCTAAAAAGGGCGGAGAATTAGTAGTATTAGTACTATGAATTAGAACTATACTCACATAGTGTCTCTGCCAATCTACTTCTCATTAGCCATTTTGGGTGTCATATTAAATCAATTATATTTTCTTATCCGGTGAAAAATTTATATTCGGGGTTAGAGACGTAATCTCTTGTTTAAATAGGATGTGGTTTAATTTTTCGGTGTTTACTTAACATGTTTTTTTTTAATCAGTCTTGTTTCACTCTTTGAGTCAGTTATTTATGTATAACTTCTTCCTCTTTTCATTTCTTCCTGTTAATACACGAAACTTGTATATCTTTGGTTCGTTCTGCTTCTTTTATTATCTTCAAGTAAAAACTATTTTGTTTACTACTTGCCTTTTGATAGTTCTATCTAGTTTTTTTCTGTTTTCTTCTTTCGCTTCTTCTAGTGTTTGTTGTAAGGTAGACAACTTTGATTTATACATTCTGTAGGATTCTCTTGTGGTTTTATAATCTGCAAATTCTGTAGTTGATATAGCAGTACTTCCTGCACAATTGAGGTGCATAATATTATTTGGTTTTCTGCTTAGGTTATTAAAACCTGTACATCAATTCTAGACCTGGTATCGGTTGAGCAATGGTATTTGTTTCTTCCGACTTCAATATCTGATATTAATATTCTTCTTCGAGGTCCTATTCTAGATTTGTCCTAATCTCGTTGTGTCGGTCGATCGGTCCATCGGTTCCCGCTTGCTTTTTTTTTGTTTTGGTAATAACATTTTAACTATTCGGTCGATTCTAAAAAAAATTTGAAACTCTAATGTTGTTTTTCATTATCTTTCGAACGATATTATACAAGGTCCTCCCAAGGTTATCCCATGAATTATTAAAAGTTTTGAAAGTAGTAAGGTCATAAATCAGTGTCGTAGAATAGGCTCTCGACGATATACCATATATAACTATTAGTTGAGGGAATTATGCTAATATTTCGAGTGCGTGGTAATCTGATTGGCCAAGGTTATTTATCTTCAATATGCTTAAGAAGTGGAACTGAGCTCAAGGATAATAATATGGCTATCATTAATAAAATAGAGTTTTATTAATTAAACTATCAACAACACACAAAAAGAAAATGTTTACATAAACGAAAGATGGAAAGGGTCGCTAAACCATTTAAAGCACAGGGTAGCGTTAAGAAAAAGGTTAGATGATTAAAGGTAGTGTTCAGCTTACGTAATTACAAAGTTGTTGTGCAGAGGAAGACGATGCGAAGGAATCTTCGGTCCACTGGTGATTACCAGCAGAAGGGTTATTCGGGGAGTTGTCCTTACCAAAGGGGAAGGACTGTCTTCGAAGATTGAGAGCGAAGTGGGGCTCGGAGGTACGACCAATCTTTGTGACAGCAAATCGGGGATGTTCTAGATGAACAATGGAGGTTAATGTTGAAACCAAGCGTTCTCTTGAAGAACGTTAAAAATGGGGGAATTAAAATATCCTGACGTGATGTCTTGGGAATGAGAACCATTTCTTGACGAACGGGCTTGAGGAACAATGGCTTTTCTAACGTTGCTCTCTTTCTGAACAACAGGGGGGGGTGAGAACCGTCTCTTGTCAACGGGCTCAAAGAACAATGGCTGTTCTAACGTTGTTCTCTTTCTGAACAACAGGGCGGCCTTGTGGACTTGGCTTCTCGAAGGCACGAACCTTGGCACTCAAGGAAAATTGTTCTCTTCTAGACAATAAGGTGGATCTCGAGGTAAAGAGTTCCTATTGTGCTCAAGGGATACCGGATCGGCGTGATGCCTCGCCTAGATAATCTGGATCTGATCTGATCTGCTTCAATCGGGAGAGCTATGATATAAATAGTCGAAGCCATCCCCTTGGCGTAGGGGACAATTGAGTGGGAGGCTTCGGGGGAATGCCCCGGTCGCGCCTGGGAAAATACCATATCTGCCCATAAGTCTAACTCAATCTGGCGAGATCGACGTATGGAGGCGAAACGGGGGAAAGAACCTCCTTGATTAAATATTTGCTAAGGTGGGCAATAACGCGCTCTGCTTCCTCTCGCAGATGCACGTGGGTAGCCAATGTGCTTCTAAACATGTGATAGCGGCTGAATTTAAGCGGCTTCACACTGTTCTATCACAATCACAATAAGTGGGAACATGCAAATTTGGTCAGCATTACCTTGTTTTAATCCTTTATTTTATTTAAAAATCATTTAATATTCTTATATCTTGTGTCGTTATTTTTTGTTTTCATTGCTTCTTTTCTGAACGGGAATTTCATTAGTCGAGTTATATAATTGCGCACTGGATGTTGATACATAATGGATTACTTTGGGGTGGGATATTCGCTCTATATATTGAGTAGACAGTAGGGATTAAGCATCCTTTCTCCTTATGCATGCTTATGCTGTTCTTGCAATCATATGGTTACATGGAATCATCTAAGTTTCCTTTTAAGCCCAGCGGCAGGATTATTCATTGCATCCCTCATTGCCAAACTTTGTCGAAGTATTTTGAGTTTATCTTTGCATACTATATCTATGTTGTTCTTTTTCTTTTTTGCCTACGCTATTTTTTCTGTGATAACGCATATTGTCATTTATGTGTTTCGTATTTTTCTTCTAGGTGTTCAATGAGTCTTCTGTTTAATATTTCTTCTAATAATTGACCATCGATATTCAAAGGTAATATCAGTCTAAACTATTCTTTTGTATGCGGTAGTTTTCATGGTTGCGAGATGAAGATCAATTTTGCTACCTTGAATTGGTCAGAGTAGCGTTAATCTGTTTTCAGGCATGCGTTAAATTTGTTCTTGATTTCCTGAATCATATTACCTGAGGCATTTGGAAATTTACTTTTTGTGCGCCATAAATGCCTAGGCTAATTCTCCTAAAATTTTAATGCAAATTCTATTTCTTATGTTTAAATGTTTGTCCCATTAATGAAGAGGGCATTTCTGTGTTTCTCCGCCTCATGTATGAAATATATTCTTACTAGATTTTCGTTCCTTAAAATTTAAATAAAATTGGAGTTTTCCTCTTGGTTAATGTTGAATATGTTCTTCCAGCGTTCTCTGAATTTAAATAAAATTGGAGTTTTCCTCTTGGGTAATGTTGAATATGTTCTTCCAGTGTTCTCTGAGAATTCCTTCCATTTCTTTTTCTTGGTATGTGATAAGCCTCTCATTGATTTTACCCTTCTCGATAATTCGTTGGGCAGGATTTTGTTATCAGCCTTCGCTACTGCATCATCCAAGTTTGTCCTTTGTTTTTTTTATTATTTTATCTGATCGCTCTTGTTAATCGCTCTAGTTCTTCGTCTTTGTTGTTCAGAGATGTGTCCTGCAGTTCTTTTGGGGTGTTTGGGTCCAGAGGTTTCTTCTAATTTTGCCAGTCTGCTTTTCCGTAAGTTTTTCTGATTTCTGACTGGATTATAATCAGGTTCATGATGATTATGATAATTATTCCGGTGTGGGCACAGCAAAGTTAGCACTATAGGTCCCAGGTAGTAGTTTAAAGGAACAATCTTCCTAGCTAGGCAGATATCTTGTTTTGTTGCAAGTCTTCCAGTAATAAACATAGGAAAATTAGGGCAGAGTCATTGGACGATGTCTCTAACCAACAGTAGTTTTAAACTGCAAATATCAAGCGTTAATATTATAGAGAAATATACTGGCGCCTTTTTCGTTAAATAAGTTTGTGAAGTTAGTAATGGTGGGGAAAGTCCCGTCTCGGAGGTTAATATCCAAATTCTATGGACTCTCCAAATTCTATGGCTCTTTTACCGCCTCAAGGACTCTTATAGTCCTTGTATCTCTTTGTGTCGAATGTTCCGTTTTAAGCCTAGTGCCACATCATGCTCTTGATATTGGGTTTAATTGGTTCCATATTTTTTATCTTTTCATTTTTTGTATTAATCCATGGACTGATATAAGGAATATGTCAGCATCAATTTTCTCTGAAGATGTTGCCTTATTGGATGCGCTTTCCAATCCATCAGTTCGTGTTTTAATTTGTATGATTCTCACTTTTTTTCCACACATTTTGATGCTCATCAGTTCCTCTTTTTTACTTACTTTCTCTTTTTTATGTCAGGTCGTTGTTTTGCCTGCTTGGGCCTGGTTCAGGCAGTTCTGGTTTCTGGATTGTAACTTTTCGTTTGCCTCTGTAAAAGTTCCTGTTTTTGCTCGGTGTTTGTCAAATGCTTTGTCCAAGTTGCGCTGCTGCGGTAAGCGTGTGAGAATCATTCCTCCCTGTAAATACCTTTTGTGGGAAAGTTGGGAAGAAATATTTATCGCCGGCATAGTCATCTCCTGCCCATCATCTCTTGAATGGGCGGCAGGGGTAGAGAGGTGGCCGCTGTCGACCTTTCATTTAACTCCTTCTCCTTCCGCAAAAGATCAAATTGGACCGAAATGGGGACGGGTCTGAGGTAACCGATGAAAGTGGAGAGAACCTGGGATAAGACGAGTAAAATGCTTGAAATAAGAGAAGTGGGTAAAAGAAGTTGATCTATCTTTACCTAGTTTTCCAAGTGGAGAGATGGATAGAATGGAACAACAAAATTTTGTTAGTCTACTGATTTGCGTGGATTCTCAACCACGTTCCCATTTTCACTTATTATTTTAACTTTAACTTTAATACTTCACCTTTGTTGTGTATTTTACACTTAATTTAACACTGGTTAAATCACTTCAGTTTTGCTTTGTTTTTCACTTTCCACTTCACGTTGTCTCTTTTTTTTTATTTGAGTTTGGTATTACTCAAAATTGACTTCAAGTTAACCTCTTCAGTTGTCTTTTCGTTCTTCTTGCTTCCTTATCTTTTTCGGTTATGTTATTGGTCGGGTTATATAGAATTGGCTCAATATTTATTTCTGAAAAATGAATTTTATAGCCTTTTGATGTTATTTTTAATCCCCAAACTTTACTATCAGAATAGTCTTTGTAGTTCTGGTATTCTACTTCAATATCTGGTAGCTTGATCCTGGAGATTTGGACTATTATAAATTTTGTCGTTAGTTCTCTTCTTCTACAGTACTCTTTTGGAATTTCTTAGGTTGATAATTTCTAGTTGCCTCCTTCTAGTCTGAAAGTGTTAGTTCCATTACGATGTGTAGACGTGCTGGCTTATGTCTTCCGTGAACTGCCTGTTTAGTCAATCAAGCCTTATTGGTCGTGATTGTCGGCTGTATATATTGAATGAGTCGTGTTGCTGATGCACCGCCTGTGTTAGTCCGACTTTCAATTCATAATCTGGTCCTTTATATTATTTAAACATGTATGCTGTTCTCTCTCTGATTTAATCACATTAATTCTCTACAGATTGCTGTTCATAAGGAGGTTTAAGATTTTATATTACATTTCTTAGACCAAGACTTTGTCAAAGGCTTTCTTCTCTAGCTCTTAGGTACATATTAATATAATTCTTTGTTTTTCCTTGGCTATTTTTGCTATTATTATGCAGAGAGCCATCGCGGGGCCTCTTCCTATCTTGAATTCTGAATTGTAATCAATATATAGATTATTATCCTTGAGACATACTTTCAGGATTCGTTTAAGGATGTTTTCGAATACTTTGTCTATGAAATTCAATAGCGATATAGGCCTGAACTATTAAGATGACTAGGTGGTTTATCTGGTTTTAGAATTAATATAATTTTGCCCAGTTTGTAACCATCTGGGAAGTAATCGGTGTGTAAGGAAGCAGTATAGCATATTTTTATATTTTTACGATGTTGTTTGGTGCCTGGGTATGTACGATTTATTCTGGTTATTCCTGTTTGCCTGGCGCTTTTTGATGGAATAAATAGCTGGTGCCCTTTATTCCTTCCTTTGCTATTTTTGTTCTTCTATTCAGAATTTCTGCTCTCCCTTACGTTACTTTTGTTGCTGGGATGTCTTTTAGATGTTGGTATGCAAATAAATGTGGAACATTTATTAAATATCTGGATTTAGGTATTTGTTTTTTGCGTGTTTTTTTGTGTAAAATACAGACTTCCAGTGGAGGTAAATTAAGTCTTATCTGTTCCTATATTAAATGGTATGTTGTAGCTGCTTGAAGTTACATTTTGCTTCGTCGCAGCATTGTCTCTGACATACAGTAGTGATCAAACTATTATGGATTTCTTGAAAATTCGTAATTTTTATGGAAAAAGGTTATATAAAGTTATTTTATTAACAAGTAATCAACTTATTTTCATACATATGGCAAAAATATTCTTTCTTACATTGATTGATTAACTTGCTTTAACTTCCTTTAGCCACTTCAAGTGCTTTAACAAGCTCTGTCATGCCAGTGATTAAAGTTCTGCATAATTGTTTGATTCTGTCAAATTTTAACCAAATGTAGATAATACGTTTTATGACCTTTTCTTTGGTTGCCATGGGGACTTCGTGTATCTATTATTTTAGAATATACCATAAACTCTTAATAGGGTTCATGTCTGGGGCATTTCCAGGCCATGATAGCAGTTCAATGCCATTTTGTGCACACCATGTCTTCACTGATCGCGCCGTGTGACAAGAAGCCGAGTATTGCTAAAATATGTATGATCTATAACCGAACCATTCCGTCATTTGAGGTAACAAACGGGTTTTTAGTAAATCAGTATACTTATACTGATTCATTTTACCTTCAACAATCTTCAAGCGACTTGTCCCATGTACAGAAATTCATCCCACACCCTAATTTTCTGTGAAGGTTTTAGTCTTTTGAAGTCACTCTGGCATAAACTCTTCACCTGACCACCTCCTTACTGTCTGCATACAATCATCAACTACTGCAATAATTGACTCGTCTGAAAACATAACCTGCAACAATATAAAAACTATATCAGTATTGAACCTGTGATGCTTGTGGTAACAGCTAAAGAGACAGACAATTTATGACTTGAAATTATTTCATTCAGCATGAACGCGCATAGCTAGTAGGTAAATCAGAATGTACCTACTACAGTAGGTACAGTAGGTTCTCTTATGCTTAATAAAAAAATTACTGGTAAATGTTTCAATTACAAAATACCACTCTTATCTTTTCTCATTGCTTAGAAGTCCAATCAGCCCAGTGACCTCTTTTTACTGTTATTCGAGAAAGACTAATACCATCTGCTAACAGTTCGCTTGCAATCTTACAACAAGATTTGATTTTGTCCTTAATAGTCATTTGTTATATTTTTCCATCTGCTCTTGGGGTTGTTTTCCTCTTCCGACCACATTTAACAGCCCTTGCTGAATCCAAATTAAGACCGTTTTTCAGTTTTTTCCTATATATTGCTTACTTTTTGAGAGGAGACTCCCACTTTCTTTGCAATATCTTTGTTTTAGTGCACTATCACTTAATAAAACTTTGATCTGTCAATTTTCCGAGGACTCAAGTCACTAACTTTAATCATTGCTATTCACTTTCTTTTTATCTATTACACCGTAAGAAAAAACGCTTACTATTATCCAAAGGTAAGCAAAATACACACTAGTTGAATTATTGGGGCAGTAACAGCAAAAGAGAATAGCTTGCACACCATCACCCTGCGAAGTCTGAATGGGAACTAAGGCATGAGACTAACAGTTGCCGCAGGGAGCAAAACCGAATCGGTGTTGCCTTCTTTTATTTTTAACAAGTTTGCCGGAAAATGAAGCAAAATACTCTGATATTTAGTCTCCAAAAATATACAATAGTTATTCCACACTAATATAATAAAATAACCTCATTATTGAGGTTATTTTATCAGAAAAATTAAGAATTTTAAAGAAATCCATAATAATTTGATCACTACTGTATGTTGGAAAATCTTGTACTATCCCCTTGAAATTATTCTTTTCCAACATGACTTCTAATTTATCTCCTTTGTTTTTCCTTGTCTGTTATCCAGTTACTCTGCACTGGCATTGAAATCCCGCATTAATATTGTAGTGAGAGGTGAGCCAAAGATTGTCATTTCAGTTGTGTAAGAGGAAATAGTTTTCCTATTGGTAGGGTAGCTCGTGTCACTATTATTGACATCATCTAGGTTTCAATATTTAAGGTTAAGAATACCTCATCCAGGTTGTTGAGCTAGTTGAATTTTATGCCTTTTCTTATTAGTATCTCCACCCCATTCTGATGCTTGCATTAAGGGTAAACGTTAATGACGGAGTAATTGAACAGTTCCATTTGCCTTCTCTCTGGCTTCACTCCACGCTCAGATATTCGTGTAATATCTGGATCAGTCCCTCTGAATATGTTTCCGACTCTAATCGTTATGCCAATCCAGCCTTGTGTATTTGTTTGCAGTATGCTCAGTTTTATTCTCATTTCGGCTTCCAATGTTTATTTGGTTTGAAGTTCTTAGTTTTTCTTAGGGTTCTGACGATGGATCGTTTATTTGTTTCGAAACAAATTTCTTAATTTACCACACTTCATTTCCTTGAAGGTTCGTTGGTTAAGAGTGCCTAATTCTTCAAGATAGATTCGTATCCTGTTCTGGAGTTCAAGTGTCACTATTCCCTTTCCTCAACTTATTCTTATTTGCATTTAAAGGCGCATATTCAAGTGCATTTTTCAGGGCTTTGACTATGTCTTCTTGATTTTCTATCTTAGGAGTGCTTCGTTAACGTAAAATTATAGTTTGATCTCTGTTGGCACATTTAAAAAATGATCAGTCTATCTAATTTGATTTTATTTTAAGTTAATAGGTAAAATGTTATATTTAAATTTTTATTGATAATTATCTCACTTTGTCAGACCTGAAGATAGGCGTGGATCCAGAAACGACGTCATTAAAGAATGAATTAGTATCATGAATACTACATTATTTCTGGTCCTTGGATTCATCCTCAAGATTCACTTATCTTTCGCTAGAAGAAACAAATTCCAATATATATATATATATATATATATATATATATATATATATATATATATATATATATATAACTACAAGAGAAAATAATATAATAGGGGTATATAGAAGCTAGTAAAAGATAAAGGACCGCCTCTAAGACAAGAAATTACCAATGAGGAAATAGGAGAGGGATGGGTAAATTCACATTGAGATTTAGCTATAACAGGTAGCAAAGTCATACTGAAAGGCAGAAAAAGTCAAGAACAGAGCCAAAAGGGTCAAAAATGGTTAACGAATAAAGCAATAGTCTAAAGAGGGAGATTAGGAAAGACAAGAGAAGTAAGCAGATACGTAGGGGAGAGGAGCATGGACAGAGAAAGAGAAATAAAATAATGTTAATAAAAAATCGATTCAATAATTAAATTGACAAATTGGGTGCCCCCAAAATTGAGAATTGCCAAAAAATGACTAGGAAGATAAGTCAAAACTAATTTCTTAAAGAATGAATTTTTTTCATAACAGCATCAATTTAAAAAAGGCCAAATGAAATGTTAAAGTTATTAAATTGGCTTATACAAGAACATTCAACAAGGTTTATTTTAATTGAGTCATTTGAGCGAAAAATAACTTTTCCTGAATTCCAATTTATTAAGTGGCTATTTTCGGACATATGCACAAAAAAAATCACTATTATTTACAGCTCTCCTAACATTGTATTTATGCTGATTAATACGGACAGATAGTTGCTTTCACAATTATTGTGAAATAGAATATTTTTATAATTGACTCGTATTTGAAAGCAACTGAAATGTTAAAGTTTTTTATAAGACGGTGAAGGTCAATGAAACAAACAGAGAAGGGTAAAACTAAAATGTTTTTAACATTAACAGGGATAACAGGAACTGTATTATAGAACATCTTTTTTGCAGAGGAAAGACAGTTTAGAAGAAAGGGATAAGGGTAACATAATTTATGGACAATTTCAAAGATATTGGAGCATTTGGAATCCATATATTCAGGACTAACATCTCGTAAAGCCCGTAAAAACATAAAGGAAAAAATGGAACGTTTGACTTTGGGACTATGCGAAGAGTAAAAATGAATATAAGAGTTTGAATCAGTAGGTTTGCGATAGATGGAGTATTTAAAACCAGTCGGTCTTCTATGAATATGAAGATCGAGAAGGTAGGGGTTCTATTATTTTCAACGGTAAATTAAATGGAAGGGAAGAGTGAATTAAGTGTGGTAAGAAAGCTATTAACATTTTTAGAATTAGGCCACAGGCAAATATATATATATATATATATATATATATATATATATATATATATATATATATATATATATATATATATTGATATATATATATATATATATATGTGTGTGTGTGTGTGTGTGTGTGTGTGTGTTGATCATCAATATTTGTGCGAATTCTTTTTGCACAAATTACCGATATACTGCTACTTTTCTTCAACATCCTTGGTAACTATGCTAATCATTTTTCCTCGTGATATCACAGGTTTCTTATTGCCTAGGAAATTTGAACTTACACAATGCAACCTACAGTCGTTCAAAATTCTTCTATCCCTCTTCCTAAAAACAATTTGGTTCTTGAAAAAAGTGAAGAATTGCTCGAAGTTTTCGTTTGTTTGCAGAAAGGATAGTTAGAAAATTACTTAGACCAATGATTTTTTTAAAACATTAAAACCTTCATGTAAAGAATGCCGTCCTCATTTTTTAGCGTCAAAGGAGTGACATCACTTTGAACCAGTCACAGTGATTCCTTCATATGTAGCTCATCTGCCTTCATTAAATTCCAGATACAACTCTGATAGAGGAAAGCGAGCTGTTTACCTTGAGTGGGGATAATATTTATACTTTCATATTTAGAACAGTTTAATTATCTCTTTGTCTCTCTTTATGTCTATCTTTCTCTTTGACTGTCTCCCTGTCCATCTGTCTCTCTCTTAAGTTGAGCCTTGCCACTTTTTGAAAACTATTATTTATAAATTAGTTTGTTACGATCTTTATAGAATTCACTTTGAAATTTCTTGCCAAAGAGAATCTTTTAGGGATTATACAAGTTGGCTTGTATACCTACATGTTAATTTGTAATCTAAGCAATTATAAAAATAAAGTCCATTCTAACAATGAAAAGCATTCATCAAGGAGACGGGCCTTCAAATGAGCAATTCTCGGAAAATTACGTTCTGTTTGGCATCTAATTAAGTGCTTTGCTTATTTCTCTGTGTCGTAGAATGAACAGTATATATATATATATATATATATATATATATATATATATATATATATATATATATATATATATATATATATATATATAGCTTTCTTACCACACTTAATTCACTCTTCCCTTCCATTTAATTTACCGTTGAAAATATATATATACATATATATATATATATATATATATGAATAACGTTACAGCCACGAGGAAAATGAAACAACGGAGAACTGCGAGGCCTTTCGACTAATGGTCCTTTACTGAGCATACTAAAAGACAGGGAAAAAGAGAAAGATATTTATATACCTGATTAATGAAAATATGGGATATAAAGATTAAAAGGGGTGGGATTAACATATACCTGGAAAAAAACTATTAACAAGATGAGCCGTCAAGGTTAAAAAAAAGTTTACGGGTTACAAAAGAAGGGGGGGGGCAATGCTTGGGAATCACATATGCAATATGAAAACAAAAAAAAAAGTTTACACATGATAACTAGAAAATATGACAAAAGAAAAATATGAGGAAAGGTTTTTTTATATAAATAAGCTAAAATAACTTCTATGTGGTAATCATTAATTCAGAAATTTGATCTTTAAAGTCATTCTTAAACATTCTTTTGATACACAGCACAGCACAGTTGGTTCAGTTTCATATAAATTATCAAAACATATTACCAAACTGTTGTCCCCTTTACTTGGAACAATATCTGGTTCTCATTTACTAAACTCCCTTGACTTAGTAGAAAAATTAAATCAAATTACTATTTGCCCCAATGATAGGTTGGTAAGTTTTGACGTTTGCTCTCTCTTTACCAAAGTCCCTATTGATTCCATTTTAGATTATCTTAGTAATGAGCTTACTAATCATGAATTACCTCTATCTGTAAATCATATTATTTCACTCATCAAGTTGTGCATTTGTGACTGTAAGTTCGTTTTTAATGGTGAATTTTACCAACAAATATTTGGTATGGCAATGGGCAACCCCTTATCTCCCTTACTCTCAAATTTGTATATGGAATTCTTCGAAAAACAATATTTACCTAATATCATTGATATCCCCTTAAAGTGGTATAGATATGTTGATGACATTTTAATTATCTTGCCTTTTAATATTGATGTAAATAATTTGCTTTCCAATTTAAATAACCAGGTACCTTCCATAAAATTTACTGTTGAATTAGAGAAAGACAATTGCCTTCCATTCTTAGATGTCTTAATACATAGGGAATAATTTAATTGCAATTTTAGTATTTATAGGAAACCAACAAAACAACTTAACCTATGTCCATTTTTATTCAGGCCACCATCTTAATATTAAGATATCAATTTTTTCCTCTATGTTTTTACGTGTGTTGCGCATTGTCAGTCCTCAATATTTGGATCAGGAAATTGAATCTACTGTATAAGAAAAATCGGTGCAGACTTGTGTTATACAGAAAATATACTTGATATTTGTTATAATAAAGCCCAAAAAAAGTTTTATAACGAAAGTACTATTGAGAAGGAAGCGCCCAAGAATATCCTCATTTTACCTTATTTTAATGGCTTTGAAACCGTAAAAACATTGTTAAAAACACTTAATGTAAATCTTGTTTCCTCTTATACTAATACTTTAAAAAGAATATTAATAAAAAATTGCCCTAATGAAACAAATAACGTAATTTATAAAATCCCTTGTTTGGATTGCCCTTCATTTTATATTGGGCAAAAATAGCAAGGATCTGAATGTGCGTATTAAGCAACATAAGTACTCTGTAAGCACTGGGCAAACATCAAATGCCATTTTTATCCATTTGAGTGAAAATTCCCATCGTATTAATTGGAAGGAGAGTTCTGTGATTGCCAAATCAAATGACTTTTTTTCACGAAATCTTTTAGAATCAGCATTTATACAACTGACTTCGAATTTTAATCTCAGCCCTGGAATGTATTTTTTGGACCCTTGTATCAAAAGAATGTTTAAGAATGACTTTAAAGATCAAATTTCTGAATTAATGATTACCACATAGAAGTTATTTTAGCTTATTTATATAAAAAACCTTTCCTCATATTTTTTCTTTTGTCATATTTTCTAGTTATCATGTGTAAACTTTTTTGTTTTGTTTTCATATTGCATATGTGATTCCCAAGCATTGCTTCCCCCCCCCCTTTCTTTTGTAACCCGTAAACTTTTTTTTTAACCCTGACGACTCCTCTTGTTAATAGTTTTTTTCCAGGTATCTGTTAATCCCACCCCTTTTAATCTTTATATCCCATATTTTAATTAATCAGGTGTATAAATATCTTTCTCTTTTTCCCTGTCTTTTAGTCTGCTTAGCAAAGGACCATTAGTCGAAAGGCCTCGCAGTTCTCCGTTGTTTCATTTTCCTCGTGGCTGTAACGTTATTCATAAATTCCTCACGTTCCTTATTTTCGTGATTCAGTTATACATATATATATATATATATATATATATATATATATATATATATATATATATATATATATATATATATTATTTAGACGGAGTGGGCGGTCAAGGTCAATTGAGTGACCTTCGCTCGTCTCCCAGCAGCGGCAGATGAGGGAGGAGATAAGGGAACAGGTTACCCAATCGAGTAGGTGAAAGTTGGCTTGTATACCTACATGTTAATTTGTAATGTAAGCAAATTATAAAAGTAAAGTCTATTCTAACCATGAAAAGCATTCATCAAGGACACAGGCCTTCAAATTAGCAATTCTCCGAAAAGTAGGTTCTGTTTGGCATCTTATGAAGTGCTTTGCTGATTTCTAACTAGTATCGGCCTTACTTCTTTGTATCGTAGAATGAACAGTATATATATATATATATATATATATATATATATATATATATATATATATATATATATATATATATATATATATATATATATATTATTTAGACGGATGGGCGGTCAAGATCAATTGACCGACCTTGGCTCGTCTCCCAGCAGCAGCCGATGAGGGGATAGATAAGGAAACGGGATTCCCAATCGAGTATGTGGAAGAATTTATCTACAGAATCGAGTGCAATTGGCCGTTAGTATAATAAAGAAGGCTGCGGGACTCTTAAGCTATGGAAAGGAGGGGAAGAGATAGGCTTAAACGTGAGCCCACAAGTTGCTGCTGTTAAGCCTATATACATAGGAACATACTCTTTACGGGTTTACTAGTCAAGAAACCACAATTGAGTCGTTGGAGCCTAGCTTGGGAGCTGAGTCTTTATGAGGTGACGTGGAGGATGGGTGATTGAAAAAGTATATCGTAATCGATGGAGTTTAACCTCGAGGAGTGGATTCAAGGGAGTACTTAAGCCAGAAAAGGTTAAAACCAAATACACAGTTAGCTAATTGACTGGAGCTAAATTCCTTCGGTGAGAATTCTTGCCTTCGAGCTCGAGAAGTGGGAAAGGGGCTGAATGTAGAAAATGACGTGTTTTGTGCAGAAAGGCGGGCCTATAATGCTTTTTCGTGGCCTGAAACGAAAAAGCTTCAGGCCAAGGAGGGACATCTCCTTAACTAAATACTCCACCGGGGAATAGAGATAAAATCCAGCGGGTTTTCTTTATATCGCCCAGAGAGGCGGGCAGCGTCTTCTTGCACCCGCGCGCTTGGAATTCTTGCTCTTGTCTTATCAGCGGAAGCGGCTCGATTCTCTACGGTTCCCACGACTTTGCACTGCGTCACCCGATCTCGTGCTAGGCCTTATGGCTTCTCGGCCGTATGGCGTTATTTACCTCTATTCCCGACAAGTCTGTATACGATCCACAATTAATTACGCTTATGTTTATCACATCATTGATTTATTCCTTTACAAATATTGAGCTTGTAATGCAAACTAGATAGTTCTGAAACTAGAAAGCACCCAGAGAGATCATATTCCCGCCAATTCCATTATCATTAGTTTTAAAAATCATAAAAACTGCAATGGCGAAATGAATCCGGAATTCTACTCAGGATAAGCCAAAATACACATTAAGTAATATTATATAATTCATTCCCTTTACAAAGCTACTGATACATTGAGCATTATATCACTAACTCTATAATTTAAAAAGGCGATTTTTTGAGCATTTGAATAATAATTTCATCTTAGTTTAGTTATGATTTATGTTTTTTTATCAAAGTTATTTCTAATAATTCTTTTATAATATCAAAAAACAAAATGGTGAAGTTCAAAAATAAATATAAGTATCGATATTTTGTGATTTTTTAAACCCAAAGAATTACAAATTGTGAAGTTCAGAAAAATATTTTTATATAGATTCTTCTATAACTATATTTTAGTAACGTGATATTTTGAAAGGGGGAAAATTTAGTTTAGAGTTCCTTTTTAAAATTATTATAAATGGCGAAGTTCATAAAATTTTCTAAAAATTTAACCATGAATGCTTTTTTTTAGATTTTAAGTTTTAATCTTAGTAGAGAAGCGCAAGCTCCCCCGATGGGAGGAAGTGGCGAAACCATTGCCTGGTATCTCTATTCAGTAGTTTGTGAATTATGTACTAAAAACAAATGAGATTCAACCGCTAGGAAGCTCTGGATTAAGATAAAAATCACGCTGTGGTGTATAGCCCAAAGGGCTGGGGAAGAGAGAGTTTATACTCATCGCAGAATCAATTGTTTCATAAGTTAAGAAAAATGAGTAGAGAGAATAATCATATAGAAATAAAAAAAAGTGTGGAGAATGAATGATTGAGAGGAAGAAATGTAAAATGATAAGAAATATATAAATAAAGGACATCTATAAATAAATAAATAAATGCACACAAAGACAATTTTTACTAGTTATATAGTTTAATACTTTCTGGTTTACATGCTAACTTATCGTCGTGATAGATATGACAGTATTACCTAAAGTTAAACTTATTTAAATATTGCGCCATAAAGGCATTCGTACCTGTCCCTCATAGTGGCTGAGTTTTTGCGCTTCGTGATCTACAAGAGTTCTGCAACTCTATTGTGCTAGCTCATCTCAGTTAATAATTGCCATTATGCACCTGTAGAGTTTTCATTACCTTTGATTCCCTTATGACACTCGCTATTTTCTTATTTAACTTGAGCTTAATTTCATCCTCGAATAAAGCAAGAGCATTTAGGTGTTCACTCTTCTACCAGAAATAGCGCCCGAATACATTGAAAGTAGTGATTAAATATCAATTATCTATATTGTTTAAATCATGTAATGACTTGAACTGAGAGAAAACATTTCAAGGAGCAGCATTAGGCAAGGTAGCGGTAAACTAAGATAGAATGTAAATCAATTAGGTTCACAAACAGGAAGATATCCAGGCATTCCCCAGTGAGAGTACCAAATTGATGCCGAAAATATTAAATACTTGATTGTTTATCTAACTTCCGCCACTCATCGAGCCTCAAGGAAAGCGTCTAAGATAATGAACTGTTCTAACCCCTGAAGAACACAAGAATTGCTATGATCGCAAATATCATATCTTATCTCTCCGAAAAGGGGGAGTGAACGGTCCATCAGAGGTAGTACCGCTGCTAGAAGTAAAACATCGAGGACCGGCACGCCCTGCCAAAAACAGTAACCAAAGAAAAACTGGTGCTCTCTTCCTGCTATTCTCTTATGTTCTTAAATAACGCACTATCTTTAACGTACTTGTATAGACCAAAAAGGGTTAAAATCCACGATTTTTTAGGCGTCAGATTGATGCACCAATATTTACCTAACGCCAAGTCCGGATATGATTCATCCTTGCCACCTGGAAAAGTTGAAAGAAACGATAACCAAGCCACTCACCACAATATTCAACAAATCACGCGAAGATGGTGTCGTTCCAGAAGACTTTAAAAGTCTTTAAAAAGGGTGACCGGCAAATTTCTAACAACTACAGGCCAATAAACGTGACATCTTTAAAATCACATTATTGCTAGAATCTATTATAAAAGAGAAAATAGTCGAACATTTAGACAAATTGGGCATCATTCGCAAATCACAGCATGGTTTTAAGAAAAACAAATCACGTTTAATAAATCTGCTGGATTTTTTTTCAAAAGCTTTTGATACGGTCCCCCACAAGCGTCTACCTAAAAAGATTGCTGCTCATGGAATCGGTGGAAACGTATTGAAGTGGATCGAAGACTGGCCCAACGGAAGGAAACAACGTACATTCATAAATGGTTACCAATCAAGATGGCGAGATGTTACAAGCTGAGTGTCCCATGGGTCCGTGCTGGGTACATTGCTTTTTATAATATATGTAAACGACTTAGATGAAGGCATAGTGAGCCTATTCTCAAAATTGCTGACGATACAAAGCTGGGTGATAAATCAATAACACTTGCCGATCAACATAAACTCCAGAGACTTAAACAGCATTGTGGAATGGTCAGGAAATTGGCCGATGAAACTTAACAGTGATAAAGTGATAAATGCAAGGTACAGAAAATAGAGAAAGAAACGAAGAATTTAACTATACAATAAAAGGCCTGCCACTGAAAAAGGTATCATAAGAAAAAGATCTTGGTTTTATAGTCTGCAACGATTTGAAAGTTGGAAGACAGTGCACAGAGGCATGCAAGAAAATAAACAGAGTGCTCGGTTTCATATTGGATACAAATCGGAAAATATAGTAATTCACCTGTATAAATCGTTGGTTTGACCTCATTTAAAGTACGCAGTTCAGTTTTGGAATCCATACTTGCGGAAAGATATAGAAATGTTGGAGAGAGTGCAACATCGAGCTACAAAAATGATACCCAGGCCATGTCAAAAGTCCTAGGAAGACAGACATAAAGCACACAACTTGGAATCACTTGAGATGAGCAGGTTAAGAGGAGAACTCATACAAGTCTTTAAGATCCTAAACAATTTTAAAAGAGTTGGACGCTTATTCAAGAACCTGAAGCCATGGATGCAAAATTAAGAAACGAAGATGTGAAACAAATATAGCAAAGTACCTTTTTTTAAACAAGGTGCTTTACTCGTGAAACGAATTGCCTTAGATTGTTGTTAAATCAACAACCATATACATGTTTAAGAACCGCTTCGATGCACACTTTAAGTGCATCAGCGTGGTTTGAAGGAGAGGAGGCCCAGAAGCGGCCCACACGGTCTTTTCCGGCTCTGAACTCTTATAATGTTATAAAAAAGTACTTATCTATTTTAGACTCCTGGTGACATATTACTTAATGTTTGTTATCAGATTACTTACAGCAGCTGCTTGCAGTGATCTTTCTCCGAAATAAAAACGCGTCAATATTTATCAATTAGCAGTGCTCCTCGAATCACAAGAACAAGTAGATGTGTGAACCAGAAAAGAGATACGAGGGGCGGTCAATTGGTTTTGCTAATCGGTAGGGCACAACAGAGGAAGGGGGATGGCTATTTGTGGGGGTAATATGACCAGTTATGACAAGTCAGGACCTGGAGCCGCACGCTCCTGCCTCGTCTATTTAGGAAGCAGTAGCTGATCGCAGATCGTCAGTCATAAATTTTTCAACAATGGAGAAGGTTGAGCACCAAGCAGTGATCAAATTTTTGACCAAGGAAGGCAAGAATGCAAAAGAGATCCATGAACGCATGGTTGCAGTGTACACCGACACCGCCCCTCCCTATGCGACCATTGCTCGCTGGAATAAGGAGTTCCGCCATGGTCGTGAATCCATTGAAGATGACCCCCGTCCAGGACGCCCGTCAAACGTAACCAACGAGGACAATGTGGTCCGTGTGGAGAGGATGATCCTCGAAAATCGATGGGTGAAGGTCGAAGAAATCGAGCGAGAACTTGGAATATCGCAGGGAAGTGTTATCAACATCATCCACGACAATTTGGCCATGACCAAGGTCTCTGCCCTTTGGGTCCCTAGAAAACTCACGCTCCATGATCGACTTCAACGTCGTCAGAGTTCGGAGGAGCTGCTGCTCCTGTACAACCAAGATCCGGCGGCATTCGCGTTACGCATAGTGACAGGTGATGAAACGTGTGTCCATCACTGGGATCCCGAAACCAAACTCGAAAGCATGTCCTGGAAGCACAGGAGCTCTCCACCCCCATCAAGTTCCGGACCCAACCCTCACCCGGGACGATCATGGCCACTATCTTCTGGGATTTTGAGGAAGTGTTGATGGTGGACTATACGTCTCTTGGAAGGACCATCATAGGCCAATATTACGCTGAGGAACTGGCTGGGTTGAAAAAGTGCATCCGTCAGAAGCGGCGCGGCAAGTTGACACACGATGTCCTGCTCCTCCACGAAAATGCCCCTGTCTACAAGGCCAGCTCAAGGCTGGACTGCATGGACGCCGGCTTAGAGACGATGAAGATGTCCAACTCGCCGTCCAAGAGTGGATTGAACAGCAGTCATAAGATTTCTCGTTGTCGGGAATTCGAAACCTCATGGACAAGTGGCGCAAGTGCATTGAAGTTGAGGGTAGTTATATTGAAAACACTAAAACACTTTTCCTCATATCTCGTTTCCTTTATCCGAATTGCAAAACTTATTGACCGCTCTTCGTACAAGCATTGAGTGTGGGCTCTCTCAGGAACCATTTGCAGCATGTTTTTCCAATGCCATGTTCACGAGTCGTCATGTATTTATTATTGAGTGGCATTTTGAATTTCACTTAAACTTGGAACATTTTTTTTCATTTTCTTTCAAATTACCTTACTTATCCAAATATCAGATTATATTTTAATAACCGGAAAAGTTTCTATACCAAACATATCCTAACACATAACATGGATAACACAGTCATTATTAATTTTGTTACACAATCTACTACGATAAATGCAACTTACACAACCACCAAAATGAACCAGACCTTCTCAACCTCTCATATTTCGTGCGATTCGGCCGCAACAACCAACTATCCAGCTTCCTGTTTTCGATGCAGCTAACCCAATAACGTGGGTGAAGATATGAAAAGTAATCATGGTTTCTCAACTCATTACGGACCAAGAACGCCTCATTTTTGCCATGCAAAAAATCCCATTGAGTATCTTTATTTTGCTTGAGTCCGATTCATTTGTTTTTCTCAGGTTCGGTTACCAACGGAGTCTTCTACCAATAGCCCTGACCGATAAAATAACCTCTTGCCTCTAAACCACGGGTTTAGCTGCCACATTCAAGATGATAGAAAAAGATGTCAGAAACTTAAAAATTCAATGTATGACCGCGCAAAAGCACAGTCACAAGGGTAAACGCAGCGAAAGGCTGCATCCGTACTCTGAAGGCAAAAAATGAGTGCATTCCAGCACAGGAGGCAAGGCACAGCTTTCCGTTATTCATTTTTCTTCCGCTTATTCTTCTACACCTAAATATTCTCATCCTATTCTCTTTCTCAATCAAATGGTCTCTCTTCAAAATTTCGTTGTTCGTAGTATAATATTACTTTCCTCCAACCAAATAATGGGTGTGGCTACCAAAAAAAATATGGTGCACAAGCTGTAAAATGTTTACAACCTTGCACATATTTACGATCAGTACCAACTATTTTCATCTCCTTACCAAATAATTCACTCTTACTCTTCTCATTCTCATTTTAATGATTGAAATTCTACTACTAATTCAAACTAAAAACACAAGTAATCAATTGGTCTATCACCTCGGCCGTTCCTTCATCTTCTCTAGGTGATCCACCATTTCTTATTTAGGACTCACTTTCTATTGTTTCATATCTAGTAGGCACTGATGCTCACCCTAGTGTTATTCCAACCTCTCTGGATGATAAAGTTTGTTCATCTTCTGATATTGTCGTTAAAACCGCTAATTTTTAGGGTATAAGGACCTATAGGATCCGCATCCCTGAGTTGTTTCTCAGCCTCCGTCGGGTTTTTAAGGGACCTATATTATTACTGAAGTTGACGTTCCTATTATGGGCCTAGATCTTATCTCTGGCCACGAACCTTTGGTTCATTCTCGCAATCACAAACTTGTCGATCGTATTACTTCGTATTACACTCTTCCAAATATTTTCGGAAATGGCAGACGGTGAGATATATTCCGAGTAGCGTCCGTGAAAAGGTACTCGACATCCCAAAGACCGCTATCACCACGCCATTTAGATCATTCGAATGCCTAATGGTCTTCGAACAGTGCGCAGACCTTCCAGCCTTTCATGAATCAGATTCTGCGAGGTCTTTCCTTCGTCTTTTGTCACATAGACGACCTCCTAAAAGCATTTCCATCTTTATGGGTGCATCTATCTCACCTCCTTCAGGTTTTTGTTCCATTTGAAGAGTATGGTATCCTACTAAACATACTTAAGTGTCTTTTCTGTTGTCACGCAACTCTCTTTTCCTGACGGAATCCGTTCTCTCGACGACAAAATTGATGTCATTCTGGATTTTCCCTGACCATCTTCACTCAATGAACTTCTTTGTTTCTGCTGTATGCTTAACTTCTACCATAGATTGATACCTGAAGTTTCTAGAATCATAGAACAACCCTACACTCTCCTTCTAATCACCAAATAGAACTCTCTCCTGTCATAGTTTTTCAAGGCGTAGGAATCTTTTTTTCTCACCAAAGAGGCCTCCGCCGTTTTACTTACCCATCATTAGCTAAGGGCCTCATTGAGCGTTGCCACGAATGGGTCATCCACATATGTAGTTGCAACCTTGTAACAAAAGGTCGGTGACTCATGGCTACCTATTACTTTCTTCTCAAAATCTTTACCTCCTCAAATGATATCGAGTACATTTTCACGGGAGCTACTCGGAATATATCTCACCGTCCACCATTTCAGACAATATTTGGAAAAGTGTGAATTTTCCATCTTCATCACCCAAAAAAATAGTTAAAGCACTTTCCACTCAGAGCATTTCACTTTGACCTCCTACAGTCGATGCTCATCATCTAGACTTAATTTTGAAGCCTTTAAGCGACATTCAATACGTTTCTGGCTCTCCAAGTGTCGCATCAGGCACGCTTCCTCGAAATTCTGCAATATCGGGCACACAACTCTCTCATGCGCCCATTGACCATGAGATAATAGCGTTGGTTTAGGAACAGGATAAAGATACGCAAACTCTGTGTCACTCTTTCTAACTCTTCTTTACAAAGATCGATTTGCCAGGCGCTTCCTCGTCAAATTTTATTTCCCTAACTGTCATGCTCCTCATATTCCTCTCGCTTACTTTCGGCACATATTTGAACAAACTCTCGGTCTTCCTCATACTAGCATGCGAGCTACTTGCAATCTCCTTCTACAACGTTATTTCTGGCCAGCTTTTTACGCAATGTAGCAAAATGAACCCGCTCATGTGTGCCTTGTCAGCATGTAAGGAGCAGCGCCAGATAAAGTTTTCTCTGGTTCCCTTTACATTGCCTTCTTAGCGTTTCGGCCACATTCAGGTCGATCTTGTAAATTATCTGCCTTATTTTTGTTGTTGTACCTATCTTTTCATTTTGATCGACCGCTTCACTCGTTGACCAGAAGCTGTCCGCATTCCAGATATCTAAGTCTACAGCACCAGTCAGGCCTTTATCTCAGCATGAGTTATCCGTCTTGGTGTCCCTTCCACAATCATGACTGACCTTGGTAGTCAATTTGAATCTCACCATTGGGATGTACACATGGAAGTTAGTGTTTTTTTTACTTTCTACCACAAGCTACTCTCCCCAAAGCAACGCTGCAGGTGAACGTTTGCATCGGTCACCTACAAAGCAAGCTTCACCGATCCAAATATCATTTGGGTGGACAACGTACCTTTGATTCTTTTGAGCATTCTTTCGTCCTTAAAAGAGGATTTGGCATGCTCTGCAATAAAACTGTTTACGGCACCCAGCTCCATCTCCATGGTCAATTTCTTTCTTTTACTGACCACACTCTACCTTTTTATCTCGATCCTGCTTCATACGTACACAATTTCGTACGGATGATGGCCGAATTTAGACCTCCTTTCCCTAGAGTGCATGCTGACCAGAAAACTTTGTTGCCGAAAGAGATGGCGACCTTTTCCCACGTTTTTGTCCGTCGTGACTGAATTCCCTCATCATTATAACCCGTTTATAATGGAATTGTTTTATTTTATTTTTACTGATTGGAAATGGCTGTTTTTTTTTTAATTTTGACTCATATTCGAAGGATTTATTGAAGTTATTTCTCAAATAGAGTTTTAATTTAAATCTTTAATAGAAGGAGATAGCTACTCTCTCTTAAGAACGAGTAAAGTAAATGGAATTATTAGAGCAAGTTTAGAAAGAGAAAAAAAAGAGTCGTGTGGATTGTTTTTTTCATATTTCGAAGGAATTCCGATAAAGGTTTTTTCTTGCTTTAGGCCTAGAAAATAATCAGTGATGTGAAAAAAATTTGTACTGAAAACCTTTTAATTTTATTTAGACCAAAATCCTATTACTAGAACTGGATAGACTGTAGGCCAAAGACCGAGGGTCTGCATGGTAATTGTAAGCTCTTACTGTAAGGAGGACTGGCGAAACCGCCCCCTTGTTTTATTTGAAATTTTCATTATCGGCAAAGGAGACCCCGAAGAGCATTCTGGAAGTATATATAAACATTTATCCCCAGGATCACATTCGGGGAAGGTGCATCTAGTGATAGCATAACCGTCTGAATCCCAATTGAATCTATCTCTTAAGATCATTGACAAAAGCGTCCCCGGGCATGTCAACTCCCTTCTTGGACTTGGGCTATAGAATAAGGTAAGCGGGAAGAAGCGAGAGATGGTAGCTGTTAAGGAGGTGGGAAAAAAGAGCATGCAGGATAAATGTACATTCATCCACTGGTTGAACCTCACACACTGAGCACACCGCCCGGTCAAAACTACCTCCATCATGGTTTCCTAAATTAAAAATGACGCCTTTTTATGAGAAGGAGGAGATGATCCATTGATGAAGAATCAACCACACATCTACACATGCCATCTAAACCAAAAGAACAAATTGATGTGAAAGGTCAAAGTTATTTCATAAGTACTTTCTTTAAAGGTTTCTCTATGCCTTAGCTTTATTTAAAAGTTTTGCTCATGCCCACTGAAGCCCACATGAACTGCTGTTGTAGTAAAGAAAAAAATACCTACTAGGGAACTGGCCTTTATTAAAGGACAAAAAGAGAAGGTTGGAAGTAAAGGTACCTTTAAAATTGGAGTTCTTGATATTCCAGAGCATAATGGACAATTAAGAGCTTCAGAAAGGAAAGAAAAAGAAAGGATAGCAGAAATAAATAGAAAAAAGTAAGGAGAAAAGCCCTGTTTTAGCAGGAAAAGCAGCAAGAAAAGAAATTGAGCATTTTTTGGCAGAAGGTGAAGATCTGAAGGCAGAAACTTCTGATGGTAACAACAGTTTTGGTGATGAAGTAACTTTTGAAGCTTTTCAAGAGCCTGAATCTTCCCCTAGGAATAGAAAGAATTATGATGAAATTCCAAATATTGTTTTTGCTAGTGTAAGGTATCGTGTCGGATTGAGACCAACTGTAGATATAGCAACAGCAGCTTTAATAGATGCTGGATTCATTACTGAGGAAGATACCAGTAAAGTAATTGATAAGAATAAAGTTAAGAGAGCACACGAAAAGCTAATGACAGTTATTGAACATGAGTTTGAGGAAAACTTAAGGAAGGATGGGGAAGTTTCTTGTGTTCTTTTTGATGGACAAATTTTATGATGGAAGCAGAGGAAAGTGAAAAATTGTTTCCAGCAAAAACAAAAGAGGAGCATTGCACTCTCATCAGTGAGTCTGGGAGCAATTACCTCTTTCAATTGTCCCATAAAAGGCTAAAAAAGAAGAATCACATGCATAGAAGATCGCTAAGGCTATGTTTGGGTGGCTGAGGGAAAGGGGTTTGGATAAAAGCTTGATGACCATTGGAGGAGACTCTAAGAATGTAAACCCAGGTGTAAATGATGGGGTTATGCGAAAAATGGAGCTC
Source organism: Ceratothoa steindachneri (assembly GCA_963969495.1). Lineage (NCBI taxonomy): Eukaryota > Metazoa > Arthropoda > Malacostraca > Isopoda > Cymothoidae > Ceratothoa > Ceratothoa steindachneri. Next base: position 99,710,637 of record OZ018328.1, read on the forward strand.
CATTTGGGCAGAAGGCTTGTTTGGTTAGTCTGTAACCTGAAAACTGATGAACTTCCTCCCCATCATCTAATTATCAACCTGGATGGCCTAACACTATCAGACAACAGATATTCCGGACAAATAAAAAGTTCTTTGACTCTGTTACAGACTTGGATATCAACCCAAATTTCACTCAAATATCTTTATGTCCTCCTCTTACCAAGATAACTCAGGAAGTGGTGTAGTAAGATCTTTCCACTGATCAACACTACGGCTATAGAATTGTATCGGCAATCAGAGATGGAGTGCTTCCTACAAGGCTTTCTCTATTGGAAGGAGGTGTTGGATATTGTTTTGCCAACTGTTAAGAGATCAGCTTGGTATGCATACAGTGAAGCCATCCTCCAAACCCTCCTATGCTCTGAAGATCAGGCAGAGAGAACTGAAGGGGTAAAAATAATCCAGACTATCAGGGAAGATGGGGACCCAAAAAACTCAACTGAGAAACTCCTTTGTAAGGCTTAGAAGGAGAGCAAGACATCAATTGTGATGCTACCAGGATTAGAGATCTGATCAATCGGTCAGAGGATGTCTCTGAGCCACCTTTCACTTGCTCTTTAAGTACTTCTGAATTGAAAAACTTCATTGACTCTCCTATGAAAGTTCCTGACTAGCCTTGTCACACATACAGCATTGATAGGGTTGTAAGAATGATGACTGAGGCTTCTTTCAAGTATATCTCACATGAAAAGAGGGATGAAGAAATCAGGGCACAGGCGGGAAGTAGACGTCTGGTGTCTAGGGATGAGTCAAAGCAAGATTTGTGTGCTCTGGTGAAGTCTAACTTCTGAATATGACCTAAAGTGACCCATGCAACTATATGTGGAGCTTTGCATACACTTTTCTCACTTAATAAACATGGCAATTTGAGGTTACTTTGTGTTTGTGTGTACTTGAATTAAATAAAAATAGCTTACATAAGTTATTTTTATTTAAATCGAAATTGATGTAGGTAGGAGCAATTGTATAACAAAATAAAGTTCTTTTTCAAAATCATTTAAACATCCCTCATTAAAGGAATTAATGAAAATATATGGTTGCCCCAAAGTATGACCCGCCCTACTCTGTATGCAACCTTAATGCATAGTGTATATACTCTCGTATAAGCCTATCTCTTCTACAGTACGAGCTACATTGGTAAAAATACAGGTTTTTTTAGACCTCATGTTTAATGCGACTCTTTTTTTTTAGCAATATCAGGGTCTATCTTAGCAGTAGAATTCTGTCCAAAGTGATGGGTTATTAAGCAGATTGTGTCTAATTTTTTTACGCAGTACTGTACTTTTTCTCAAGCTCAAATGATTTTCCTCTTTCCCAAAATGAATAAATTTTAAATATTGGTCTCAAAATTAGTTGGGCAAAGTGTAACCCTCTTCCCCCTATATTTTTTTCTAAAGTATTGAGCATAAAATCTTGCACTATTCTTGATTGTGTGTGGTATTGAAGTTTTCAAATTTCTTTTTTAAATATAGCGCCTCTGTAACTTACCTTCCCTGATAGAATATTTCAGCCTTTATTCATTAAAAGTTTCATTATTGGTTGAACTCAGTTCTTGTTCAAATGTCAGATAGCATCCATTAATCTGTTACGCCCGTAAAAAAAGCTCATATAAAGAAGAAAAATAATTTGGATAAAAAATTACTCTCGAATTGTAAGAGAGTTTGTTGTCAGTCGCGATACAATTAAAAAATAGAATGTGAGGCTGAAGCACAACAGCCTAAGTAAGGTATTTCTCTCCAGGGAAGGACTAAGGAGGAGGCAGGGCAGAGTAGACTGATGGCCGGTGGCAGGCTTTCTCGTCTTTGGATATCATACGTTCTGTTTGTATGGTTTACTGGCAAGGGCGTCTTTCCAGCAACGTCTCTTGATAAATGAAATATATTTCCTGAAATAAAATAAGGTGGGAGCCCTGAAGACACAACTTCCTTTTGGGAAGGGTCGGAGAGAAGGCCAGGGGAGAGAAAGCGCAAGGGAGGGCGAAGAATAAAGATGGCAGAGCTTGAAATAAAGGAGTAGTAGTGATAGTCGACCTAGATGGTCGGTGAACCTACAGTTTTACACGGATTCTAATCCACGGTGTGTAATATCCTTTACCTATAAATTTTTCTATTGAGCCGCAGTTCCACGTATAAAGTGTTCAGAGAGGAAGCTTTAAAGGATTTACAGTTTAATAATGTTCATTTTTTAGAAGCTGCACAAAGGTATAACAGGGTACACCATTGTGAATGGATAATGGCGTGGTATATATTATTTTTGTTTTTCAGTTAAGGGATCTGAACCTATAAAGTAGCCTCAGTTCTCCTTTTCCTCTGTTGACTTGTGTGGGAGAATTCCACGTGGAATTTATTTTCCAGCACGCAAGTGACGTCCATGCGTTAAAGAAAATTATAGAATTTGGTTAGGCTTAAATTGGTTGGCCTCCCCATCCCCCATCCACAAGCGGTAGCCTCGAACCGTGTTGACCCCTGACCACCTTTTCGTGGGTAAGAATCTCCTGGGCATGAAGGTTCGAGGCCATTCGAGAGTAGCGCTGGCCAAACACCCCATGTTTCCCCCACCCCTGCGGGAGGAGCCTCGGATATATAGGGCTCGTCTTCCAGGTGAGAGATACAGAGTTGAGGAGTCCCGCTAGGATCCAAGAAGCATTCCCCCTAATTCCAAGTCAGGTGCTTGACAACGAATCAAAGTGACGGCTGAACTTTTTGTGTCGTTGGAATTAACACAGCCAGTGAGGCATTTTCATTTGACGATCGCCACCGAGCGATTTTCCTCAATCCACTCATCAACTCCTGTAAAATCCCTCCTCGCTCCCTTCTAGTCTTCGGGTGGCCGAAATACTCTTCCCTGGACCGGACGTTACCGCCCCCCTTCCCTTGGAGAACCGTCACCAAGTCAACTTCCCGCTCAGAAGCTCCGAATGCCCCCGCCCTCACGCTTATTGCCTGCAGAAGACATCCGTGAAACCTTAACCTGACGTCTCACCCGGAATTCTCCGTAAGCCAACCCCTCCTCCCCTTCAGCAACCCATTTAAGTTAATCCTCTCATTAGAATAGTCTCCTTCTGTAACGCATTAATTTCTAACTACAGAGTCTGATGCTTAACTCTGCAATTTCCCCCCCTTCCTCATTTACCAATATAATTTTGCCCATTGATTCTATTATTTTATGTAAATAAAATTATAGTTTTGTAAATGCCTCTTTAAATAACCTTGAGCTGTGCCATTGCCCAAATTTTACCTGACCTCATTTTGCACTCTATTCTCGCTGCTCCCCGCGTCGAAACTCGTGGCGATCCACCACTTCTTCGGTTCACCTGTAAGTTATTAGTCTCTTCCCCATAGATATAATATGGTATTGATATAATATAATGTCACACCACGACAACTTGTTCTGTTACATGCTTGCTGTATCGTGATTTAGTATCGTTAATTCTAGCAGTTTGGTTTCGTTAGATTATCCGTATCCATATTTTTCGCCATAGATACCTTCAAGGTTTTTTCTGAATATCGATATGATTTTAAAATTATACATATTTGTACTTATTTTACATTTCCTTTCGTATTCATTGACCATCCTTATCATTTTTTTGCCGTAAATCCTGCTTCCATATCGCCGTTCGTGTATGGAAATACGACGATTTGGGGGTCGTCATCGGCGAATTGAAAGTTGAGGTACCCTTCAAGGTGGGTAATGGGATGTCTTAGGTACAACCAAATTATATGGTTGGACATAAGTTAGAATTTTTCTTATTGATTATTTCCGATTTTGATGAATGCGTATCTTTCATTCACATAGCTTGCTGTTCATTCCTAGTTGTAGGATTTTATATTGCAGTCGTCTTCTCCAAATTTTATCGAATACCTACGATACGCAATGCAGAAGATATTATCACTGGCTTTTTCACATTTTACGATTTTATCACTGATGACTGTGATGGCCATCTCTGCTTCTTTTCTTCCTGAATTGAAATTGGTACTTGTTTAGGAGTTCATTTGCCTCCACGTGCTAACATAGCCGTAGGTTCAGTTAGCTAAACCTGAGTTAGTAGTTTTCCTGTTTTTGGAATAAAGATCATTGTTCTGACCTTTAGCAGGTAGCCTGTGTTGAGACAAGCATTCAGTACCATTGTTATTCCCTTTAGTATGTTTTTGAGCGCTGCCTCGAAATTTTTAGGGTAAGTCCTGATCTTCCTGGCGATTTCTTCCTGAAGTGCGAAATTGTGGTCTTCACTTCTTGCTTGGTGATCTTCTTGTCGATACCGCCGTGGGTGTTTCTCCTTTATCTACAAAGTGGGGTGGATTTGTTTTATCAATTTCATCGTTAAGCGAGTCTAAGCTAATTTGCTTGAAATGGATGCCAAATTCTTCATTTACCTCTTCTACTCTTCACTGAATATCCGTTCAATTTTATTTTAGTCTTAAAATGTTGTCTTTTATTTTAATTTTTCTTCTTCCTGCTCTGCCTTCTATTGAATTAATTTTCTACAAAATTCCTGTCCAGCTGCAGCATTATTAATCCTTATTATTGTTTCATTCATTCGAATGTTTACTGTTTTTTCTGAGGTCATTTCTCACTTTTTTCTTATCATTTCGGCATGTAGCTACTACGGTATGTCGTGCCTTCTTATTTCTACCGATATATTTCCTAATCTTCTCTTCCTTTGAACCATTTTAGGCGTCCAAGTGAAGTTAGTAATCGTCTTATAACTGTTTTTGGTATTGCTCTTTCTTCTGATGCTTAATTCGAGCTCCTTATTTTTTCCGATTCTGTATCTATATCTTCTATCATTGCTGCTTCTAGTGGTTCTAATACATAATTATTTAATTGACTTCTATATATCTCCCATTACGCTCTGTGGTATGCAGTGCGCGAGAATGTGGCCGAAGATCCAGACACCTCTATTCGTCATCGCGCACAGGAATTGAACCTCTTCACAACAACATTACATCGAATTTTGACAAAAGATTTGTCTCTACACGCTTACAAAATTCAATTGACACAGGAACTGAAGACTGCTAACCATTTGAAGCGCCTTACATTCGTTAATTGGGTGCACGAGCAAAGACAAGCCGATGATGATTTTTCACAAAAAAATCATCTTTAGTGATAAAGCCCATTTTCATTTTGGTGGATTCATTAATAAGGAGAATTGTCGTATTTGGGCTGATGAAAATCCCAGGAATATTGTTGAAAAGCCACTGCATCCACAAAAGGTCACTGTTTGGTGTGTATTTTTTGCTAGCGGAATCATTGGGCCGTATTTCTTCGAAAATGATGCTGGGAATTCTGTTACGGTGACAGGCAAGCGATATTGTGCTATGATAAACAACTTTTTATAGCCTGAATTGAATTCTATGAATGTAGAAGATTTGTGGTTCCAACAGGACGGCGCCACATGCCACACAACAAATGCTACAACGGCTATATTGAATGAGAAGTTCCCAGGTCACATCATCTCTCTAAACAGCGAGGTCAATTGGCCACCATGATCGTGTGACTTGACGCCTTTAGATTTCTTCCTTTGGGCTCGTCTCAAAAGCAAAGTCTATGCCAACAAGCCAACAACAATTCAACTTCTGAAGGATGTGATAATAAGTCATATTGGTGAGATCGAGGAGAAACCATGCAGAGACGTCATCACAAATTTTGACCATCGAGCGGAGGTGTGCCGCCGAAGCCTTGGCGGAGATTTAGGGATATTATTTTTCACACATAATTGCCATGACTCAAATAACATGATCCAATAGTGAAATCAATAAATTTTGACCAATAACACTGTTTTATTTCCTGCTAACTTCAATCCGTCTTAATGGAACACCCTTTAGTTTTAAAGTAGATTATTATTGCTTAAGAAGATGTGCTGCCCGGTCTCCTTTATCTTTCTTTGTTTTCATCAACAAACAGTGATATTCCTTATTTATCAAATAAAAGTGAATACTAGTGATTTTAAACTGCATTGAATAATAAAAATTATAAATCTACGTATTTGAGTTAATTTATTTGGACATATAAAGTGATATTACCGCATTACGTCGAAAATTCCCATGTTCCCACTGAGTCTGTTTTGAAATCCATTAGGCATAAACTCAACAGAGTGATTAGAAGTGCAGCGCTGCCACATCCATCTTGTTTAACTAATCTCTTCACTCTTTAAATTAATAAATTAAAACAATCACTCATCAATCAAAACCTAACAACCTTTAAAGTAAAATTTTAACAATTAAACATTACTGTTTCTCCCAGTAATTAAACAAACTCCTATAGCACATAAACACTGTGTCACATTTCTCCATTCATTCTTAGAAAGAATGGCTCCTCCTACTCTCAGGAAGTCAGACAAAGAAAAAAATACTCAAATTACAAGAGGGAAAACCGAATTAAACAAACCAGTTAATTTTAATGAACTGCAGACCCATATTTCCTCATCTACGCTATCAGGTGATGCCAATGACATTATGAACGTTCTTTTTAAGTTTTTGGAATCATTTTTTGACAAACAAGAACAAAAAATCATCTCTCTCGAAAAATCTAACGAAGAAATCAGATCAAAAATAAAAAAATTAGAAGAAAAGGTTGATTCTTTCGACGCTTATGAAAGACGAGATACGATTATATTCTCCGACAATATACCTGAAGCTACCAATAATGAAAACTGCAGCAATATCATCGGCAAACTTATTAAATATAGTTTCCACAAATAAATGCAAGAAGCTGACATCTCTGTTGCTCATCTTCTAGGTCCCAAGACTAAAGTACAAGGTCCCGACAAAAGAAACATAATTGTGAAGTTGCGCAGAAGTGATCTGAAGCGTGATATCTTCTCAGCATGCAAAGAATTCAAACCCTTATTCTATGTAAACGAACAACTGACTCCAAATCGTAACAAAATCGTTTTTTTCCTCTGCCAAGCTAAAAAGAAATTCTCCACAAAGATCGCCGGCTGCACTACCAGAGATGGATTCATCAACGTTTTCCTGCCATCACCCTCCGGTCGCCGTGACCTACGTATAGTTATCAATACCCGAGCTGCACCCAAAAATTTCTGTCGGAACACCTCAATTCTCTTATTAAAGTTATCATAAATTAGTATTTCAACTGTTTATAGATACTTATACGTAATTTCAATTTGTAACCTTCAATTTTTAAATTCCAATTGAAATGCCTTTATGTTTGAACAACTTGATCACTTCAATAATATCGATCCAGACTTAAACCATTTTTTATGAATTATATCCAAATTTTAAAGAAAATAACGTAACAAACCAATACTATGATTGTGATAAATTTAACACTACATTTTCATTTGAAAAAACAGACCTGTTTATTTTAAATCTTAACATTCGTTCTTTGCACGGAAACATTGACGAATTTTCAATATTTTTGTCAACACTTAATTATAAATTTTCCGTTTTGGCATTCACCGAGAGCTGGCTAACAAATAATAATAAACAACTTATCAGTGTCCCAAACTATAGCTCTTTTCATTCACTACACGACGTAAACAAGATAGGGGAAGGTATAAGCGTGTATATATATGACAGACTCAATACTAAAAATGTTGACGAAATTAGTATTTCCTATAAATATATTGAAACTTTATTTATCAAAGTAAAATCAAATGGTAAAACAATAATCATTGGAACCCTGGTGACCCTGAGATGTTTATAGATAAGATTGCTGAATTAATCAATTACTTCAATGTTACAAACTATGACGACATAATAATTACAGGAGATTTTAACTTCGATCTATTAAACTTTGAAAACCACGCATCAACTCAGTCCTTCCTCAATATTTTTTATTCTCATTCCTTACTTCCAATTATAACAAAAGCAACAAGAATAACCCAAAACTCAGCAACACTAATTGACAATATTTTCAGAGTTCACCCCGAAAATTACTCTTCTGGTATTCTCCTTTGTGACATACCGGACCATCTTCCTATATTCATGATCCAAAAGTCATTTTTCAACTCGAATAATATTCATCAAAACCGTACAATAACCTACCGCATAATTAACGAAAATACCTTATCAAACTTCTAAAACTATGTTCTAAATCAGAATCTATATGAAATTTCCTATATAAATGACATCGATTCTGCTACCGAAGAGTTAATTCCAAGGCTAGACGATGCCTTTAAACTTAATTGTCCTCTAAAATCTAAAACCATATCATATAAACACAAAACAAAACCTTGGATAATAAACGCAATTATAAATAACATCAATAAACGTCAAAAATACTTTTCTCTTTATAAGTTTAGTCAAATTACAGAACAGACATATAAAAATTTTCGGAATCAAGTTACTAACCAAATTAAAATAGCCAAGAAAAATTATTACCATGAACGATTTAATCAAACGAAAAACAATATATAACAAACTTGGAAATTAATTAGTTCTGTGATAAAACCAGAAATTACTAAAGGAACAAACCAAATTAAACAAATTATCATTGACGGCAAACCAGTTGATGACAATAAGGAAAAAGCGAATGAATTCACTAAAAAAATTTTCAACGTAGGTAAAAAAATCTCGGACTCCTGCAAAATAGTCGATAAATCTTTTCTTTCGTATTTTAATGAGATTAATGTACCAAATTCTTTGTTCTTTTCTCCTGTAAGCGTTGCCGATATAAAAAAATCATTAGTTCACTAAAAAATAGAAAATCAGGCATTAATTCAATCTCCACTAAAATTTTAAAATACATCTCTGATATAGTTGCTCCAATTTTAGCATCAATAATTAATAAATCATTTACGCAAGGTATATTCCGAAGTGTATTAAAAGTTGCTCGGGTAACACCGTTACCAAAGGCCGGAGACCTCACAAACGTCAGCAATTACCGCCCTATTTCATGTCTTACAATGTTCAGTAAAATATTTGAAAAAATAGCATTCAATAAACTTTATAAATTTATGGAATCTAATTCACTGTTGTATAAACACCAATATGGTTTTAGACGTCAGAAATCAACGATTCACACGATTATTAACCACCTTCAATATTTATATGATAACATTGAAAAAGGCCACATTGTATTCTCAATTTTTCTCGATTTTAAAAAAGCTTTCGATTGTGTCAACCATAATATTCTACTGTCAAAATTAGCTACAAAGCGGAATTAGAGGCAACTGTCAAAATTGGTTCAAATCATATTTAACTAAAAGAAAGCAATTTGTCTCCGTCAATGGTCAAGACTCATCCCACCTTAATATTACAGCTGGGTACCACAAGGCTCCGTGCTAGGGCGACTGTTATTTTTAATCTATATTAATGATATTGTTAAATCATCTTCTCTGTTTAAATTTATATTATTAGCGGATGATCGTGCCATATCAACTTCCTTGCCATATGACAAACCGAGCAATATTGCATCTACAATAAATAAAGAACTCGAAAATGTCTTCAGGTGGCTTAATGTTAATCAACTATCAATAAATGTAGATAAAGCCAAATATATTCTTTTCTCTTACAGAAAAATCTATTGAATTGCCCCATATTAAAATGGGCGACGGGATAATTTATGAAACTACTCATATCAAATTCCTAGGCATCTTTATTGACAAAAATCTGAGTTTTAAACAACATATTACGCATATCTCAACAAAACTATCAAAATCGATTGGAATATTATATAAATTAAATAAGTTTCCTCCTAAATCTCTTCTCCATTCTTTATATATGACAATGGTGCAACCTTACTTGACATATGGCATAAAGAGTTGGTATGGAAAATATCAAAATTATCTCAATAAATTAGTCATATTACAGAAAAAAGCAATTCGAGCCATCCATCAATTTGACCACAAAGAGCACACTAATCGATATTTTAAAGAATCCAAAATTCTAAAATTAAATGATCTCTTTGTTTTTAAAACATCCTTATCCCTTTACAAAACAATAATGTGTTCCTATAATAACTATATATTTAATATGTTACAAACAGCTGATAATGCCCATAATCACCAAACCCGCTATAGAACAAAATTTATTTCACCCTTGTATTCAAAATCAAAATCACAATGTAGCTTTCTGTACAAATCTATCAAAATATGGAATGGTTTGGACGACAATATCAAATTCCAAATCAATTTAGCTCAATTCAAAAAAGCTCTTAAAAACAATATAATTTCAGCTTACCAAATTTCTATTTAGTTTTTGTTATTGTGTATTTATTCGTTACCGTACACTATTATACTGTGTACTATTACTTTGATTTATACATTATAAATATGTTATTATTTATATAAGACTGTTGACTATGTTAACTACAGATCTTTTGAAATAATCGCTAGAAATAAAATAGTTTTTTAATTTATCTCTAAATTTAAATAATATAATTATTCGTTATTAGCAATCTTTACAATGGTTAGGTTCTCAAATGTATACTAAGTTGTTTATATTTTTATAACAAAGGCGTTCTCTGTTCGTAAACATGAGGGGATTTTATTCTTGATAATGTTATGCTTAGTCTTAAGTTTCTGCCCTAAAAGTCACTGACTTATTTTGGGCCCATAACTAATCTTTGTATGTATGTACATATATACGAGTATGTATAAGTACTTATTGTAACTTTTCATTAAGATTTAAAAGGTAATATGTTTATACTGTACATTGGATTAATATGGAATAAATAAATAAATAAAAAAAAAAATAAAAAACAAGGTTTGAGGCCGTGGTGCAAATTACATAAGTTGGATAATTAAGCCCTAGTCGATTGCAGATGCTCTTGCGAACAGTGTTTCCAGTTGCCTTCCTACTCTGTTTTTCTTTCTATATCCATTCGCTGACCATTGAGCATTTAAGTCGCTTATGAATATCACAAGGTTTATATTATTAAAGATGTTCATAAAGTTATTAATCAGCAAATTATTTCTCCTTGTGGGTTAATATCTTGTAGCCATTATTATGTTAGATATCTCCTTTTTGTATTTCTACAGCCCAATACGACTCTTCTAGTTCTTCACGAGTTGTTCAGTTGATGCCCTTAGTGATTGCGAGAGCAGCTCCGTGGTGTAGTTCCCCATCGGGCTTAAGGCTATGACATCATAGTTCCAGATTTCTACCGCGTCTTTGTTTATGTTGACTCCTTGGTCCGAAATTAAGATGATGTACGGATCCTTTATTTTGAAAAGGTTTCAAATATCTGTTTCTTTTCTCTCCATTAGTGTTTAATTGTAGAATTTTCAGTTTTTTCTTATACATTGTTAATTGTGTAATCCTTTAAGCGTTACCGGTTAATTTGGGCTTTTTATTTGTATGTAAATATAAGGTTATTATTTCGACTTTTGGGGGTTATTTTACTCCTTATTTCCTCTCAGTTTTTTCGTTGCTTGGGGAATTCGACCTTGGGGTCGGACTCTTATCTGACTTTGATTTCTACTTTCTACTTTTCATTTTTTGTAGCCCTCTTGGGCTCTTCCGAGGAATCAGAAATCTCTTCGGTCTCACTTATTTATGTTATTCTTCTTGTGCCTTCTCGTTGGTGTTTAAATCTGGGATCTACATTTTTAAAATTGCAGATGAGTGGATTTGTTGAGAAATGTTGTTTGGTTCAAGTCCATTTGCTTTTACCAATGCGTTTGGTGATTTGCGTATGTGCCAGTGTAAGGATAGCCTACAACATGCTTTACGACCCCTTTTTAACTCACGTCGTAACTCCTTAAAAGCGCAGTTCGAGAACTTACTACCTAGTTTATGCCATAGTGACTGGAGCGCGGGTCGACGAACTGAAAGGCAGTTGAATTTCGTCACGTAGGTGCCTCATGGTGACGAGTATAAATAGGGACCTGCTGATTCTAAGAAGTAGAGGAACGGGAAACCTTTTTTCTTGTTTGTATCAGCATTTTCGGATCTTTAATACCTACTCAAGAAATTAAAAGAAGAAATATAGGCGTTGATTAGACTGATAAGAGAGACTAGTTCCCTTTGAGCGAGGGCACATCCGAAAGATGCGCTACTTTTTTCTTCTCTACTTTTTCCTTTTTTCTTACTTTTTAACTCCTACTTCCTTACTCCTAGCACTACATAACTTGGTCACCGGCGAAGAGCAAGCAAACCCTTGCAGGAGACCCCGTTAGGGGGCCAGAAAAGGAGGGCCCATTCTGGGCCTCGGACGCGAGGTCAGTTGCAGGACCCATCTATGGATAGGAATATATAGGTAGGGTGACCAAGGAGAGTGCGACCCGGCATAAGCAGGCGATTTAGAAATAGGATTAGATAGGGGTTCTCTTCCACTAAGGAATATAATGTTACTTTTCAGATCAACAAGGACCCACCCTCTTGCAGGGTGGAAACGGATATTAAGGAATCATGGAACCCGCCTAATTTACAAAGAGACTCCTCCTACGGATAGTACCAACCGGAAAAAAAGAAAACAGCTTAAGAATTAGTCCATCAGATATTTACGGATCTCAAAATTCCCCTTATTAGATGCATCGAGACCCCGAACGGATTTACTGTCATTTGTCCTGAAATAATGACGTGAAACTTCTTTTATCGTCGGCCAGAAGCAATACATTGAAAAAATTAGATCTAGAAGCTAAAGTCCCACCACAAATAACAGCTAATCTGCGCGTGGTGTGCAGGAAGATTGAATCTTGGATCGGAGAGTATTCATGTGAGGAAATAAAGCAGGAACTTAAAGAAATTCAGCCATGGCTGAAAATAAGAGAGATCGTGAAGTTTAAGGAGTGCACATACGTGTTCAAAATTATATGTGAAGCAACCGAAATGGCGACAAAGATACTGGAAAGGGATTACTTACGTTTAGCATGAAAATACCCCCGGCGAACATATAGAGGGACATATTTGTTAATATCCAAATATGTTTCAAATGCTATGCAATGGATGAACACATTAGAGCTAACTGCCTAAAACAGGATAAATTAATATGTTCCGAATGTAGCCTTGAAGGACATTCTTGGAAATATTGCCCAATCCAAAATAAAACATGCATTAAGTGCTCAGGTGAACATAGAACAATGGCCATTTCATGCCCCAAACAACGAGAGATCATTAGAAAAAAGGAAAGAGAAATTGTGAGAAAGCGTAAACTAGAAAAAACACATTTTACGCCTCCGCCACAAAAATCACATCCCTTCAAAGACAAGTGACTCAAATAAACAATAATGGTTCGCTCAATGTCAACAAAACTTTTCGACGTAAATATTTTCGGAAATACAAATAAGCAAACAAATAAGAAAAGTGTACAACTTCAAACAGACAAACAGCAAGAAGATGATACAGAAAGTGAAGATACAGAAACCAAGGAAAGCTCGGAAGAATCAAATGCCGAAAGCACACGCACAACACGAACAAATAGCAATAAAATGAAGAAAACTAAAAGAGAAAGAGAAAACTCACCAGTAGGAATTAACCCAATCCCATCAACTTTAACCAGCTCAGAAAGATTAACAACCTAGAAAAAAATTAGAAAGTAAGTAAACGTAAAAGATATTAACGTATTTAGCTAAAAAAGGACAAACTAAAGTAAACGGAATTAATCATTGACAACAAAAAACTAAATTCTTGAGCTTAATACAAATGGATAGAAAGAAAAACAGACAACGTTCTGAAACATATTCAGAAAAATCGACCCGGATGTAATTTTAATATCTGGAAACGGAATAAATCTTAAAGAGAAGAATATTAAAATTTGGAATTACAACATAGTACTCACAAACCCTATAGATGCGGCCTTCGACGGGGCTGATATAGCAATAACAAAAGACTAAACAAGGACTAACAGAAGCATACCTGGCCACAGAAATTAAAATGGAACTTTGTAATATAATAATAGCAACTGGATATCAACCTCCGAGAAGAAACGGATTACTCATAGCAAACTTCACAAATATTTTTAATAGTAGATTACCAGTCATCTTCATGGGAGACCTAAATGCACACATCAGAGAATCGGACTACATAAGAACCAACACACACGGACGACACTTAAAAACATTGATTGCTAGACGAACTTGGCAAATAATAGTTCCGAACTTCTCAACTTCTGTGACAAGAAAATCAGCAACCAAGCCAGATATATGTCTGACGAATACAAATTTACCTTTCAATTACCACTTGGAACCAATAGATATTAGCTGCAGCGATCACAGAACTATCTTATTAGAAATTAACCAAAATCGGATATAGATACCAACCAGGAAATGGAAAGACTACCATATGGCTAATTGGGACAATTACAAAGAAACACTGAGAAAATATATCCCAAATCCACTTAACGAAACAACTTTAGGGGACATAGACGAAGAACTACAGACTATACGCGAAGCAATCCAGAAAGCAGACGAAGCAAATAATAGTTCCGAACTTCTCAACTTCTGTGACAAGAAAATCAGCAACGAAGCCAGATATATGTCTGACGAATACAAATTTACCTTTCAATTACCACTTGGAACCAATAGATATTAGCTGCAGCGATCACAGAACTATCTTATTAGAAATTAACCAAAATCGGATATAGATACCAACCAGGAAATGGAAAGACTACCATATGGCTAATTGGGACAATTACAAAGAAACACTGAGAAAATATATCCCAAATCCACTTAACGAAACAACTTTAGGGGACATAGACGAAGAACTACGGACTATACGCGAAGCAATCCAGAAAGCAGACGAAGCAGCGAATCTTAAAAGAACATACCAGACAATCAAACAATTCAAGTGGCCCCCAGAAGTGATTAGAATTAATGAAGAAATACGAATGACAGCAGAAAGGATAAGACATCAAGGAACTTCCAGAGAAAAATACACCAGATTGAAGAGTAAGAAAAGAGAACTGCTAACACTCATTTTAGATAAACAAGAAGTATGGGGCGAAGCAATACATAAAATAGATACATAAATTAAACCAAGAGAGTTTTGGAAAAAGTTAAACCAAATGAAAGATAAACCTCCGAAAGAGAAAATGAAAATTATATAGAGGATAAAGAGCAAATCGAGAAGTTATTTCGCGATCATCGGGAGAAAGTCTTCAGGATAAGTGAAGAGGAAAATGCAAACTTTGACACTGACTTCGAACATCGGATCATAGATTTATTAAACACAGAAATAAAAAAAAAACACAACACTACCACTTTGTCGAAAGAGAGAGAGAGATACCAACGAGGGCATCGACGCGGTAATAACAACAGAAGAAATGAGAAAAAGGATTTTTAGTTTCAAAAAGAAAGCCCCAGAAAAATCGGGCTAACGAAAATAGATTATGCCGAGGCCCCTAACAACATACATGAGGAGCTTAAGAACATATTTAATGCAAGTCTAAATAAGGAACACTTTCCAGATGAACTAAGGTAGCCAAAACTATATTTGTGCCTAAACCTGGAAAGCCACCCACGCAGGTTAAGAATTACAGACCGCTTTCCTTGCTAGATTTCTTTGGAAAAGTATACGAAAAATAATAACCAATAGATTAATGAGATTCCTAAACGAAAATAATTGCCTAAACACAATGGCAATTTGGATTCCGAAAAAAACGGAACACGGAGATGGCACCAAGTGTAATCATAGAAAAGATAGCAAAAGCCAAAGGAAAAAGGCAATTATTTACATAGTTTGCATAGTCATATCGGAAGCGTTCGATAAAGTTTGTTAAAAGGGATTACAATATAAAATACTCAGATTGGAAATTAATAATAAGATTGAGCGGATACTTTGTGACTAAGTAATGAACAGATATGCCTACATAAAACATGAACGGTATCGAGGAAACACATTCAATCTTGAAGAAGGATTGCCGCAAGGAGGGTGTTTGAGTCCCATATTATATTCAATATATACGGCGGACATTCCTCCCCCTATAAACGAGGGAAGCCTTAATATACAGTACGTAGACGACTTAACACAATTAATTGTTTGCCCCTATCGAAATGGACCTATGCAAGCAAGAATGACAGCAACTGAAATAGAATCCCTAAACAACTACGAAAAGAAATTTAAAATAGTACCAGTATATGGGAAAAAGACAGCATATATCTACAAGAAGGTGAAGGATATAGATATATATAGCAACGAATGCAAAGTTTTAGGCCTAACTATCTCCAAAACAAGTTACAAGCAACACGTAACAGACAGAATTAACAAAGGAAAAATGGGACTCAAACTACTCCTCAGATTAAAATTCTTAACCTAAAGAACAAAATAAAAATATACCAAGCAATTATTCAATCGGCTTTAGTGTACCCTACGGTGACAATGTGTACTCTCTCTCTCTCTCTAAGACTAGCTTAAAACAGATTCAGAGGATACAGAACATAGCAGTTTACATAATAACGAATACTAGACGGGCGGCGCGAAGAAATCAACGAGATTTACCCCCGAGCTCTCCCCACTTCGAGTCGCAGACGCGGGTGGAGGAGACTCAGAGGACTACAAGGGAGTACCGGGCCTTCGCCCTACTTCCTTGCACTGTCTCTCGTGAGTGCCTGGGTAGGGTGGAGGAGAGGGATCGGCTGATCTGTTTCTTTTTCTCCCACTTTCGTTTTCATTTCATTTCATTCAGTTCAAGAAGTAGAGCCAATCAAGAATTCATACAGAGAGGACCTGCTGATAACTACACCCCTGCCAGCATCTGTCGCTGCACCGATTACAAGTTCCCGATTTATCGTCTCTTTCATTCTCACCTGGAAGTCTGAATATGCTTGGGCTCGTATGACTCTCCTCGTTCCCAGGACAACCGCCATCCGTGTATTGATTCACTACTTTCTTGACAGGTATTTACAATATTTCTTTTCATCTTATGTCATATTCTTAGGTTCTCGTTATAGATACATACAGGTATTTTAGGACGTAAGACAGGGGGTATATTCCGTTCCTTTACCGATCGTCTGGAGTAGCAGTGCTTATTTTGTAACGACGTGTAGTCGTTGGTGGTTTAATGCACCTGTTTGTGCACTGTATTTATTTGATACGTTTACATTGTATTTAATATAATCCTTTTGTGCACTGTATTTATTTAATACATGTTAATAATTCATTGTACTATTATACCCTAACAGATATCTAAGCACCTTCCTGGGCCCTAGTTATTTCTTGTTTTGGGGCCGAAAGAACTTAGTTCCTCGTTTTGCCTTTACAGCCAGACTGTACGGCATTCTGCACATGTGTATACATGCCTCTCTTTATGCTTGTTACTGCTGCTGCTTCTTTTCCAGTCATTTCTATTCTTGTTGCATCAGCTACGAGGTGTGAGCTCTGATGGTTTTCTTTTCTTAATGTTATCTTTCCTTTCTATTAATAACTTCTTTTCTTTTTGTCTAGATTATGGCCGTCTTCAGACGGATTCTTTCGCAGTTAATGAGCTTTTTCGTTGGATTTGTGCAAGTCCTGAAAGTGTGCCTTACGGTAGAGGATCCTGGAAATATTACCGCTCTTTTTTTGGGGACGGGGGGAACAATTCGTTTAGCTATGATTTTCTATAACCTAACATGTGAAGCACATTTCTATGTTCACAAATACGTCCCTTTGAATGTTCGCGGAAGGAATTAGCTACTAAATGCTAAATGTCCCTTTATTTGTGCTTTTAGCACCATTCCTGTATTTTCGCATACTAATTTTAATACACGAGTTTGATCTTTAAATTTTATCACCTCTTTTACTTTAAACCATCTCTGATTTTCTATGAGTTCTTGTCTTATTTCTTTGCTTGAGTGAGACCCTACCAAGGTTTCAACTTTTCTGCATACAAAACTCCTGTTTGAAGTGATCCAATTTACTGATTATTTTCCTGCCTTGCGTCGATAAAAGCTAGTCAACATATTTTCCTTGTGGGCAGATTATCGGAAATTGATAAAATTTGAAGATAAAGATTTTCTCATCTCCGTGCACACAAACATCCTGTAGAATTATCTATGCCCAAACGGTGTCATTAGTTAACGGTGGGCCATGCCCATGGGTTTATAATAGTATATATACGCGTGGTGGTCAATATGTTTTGCGAATCGGTAGAGCAAAACAGAGGAAGAAAGCTGGCTGTTTGTGTGGGTGTTAGGACAAGTTACGACAAGTTACGACAAGTCAGGACCTGCAGCTGCACGCTCCTGTTTCGTCTATTTAAGAAGCAGTAGCTGATCGTCAGTCACAAATTTTTTAACAATGTAGAAGGTTGAGCACCGCGCAGTGATCAAATTTTGGACCAAGGAAGGCAAGAATGCAAAAGAGATCCATGAATTCATGGTTGAAGTGTACACCGACACCGCCCCTTCCTATGCAACTATTGCTCGCTGGAATAGGGAGTTCCGCCATGGTCGTAAGTCCAGTACGCTTAGCCGCCCTTATGCTGGACTTCACTCTCCTGGCTAGCCTCCGGTACTCGTCAAAGGCACCCGAGATCTTCGATCGCCGGTACGCATTTCTCTTCTCCCTAAGCAGTTGGCCGATTTCTCGATTAAACCACTTTGGTTGAACAGAAGACCGACGGAGAAATTTCAGAGGGATGCAACTTGATTGAAATTATTCCACGAATCCTCAACCTCTTCGCATACCGCTAGCCTTAGATCAGTCAGCCCAGCTCGAAGGCTTGCAAAGTATGCTCTTCTCAAGTCAAGTTTCTTTGATTGACTGGCAACAGACCTTACCTTCGGGATCTTGACGGTAAATCTAACTAGCTGGTGATCACTGCCACCGAGCTCTTCGCCTACAGAGACATCCTCAACGATATCATCCTCAGAGGTGAAGACCAAGTCGAGAATATTGTCTCCTCTCGTTGGTTCTCTGACCCATTGAGTGAGGAACTCGTTGTTGGCAAACTCCAGGAGTAGCGCGCTCTCGCCACAGGCTGCTCTGGTTTCCCAGTCAACTTGTCTGTTGAAGTCGCCCATAACGATGCACACTCTGCCTTGAACAAGCTCACCCAGCAGCTGGTACAGTTCCCTGTCCTTCTCAACGGGTTGGGAAGGGGGTCTGTAAAGCACCAGGGTCCTGTATCTGACAGGACCTATCTCTAGGTCAACGCCTAGGAGCTCGTGATCGGATATAATGTTGGAGTTTGAAGATTTGATTGTATCCTTGACATACAACATTACACCGCCACCCTCTCTGTCTGGCCTATCTTTGTGGAAGAGTTGGTAGCCAGGAACCGTGAATTCGCCTTCAAAGTCTCGGTTTGACGTTTTTATCCACGATTCTGTTATGGCTACCATTTCGGGTTCTTCCGTCGCTACGAGGCCACGGAGCTCAGGAAACTTGTTCCTGATTGACCTCGCATTAAACAGAAGAACTTTCAGGGAGTCCCCGACTGTAGGACTTCCTACGCTCTTCCGTTTCCTGGCTTGTTTGTTGGCGAGGCACGTCTTTTTGCGACCTCTGAGAAGGTCGTTTCTGGAGTGACACGGGCGTACTGGCGTACGTCCGCCCTCACTCTGGGCCGGATACTCCTTTCGGTCCTCTCTACGACATCCTGGTTATGTTCGACAGGAAGGCCTTTCCTTTAAAGGAAAGATGTACCCCATCCCTTTGGTAGAGATCATTTCTACCATAAAAGGTGCGGTACGGGTCCACAAAAAAGACCCCCTCTGCCGTACACAAATCTGCCAGGCGCCGGTTTAAAGACACATTCATCGAATGAGCGGTCCGTGTTGGACCTCTCCTCGGGAGCATCCCGACTACCACACGCTTGCGGGTTTTCAGCCCAAAGTCGTCCACGGCACCCATGACCGTGTGGAGGATTCTATCTGTAGGGCCTACCCTACCTCCTCTCAGGTAGAGGTCGTTTCCACTGACCATCAGAGCAACGACTGAGCTCTCAGAAATCTGTGATTTCTCAGCCTCTACTCTGATGTGGTGGTTACCACATCCTGGCAGGCAGCTTACCTTCACACTAGTGTAAAGGCGGGCCGCTAGCAAGGACTGCAGGCCCCGTGCTTGAGAATCACCAATAAGGGTGACTCTTGCACATTTGTCAGCAGTTGACTTATTCTTCCCCCTCGGAAGCGACTTGCCGCTTTCCTCTTGTATCTCTACATTTTTCTTTTTTTTCTTCTTCATCTTATTTTTCTTGTCTTTATTTGTTTTCTCTTCTTCCGTTTCTTTTTTCTCTTCTTTTCTTTTCACTTTCCCTTGCGCACCAGTAACGCTCGAATCCTCTACACTGGGGTGAGCAGCATTAAGGTCCTTTTTCTTCTTTTTCTTTTTCTTCTTCTCATTGGCTCCGCATGGCAGAAGTGGGGCTGCCAATGCAGTTTCACCTCCTTGGGCTGGAGTCGCATCGGCGGAACCACCTAAGTCAGTGGGACTTTCGTCTCGAGCTTGAGCCGACTGGGTCTTTAGTTTAGAGGCTAGCTCTAGGATTTTTTCCTCGAGACGCCGAATCTGAAGCGCGTGCTGCGTTTCTAGGGTCTGTATTTTATTTTCCGGCGCCCTAGATTTTTCTTCAGAGGTTGTGAAGAGATCCTTGAGTTCATTGCAGCATGCTACTGCCTCTCGGATCTCTCCTTTAAGGATGCAGTCGGTGCATATACTTCCCGGGTGGCATTTCGAAAAACATCCTTCCGGGAAGTCCACGCACCACTTGTCCTTCTGGCATATCGCACATGTATATTTAAGTGCAGCTGGACCTTTTTTCCCTGTCATTTTAAACACTTTCTCTCTTCTAAAACTTTGTGACCAATCAATAGAAAAAAGGGGGTTGGTGAGTTCTCCCCGCGTGAGTCGCTCCCGCCTATCGATCGGAGACGTTTCGGATCTTTCAGAAGGCACGCTCCATGTGCTGCTGTTCGTCCGACCGAGTCATCAAGCCTCGGCGTGCCGTGGCTCCCAACCAAGCAGCACAGACGGTCCCCGAAGGGGCCATCGATTTGTCACCAGGTGAACAACAACGAAGCACGCCCCGTACTAAACTCCTACTAGTTCCCTTCACAACGGCCAGGATCTCGGAGCAGCGTTCAATGGATATCCCGCCCCACCAAGAGACTCGACCCAAGGCTTTTTATTGGCCTGGCAACCAACCTGGGAACAAAGGGCCGTCACCTCGGACCGATGCTACCAGAGGCACCCGTCAACGGGCACTGGGAACGGTCAATAATTACGCGCCAGGGAAGGGGTTAACGGGGCACTACCCTCATCCCATTCATCGTGCCCCAACGCCAAGGACACCTCTAGTCCTAGTCTCTCGCAACCAGTGAGCGTCGATTGGCGTTGTTTATAGAGGTTCCAAAGCCTCTCTTCTGACGCATGAGGTAGCTGCCAGGTCCTTATATGTAGATAGAGGAAGAAAAGGGAAACAGGGACATGATAGTAGGCTTTTTTTTGTTTTTTTCTTTTTGTAAAAGTGGGAGAGATAGAATAATAGTAAAAAAGGAGAAGGATAGAGTAAAAAAAAGGAAGGAATGACGCACTTAGTCTGGAATCTCGTTTTCGACCAAATCGACAAGGGAAGCCCTACCAGGGGTACCCAGAAGAGGTACCCCCGCCGACATAGCTCGAAAAGTCAAAGGTACACACAAGCTCTCTTCCCGCGACAAGGGGGCGTCACCTCTCCCTCTACATTGAGAGAGAGAGAGAGAGAGTTAGAGAGAGTTAGAGAGAGTTAGAGAGAGTTAGAGAGAGAGAGTTAGAGAGAGAGAGTTAGAGAGAGAGAGTTAGAGAGCGAGAGTTAGAGAGAGAGAGTTAGAGAGAGAGAGTTAGAGAGAAAGAGAGTTAGAGAGAGAGAGTTAGAGAGAGAGAGTTAGAGAGAGAGAGTTAGAGAGAGTTACAAGGAGTTACAAGGATAGTAAGTACCTCAAAAGAACATTCGTTCCATTTCAATGGAGGTACTTATTTTTTTGTATTTATTTGCTACATCCAAACTTTTTATTATGCTACTTGTGCTACAAATGCAAGAGTTAACTCTTTTTTGTCATTTTGCTGTTCTCTCATAACTTACTTATTCTATATAATATTTTACATGCTAATATATATATACATTCAACTTAGATTAGGGTTTCTCGTCCAATATTAGAACATAAACTCGTTCTTTGTCTTTGGTTAATGATTCTGAGTTAGAAGGAATATTTACAACATATTCATGTCAAAAAGCATTTTATTATGATGGCATACAATAAATATATTTTATAATAAATACAATTAATATTTTGTAAATCTTAAAATTAGCATATAAATTTTATTTTAACTTATTAGTCACGTCACATATTATGTTAGATTTCTTAAAATTTTGTCTAATTTCTTTTTAAAATTTTCTACTGTATTACATTTCACTACATCCTCTGGTAATTGATTCCACTTGTTCACAATTTTATACGCAAATGAGTTCCCACATATATTTGTGCGAAAATTCTTGGGTTTTATTTTCCTTCCGTTTGATCGTGTAGTAGATGTGCTAAACTGAAACCAAATATTAGAGTCGACATTTTCTATTCCTTTTAGTATTTTAAACATTTCTATTAATTGACCTCTCAATCTTCTTGTTTCAAGGCTGAATAAATTTAATCTTTCTAATCTTGTTTCATAATTATAATTCCTTAGTTCTGGAATCAATTTCGTGGCTCTGGCTTGTACTTTTTCTAACTTCTCAATATCTTTTCTTAAGTAAGGAGACCAGGCTTGGGAACAATATTCTAATTGTGGCCTTACTAGTGCATTGTACACATTCAGAATTGTAATCTTATTTTTGAAAGTGATTTGGCGTTTTATATATCCAAGAATCCTTTGCGCTTTCTTTTCGACTTCGATGCACTGCCGTGAAAACTTTAGATCGTTTGAAATGTAGACACCTAGGTCTTTTTCATTTTCAGTTTCTTTGATCTCATTGTCGAACAGTTTGTATTCTCTCCTTGGATTATTATAACCAATATGCATTATTTTGCACTTTTCAAGATTTAAGGGCAATTCCCATTTTTCCGTCCATCTTACTATTTTATCAATATCATTTTGAAATTCTTGAACGTCCTGTTCAGTAATTATCCCTTTTCCTAATTTACAATCATCAGCAAACTTAGAAATTTTCTATAGTAGGCCATCATCTATATCATTAACGTACATAATGAATAGCAACGGGCCAAGGACAGAGCCTTGCGGGACGCCACTACAAACGGAAACCCATTCTGACGCTTGTCCGTTTATAACTACTCGCTGTTTTCTATCCGTAAGCCAATTTTCTATCCATTTTGCAATTTCGCCTTTTATTCCAAAGGCTCTTACTTTACACATCAACTTCTTATGCGGAACTTTATCAAATGCCTTTCGGAAGTCTAGATACAAAATGTCAACCGATCTATTATTGTCGTACAAGGTATTTATATAGTGAAAAAACTCTAGTAAATTTGTGAGGCAAGATCTCTTTCTCCTGAAGCCATGCTGAGAATCATTTAGGAGTTTATTCTTTTCTAAATGCTCTACAATTGTATTGGAAATGTGAGTTTCAAGGAGTTTCCCAACTACGGAAGTTAAACTTATAGGGCGAAAATTGCTGGCAGTCTCTTTACATCCATTCTTAAATATTGGCGTTACATTTGCCATCTTCCAGTCTTGAGGAACAATTCCACTCTCTAGGGATAAATTGAAAATTTGCGTAAGATGTTCTGCTACTTGATTTATGACTTCTTTTAAAACTCTTGGGTATATTTTATCCGGTCCCGGGGATTTCCTTCAGAACTCTTGGAAAAATTCTATCTGGTCCAGGGGCTTTGAATCTATTCATTTTCTCAATATTCTTTTTTATATTATTAGCGTTGCATCTAATAGATTGGAGTGGTTTAATTTCAGCATTTTTAATCGTCGGGGCGACGGGATTATCAATCATATCTTCTTTTATAAACACGGATGCAAAATATTCATTTAAAGCATTTGCTATTTCTACATCATTAAATTGCAAACAATCGTCTATGTCTTTTATTGGGCCAATGCTACTTTTTATCGGTTTTCTACTATTTACTAAAGCAAAAAATTCCTTTGGATTGCTTTTACAAATTAGAGCTACTCTAATCTCCTCACTCCTTTTGGCTCTTCTGATTTCGGCTTTGACTTTTGTTTTCAATTGTACATATTGCTTTTTATTATATGTATTTGAGTTACATTTAAAGCTTTTGTAGGCTTTATCTTTCTCTTTAATGAGTCTCTTAATTTCTGCTGTTAACCATTTTGGTTCATTGATGTTTTTTATTGTACTAACCTTTGAGGGTATAAATTTTGCCTGCTTTTCCAGGAGATTGTTCTTAAAATCTTGCCATACTCTATTAATTTCATCGGATTGCGTACTATAATTTCTCAAGCTCTTCCTAAGCCCTGGGTAATCGGCTTTTTTGAAGTTAAGTTTAGTAATGCTGAGTTTATTTCTAACATTAGGAATATTGATCTCAAAATCGATTAGGTTATGGTCACTATTACCAAATTGATCTCTTACATTTACATTCGAGATTAATTCGTCATCTGAGGTTAATATTAAATCCAATATATTTTCACCTCTTGTTGGCTCTTTCACCCACTGAGTAAGGAAATTATCGTCTATGAAACTGAGTAGTCTTTGTCCTTCTGGATCAGCATTTTTTGTATTCCAGTTTACTTTTGCACAATTAAAATCTCCAATGAATAGCGATAACTTATCTTTACTGATGTTGGTCATTATTTCATAAAATTGGTTGTCTAAGGCCACTGGTTGGTGTGGCTTTCTGTAGACTAAATTTACATACAAATTCTTTTTTTGGTTAATTTTTATACATATTACTTCAAAGGGTGATTCTATGCTACAATCCATTGGATTTAAATCTTCGCGAACATACATAAGAATACCACCACCCTCTCTGCCAACTCTATCTTTATGAAAAATTTTGTATCCTTTTAGTTGATATTCTGTGATATAATCTCTCGTTTGGCAATGAATCCAAGATTCTGTTATACCGATAATATCATAGTTTTTGATTGATACTAATGATCGAAACTCTGAAAGCTTGTTTCTAATTGACCTGGCATTAAATAAGACTGCTTTTAAGGAATTTATCCGATTTCTCCTGTTGTAATGCTTCGGTCGTTTCCCTGGGCTACTTGAGGCTCTACTGGCGGTGATTTACCAAGATGATTCTTCAAGGTTATTTGAAGCAATTCTCCGTATGTTTTTTTTCCTTCTCTGTTTAAGTGAATGCCATCCTGAGTATACATTTGCATGTTGGGCATGAATAGAAGCCAAAAATCAACAAATTTGACATTTTCTTTCTTGCAAATATCTTTTAAGCGATTGTTAATTCCAATCACTCGGCTTAAGTTTTCATATCTCTCGTATATTCTAGGTAATATGCCAACAACTATTCCATTATCAGTTTTCGATTTTATTGTTTTCACCATATTTGTATAGTCTTTTATGATGCTTTCTGACCCAGCGTAGTTCTTACCATTAAAGACATCATTGCTTCCAACATTAACTATAATTGGACATTTTTTATTGTCTATCTTGAATGTACTTATTTGTTCGGTAACATGAGTGATTTTGACTCCCAGATAGCATCTGAATTTTCTTTTCTTACTATTAAATGTTCCGAAATGGTCAATTTGGTTTCTAATGATTGAATCGCCCACTAAATATGTTTCTTCTTCCTTGGAGAGGATTTCGAATCTGTTGAATGTCGGTAGTACTGGTTCTTCTCGTAACATAGGTTTTATTGGGCACTTATTTTTGACCTCGACAAAATTTTCCTTTTGGGATATATTTGCGTCTATTTTGTTTGATATCAAAGCGACTTCTTGTTCTATTTTTACAATTTTTTGGTCAACCCTGGCTATTCTATTTTCATCTTCACTTAGACATTTACATTTCTTTAGTTCGAGCGCATTGATACGGTTTTCCATTTGGTTTATAACTGACATCCACTTGGCTTTCTCTAACTCATGCGTTTCTTTAATCTTGCAGAATTCGCAAATACTTCTCGAAGTAATTCTGTCAAATGTCTGTTCAGGAAAGTCGATAATCCATCGGGTATTCTTACATTTAAAGCAACAAAACTTTAGTTTCTGAGGGGTCGGCATTCTTAGAAAATTAGGTTTTTTCTTACAAATGTTAACTTTAGCAATATTATGTAGGCGTATGCCAAGTACAGATTGAAAATCTTAATCGGTTCTTTGGAACACTATAAATCAGACCAATTTAAACAAATTATGCTTCGGAGGCAGAAGATATATGGGAAAGGCGAAAGTTAGGAATACTTACAGTTTCTGAAGTATGGTGGCAGAACGCGGTAAATTTGATTTAGAGTTCGATTCTAGATAGTGTTGATTAATGATTCCTGAGATTCTGGTCGTTTCAAATTAGTTTCGTAGTCTTGTCGTAAGCAAGATGGCGCCGCTGAGCATAGGTTAAATTACGATACACTATACGCTTATTGGCTAAATAAGAAGGAATACAGAATGCTGAATGATGATTGGCTGGCTAAAAATACGTCACGGTGACGTCACTCTTATTAAACGAGCTCTGATTGGTGGATTTAATTTGCCAGCAAGATGGCGCTGAATACCTTAGTGATTATAGAAGGTGGTAATTATTGTAAAATAACTATTAAAATATCATTGCAAGTGGTTACAAAGTTTTCGAAATACGACGTTATCTTTTAAAGAATCAGTTTCAATACAAAAGAGGGGAAAAATTGCTTAAATAAACACTCGTTTTCAAATTTGAAAGGAGAGAAACACTAAAAACACGTCCGCACTCGATGAAGGCCGGTCGGCAAATGAGAGAGAGAGAGAGAGTTAGAGAGAGAGAGAGTTAGAGAGAGAGAGTTAGAGAGAGAGAGTTAGAGAGAGAGAGTTAGAGAGAGAGTTACAAGGAGTTACAAGGAAAGAAGGTACCCTAGGAGACCTTACGGTCCATTCAAAGAGGGTACCTTTGGACTAGCAATCGAGCGGGCACATGGCTGCTCAATTGTTTTGCGTCCCTAAACGGCCACTTTTCAAGACTTTGTCTAGTCTTGACTTGAACTGGTCAACAGATTCACTGTTGACAACTTCCACTGGAAGTGCGTTCCACTTACCGCAGATGCTGTAGGTGAAAAAATTTCCACACAGATTGCGGTTGTAACGCTTCAGTTCAAGTTTGAAGCCGTGATTGCGCGTTCTGTTCTCACTCAGTGTAAAAATATCCCGGTGGTCAACATTGTCGACGCGAGAGAGAAAAAGAGAGAGAGAGAGAGAGAGAGAGAGAGAGTGTGTAACAACAAGGAGTAACAACAAGGAAAGAAGGTACCCTAGGAGACCTTACAGTCCATTCAAAGAGGGTACCTTTGGACTAGCAATCGAGCGGGCACATGGCTGCTCAATTCTTTTGCGTCCCTAAACGGCCACTTTCCAAGACTTTGTCTAGTCTTGCCTTAAACTGGTCAACAGATTCACTGTTGACAACTTCCACTGGAAGTGCGTTTCACTTACCGCAGATACTGTAAGTGAAAAAATTTCCACACAGATTGCGGTTGTAACGCTTCAGTTCAAGTTTGAAGCCGTGATTGCGCGTTCTGTTCTCACTCAGTGTGAAAGTATCCCAGGAGTCAACATTGTCAAACCCTCGAAGTATTTTGAAAACCTCGATGAGCTGACCACGCTGTCTACGGGTTTCCAGCGAGAACAGATCTAATTCCCTTAGTCTATCCTCATAACTTTTATGTCGGATAGAGGGAATCAGCTTGGTTGCCCTGGCTTGTACGCGTTCCAATCTCGCGATGTCCTTTCGCAATGAAGGACTCCAAAATTGTACGGCATACTCCAGGTGCGGTCGGACAAGTGAGTTGTACAGGCACAGTACAATCTCCTGGTTCCGATAACCAAACTGGCGCTTAATATAGCCTAGCATCCTTTGGGCCTTTTTCTCCGCCTCAATGCACTGTTTCGAGAACTTGAGGTCACTAGTGATTGTTATACCCAAGTCCTTTTCAGTGTCACTCGATTCAAGAGCAGTGCCCTTAAGGATATACTGAGATTGGGGGTTTCTGTGGCCGATATGCATCACTTTGCATTTGCCCACGTTAAAAGGCATTTGCCACGCGTTCGACCACTCCCCAATCTTCCCAAGATCTTCCTGCAGGCGGGCAGTATTTCCATCCTTTGCAACGTTCATACCAAGCTTGGTATCGTCGGCAAATTTGGAAATCTTGGCAACCATGTCACCGTCCATGTCGTTGACGTAGATGATGAATAGTAGTGGTCCCAGGACAGAACCTTGAGGCACCCCGCTAGTAACGGGCACCCACTCAGAAGACTGTCTATTTACCACCACCCGTTGCCGTCTGCCACTTAGCCAGTTCTCGATCCAGCCGGCTACCTTTCCGTCTATGCCAAGCGCTCGCACTTTCCGGAGAAGGTGGCGGTGTGGTACCTTATCAAAGGCTTTCTGAAAGTCTAGGTAGACCACATCCACCGCCTTGTCCCGATCGTGCTCACTGAAAACGAAGTGGAAGAATTCTACAAGGTTCGTCAGGAATGACCGTTGCCTTCGGAAGCCGTGCTGGGAACTCCTCAGTAGCAGGTTTGACTCTAAATACGACGTCACTTTCTCTACCATGATGCTTTCCATGAGTTTACCGACTATCGAAGTCAGACTGATAGGTCGGTAGTTCGACGGTTGGTTACGGTCTCCTTTCTTGAAGATAGGAGTCACCTCCGCCTCACGCCAGTCTCTAGGAACGCATTTGGTCCGGATTGACATGTTAAAGATAGCGCACAGATGTCGTGATACTTCATCGCTCACTTCCTTCAACACTTTAGGTAGAAACCCAGCTGGTCCAGGGGACTTATTCGTCTTTAGGTCAGCGATCTTTTTCTTTATTTCTCCTTCGGTGAAGTCCATTGCCTCCAGCTTTTCCCCCGAGTAGGAATCCGTCGGCTGGGGAATGGGACCACACTCTTCAGTAAACACTGAAGAGAAGTAGTCGTTGAGGAGGTTGGCATTTTCTGCATCTGAATGCTTTAATGTCCCCTCCTCATTCCTTAAAGGGCCAATCGTTCGACGGATTGGTTTACGGCTGTTCACATATCCAAAAAACTCCTTGGGATTCTCTTTACAGAGTCTCGCCACTCGGAGTTCCTCAGACCGCTTAGCCGCCCTTATACTGGACTTCACTCTCCTGGCTAGCCTCCGGTATTCGTCAAAGTCACCCGAGATCTTCGATTGCCGGTACACATTTCTCTTCTTCCTAAGCAGTTGCCCGATTTCTCGATTAAACCACTTTGGTTGAACAGAAGACCGACGGGGGCATTTCAGAGGAATAAAACGCGATTGAAGACTCATGAATGTGGTTTTGAAACTGTTCCAAGAGTCTTCAACTTCATCGCACTCTTCTAGCCTCGCGTCAGTCAGTCCCGCGCGTAGACCTGCAAAGTCTGCTCTTCTCAAATCCAGTTTCCTTGATTTACTAGTTGCAGGCTCTGCCTTGGCGACTTTGACTACAAATCTAATTAGTCGGTGTTCACTGCCACCAAGCTCTTCGCCAACAGAGAGGTCCTCAACGATGTCATCCTCAGAGGTGAAAACCAAGTCGAGGATATTGTCTCCTCTCGTTAGCTTTCTCACCCATTGAGTGAGGAACTCGTTGTTCGTGAACTCTAGGAGTAGTGCGTTC
Organism: Ceratothoa steindachneri; assembly: GCA_963969495.1. Classification (NCBI taxonomy): domain Eukaryota; kingdom Metazoa; phylum Arthropoda; class Malacostraca; order Isopoda; family Cymothoidae; genus Ceratothoa; species Ceratothoa steindachneri. Next base: position 99,740,227 of record OZ018328.1, read on the forward strand.
TCGCCACAGTGTTCTCTGGTTTCCCAGTCAACTTGTGTGTTGAAATCACCCATGACGATACACACTCTGTCTTCGACAAGTTCTCCTAGTAGCTGGTACAGATCTCTGTCTTTTTCAACGAGTTGGGCAGGAGGTCTATAAAGCACCAGGGTCTGTATTTGGCAGGACCTATCTCTAGGTCAACACCTAGTAGTTCATGGTCGGATATGATGTTGCACCCGTCGAGTTGAGAGTATCCTTGACATACAACATCACACCGCCACCCTCTCTGTCTGGCCTATCTTTCAGGAAGAGCTGGTAACCGGGAATCGTGAATTCACCTTCAAAATCTCGGCTTGAGGTTTTTATCCACGACTCCGTTATGGCCACCATCTCAGGTTCCTCTGTTACTACGAGGCCACGGAGATCAAGAAACTTATTCCTGATTGACCTCGCATTGAACAGAAGAACTTTGAGGGAGTCCCCTAGTGTAGGACTCCCTTCGCTCTTCCGTTTCCCGGCTTCTCTGTTTTCATGGTCACACCCTTTTTGACCACCTCCGAGAAGGTCGTTCCAGGAGTGACACGGGCATGCTGGCGCACGTCCGCTTTCGCTATGTTTCGAACGCTCCTTTGGGTGCGTTCCACGACATCTTGAATTAGATTGGCGAGAAAGGCCTTCCCTTTAAAGGAGAGATGTACCCCGTCCCTTTGGTAGAGGTCGTCTTTACCGATAAAGGTACGATAGGGGTCCACGAAGAAGACTCCTTCTGCCGTGCAGAGATCCGCCAACCTTTTGTTCACTGCCACGTTTCTTTCGTGAGCGGGTGGGGATGGACCTCTTCTCGGAAGCATCCCAACCACCACACGTTTGCGGGTTTTAAGCCCTATGTCGTCCACGGCTCCCATCACTGTTTGGATGGTCTTACCACTGAGGCCCACTTTACCCCCTCTGAGGTAGATGTCGTTGCCGCTCACCATCAGAGCAACAACAGAATTCTCAGAAATCTGAGCTTTCTCTGCCTCTACTCTGATGGTGTGGTTACCCCGTCCTGACAGGCAGCTTACCTTCACGCTAGTGCGAAGGCGGGCCGCTAGCAGCGGCTGCAGATCCCGTGTTTGCGAGTCACCAATGAGGGTGACCTTCGGACACTTGGTCTCTGAAGACGGGGTCTTCCCTTGTGGAAGAGGCCTCCCCTTTTCCTCTTTACTCTCCACATTCTTATCTTTCTTTTTCTTCTTCTTTATCTGTTTTTCTTCTATTTTGGGTTCTACTCTTGTTTCAACTATCATCTTTTTCTTTTTTTTCTTCGTTTCTCCTTTCTTCTTTTTCTCCTTCTTTCTCGCCTCAGCTGGCTTAGCCTCAGATGATGCCGGAATGTCCGCTTCATTACCAGGGGATTCCGAAACATCAGTGGGCGGCGCCTCTTCTAGGCATCGAACCTGAGCTACGTTAAGGGCTTCGAGCTTCTCCAACTTTCCCTCAAGGACTTTAGCTGTCTCCTCTGAGGCTCTATAGAGGTCTTTTAATTTTTCCACCTCTCGCGTCAATATGCAAGTAGTGCAGATACTTTCAGGGCTGCATTTTGAGTAGCAGCCCTCCGGAAAGTCAACGCACCACTTTTCTAACTGGCATATTGCACAGTTGTGTTTGAGACGAACGGGTCCTTTTTTGCCTGTCATTTTGAGCGCTTTCTCTCTCTCTGAAAACTCGTGACCAATCAATAATAAAAAAGGGGGGTTGGTGAGTTCTCCCAGCGTGAGTCGCTCCCGCCTATCGATCGGAGAGGTTTCGGATCTTTCAGAAGGCACGCTCCATGTGCTGCTGTTCGTCCGACCGAGTCGACAAACCTCAGCGTGCCGTGGCTCCCAACCAAGCAGCACTGACGGTCCCCGAAGGGGCCATCGATTTCTCACCAGGTGAACAACAACGAAGCACGCCCCGTACTAAACTCCTACTAGTTCCCTTCACAACGGCCAGGATCTCGGAGTAGCGTTCAATGGATATCCCGCCACACCAAGGAACTCGACCCAAGGCTTTTTATTGGCCTGGCAACCAACATGGGAACAAAGGGCCGTCACCTCGGACCAATGCTACCATAAGCACCCGTCAACGGTCACTGGGAACGGTCAATAATTACGCGCCAGGGAAGGGGTTAACGAGGCACTACCCTCATCCCATTAATCGTGCCCCAACGCCTAGGACACCTCTAGTCCTAGTCTCTCGCAACCAGTGAGCGTCGATTGGCGTTGTTTATAGAGGAGAGAGAGAGAGAGAGAGACAGAGTGTGTGTGTTACAAGAAGTTACAAGGATAGTAAGTACCTCAAAAGAACATTCGTTCCATTTCAATGGAGGTACTTATTTTTTTGTATTTATTTGCTACATCCAAACTTTTTATTATGCTACTTGTGCTACAAATGCAAGAGTTAACTCTTTTTTGTCATTTTGCTGTTCTCTCATAACTTACTTATTCTATATAATATTTTACATGCTAATATATATATATATATATATATATATATATATATATATATATATATATATATATATATATATACATTCAACTTAGATTAGGGTTTCTCGTCCAATATTAGAACATAAACTCGTTCTTTGTCTTTGGTTAATGATTCTGAGCTATAAGGAATATTTACAACATATTCATGTAAAAAAGCATTTTATTATGATTGCATACAATAAATATATTTTATAATAAATTCAATTAATATTTTATAAATCTTAAAATTAGCATATAAATTTTATTTTAACTTATTAGTCACGTCACATATTATGTTAGATTTCTTAAAATTTTGTCTAATTTCTTTTTAAAATTTTCTACTGTATTACATTTCACTACATCCTCTGGTAATTGATTCCACTTGTTCACAATTTTATACGCAAATGAGTTCCCCCTTTTTTTTTTCCGAAAATTCTTGGGTTTTATTTTCATTCCGTTTGATCGCGTAGTAGATGTGCTAGACTGAAACCAAATATTAGAGTCGACATTTTCTATTTCTTTTAGTATTTTAAACATTTCTATTAATTGACCTCTCAATCTTCTTGTTTCAAGGCTGAATAAATTTAATCTTTCTAATCTTGTTTCATAATTATAATTCCTTAGTTCTGTAATCAATTTCGTGGCTCTGGCTTGTACTTTTTCTAACTTCTCAATATCTTTTCTTAAGTAAGGAGACCAGGCTTGGGAACAATATTCTAATTGTGGCCTTACTAGTGCATTGTACATATTCAGAATTGTAATCTTATTTTTGAAAGTGATTTGGCGTTTTATATATCCAAGAATCCTTTGCGCTTTCTTTTCGACTTCGATGCACTGCCGTGAAAACTTTAGATCGTTTGTAATGTAGACACCTAGGTTTTTTTCATTTTCAGTTTCTTTGATCTCATTGTCGAACAGTTTGTATTCTCTCCTTGGATTATTATAACCAATATGCATTATTTTGCACTTTTCAAGATTTAAGGGCAATTCCCATTTTTCCGTCCATCTTACTATTTTATCAATATCATTTTGAAATTCTTGAACGTCCTGTTCGGTAATTATCCCTTTTCCTAATTTACAATCATCAGCAAACTTAGAAATTTTCGATAGTAGGCCATCATCTATATCATTAACGTACATAATGAATAGCAACGGGCCAAGGACAGAGCCTTGCGTGACGCCACTACAAACGGAAACCCATTCTGACGCTTGTCCGTTTATAACTACTCGCTGTTTTCTATCCGTAAGCCAATTTTCTATCCATTTTGCAATTTCGCCTTTTATTCCAAAGGCTCTTACTTTACACATCAACTTCTTATGCGGAACTTTATCAAATGCCTTTCGGAAGTCTAGATACAAAATGTCAACCGATCTATTATTGTCGTACAAGGTATTTATATAGTGAAAAAACTCTAGTAAATTTGTGAGGCAAGATCTCTTTCTCCTGAAGCCATGCTGAGAATCATTTAGGAGTTTATTCTTTTCTAAATGCTCTACAATTGTATTGGAAATGTGAGTTTCAAGGAGTTTCCCAACTACGGAAGTTAAACTTATAGGGCGAAAATTGCTGGCAGTCTCTTTACATCCATTCTTAAATATTGGCGTTACATTTGCCATCTTCCAGTCTTGAGGAACAATTCCACTTTCTAGGGATAAATTGAAAATTTGCGTAAGATGTTCTGCTACTTGATTTATGACTTCTTTTAAAACTCTTGGGTATATTTTATCCGGTCCTGGGGATTGAAATTTATTCATCTTCTCTATTAGTTTCTTTGTGTTGTCGACACTGCATCGAACCGATTCGAGTGGTATAATATTAGCCATTTCACGTGTTTCTGTATAGTTATACGAGTTACACTCTTTTGTGAAAACAGATACAAAATATTCGTTGAGAGTGTTTGCTATTCCAATATCATCGAACTGCAAATTATTGTACTTATCTCTTGTTGGGCCAATATTGTTCTTTATGGGTTTTCTGCTGTTTACTAAGGCAAAGAACTCTTTAGGATTATTTTTGCAATTTTGAGCTGCTCTTATTTCTTCATTTCGTTTTGCTCTTGTAATTTCGGCTTTAACTTTTCTTCTCAATTCCAGATAATGATTCCTGTTTTCTATGTTATGGTTGTATTTTAGCCTTTTATATGTTTTATCTCTGTTTCTAATGAGTTTCATAATTTCTTGAGATAGCCATTTCGGTTTATTAACATTTTTATCTTTAATAACAGCCAGTGGTATGAATTGAAACTGTTTGTTGAGAAGATTGTTTTTAAATTCATGCCATGCTACGTTTATTTCTTCATTATTTATCCTAAAAGTGCTCAAACTCTTTCTTAGTTCAGCATAATTTGCCCTTTTGAAATTAAGTTTAGCGGTGGTGTCATTTTGTAGGACACGTGGTATATTAATTTCAAAATCTACTGCGTTATGATCACTATTTCCTATTCTGTCTCCAACATTTAAATTTGAAATCAATTCATCGTCTGATGTTAACACTAAATCCAATTTGTTTTCATCTCTTGTTGGTTCTTTCACCCACTGAGTCAGGAAATTATCCTCAATAAAATTAATCAATCTTTGTCCTTCTGAGTCTGCAGTTTTGTTAGGCCAGTTTATTTTAGCACAATTAAAATCTCCAATGATCACTGATAACTTGTCTTTACAAATGTTCGTTAAGTATTCATAAAATTGGGCATCTGTCTCCCGGAGCTGATGTGGACTCCTATAAACTAAAATAACATATAGGTTCTTTTTTTGGTTTATTTTAACCGTTACCATTTCAAAAACAGAGTCAGTGTTACATTCTACAGGGTGCAAATCTTCGCGTACATATAAAAGAACACCTCCACCTTCTCTCTGTAATCTATCTTTATGAAATAACTTGTATCCTTTTAACTGGAATTCTGAAATAATATCACGTGACTCTGTATGTATCCATGTCTCAGTTATTCCTATGATGTCGTACTTTTTGGTCAATACCAGCGCTCTGAACTCCGTAAATTTGTTTCTAATTGATCTTGCGTTAAAGAATAGAGTTTTTAATGTGTTTAACTGATTTCTTCTGAATTGGGGCTTCGATCGTTTCCCTGTGGTTCTTGACTTGGTGCTTTATTTTTCATTAAATTTCGTAGGTTAGTTTGTAGCAATTCTCCATATTTCATTTTACCTTTTGTGGAGAGATGGATGCCATCCTGAGAAAATAAGTCTTTGTTGTGGATGAAAAGTAGCCAGGGGTCAATAAATTTAACATTCTCCTTCTTGCAAAGATCTTCTAGACGATGAATTATCCCAATTGCTCGACTTAGATTTTCGTATCTCTCGTAAATTCTTGGTAGCACCCCAACAACAATTGCATTATCCGTTTTGGTCTTGATTGTTTTTATCATTTTCTTGTAGTCATTCATTATGCTTTCCGAACCTTGATAGTTTTTTCCGTTGAACACATCGTTGCTTCCAACATTCGCTATGATTTGACTCTCTTTGCTTTTCATCTCAAAATTGTTTAATTGTTCTGTTAATTGCTCAATCTTTATTTCTGGATAGCATCGGAATTTGCGCTTTTTGATGTTCCAACTTCCAAAGTGATCGATTTGATTCCGAATTATTGAGTCACCAGCAAAATACGTTTCTTACTCTTGTTCGTAGGACAATATATCATATCTATTTTTGGTTGAGATTGTTGCTTTTTTTCTGAATGATTGGTTTGAATGGGCGCTTATTTCTGACTTGGATGAAATTGTCCTCGTCTTTTATGTTTGATGTATCAATTTTGTTAGTGAGAATTGCGACTTCTTGTTTCAGTTTCACGATTTTAGTATCTACTCGAGCTATTCTGGTTTCATCTTCTGTTTGACAAGCACAGTTCTTTAATTCGAAGGCATTGATGCGGTTTTCCATAGAGCTTATTACAGACATCCATTTTGCCTTTTCGATATCAAATTTTTCTTTTATTTTGCAGAATTCGCATACACTTCTCGACGTGATATTCTCAAAGCATTGTTCTTGAAAATCGATGATCCAACGTGTATTCTTGCATTTAAAGTAACAATGCTTTAATTTGAGGGCTCCGGGCACCCTTCTTTTTTATAATAACCTCACTTTACTTCACTTTCACTTATGTACACTTATACTTGACCACACCGTTTAAAGCTTGATTCAATACACGTTAATTAAACACTTGATCCTACGGTAGATAAAATTGGTATTTAGAACTTCACTTTATATTAAAAAAATTGCTAAACAATATGATATGTACACTTACTTACAAATTTTAATTGCAAAATAGATTTATTATTACAGACTGGGTGATTTTTAAAAGGACGTGCTAAAAACCAATGCCTATCAACCGTTAAATATCAACCGAAAGAAAATCTTAAATTCACTAAATCGAAGAGATATATCTTGTATTATAGAAAAATTAGTATCTAAAACTTATCTTTATTCCTGAAAAATCACTAACAAATAGGGAATATATACCAAATAAATTATGATTTTAGAAGGAAATATTTTTAGGAAATTACTCGCTTAGAGAGAAAGATGAAGCGAAATGGCGCTGGCAGAAACACGAGGCGGATTAAGGGATTAAAAAGGCTCTGTTGTGATTGGTCAACGGCCTGTAACAGGACGGTTAGCAACAGGAAAGAACAGAATTAAACGAAAAAAGGGATAACTCGAAGACAATATTGATAAATAAAATAATTTATTAACACTCAGAAATTACTTACAGTTGGGAGTCTATTGAAGATGAGCTTAGGAGATGAAGGCAAAAAAAAAAAAAAAAAACCCGGCCGGATAGTGTCGATTATGTATTTATTTATATACACGCACACACACGCACAAAAATATTTAATTGTAGTTACAATAAAACAAATCTATTTTAAAAAAGAAAAAATCGCTTTAAATATGAGTAAATTATGTCAAAAAAGAATTTTAAGAATTATATTCGAGCGCGCAACACTGAACACCTGCGAACAAGACAAAGGCTAACGAGCAACTAGAAAGAGAGAGAGAGAGAGAGGGAGGGGAAGGGAGGGGGAGGGAGGAGGAGGGAGGGGGAGGGAGATGGAGGGAGAGAGAGGGAGAGAGACGGAGAGAGAGGGAGAGGGAGAGAGAGGGAGGGAGAGGGAGGACGGGGGAGGGAGAGGGAGGGAGATGTAGGGAGAGGGAGGGATAGGGAGGGAGAGGGAGATAGAGAGGGAGAGGGAGGGAGAGGGAGAGAGGGAGGGAGAGAGAGAGAGAGAGAGAGAGAGAGAGAGAGAGAGAGAGAGAGAGAGAGAGAGAGAGAGAGAGAGAGAGAGAGAGAGAGAGGGAGAGGGAGAGGGAGAGTTACAAGGAGTTACAAGGAAAGATAGTACCTCAGAAGACTAAGTTAGTCCATACCGAGGAGGTACTCATTTAATATTGATATTCAATCTACTCGTCATAGAAATAGTATAGTAAAGTTCAAGGCTCTCCCCTCCCACCTCTCCCGCCCGATCTTTCGGGCAATGAAAGATGAAAAGATACCCGCTGTGCTAGAAAAAAAGTACACAAACAGGAATTTCGACAGGAAATCAGAAATGCATTTCTACATTATTATTTTTCTTATAATATTCTTAATCTAATTATTTTCAGTGTAATCTTATGTTTTTAGTATGTAAGCGTATTTATGATTTTATCTAACCTGGATGGAGGGATGGAGAGAGAAAGGGAGAGGGAGATAGATGGAGAGAGAGAGGGAGAGGGAGATAGATGGAGAGAGAAATAGATGGAGAGAGAGAGGGAGAGAGAGGAAGAGGGAGAGAGAGAGAGAGAGAGAGGGAGAGTTACATAGAGTTACATAGATTCACAGATCACACGGGCCTTACGGCCGAGACTAAGGTGATCTGGCCTTAAATCTACTGCCACTTACACATAGAATAGTAGAAGTAAAGGATAGAAATGTTATAGGCTCTCCCCACCCTCCACTCCCTCCGGCAAAAGCCGTACATGAAATAATTTGGGAAAAGTACCTTGCAGGTGTAAGAAGACAGTACCTGAAGGAAATTTGCATTGAATAGTAATTAAATGAAATGAATATGAAAACCACTTACATAAACCTGAAAGAGTTATATTTTTGTAATATTATTTTATTTTGTAGCTTATGCTAAACAATTCCAATATTTGTTAAGTGTTTGTCTAATCTCATTTTAAATGAATCTATAGTTCTGCTGTCCACTACTGCGTTTGGCAAATTATTCCAATCATTAATAATCGAGTAAGTAAAGAAGTTTTTTATTTCATCCATAGTGGCTCTTTTACCCTGAAGTTTTGAATCATGTCCACGGGTGGGACACTCCCCTGTCAGTGTGAACAAGTTATTGGCATTAACGTTGTTAAATCCTTTAAGTATTTTGAAGCACTCTATAAGCTGCCCCCTTAGTCTTCGTTTTCTGACGGAAAATAGATTGAGTTTTTTTAGCCTCTCGTGGTAAGGTTTGTTACGTACTGACGGGATTAGTTTTGTCGCTCTGTGTTGTACAGCTTCTAATTTATCTATGTCTTTTATTAAGTAAGGGGCCCAGAACTGTACAGCGTATTCGAGATGGGGCCTAACAATACTTTTATATAGTGGCATAATTATCTCCTCGCTTTTATAAGTAAAGTTTCTTTTTATAAATCCTAGTGCTGTGTTAGCTTTGTTTGCAGCAGCTGCGCATTGGTTTGATGTTTTTAAGTTTTCTGTAATTATTACTCCTAAATCTTTAACCTGCGGGGTTGTGTTTATTAAGCCGCCTTGCATTGTATAGGTGTATTTTTTGTTTTTTGTTCCGCACTGAAGGATTTGGCATTTGTCGATATTAAATGGCATTTGCCATTTCTCAGACCATTCGGTAATTATATTTATATCAGCCTGCAGGCTAGCACTGTCATCTTCGCATAGTACTGAGTTACCTATTTTCGTGTCATCTGCAAATTTAGATATGATATTATTTATTCCAACGTCTATGTCATTGATGTATATAGTAAATAAAATAGGCCCCAGGACTGATCCCTGGGGAACACCGCTGGTAACAGATACCCAGTCCGATTCCACGCCATTTATTATCACTCTCTGCTTCCTGTTTTTTAACCAGCTACTAATCCATCCGTATATATTACCGTTGATTCCTAGCGTACGCACTTTGTTCATGAGTTTCTGATGTGGAATTTTGTCAAATGCCTTTTTGAAATCTAGGTAAATTATATCTAATGATTTAGTATCGTTATATAGGTTGAAAAGGTTATGGTAAAAGTCAATTAGGTTTGTTAAGCACGATCTCTTAGACCTAAAACCATGCTGGCTCTCACGTATAAGGTTATTGTTTTCGAGGAACTCTACTAGCTTGTCTCTAATGATCGTTTCGAGCAACTTTCCAACTATTGAGGTTAAGCTAATGGGTCTGTAATTACTGGCCTGGTTTTTACATCCCTTCTTAAAGATAGGTGTGACGTTAGCTTTCCTCCAATCATCAGGGACGACCCCATGCTCGAGAGATTTGTTAAAAATGAGAGCAAGTGACTCTGCTAACTCATTGTGGACATGTTTTAAGATTCTTGGGTAAAATTTATCAGGACCAGGAGTCTTGTACGAGTTCATTTTCTTTAATTTATCAATTACTAGTTGCGGATTTACTTCCAGGCTCCTTAGTGATGGGTGTCTGACCTGTATAGACTCGTTGTTATCGTTATTAGTATATCCTAAGGTGAAGACTGAACTAAAAAACTCGTTTAAGATATTAGCCATACCCATATCATCTGAAATAATTTCACCCAACTAGTTTTTCAAGGGGCCAATCCCGCTTCTCATTTGCCTATTTTTATTGATATAAGTATAGAAGTGTTTGGGATTAGTGGTGCTTGCTTTCGCTATCTCGATTTCGTATTGACGTTTCGTTGATCTTATGAGTGTTTTAACCTTTCTTCTGCTAGTGTTATATTGTTGCTTAACTTGATAGCTTCTATTGTGTTTTAATAATGTGTGGAGACGGTTCCTATCTCTAATGCTCGTTTGATGTCATTATTAAACCACGGAGGATTGCCTCTATTCGCGTTACTATTCCTTGTCTTAAAAGGAACATGGTTTTCTTGAGCTATAAAAAATAGTTCTTTAAATTCATTCCAAAGTTGATTTACATCTTCTATTTCTATCAGCTGCTCGTAAATATTTCCCAGGGCTTCTTTGAGGCCCTCTAAGTTAGCTTTACTGTAGTCTAGGACTTTTGAATAGTTATTGGTAGTTGAATACCTGGCATTTAGATCAAAGCGGATTAGTTTATGGTCACATGTACCTATATGTTCCACTACGGCCAGAGTTGATATTAAATTTTCCTGGGATGCAATAACTAGGTCTAGTATATTATTTCCTCTGGTTGGCTCCCTTACGCATTGGTGTAAATAATTAGTATCGATAAAATTTGTCATTAATTTTTCTTGTTGGCTAGTCCCTATATTCAAGTCCCAGCAGATATTAGGTAAATTAAAATCTCCCAGTAATAGCGTTTGTTCCTCCTGTAATGTTTCTTGCAAGATTCTATATATTTCCAGGTCCTCATTACCGGTAGTATTTGGGCGACGGTAAACAGTGCTTATGTTTATTTAAAAATCTTGTAAATGTAGTTTGACACAGATCAGCTCCACTTCATTATTTGTAAGTTCTACCTCAGTTACTTTTAATTCTGATCTTATATATAGTCCCACTCCTCCTCCAAGCCTTCCATTGGCCCTGTTTTTGTAAAATAATCTATAGCCTTCTAGCATGTATTCACATAATAAGTCTTTTATGCCAATTTGTAGATGGGTCTCAGTTTAGGCTATGATGTCAACCTCTTCCGTTGCTATTAGACATTTAAGTTCTGTAATATGTTTTCTAAGGCTACGTGCATTAAAAGTTATTATTTTGATTGTACTGATTTCTTTTGAAAGGGAGCGAGAGAGAGAGAGAGAGAGAGAGAGAGAGTAACAACAAGGAGTAACAACAAGGAAAGAAGGTACCCTAGGAGACCTTACGGTCCATTCAAAGAGGGTACCATTGGACTTGCAATCGAGCGGGCACAAGGCTACTCAATTGTTTTGCGTCCCTAAACGGCCACTTTTCAAGACCTTGTCTAGTCTTGCCTTAAACTGGTCAACAGATTCACTGTTGACAACTTCCACTGGAAGTGCGTTCCACTTACCGGAGATACTGTAGGTGAAAAAATTTCCACACAGATTGCGGTTGTAACGCTTCAGTTCAAGTTTGAAACCGTGATTGCGCGTTCTGTTCTCACTTAGTGTGAAAATATCCCGGTAGTCAACATTGTCGAACCCTCGAAGTATTTTGAAAACTTCGATAAGCTGACCACGCAGTCTACGGGTTTCCAGCGAGAACAGATCTAATTCCCTTAGTCTATCCTCATAACTTTTATGTCGGATAGAGGGAATCAGCTTGGTTGCCCTGGCTTGTACGCGTTCCAATCTCGCGATGTCCTTTCGCAATGAAGGACTCCAAAATTGTACGGCATACTCCAGGTGGGGTCGGACAAGTGAGTTGTACAGTCACAGTACAATCTCCTGGTTCCGATAACCAAACTGGTGCTTAATATAGCCTAGCATCCTTTGGGCCTTTTTCTCCGCCTCAATGCACTGTTTCAAGAACTTAATGTCACTAGTTATTGTTACACCCAAGTCCTTCTCAGTGTCACTCGATTCAAGAGCAGTGTTCTTAAGGATATACTGAGATTGGGGGTTTCTGTGGCCGATATGCATCACTTTGCATTTGCCCACGTTAAAAGGCATTTGCCACGTGTCCGACCACTCCCCAATCTTCCCAAAATGTTCCTGCAGGCGGGCAGTTTTTCCATCCTTTGCAACGTTCATACCAAGCTTGGGATCGTCGGCAAATTTGGAAATCTTCGCAACCATGTCACCGTCCATGTCGTTGACGTAAATGATGAATAGTAGTGGTCCCAGGACAGAACCTTGAGGGACCCCGCTAGTAACGGGCACCCACTCAGAAGACTGTCTATTTACCACCACCCGTTGCCGTCTGCCACTTAGCCAGTTCTCGATCCAGCCGGCTACCTTTCCGTCTATGCCAAGCGCTCGCACTTTCCGGAGAAGGCGGCGGTGTGGTACCTTATCAAAGGCTTTCTGAAAGTCTAGGTAGACCACATCCACCGCTTTGTCCCGATCGTGCTCACTGAAAACAAAGTGGAAGAATTCTACAAGGTTCGTCAGACATGACCGTTGCCTTCGGAAGCCGTGCTGGGAACTCCTCAGTAGCAGGTTTGACTCTAAATACGACGTCACTTTCTCTACCATGATGCTTTCCATGAGTTTACCGACTATCGAAGTCAGACTGATAGGTCGGTAGTTCGACGGTTGGTTACGGTCTCCTTTCTTGAAGATAGGAGTCACCTCCGCCTCACGCCACTCTCTAGGAACGCATTTGGTCCGGATTGACATGTTAAAGATAGCGCACAGATGTCGTGATACTTCATCGCACACTTCTTTAAACACTTTAGGTAGAAACCCGTCCGGTCCAGGGGACTTATTCGTCTTTAGGTCAGCGATCTTTTTATTTATTTCTCCTTCGGTGAAGTCCATTGCCTTCAGCTTTTCCCCCGAGTAGGAATCCGTCGGCTGGGGAATGGGACCACACTCTTTAATAAACACTGAAGAGAAGTAGTCGTTAAGGAGGTTAGCATTTTCTGCATCTGAATGCTTTAATGTCCCCTCCTCATTCGTCAAAGAGCCAATCGTTCGACAAATTGGTTTACGGCTGTTCACATATCCGAAAAACTCCTTGGGATTCTCTTTACAGAGTCTCGCCACTCGGAGTTCCTCAGTACGCTTAGCCACCCTTATGCTGGACTTCACTCTCCTGGCTAGCCTCCGGTACTCGTCAAAGTCACCCGAGATCTTCGATCGCAGGTACGCATTTCTCTTCTCCCTAAGCAGTTGGCCGATTTCTCGATTAAACCACTTTGGTTGAACAGAAGACCGACGGAGGCATTTCAGAGGGATGCAACTTGATTGGAGACTCATGAATTTATTTTTGAAATTGTTCCACGAATCCTCAACCTCTTCGCATACCGCTAGCCTTACATCAGTCAGCCCAGCTCGAAGGCTTGCAAAGTATGCTCTTCTCAAGTCAAGTTTCTTTGATTGACTGGCAACAGACCTTACCTTCGGGATCTTGACGGTAAATCTAACTAGCTGGTGATCACTGCCACCGAGCTCTTCGCCTACAGAGACATCCTCAACGATATCATCCTCAGAGGTGAAGACCAAATCGAGGATATTGTCTCCTCTCGTCGGTTCTCTGACCCATTGAGTGAGGAACTCGTTGTTGGTGAACTCCAGGAGTAGCGCGCTCTCGCCACATGCTGCTCTGGTTTCCCATCAACTTGTCTGTTGAAGTCGCCCATAACGATGCACACTCTGCCTTGAACAAGCTCACCCAGCAGCTGGTACAGTTCCCTGTCCTTCTCAACGGGTTGGGAAGGGGGTCTGTAAAGCACCAGGGTCCTGTCTCTGACAGGACCTATCTCTAGGTCAACGCCTAGGAGCTCGTGATCGGATATAATGTTGGAGTTCAAAGATTTGATTGTATCCTTGACATACAACATTACACCGCCACCCTCACTGTCTGGCCTATCTTTGTGGAAGAGTTGGTAGCCAGGAACCGTGAATTCGCCTGTAAAGTCTCGGTTTGACGTTTTTATCCACGATTCTGTTATGGCTACCATTTCGGGTTCTTCCGTCGCTACGAGGCCACGGAGCTCAGGAAACTTGTTCCTGATTGACCTCGCATTAAACAGAATAACTTTCAGGGAGTCCCCGACTGTAGGACTCCCTACGCTCTTCCGTTTCCCGGCTTGTTTGTTGGCGAGGCACCGCATTTTGCGACCTCTGAGAAGGTCGTTTCTGGAGTGATACGGGCGTACTGGCGTACGTCCGCCCTCACTCTGGGCCGGATACTCCTTTCGGTCCTCTCGACGACATCCTGGATCATGTTCGACAGAAAGCCCTTTCCTTTAAAGGAAAGATGTACCCCATCCCTTTGGTAGAGATCACTTCTACCATAAAAGGTGCGGTACGGGTCCACAAAAAAGACCCCCTCTGCCGTACACAAATCTGCCAGGCGCCGGTTTAAAGACACATTCATCGAGTGAGCGGTCCGTGTTGGACCTCTCCTCGGGAGCATCCCGACTACCACATGCTTGCGGGTTTTCAGCCCACAGTCGTCCACGGCACCCATGACCGTGTGGAGGATTTTATCTGTAGGGCCTACCCTACCTCCTCTCAGGTAGAGTCGTTTCCACTGACCATCAGAGCAACGACTGAGCTCTCAGAAATCTGTGATTTCTCAGCCTCTACTCTGATGTGGTGGTTACCACATCCTGGCAGGCAGCTTCCCTTCACACTAGTGTGAAGGCGGGACGCTAGAAGGGACTGCAGGCCCCGTGCTTGAGAATCACCAATAAGGGTGACTCTTGCACATTTGTCAGCAGTTGACTTATTCTTCCCCCTCGGAAGCGACTTGCCGCTTTCCTCTTGTATCTCTACATTTTTCTTTTTTTTCTTCTTCATTTTATTTTTTTTGTCTTTATTTGTTTTCTCTTCTTTCGTTTCTCTTTTCTCTTCTTTTCTTTCCACTTTCCCTTGCGCACCAGTAACGCTCGAATCCTCTACACTGGGGTGAGCAGCATTAAGGTCCTTTTTCTTCTTTTTCTTTTTCTTCTTCTCATTGGCTCCGCATGGCAGAAGTGGGGCTGCCAATGCAGTTTCAACTCCTTGGGCTGGAGTCGCATCGGCGGAACCACCCAAGTCAGTGGGACTTTCGTATCGAGCTTAAGCCGACCGGGCCTCTAGTTTAGAGGCTAGCTCTATGATTTTTTCCTCGAAACGCCGAATCTGAAGCGCGTGCTGCGTTTCTAGGGTCTGTATTTTATTTTCCAGCGCCCTAGATTTTTCTTCAGAGGTTGTGAAGAGATCCTTGAGTTCATTGCAGCATGCTACTGCCTCTCGGATCTCTCTTTTAAGGATGCAGTCGGTGCATATACTTTTCGAGTGGCATTTCGAAAAACATCCTTCCGGGAAGTGTACGCACCACTTGTCCTTCTGGCATATCGCACATGTATATTTAAGTGCAGCTGGACCTTTTTTCCCTGTCATTTTAAACACTTTCTCTCTTCTAAAACTTTGTGACCAATCAATAGAAAAAAGGGGGTTGGTGAGTTCTCCCCGCGTGAGTCGCTCCCGCCTATCGATCGGAGACGTTTCGGATCTTTCAGAAAGCACGCTCCATGTGCTGCTGTTCGTCCGACCGAGTCGTCAAGCCTCGGCGTGCCGTGGCTCCCAACCAAGCAGCACAGACGGTCCCCGAAGGGACCATCGATTTGTCACCAGGTGAACAACAACGAAGCACGCCCCTTACTAAACTCCTACTAGTTCCCTTCACAACGGCCAGGATCTCGGAGCAGCGTTCAATGGATATCCCGCCCCACCAAGAAACTCGACCCAAGGCTTTTTATTGGCCCGGCAACCAACCTGGGAACAAAGGGCCGTCACCTCGGACCGATGCTACCAGAGGCACCCGTCAACGGGCAAAGGGAACGGTCAATAAGTACGCGCCAGGGAAGGGGTTAACGGGGCACTACCCTCATCCCATTCATCGTGCCCCAACGCCTAGGACACCTCTAGTCCTAGTCTCTCGCAACCAGTGAGCGTCGATTGGCGTTGTTTATAGAGGTTCCAAAGCCTCTCTTCTGACGCATGAGGTAGCTGCAAGGTCCTTATATGTAGATAGAGGAAGAAAAGGGAAACAGGGACATGATAGTAGGCTTTTTTTTGTTTTTTTCTTTTTGTAAAAGTGGGAGAGATAGAATAATAGTAAAAAAGGAGAAGGATAGAGTAAAAAAAAGGAAGGAATGACGCACTTAGTCTGGAATCTCGTTTTCGACCAAATCGACAAGGGAAGCCCTACCAGGGGTACCCAGAAGAGGTACCCCCGCCGACATAGCTCGAAAAGTCAAAGGTACACACAAGCTCTCTTCCCGCGACAAGGGGGCGTCACCTCTCCCTCTACATTGAGAGAGAAAGAGAGAGAGAGAGAGAAAGAGAGAGAGAGAGATAGAGAAAGAGAGAGAGAGAGAGAAAGAGAGAGAAAGAGAGAGAGAGAGAAAGAGTAAAAAGGAGTAAAAAGGAAAGTAAGTACCCTAGGAGACCTTACGGTCCATTCAAAGAGGGTACCTTTAGGCTAGCAATCGAGCGGGCACATGGCTGCTCAATTGTTTTGCGTCCCTAAACGGCCACTTTTCAAGACTTTGTCTAGTCTTGACTTGAACTGGTGAACAGATTCACTGTTGACAACTTCCACCGGAAGTGCGTTCCACATACCGCAGATACTGTAAGTGAAAAAATTTCCACACAGATTGCGGTTGTAACGCTTCAGTTCAAGTTTGAAGCCGTGATTGCGCGTTCTGTTCTCACTCAGTGTGAAAATATCCCAGGAGTCAACATTGTCGAACCCTCGAAGTATTTTGAAAACTTCGATGAGCTGACCACGCTGTCTACGGGTTTCCAGCGAGAACAGATCTAAATCCCTTAGTCTATCCTCATAACTTTTATGTCGGATAGAGGGAATCAGCTTGGTTGCCCTGGCTTGTACGCGTTCCAATCTCGCGATGTCCTTTCGCAATGAAGGACTCCAAAATTGTACGGCATAATCCAGGCGCTTAATATAGCCTAGCATCCTTTGGGCCTTTTTCTCCGCCTCAATGCACTGTTTCGAGAACTTGAGGTCACTAGTGATTGTTACACCCAAGTCCTTCTCAGTGTCACTCGATTCAAGAGCAGTGCCCTTAAGGATATACTGAGATTGGGGGTTTCTGTGGCCGATATGCATCACTTTGCATTTGCCCACGTTAAAAGGCATTTGCCACGTGTCCGACCACTCCCCAATCTTCACAAGATCTTCCTGCAGGCGGGCAGTATTTCCATCCTTTGCAACGTTCATACCAAGCTTGGTATCGTCGGCAAATTTGGAAATCTTTGCAACCATGTCACTGTCCATGTCATTGACGAAGATGATGAATAGTAGTGGTCCCAAGACAGAACCTTGAGGCACCCCGCTAGTAACGGGCACCCACTCAGAAGACTGTCCATTTACCACCACCCGTTGCCGTCTGCCACTTAGCCAGTTCTCGATCCAGCCGGCTACCTTTCCGTCTATGCCAAGCGCTCGCACTTTCCGGAGAAGGCGGCGGTGTGGTACCTTATCAAAGGCTTTCTGAAAGTCTAGGTAGACCACATCCACCGCCTTGTCCCGATCGTGCTCACTGAAAACGAAGTGGAAGAATTCTACAAGGTTCGTCAGGCATGACCATTGCCTTCGGAAGCCGTGCTGAGAACTCCTCAGTAGCAGGTTTGACTCTAAATACGACGTCACTTTGTCCACCATGATGCTTTCCATGAGTTTACCGACTATCGAAGTCAGACTGATAGGTCGGTAGTTCGACGGTTGGTTACGGTCTCCTTTCTTGAAGATAGGAGTCACCTCCGCCTCACGCCAGTCTCTAAGAACGCATCCGGTCCGGATTGACATGTTAAAGATAGCGCACAGATGTCGTGATACTTCATCGCACACTTCCTTCAACACTTTAGGTAGAAACCCGTCCGGTCCAGGGGACTTATTCGTCTTTAGGTCAGCGATCTTTTTCTTTATTTCTCCTTCGGTGAAGTCCATTGCCTCCAGCTTTTCCCCCGAGTAGGAATCCGTCGGCTGGGGAATGGGACCACATTCTTCAGTAAACACTGAAGAGAAGTAGTCGTTGAGGAGGTTGGCATTTTCTGCATCTGAATGCTTTAATGTCCCCTCCTCATTCCTCAAAGGGCCAATCGTTCGACGGATTGGTTTACGGCTGTTCACATATCCGAAAAACTCCTTGGGATTCTCTTTACAGAGTCTCGCCACTCGGAGTTCCTCAGACCGCTTAGCCGCCCTTATGCTGGACTTCACTCTCCTGGCTAGCCTCCGGTATTCGTCAAAGTCACCCGAGATCTTCGATTGCCGGTACACATTTCTCTTCTCCCTTAGCAGTTGCCCGATTTCTCGATTAAACCACTTTGGTTGAACAGAAGACCGACGGGGGAATTTCAGAGGGATAAAACGCGATTGAAGACTCATGAATGTGGTTTTGAAACTGTTCCAAGAGTCTTCAACAGCATCGCACTCCTCTAGCCTCGCGTCAGTCAGTCCCGCGCGTAGACCTGCAAAGTCTGCTCTTCTCAAATCCAGTTTCCTTGATTTACTAGTTGCAGGCTCTGCCTTGGAGACTTTGACTACAAATCTAATTAATCGGTGGTCACTGCCACCGAGCTCTTCGCCAACAGAGAGGTCCTCAACGATGTCATCCTCAGAGGTGAAAACCAAGTCGAGGATATTGTCTCCTCTCGTTGGCTCTCTCACCCATTGAGTGAGGAACTCGTTGTTCGTGAACTCCAGGAGTAGTGCGTTCTCGCAAGAGGGTTCTCTGGTTTCCCAGTCAACTTGTGTGTTGAAATCACCCATGACGATACACACTCTGTCTTTCACAAGTTCTCCTAGTAGCTGGTACAGATCTCTGTCCTTTTCAACGAGTTGGGCAGGAGGTCTATAAAGCAGAGAGAGAGAGAAAGAGAGAAAGAGAGAGAGAGAGAGAGAGAGAAAGAGAGAGAAAGAGAGAGCGAGAAAGAGAGAGAGAGAAAGAGAGAGAGAGAAAGAGAGAGAGAGAAAGAGAGAGAGAGAAAGAGAGAAAGAGAAAGAGAGAGAGAGAAAGAGAGAGAGAGAAAGAGAGAGAGAGAAAAGAGAGAGAGAGAGAGAGAGAGAGAGAGAGAGAGAGAGAGAGAGAGAAAGAGAGAGAGAGAGAGAGAGAAAGAGAGAGAGAGAGAGAGAAAGAGAGAGAGAGAGAAAAAGAGAGAGAGAGAAAAAAAGAGAGAGAGAGAAAGAGAGAGAGAGAAAGAGAGAGAGAGAGAAAGAGAGAGAGAGTGAGAGAAAGAGAGAGAGAGTGAAAGAAAGAACTACAGAACTACAGAAATAGGAACCAGCAAAGACCCTAAGGTCCGCTCAAGGCCAGTCCGCTTACACATTCTAACGTTAGTGTATCATGCTCTTTTTTTTCAGGCTGTTTTTGTTTTTGTTTTATATATATATATATATATATATATATATATTTTAACTATTTCAACTCTACGGTACACACTTATCTACATGTGTACCCTTGATATGCAGGTTTAGCTATCCCTCAAATACACTAACATAACACGCTTTTTCGAACCAGTGGGGGGGGGATAGGACAGTACTCTCTTCTCCCGCAGGCCTCGCCTGCTAGTGGTGAAAATTATATACTTATAGGACAGACAGAAAAAGAAAAGGGGAATTCACATTCACTCCATGCATGGAGGCGTCGCTGGCATCTTTCTATTCATCATTTCATTTTAATCCTCAACTCCTTATAATATATGACGTTTTAATCGGTGTTCCTACTACGTTATATTTACGCTATTGAGGTACTCATCAAGTCGGTTTTTGAAAATATTAACTAACGTGCTTTCAACTACACGGTTGGGAAGGCCATTCCACGTTTGCGTGATTTTAAACGTGAAGTAATTTTGGGCTATAGTAGAGTTAAAACGCTTGTTCACTAATTTTAAACCATTTTGGCGTGTGTTGGCCCTTTCGTCAACCTCGAACATCAGTCTATAATCAATATTAGTAAATCCTTTTAAGATTTTGAATAATTCTATCAATTTTCCACGTAATCATCTACTTTCAAGTGATAGTAGGTTTAATAAGCGTAGTCTATCTTCGTACGGTTTGTTTTGGATTTCAGGAATTAGTTTCGTAGCCCGACGTTGCACTCTTTCTAACTGCGCTATATCCTTATTTAGGGAGGGACACCAAAATTGGACCGCGTATTCGAGGTGTGGGCGCACGAGCGATTTGTATAGTGGCATGATTATATCTTTCGATTTGAAAGTAGAGAGAAAGTGAGAGAGAGAGAGAGAAAGAGAGAGAGAGAGAAAGAGAGAGAGAGAGAGAGAGAGAGAGAGAGAGAGAGAGAGAGAGTTACAAGGAGTTACAAGGAAAGATAGTACCTCAGAAGACTAAGTTAGTCCATACCGAGTAGGTACTCATTTAATATTGATATTCAATCTACTCGTCATAGAAATAGTATAGTAAAGTTCAAGGCTCTCCCCTCCCACCTCTCCCGCCCGATCTTTCGGTTAATGAAAGATGAAAAGATACCCGCTGTGCTAGAAAAAAAGTACACAAACAGGAATTTCGACAAGAAAGCAGAAATGCATTTCTACATTATTATTTTTCTTTTAATATTCTTAATCTAATTATTTTCAGTGTAATCTTATGTTTTTAGTATGTAAGCGTATTTATGATTTTATTTAACCTCCTTTTAAACGCCTCGACACTGGGGCTCGAAACGACCTCTTCCGTTAACTGATTCCAAATATTTACTATTTTATACGAAAAGAAATTACCGCATACATTCAATTTGTATTTTGGAGGGATTAGCTTCATACTGTTATTCCTTGTTACATTTCTGTTGAACTCGAACCAGATTGAGTAATCCACATTATCAATTCTATTTAGTATTTTATATACTTGAATCAACTGGCCTCGTACACGTCTAGTTTCCAACTTGTAAAGGTTTAGCTTGTCTATTCGTGTTTCATAACTATAATTTCTTAACGAAGGTATCATTTTAGTAGCTGCGGCCTGAACTCTTTCTAATCTTTCAATGTCT
The DNA here is from genome assembly GCA_963969495.1 of Ceratothoa steindachneri. Taxonomy (NCBI): domain Eukaryota; kingdom Metazoa; phylum Arthropoda; class Malacostraca; order Isopoda; family Cymothoidae; genus Ceratothoa; species Ceratothoa steindachneri. The sequence goes on from OZ018328.1 coordinate 99,761,483, forward strand.
TTTCTGAAGGAGGGTGACCAAGCCTGCGCACAGTATTCCAAATGGGGTCTCACTAGGGCGTTATACAGGTTGATTACAGTTATATCGCTTTTATAAGTGATTTGTCTCTTTATATAACCTAGTATCTTCCGCGCTTTCTTTTCAACATTGACGCACTGTCGAGTGAACTTGAGATCGTTTGTGACATAGATACCGAGATCTTTTTCGATTTCTGATTCTGTTATTGTTTCGCTCTCGAGTTTGTAATCTGCCTTAGGATTTTTGTGACCAATGTGCATTACTTTACATTTCTCCAGGTTAAGGGGAAGTTTCCACTTCCTAGACCATTCACTTATGTGATCAATTTCATTCTGAAAATCTAGTCTATCTTGCTCGGTGACTATGCTTTTACCCAGTTTACAATCGTCGGCGAATTTTGAGATTTTAGAAATTATTCCAACGTCTATGTCATTCACATATATAATGAAGAGCAAGGGTCCCAAGACCAATCCCTGGGGAACTCCACTAGTTACAGCATTCCAATTGGACTCTTCTCCATTAATCACTACTCTTTGCTTACGATCGCTAAGCCAATCTTCAATCCAATTTGCTAATTTCTCACGTTGCTAATTTTCCACGTATTCCTAAGGCTCTGACTTTACACATTAGTTCCTTGTGTGGGACTTTATCGAAGGCCTTTTTAAAATCTAGATACAAAATGTCTACAGATCTATCACTATCATGAATTTTATTAATGTAATGTAAAAACTCTAATAAATTGGTAAGACAGGACCTATGCTTCCTAAATCCATGCTGCGTGTTGAATAGCAGTTCGTTTGTTTCTAGATGGCTCACTATTTTATCTGCAATAATACGCTCTAGCATCTTGCCTACCACCGATGTCAGGCTTATTGGTCGATAATTACTTGGTAAATCTTTTCGTCCTTTTTTGAATATTGGCGTGACATT